>CM054120.1:29064545-29774545 GCA_028673005.1 Tanypteryx hageni | reverse complement strand
AGTCGGGATGAGGGCTGAGGTAGGGGGAGTCATTATTTTCTGAAGGTAATCAGCAAAAAGTTGTGCTTTGTGGAATGGGTCGTGTATGACGGAGTCAACAGTTTTGAGAGGAGGAGTGGGTGGAAAAGGTTTGGTGAGGGATTTGGTTGTACGCCAAATGCTGCAATCGTCAGTGCGGAGAGAGTTGATTTTATTAAACCACTGTTGTTGTTGAAAGTCGCGGATTTTAAATTTGATTTGATTGGTCAGACGTGTCAGGTCTCTTCGGTCTGATGGCTGTCGGTATTTTTGCCAGCGTCTTCTAATGCGGTTTTTTCTTTGGATTAGTTCCCGCAAGGAGGTAGGGATGGGCGGAATGGGGGTGTGGGTTGGGGAAAAAGTTTGGGAGGCTGAGGTTTTGGTGGAGAGGAGGATATTTTGGATTTCAAGTATTCGGGTATCAATTGAGGTAGGAGAGGGAGTGGGTTGAGGTAGGAGAGAGGATATTTTTTTATTTGCTAAAGAGGCAAATTTGGTCCAGTCTGTTCGTTGGGGCAGGGATGGGAGGAGTTGGGATGGGTCTACAGAAAGGTGAAAGAAAATTGGATAGTGGTCTGAGGAAAATATTTTTAGCACTTTTGGGGTAAAAGTAACAGGAAAATTTTTGGTTATGACATAATCAAATATGTCTGAGGAGGGGTTGTTGGAAGAAAAATGCGTCGGTTCGTCTGGGGTAATTATGGCTATTGGATCAGTGGATGAATAATTAAAGATAAGTCTTCCGTCCGTATTGGTGGCATTGCAGCCCCAGTGTCGATGTTTTGCGTTCCAGTCGCCTATATATAGTCCGGGTCGGTTGTCCGCAAAAAGGTTCCGTAAGTCAGTAAGTTGAAGTTTTTGAGTCGAAGGTTTATAAATGGAGTTAATGGTCATTGGGCCAATTTTGGTGTGAAGGACAATTCCTACCGCTTCTATTGATTTCATAACGGGAAAATTCCTAACTGAATGTTTGATGTTTGACCTGATGGCGATGGCCACGCCGCCTCCGGAAGAAGTGCGATCTAGCCGGTAAATTTTAAAATTGGGAATGTAAAGTTTATTGGTGACCGTTAAGTGGGTTTCTTGGAGGAGGATTAGATCAAAGTGAGAAGTTGAGAGGAAATCTCGGAGTTCAGTGATTTTATTTTTAATGCTATGGGCATTCCACGAGAGGATAGAAAGTTTATTAATTTTAGGGGCGTGGGAAGCCATCAAATTTGAGTAACTCACTCAGAAGATATATGCGCCGTTGCTCGCTAGTTTGGAGAAAAAGAAAATGGGTAAGTATATTGTGGAGCCATTGAATGTCGGATAAGATATTATTGTTATTATAAAGGGTGGAAAAGTGGATTGGATGAAAGGGTTTTGAGGGTAAGGGGGTAATGGGTGGGAGAGGGTGGAATGGGGTGGGGTGGGGATTAAGTTTTGGGTAGGGAGGGTTGGAGGAGTAGGTAGGTGGGGAAAGTATGAAGGATGGGATGTAGGATTTGGTGCTGGTGGAGGTGGTGGAGCTGGTGCTGAGGTAGGGTTCAGGCGGTTATACACTGCTGTGCGAGCTCGGATGAAGGTGGGGCAATTTTTTTAATTAGCAGTATGGGCATTTCCGCAGTTAGCACCAGTGGGGGGAGTATCGGGGGATTTCGAGCATTTGGCAGAAGGATGATCGCCGCCGCATTTCACACATACGGCCGGAAAATTGCAATGGTTTTTAGTATGCCGTAATTTTTGACAGTTGAAGCATTGAACTGGGCTAAGTGGTTTTTTGCAGGGAAGTATTTTACAATTATAAATAGAAATTCCGGATTTATTGGCAAATTTTTTAGAATCAGCTGTTTTGGCTAAGGTTACGATATATACATCAGTGGGATATTTTTCCACTGTTTTCATCCCTAGCTTTTGCTGTGCATAGGTGGGGCGGGTAGAAAAAACTTGATAGACATCGTGAACTTCAAAGCCATCTCGTTCAATGGCGTCGACTATGTCTACGGATTTAAGATCGTTTGATAGTCCTTTCAGGGCAAATTTTTGAAGTTTTTCGTGGGGTAGTTGATAGGTATAAAAAGAAATATTATTTTCCTTAAGATAACTGCGGGCTGCTAGGTAATCTGTGACAGTTTTAAACTGTAATAGAATTAGGTTGGAGGAAATAAATTTTGCTGATGGCCTTACAACTAATTTTTCACATAGTTCCTTAGATAGTTGGAGCCAGTTTAGGGAAGTTTGAATTTTAATTGAGGGGATTAAGGGGATGGGAGCAGGTTGGGGGGGTGGGGGTTGGAGTTCGGTGGGCTTGGGGTTTGTGGTAGGGGGTAGATGACTTGGAGGGGGGTGGGATTCCTCGATATCTGAGGAATTGGATGGATTTGGAGCAGAATTTGGATTTGAGTCCGAGTTAGATTCCTCTCTGCCTGAGGAATCGGGGTCGGGGTCTAGGAGTTGGAAGCGGTTGGAGGTGGTGACTTCAGTTGGGAAGGGGGAGGCGTTAGGGCTAGGGTGATTGGATGATGTGGGTTTGGATTTTTTGGAGCGGGTTTCTCTGGCTGGGCTAAAATTATTACCTTTAGTTATTACTGAATTTTTAGCTAAGATATTTTCAAAAATTGCTACATTATTATTATTATTAACACTAGTGGAGGGGGTAGGATTTACTTTTTGCGAACGGGTTATTCTGGGCTGGCTGTGATTTGAAGCTATATTTACATCAGTATTTCGGTTATCACAAGAGAATAAGGTAGTGGAGGGTTGAGCACTTTCGACCGAATGAGGGTGGGTGTTACTCACGGCGTTCGTGTAGATGTGAGGGACGACAGTTAGTCCAGTTGGTGTCATCGTGACTGCTAAGTTGTTGGTTTTAAGATTTCTGCGAGCACAGGCGAAGAGATAGGCTATGCGGTCTGCTGATGGGGTTAAATTTAGTTGGTTGGGTGGACCCGCAGGGCGGGGCGACAGGATTGGTGTGATTCTAGTTCAGGTGACTGTGGTGATAGGAGATTGATGGCGGCTAACTACCGCTGCATGGGTGGCAGGGATGGTAAACTGTGGCGTTTGTGACGCTGATAATGTTTGAGGAGGTTGGGGGAATGAAGTAGGGATGTTGTTGGGTGAAACAATTGGTTGAAGGGGATTAGGTGGGCCGTAATTTGGCTCGAGGTATGGATTAAAGTTGGTGGGAGCATACCTAGGAATATAGGTTGGAGAAGTAGATGGGATTGGAGTGGAAGCCGCATACGGCTGTATCGCGCCTTGGTCTGGGGACGCCATTTCATGCGCTCTTTAGGCGCGGAAAGGGAGTAATTTTAAGACACACTCATCGTCGCGATGTTTTTACGACACTCAGGAATTTTCTGTGGAAACACTGGGGCCACTGAACACAGGCAGCGTAGAAGCACGGTATGGGGCTACTAAGAGAACACTGGGGCCACTCGGTTTGAGAACACTGGGGCCACTCGGTGATTCAGTCTTCCGCCATTTCCTTTCCTCCTCACATATCCTTACGCAGTGGTTCTCAAACTATTTTGAGCCGCGACACACTTTCAAAGATAAAGAGGGTTTCGTGGCACCCCAGTATTCTGACTAGCTTTATATATTTTTAGATACGGATAGTAAAACCTTTGGACACATGTAACTACATAATCAATTTATTAGAAGAAAAATTATTGCCCTAATTACCAACCAACACATACAGTTGTTTTATTTACTAAACAAAGTTTTTCGCGGCACCTCTAAATATCTACTGCGGCATAACAGTGTGCCGCGGCATCCAGTCTGAGAACCACTGTCATAACGTATCAAACTATCTCTTCGGATTAGATAGCTGGTGCGTTTATTTCTCTTGGTTAATTTTCTATTCGAAAGTTTAAAATGAAATTTATCCATATTTTTAATTATTCAAAACTATCTCTGTTGTGCTTATCTACATACGTAAAGAGAATGTACATGTATATCCATACATAGGATTACACTGATATATATTTCTCTAGTGGTAACCATTTTTTGTGAATTAATATTGTAAATTTTAAACAAATCTTAATTAAATATGTAAATTTCAAACCCTTGCTTATTTACTCTGTATTAATTTATACTGTGTAAATGAAATTCTGTAATCAGTAATCCTGATGTAAACAGATTGTAATGGTTAGGTGCCTCAATATCGCCAATAAAGACATTTTTCTTTCTTTCTTTTTCGAGAAACGGAGTGTCGGAGCACAGTGGGGATGGTTGCTCTTAAGATACCGGTCCAGGGCCATCGAGCGCTACTCACGCAGAACGATAGGTGGAAGGCGTTGGAGCGAGAAGTAAGCCTGGCGGAGGTAGAAGAGGAAGGGAATGGGAAGAGAGAAGACGGAGGGATGGAGGAGGGAGAGAGAGAGAGGGGGGAACGAGAGGTAAACAGGAAGGATGGATGAGTCGGGAGAGGAGAAAGGTGGAAAGTGGTGAGAAAGGGCCGAAGAAAACGGAAGATGCAAAATAAGATAACGCTACGTAATCATACCTTATGTGCCAGATATGAACATTTTGTCTTTCTTCCCTGTATTGTCCTTTACTTGGAGATATTCAGAATTAACAAATCACAAAAATGACACAGGAAAAACAATTTTTGTGGTATAGTACTGTCATTTTTATAATTTTTAGCCTACTTGGAAATAGGCTTATAGTTTCGTCGTTGTGTCTGTCTGTCTGTCCCCCTATTAACTTTTGAGCCAATAGCAGTGGCGTAGCTACAAATTCTGCGCCCTCCCGCGAAATTTTTGAACCGGTCCCCTTAACCTTACTAAAAATCATCCTACATTCTCTTCGAAAATGTTGATATAAGTGAAAAATGCAGTATTTAATATATAGTTTTATTTACAAGCCATTAGGCATTTTCAATGAGGTGATTTTTCTTGTTCATCTTTTTTAGTTCGTCTAGTTTTATTTCCTTGACTTTTTCGCAGCTACGCTAGTTGTACTTGAATTATCCTTTTCCGTCTAAATAAATAGGAAAAGCAATAAATACGATTGCAGTGTATCTTGATACGTAATCAATAAACTAAATATTTTCTTACTTAGGAATTTACCGATTTCTCAGTTTTTTTAAAGTATTTTCTTCTAAAACGTAGATGTGCACAGGGACGGATTTCCCATTAAGTAGGAATATGCTTAGGGACGTTCGCGTTCTAGTTATGCGATGATTATTGTTCATCTACATCTACATGATACCCTGCAAGTAACCTTATTGGTTGATGGCAGGGTATGTTGATTTATAACAGAGAACTTATATTAAGTTTCTGTTAATTACCTAGCCTTCGAAAATGATATATATGTAAGCTTAATACTTTACTTCTTACGAAAAAACGAAAGTCAGGATGCCTCGAACAGGGGCGCGTGATTTTTAAATCCGGCCCTGCACACCTTTACGCTTTCCCTTACGGGGTAAGCCATGCCATATGTCTGCCAATTACCAACCCATCACCTTCCTCCACACACTTCTATCCCTGCACACTTCTTTTGCTTCACTTACACTCATACACTGAGTCACACATTTCCTTTTATTCCTCATACTTTTCACGTCCCTTTTTCTCAAAGTCTCGCCAACCACATCCAACCAAGTCTTGCGCGGTCTGCCTCTCCCTCTCTCGCCATTCACTCTTCCTTCGTATATTTGTTTGGTGATTCTACTCTCCTCCATTCTTTCTATATGCCCGAACCACCTCAGCAGACCTATCTCATACAGATCTGTCACACTAGCTTTCATACCACATTCGTTCATCACCCAATTATTCCTTACTTTTTCCCTCCTAGATTTTTCACAAACTCTTCTCATGTATCCCATCCCAACCGCATTCAAACTACTTTTATGCTTCTCCTGACACACCCATGTTTCACTGCCATACAGCAAGGTAGGCATTAAAACACTCTTGTATACAGACATTTTCGCTTCTTTTGACAACCATTCATTCTTTGCAATCGACCACACACTCCCTGCCACCTTTCTACCAGTGTTCACTCTCCTTTTGATTTCCCCATCTACTCTACAATTTTTACTAAACATTCTACCAAGGTATACAAATTCATCCACTACCTCAATCATTCCACCATTTATGCTAAATTGACAGTCGTTCACCTCATTCCCCGATCGAACACAACTACCTTGGTTTTGGCCACATTTATCCTAAGGTCCATTCTCACTGTCGTATCATGCAGGCTATCTAACATTCTCTGCAATTCTCTTGGGTTCTCAGCCATTAACACAGTATCATCAGCATACAAAAGTACACGAACATTCTCTCAAGCAACCATAACACCCACCATATCCATGCATGCCTGTCTCACACATTTATCCATGAACACATTAAATAACAAAGGGGACATGACACATCCTTGTCGTACACCTTGCTCAACTCTAAACCAATCACTCATCACTCATTCACCCTTACACATGCCCTACTTCCAGTATATACTACCTTTATAGCATTCAGCAACCAACCATTCACTCCATACTCGCTCAAAACATTCCACAATTCATTATGGTTCACTCTGTCATATGCTTTCTCTAGATCAAGAAATGCACAGTACACTTTCTTTTTTACATCCATGCACTTCTCAACCACTTGCTGTAGGGCAAATATTTGGTTGGTGCAACCCCTTTCAGGCATGAAGCCACATTGCACTCCTCATATTTTATCCATAGTTACCTTTTGTAATCTTTCAATCAAAACTTTCCCATACACCTTTCCAGGTATACTCAGCAAACTAATCACTCTATAATTCTTACATTCAGTCCTATCTCCCTTTCCCTTGTAGAACGGTACAATTACACCATCCTTCCATTCAGCAGGCACTCTCGAACTCCTTGCACACAGATTGCACAGATCACACATCCAACACATAAGCAAATCACCTCCATACTTCAACATCTCTCTCGTTATGCCATCCACACCTGCAGCTTTTCCATTTTTCAACATATTCACTGCTTTAACTGCCTTGTTCTTACTAATCCTCTCATATTCATTAACATTCACTCGAATTTTTAGACCCATTCACAACATTTCCATACAACTCTTCAAAATACTTTTTCCAACACTCCCTTACATCACTCTCATTCCACACCATATCACCATTCTTTCCTTGAATTCCACTCAAACCCTTACTCACTCCTTGCCTTGCTCTCTTCACCCATTTCCAGAACAACTTCTTATTCCCCTCAAAATCATTCTGCATTTTCTCAGCTTCATTCATCCGCAATTGTTCTTTACTCTCTTTCACAATATTTTTTGCAGCTCTGCTTTTCTCTTTATACATTTCATACAGTGCCTTTCACTCATTTTCATTCTTAGCAGCAATCATTCTCACATATGCCTCCTTTTTCTCATTCACAGCCACTTTAACTCTCTCATTCCACCATGCATCACCTCTCATTCTTCCAACAACTGCAGTTCCACACAACTTAGTAGCACACTGTAAGATGATACCTTTCAATCTGTTCCAAGCCTTCTCCACATTCTCTTCTCTCATTTCCTCCCTCCATTCACTCTCTTCGGCCATTAGCCTTTCTTTTAGCACACCTTCATATTCCCACCTATTCATTTGCTCTTGCAGTCTTTCCACTTTTATTCTAGTTACCTTCTCCCCTTTTCTCTTTCTCACAATCCATTTTCTTCTAAGATCTACTCTAGAGATCACTAAATAGTGTTCTGATCCACATTCCGCACCTCTCACAACTCTCGTATCATTCACAAGCTCCCACAACCGTTCATCATACACAACAAAATCTATCACACTCTTCGTTTCCCCTCTTGTCCAGGTATACAAGTGGATTGACTTGTGCTTGAACCATGTGTTCGAGACAAACAATCCCATTTCCATGCATACATTCACCAAGCTTTCACCATTATCATTCACTCTTGGGTCACCAAATGGTCCAAGAACCCTTCCCGTGCCTTCTCGTTTTACTCCCATCCATCCATTCATATCTCCGAGCATAATTACTTTTTCTCCTGGTTCACACTCAAAATATCTCCAATTCTTCCCAAAATTTATTCTTACCATATTCATTCACACCGTCAACCGGAGCATAACATGCAACAGGCATAATCCTGCGCACACCCACTTTCATCCGCACCCACAACAGCCTTGGTGACACTAATTCATGCTTTCTCACATGCATCTTAGCCCTTTCATTCAGTATCAATCCCACACCTTGAGTACCGTGCACGCATTCATCTACTCCAAACCAAAAGACCAAACTACCGTTATTCATTTCTATCACATCCCTCCCTTTACGCTTAGTTTTACTCACACACAAAACATCTATCTTCCTTTTATCCATTTCATTCATCAATTCACTCTCTTTCCCATACACACCTCTTACATTCCATGTTGCAATCTTCCATACCGGGTCATTATCAGATGGGCCAACCTGCTTCGACCTACGCCGCCCATCATGGTTTCGGTCATCCAAGGCATTCTTATAGCACATTGTAGTAATGTTATAAATAGGGTAAGCAAGGTTACCAGCCTATACTGTACCCATGCCACATGCAGCATTCCCTACTAACGGTAAGGGCACAATACCGGTCAGTTTTGGCACAATTTGGCCGTCATGCGACAAGCGAAACCAACACCCAGTATGCTTACGCTATTCTACACAAGCTAGGATCTCTACTCCAGAGACTACCTTGTGAGTCAACATTCCGTTGCCCGTGTCCTACCAACTAGGATGTACGTGCAGTTTACTGACACACTTTGGACATATGTAGAAAAACATACATGAATAAATACTTTATAATGCAATAGGATAAAGACTAAATTATATTTTATACTTATCAAATTCCAATAATGTTTCTCTCCTCAAAGACACCGAAAAATAATCGAAGTTTTCTTGGAAGCTTCATGGAATAACGTGTTCCTAACGGGCATACGTATTCACATCTACAGTGAATTCAGTCTTCTTCTCTATATTATCGCCATGCCTAGTGAATACGGTACAAAAGTTCCTTTCGTCTTCCATATGGGTCTGATGGATCCAGATGGATCCATCATGGATGGATGGATCATAAAAATGTTTAACTATATAAGGCCAAGCGGTCTGCTAGGCTCTGTTTGCAGTGGGTGGTAAAAAAAGAATTTTAGTAATGACTTCTAAAATATGCTTATGCTGGCGTCGCGGGTTCCCAGATTCTTCGGGGCCACCAGACCCTTCGGGACCCCAGCGGCCAATTGACCGATTTTCATGACACTTGGTGGAAATCTCTTGCTACTTGGGCCGAGCTCCCGAGGATAGTTTTTGTTGCGAAGATTGAAGTCCCGGGTTAGATTCCAGGGCTATCCTTCCCATTTAATTTACATGGGAAATCTGAAATCCATCGTGCAGGGTAATTTTCTCTTGCACATTAAAATATCTTAGAGTTGTAATATGGGAGCGCGATTCAAACTATTTTCTGAGGAAATGAATAAAGATTCTAATTTTTATCGTAGAATGTTGCTTATCGATCGTATTTCTTCGAATGTCGCGTAAATACTGGCGTTTTGGCATTTTTTATCACTCATTACGAGTGTTGCCATCGCAACAACTATTGTTGGACTCGGATTCGGCATAGTCTAATACATACACGCGTTATTTGTTCCACACAGGTACGCGTGATCAATTTAATATTCCGTTCGAATGCACTTCCAATATTTTATAATGCTAAATTATGAAATTTGGGAACACAAAGACCTGCATATCCGTGGTGATTTTAAAGCTATTAAAGTCAATATAAGTATTAAATAAATGATTAAATGGAAAGTAGGCATCATAAGTTCCGTTTGGATCATCTTGTTTACTTTTCTTTCGTTCCGTCCCGATTCAAATAAGGGGTGGAAGTTTCTAATTATATGCCAATGTTAGTAGACAGTTCCTCGTGTGAATTCTCTATATGCCGCGCTCTAAGGAAATGAATTATACGCTGTAGCAACGACAAAGCTAAAAATGTTTATTTTTTAATTTCCGTCATTTATTGGATCTCCCATTTGCGAGGTGAAAGGCTCGATTAAAATAGTAATTACTGATGAAGTTAACTGGCTTTCCACAAGATAATAGGCGATAACATTAACGAACTCCACTTAAGTCGCCAATTCCTTTAAGAAAGCAACTTGCTTGAGAACGCTCAATAATGGTTCAATCAAAGATTTTTTGTCCAATTTAGAAATGAAAAGTACGAAAGGACTTCAAGAAAATCAGGAAATGGGTTATGAGATTCTAAATTGATGCTTGGGTTCATTTAGAGGATTCCGCAGCAATTGCGTAGAGGGAGAAAGGGTGGCAATGAGAGTCACTCAATTAAAGAAAGTATCGCGCGACGAGGAATATTCACCAGCTGGGAAAGACTGATGGAATGCGAAGGAAGGAAGGGTGAGCGCCAGGAGAAACGGTTACACTGAAAGTAGGCAGTTTTGCTAGATAAAATTACGTGTAAAAACATCAAAAGGGATTATAATAATTGCCGTTTCATTTTAATTAATTTTTAAAATACGGATGGTCATTAATAGAAATAATTAAGCTAAAAAAGTTTATCAAAAAGTTTCTTTAAGGTAAAAAATTTCGAGTTTAGGTGGGATAACTGTTCTTTGCAAAAAAAATGTTTATAGTGTAACTTGCTTTTGCGAAAATTTTGCTCCTGACTGATACAGTATAAGGCTCATATTTCTCAATTTAGAAAATCAACACATCGCAATGTAATTACTTACGAACAAAAATCATCACCTTTTTGTTAGGTCTCCTTTGAATGATCTCTTGACAACAATTGCATGGCGACGTTGGACAGGTTGCGTAATTCAGGATGGCCATAATGTATTAACCGCATTACAAACATCTGCGCAACAAACTAAAAGAGATACTGAAAAACTGTTTGTTTTATTTGAACGAACAACTCAAGGAGTTCTGAAGCCGATCTCCACATGGGAATCATTTGTAACACGCAGGATGTCCAAACGGTATTCTGCTTCGCGCCAAGTGTTTTCCAGAATCTGGGGTGTCACAGAAGTAATTGCATCGTTGATTCGTGCATGGATTTCATCCAGATCTGCAACTTTCGTACGGAAGACTTGGTCCTTTACAGTTGCAGATCCGGATGAACTCCGTGCGAGTATCAACGATGCAATTGCTTCTGTGACGCTCCAGATGCTGGAAAACACTTGGCGCGAAGCAGAATACCGTTTGGACATCCTGCCTGCTACAATTGGTCCACATGTAGAGATCGTTAATGGGTAACAGAACTCTTTGAGTTGTTCCTTCGAATAAAACAAATAGTATTTCAACATCTTTCGTAGTTTGTGTTGTACAAATGTTTGTAATGAGGTAAATAAATTATGACCATCTTGTATTTTATTTTCTGCTCTTTAATATGTTTTTATACTGACTACAATTTATACATAAATATCAACATGGATTAATAAAAGGTAAATTCATAACTATCAACTTGGATTCAGAAATGGTAAACCATAAAATAACTTAAATTATACAGTAAAATTTCTACCTAGCGAACCTTTCAATATCGTAAACCTCCAGATTTCGAAATATCGCCTTGGTATCGATCCAACTTACAGTAATTATATAGCAAACCCTCATCATTTCGTAACCGCTCTATTTCCTTAATCGTCCACTTATCATATCGGCAATATGATCCCGTGATAAAAAATTACCTCCATATATCGAAATTTCCAATCTTACTTATAGCCCTAAAGTTATTTAAAAAGTGTTTAAATAAGGTATTTTACTGAGAGTGGTAGGATGCGATTTAAATCGAAAAATGTCGGTAACGGTCGACTTATTAAAAATTTTAAAGTCGACGAAAATGAATAGTCCTCGATAAGCGTCGATTTTCCAACAACATGGAAAAGTATACGTCTAAAAACCATTGTTATTCTGAACTATAATATTAATGTCGCTTCTGTTTAATTTTTTCGCAATATTATTTTCAACCCACGATTTCGTTCGTTTTCTGGGCTTTCATTAACAGTGGAACTGAAAGAAGGGTATTTCCTTACACTCAATGATGTATCTTTTTGAAAAGGTCAGTCTTCTACTCTGAACAATCAGGTAACCGCAAGACCCTAGGTTAGCTTTGAGAACACGTGTTTCTTAGCCCTTTTGAGGTTTTTGAGATTATATTTTTCAACCTAATGGTGGGATATACCACGAGCCTCTCTATAGAGTTAAGATCATGGATATACCCTGCTGAAGGTTCCTCGAGGTTCGGAAGAAAGGAATTTCGGTGGTCATTTGAAGACAGCCATTGCTACCCATTCCACGCATCTATCCCGTAAAGTGTATTCCTGGAACAAATGTTTCTCGATTGCTTTTGAGGGTTTTTCCTATAGATGGACTTTGTTGTATGTACTTTCACCCCTTTTCCGTATGCACTCTTTTGGCAGTCTTTCTCTAAAAGTTATCCAGGAAGGATCGTTCCGCTCTCTTGCTTTTCTCCTTCATCCTTTGCTACAGGTTAGTAAATTTCCATTTATATCTTAAAATAGTTAAAAAAAGGTGCACATAAATTAGCAATCGTTACATAAAATTGAAGAGGGGTTAAGGATTAATATTTATTTGCTATTTGTTATAAAATACTTTACCGATTGGGAAAACACTTTAATCAGGATTTGAGGTAGAGAGTGAATCAAAAAGTTCCCGGAATTATCATATAAAAACAATAGAAAATAAAAAAGAACCATTTATTTTGGAGTTATTTTTCAACATATTCACCATTTAACCTTAAACACTTTTCCATTCGAAGTCGCCATCTTTCTAACCCATTTCTGTAGACATTTTGATCGTTTGAATGAAACCAGTTCAAAACTGCTTGTTTGGCCCCAGATATCGATTCCCAGAGAACTCCCTTGATGTGTTCCTTTAATTTGGGAAACAGAAAAAAGTCTGAAGGAGCCAGGTCTGGACTGTAGGGTGGGTGAGAAAACGTTTCTCAGCGCAATTCTCGAAGCACAGCTCTTGATACCGTAGATGAATGTGCTGGAGCATTGTCATGGTGAAACAGAATTCGCCGATGCAGTTTTACTGGTCTTTTTTATAAGCACAGCGTTCAGTTTAAAAAAAAATTATTCGTAATAACCTCCTGTTACTGTCCGTTGCCCCTCAAGAAAATCGACCATGATTACGCCTTCACTATCCCAAAAAACAATTGCCATAACCTTCTTGATTGATCGTTCAGCTTTAAATTTTATTGGTCCACTTGACTCCCTTAGTAACCATTGTTTAGATTGAATTTTGCTTTCCGGATCGTACTGGTAGATTCATGTTTCATCACGAGTCACTATTTGGCGAAAGTAATCTTCTGGGTCTGTATCAAATCGGTTGAGGAACCCAACTGCATGGTCAGCTCTTTGAGTCTTGAGTTCGGTACCCATCTAGCAGAAAGCTTGCTTAATCCTAAACTATCTTTTAGGATTGATTGAGCTGAGCCATATGAGACGTCCAAACGTTTGGCTATCATTTGCACTGAAACTCGTCTACAATTCCACATTTGATTGGACGGTGACCACGGTTTCTTCGTTGATCGACGTTGACGGTCTTCCACATCGATAGTGAACTTTAATGTCTTCTCGTCCAAGTTAACCCGTTTAATCCATTCATAAACTGCAGTTATCTTAGATGCATCATCCCCGTAAACTTTCTGCAAAGCCTGAATAATGGCATTCGATTTCCAGCCAAGTTTTGTCAAAAACTTTACGTTTACTCGAATCTCAAACTTTAAGTTATTCATACTTACATATGAATGTTGATCAAGCGCCGAAAAATTAAGTATAATTTTTCTCTCTATATATTTTATGTTAAATAAAGTGAATATTTAGGTGATGAAATATATCAAATCATACAAAGTAAAATATTAGATAGCTCTCTTTTGACGACTAAAATATTATTGCGATAATTATATCATTTATGTTTTTTCTTTAATTAGTCCTTAATTGGCATCAACGAATGTCTAAAAGCCTTTAAGCTGAACTCACAAATTCTTTTTTTAAATAATCTTTCTCGGAAAAAGCAACAGCATATTGTTCGGATTTCACGAGGTAAAGCATAATTTACTATTTACATTCGCGAAATAATACCTATATTTGTCAATGACGCGATTGAAAGAATTATACGAAATCAAAAATATCTAGAATTGGACATACCAGCTTACGATATTTGAGATTTAAAATATACTAAGTTTCAGTGTAACAGAACAACAATATTATTCTCGTGAACGATATGCAAGGTGCTAATTTGGTTTAATCATTAAGACTCAGTTAGTAAAAGGCGTGAACTAACTATTAATATATGTTTTATCACATAGGATGGTTGTCGAAATCATCACGTTTGGCAAAATTTGTAAAGAAAGAAGTGAAAATACGAGAACAAGAAAAATCGTTTCGTGTTCGCACAATGAACTTTTCTCTGCACTAACAAGTTTTGTTACTTAAAGAGGAAAGCTTCCAAGTCAAGAAATTCTTGTTTATATATATACTATATACATTTGTTTATATATACATGATTGTACGCTGTGCATACGTCGCATTAACACATTGTGTACCGGATTTAGACTCCCGAACTACACTCAGTTTCTGGTCATTTTGTCACAAATAAAAAAAGCACGCAAAATCTCGTGGCCGGCTCAAATGTGATTTTCTTAGTTAAAAGTCACGATTTAATTAGGAAAGATCAAATTAACGATTTAAATATACTTTTTACTTTGCATATTTTGCAATGAATACTTTTCTTACTATAAGTAAAAGATAAAATAATATTTTAATAAATTCGTTGTGTTTTCTTTAACATTAACAATTTAAAAATTTAAGAATTTCGACAAAAATTAAATTTAAATCATCGAATTAAAAGGCCAAAAACTGCCAGCAATATATGTAAGCAGTAATTTTAAGCGTTGATATTCGTTGAAAATAAACGGTTTTCAAAAAAATAAACTAATTTTATCCAGTAGTAATTTTAAGCGTCCGTATTCGTCAAAAATCTCCCGGGAAAATAAAAGTCGATTCAAAAAAAATAATCGTCGAATTCTACCGAGCAGAGTTATATTGTATTACGATTAGGTATATTGCCAGGAAAAATGATGATATTGATCATATATCCCACATTTTACATATATCCCTGGTTTTCAGGAATCCGATAATCTGCTACATACGAAGTTTATTAAGGATGGGATAGCTCTTTGAGTGACACATAATATCTGGCGTGACAAAGAAGGATTTAAGGGCACTGCTTTAATTATGACACAATAAAAACGATTAAACAATATTCAACATGTTAAAATGATTACGAATGGTAATTCATATAATAATTTAAAAGGAATAATGAGATTAATACAACACAAACAGCTGCCACAAAATTATCTTTAAATTATTAAAACGTCTTGGAAGGAGGCGGTCTGGCATTAAAAAAATACTTTTTAATGATTTTCTGTAAAAATAACAATCACGACATAACTATAATTAATGAATACATCGGAAACGGTACACATATAGTTCAAACAAGACGCAAATATCTTATTCTTTTTGTCATTACTTATTCCTGAATTTGAATCAGACATCATGAAAAAGTTGTGCAAAATCACCCGAGATAATCTTACTTATCAAAGTTAAGCGCAGGATAAAAAAATGCCTTTATCTAGAAGTAGGAGGAGAATCAAAATAATAGTAAGCAATTATTATGCAAAGAAAGAAAATCACAGCTTTATAATTGCAATTTCAAATTAAAAGCCAAAATCCAGAGTCCACATGAGTAACAAAGACAATAGACAGAGTGAGGTAGGACCGTATGTGAATGATATATGGGAGGATAGAATCTCCACGAGAGACGTGGAAGAGGAAGAGAAGAGAGTGGAAAATATGTTGATCGATTAATGGCTTTATTTGGGCGATGTTGAGGCTGTAAAGCTTAAGAACTTAATTATCAACAAAAAATGACACAATTACATATTATGCAGAAATAAAGAACATATAAAAACTGCATATCTAAAAGCAAGGTAGAATAATAACTAAATGAAAAACTGAGGTAAATTTCAAGAGGAAGGGGGGAAGGGAGAAGAGGAGAGGGCGGAGAGTGGAAGGGAAGGGGAGGAGAGGGGGAGGAGAGGGAGAGGAGAGGGGGAGGAGAGGGATAGGAGAGGGGAAGGAGAGGGAGAGGAGAGGGGGAAGAGATGGGCGGAGAGAGGGGGAGGAGAGGTAGAGGAGAGAGGGATAGGAGAGGAGAAGGAGAGGAGAGGGATAAGAGAGGGGAGGAGTGTGAGTGGTGTACAGCCAATTCGTCGCGGGCAATTCGTCGCAAGACAGATTCGTCGCGAGACATTCGTCGCAAGGCAAATTCGTCGCATGACAAATTAGTCGCAAGGAAAATACGTCGCAAGACAAATTCGTCGCATGACAATTCCGTCGTAAGATAAATTCGTCGCAAATTCAGGAATCGTTGAGGAAATAGGAAATCCTTTTCATCATTAATCCTGCGATACACCATATTTAGTGTATGGGAAGGGTTGACGATGCCTCATAATTTACGAATAAATTATAGAAATCCTGTGCAAATTATTCACAACAATTATCCTAATAAAAATTTCGGAAAATATAATTGATGAAATATGTATTGATGAAATGTGTATGACGCTTTTTATACGAGTTTTAACAAACTTTCCATCTATGTAGAAGAATGAGATTTGGCAGGAATCCAGCGCGTGCCCGCGCTTTCATGTGGTAATCAACATCGTGAAAACTATTAAAGTTATTGGCATGCAACCTTCTTCAAATATAAATATAAACATTTTAATTGCTGCAACTACCCCTCGAAACCAATTAGGGAAAACGTTTTCCGCAGGTCACCTTTTTTGTCTCGACTGAAAATTTTAGATAAATACAACAATTGTTATTTTCTAAAGGGCAGTTCATAATTTTTATTTATTCTTGCGTTAATTTATTCGTTATTCGGAATCATTATACATAAATGTTATTTTAAATAAATGTTACGATTCTTATTTTCCAAAGGGCAACTCATAATTTTTATTTATTCTTGTGTTAATTTATTCGTTATTCGGAATCTTTATACATAAATGTTATTTTAAATAAATGTTACGATTCTTATTTTCTAAAGGGCAACTCATAATTTTTATTTATTCTTGTGTTAATTTATTCGTTATTCGGAATCATTATACATAAATGTTATTTTAAATAAATGTTACGATTTTTATTTTCTAAAGGGCAACTCATAATTTTTATTTATTCTTGTGTTAATTTATTCGTTATTTGGAATCATTATACATAAATGTTATTTTAAATAAATGTTACGATTCTTATTTTCTAAAGGGCAACTCATAATTTTTATTTATTCTTGTGTTGATTTATTCGTTATTCGGAATCTTTATACATAAATGTTATTTTAAATAAATGTTACGATTCTTATTTTCTAAAGGGCAACTCATAATTTTTATTTATTCTTGTGTTAATTTATTCGTTATTCGGAATCATTATACATAAATGTTATTTTAAATAAATGTTACGATTTTTATTTTCTAAAGGGCAACTCATAATTTTTATTTATTCTTGTGTTAATTTATTCGTTATTCGGAATCATTATACATAAATGTTATTTTAAATAAATGTTACGATTCTTATTTTCTAAAGGGCAACTCATAATTTTTATTTATTCTTGTGTTAATTTATTCGTTATTCGGAATCTTTATACATAAATGTTATTTTAAATAAATGTTACGATTCTTATTTTCTAAAGGGCAACTCATAATTTTTATTTATTCTTATGTTAATTTATTCGTTATTCGGAATCATTATACATAAATGTTATTTAAGATAAATGATACGACTGTTATTTTCTAAAGGGCAACTCATAATTTTTATTTATTCTTGCATTACATTGTTGTTATTCGGAATCATATACATAAATGTTATTTTAAGATAAATGATACGACTGTTATTTTCTAAAGGGCAGTCATAATTTTTATTTATTCTTGCATTACTTTGTCGTTATTCGGAATCATTATAGAAGTCACAAAAAAATTGTCCCTTTTTATTCAATAGAAGCCGATATATGACGTTGTATGTAAGTATGAATAACTTAAAGTTTGAGATTCGAGTAAACGTAAAGTTTTTGACAAAACTTGGCTGGAAATCGAATGCCATTATTCAGGCTTTGCAGAAAGTTTACGGGGATGATGCATCTAAGATAACTGCAGTTTATGAATGGATTAAACGGGTTAACTTGGACGAGAAGACATTAAAGTTCACTATCGATGTGGAAGACCGTCAACGTCGATCAACGAAGAAACCGTGGTCACCGTCCAATCAAATGTGGAATTGTAGACGAGTTTCAGTGCAAATGATAGCCAAACGTTTGGACATCTCATATGGCTCAGCTCAATCAATCCTAAAAGATAGTTTAGGATTAAGCAAGCTTTCTGCTAGATGGGTACCGAACACAAGACTCAAAGAGCTGACCATGCAGTTGGGTTCCTCAACCGATTTGATACAGACCCAGAAGAATACTTTCGCCAAATAGTGACTCGTGATGAAACATGAATCTACCAGTACGATCCGGAAAGCAAAATTCAATCTAAACAATGGTTACTAAGGGAGTCAAGTGGGCCAATAAAATTCAAAGCTGAACGATCAATCAAGAAGGTTATGGCAATTGTTTTTTGGGATAGTGAAGGCGTAATCATGGTCGATTTTCTTGAGGGGCAACGGACAGTAACAGGAGGTTACTACGAATATTTTTTTTTAAACTGAACGCTGCGCTTATAAAAAAGACCAGTAAAACTGCATCGGCGAATTCTGTTTCACCATGACAATGCTCCAGCACATTCATCTACGGTATCAAGAGCTGTGCTTCGAGAATTGCGCTGAGAAACGTTTTCTCACCCACCCTACAGTCCAGACCTGGCTCCTTCAGACTTTTTTCTGTTTCCCAAATTAAAGGAACACATCAAGGGAGTTCTCTGGGAATCGATATCTGGGGCCAAACAAGCAGTTTTGAACTGGTTTCATTCAAACGATCAAAATGTCTACAGAAATGGGTTAGAAAGATGGCGACTTCGAATGGAAAAGTGTTTAAGGTTAAATGGTGAATATGTTGAAAAATAACTCCAAAATAAATGGTTCTTTTTTATTTTCTATTGTTTTTATATGATAATTCCGGGTACTTTTTCATTCACCCTCGTATAAGAAAGGAAGATATACGTAGAATACAAAAAATAGACGTTAAATTTTTTTTATAATTTTAAAGGTAATTTGCCCATTTTCAAAATGTTTATAAATGCATGATCAGATTTAGCATAAAATTTACTATAAGATAACGTTAAAATTTTAATCTGTCGTACATTAAGATATTTTTGTTCGCATTCACATGGGGCGAATTGAGACTTCGTTCCGAATTTATAACAGAATGCGAGTTTAGATTTGACAGTCACGCATTAAAAGTCAATGACGAAAAAAAATCACGAAAAAGTTCCGGTCCGAATCCAGAAGCGTTCCTTCTCTGTTTGATTAACTAGGGAAGAGATGAAACGTAGCGCCCAAGCCTTTTTTCGATAAAATTTTAAACTATCTACATATAAGTTGAGATATCGGCACAGGATTTGCGCCTTTATAAGGAGAAAAGTATGAAGATTAGTTTTCTTATAGTGAAAATTGAAGTATTCGAAATCGCTAAATTTAACGTTTAAATAACATATTTTGGAGAATCTTGGCATTTTAATGGGATACTAGTATAAAAGCCCGTCAAAAATGACGGGTTCAAATTAATAAAAAAGTAATTTAAAAAATTTTTAATTGTGAATCAATTATTTTAGTATCACCATTTATATTGATTTTCTTTCTCGGTTGTCAAGATAAATTTTGAGGTAAGGGAGAGAAAGACATTTAGCCTTGAGACAACAATCTGAGCTCGAGTTTCGACAATTATTAAGCTATGTTATAAGGGAAAGAATGGAAACGGAAAAACTGACATATGTTTGAGTGAGAAGGGTATTTACCAAGAAAGTATTGTCAGATATTTTTATAGCATATGAAAAACAAAGCCGGACGAAAATTTAGCTGCAACTTGGACTGCGGGACATTGCACTGACACTGCGTGGCTCGGGATTTCACTATACAAATTGTGACATTAAAAATAACAGAAAACCATTTCCTATTTCCTCAACGGTTCCCGAATTTGCGACGAATTTGTCTTGCGACGAATTTTTCATGCGATGAATTTTTCTTGCGACGAATCTTCCACGCGACGAATTTGTCTGCGACGAATTTTACATGCGACGAATTTGATACGCGATGAATTGCCGCGCGACGAATTGCCTGCGACGAACTGCCCTGGAACCAGTGTGAGTAGAGGGAAAGCAAAGGAGGATAGGGGGAAGTGGGAGAGAGAGATAAGAGAAGAGAGTGAGCAGAGGGTGAAGGGAAGAGGGGGAGATGTGGAGATGTGGAGAGGGAGAGGGGGTGTGGGAGATAGATAGATAAATGTCTTTATTTGGGCGAAATTTAGACTATAAGGTCCACTCTTACATTTAACCCATCGTCTATGTTAAATTATATTATAAAAAACTAACATTAACGTCAAAACCATTTAGATAATAATAAGAGGGAGAGGGGGTGTGGGAGAGGGGGTGTGGGAGATGGGGTGTGGGAGAGGGGGTGTGGTAGAGGTGGAGGGGGAGGGGTTTGGTTTCGTTTGTATGTCTTCAGCTAATCATCCTTTTCGACTATTATAGCCATATAACTCCTTCCACACCGAACACACACAAAAGAGAGAAGAAATGAGACCCGGTTCCGGCTTTAGCCTACTCTTGACGAAGAGCATCGGAGGGGTAATGGTGGAGTGGGAGATATATATAGAGGAAGCCTGGGAGGGGAAGAGATTGCTATTAAGATGGTGAGGTTTGAGAATCTTGGAGAGAAGGGTAGTTGGATAAACTTGTTGGTGCGGAAAGAGAAATATGGTGCGAGGGAGAGTGGAATGAGGGCGTAAATGAGGATTTTTTAGTGTTGAGAGAAAAAATGAGTCATTGTTATGTAGAAAGTGAGGGATTGCGAGAAGTTGAAGAAGGAAGATGGGGTGGGGAGGGAGAGGTGATCAAATGGTGGAGATGAGGGAGGTAGATGGAGAGTGCTAGGGAATACAGAGAAGAAATTGAGGTTGAAGTGGAGGGAGAGGGAGAAGAGCATGAGGAAATCCCTGTTAAGTCTAACAATAAGTTAGAGTTCAAGAAAAAGCATTAAAAATATTTGGTTCAGGTATCTCCAATAGCCAAATAAGGTTGTAAAACCTTGTTGCGGCTATTGGAGATACCGGAGATAATATGTTTTTAATGGTTGTTCTTGAACTTTTATCAACAATAAGACGAGCTCGATGGTTTTCTGTTGAATTAAGTTAGAATTAGCAAGTCCTGAGGAAGAAAAAAACAGAATATGACATATTTAGAAGATGAAATATCGCGTAGAGGTTCGAATTTCAGGCTTTTTGTTGTTAATAAATTATTAACTTTAAAGTAGACATACTTTTCGTAATCTCAATATAATTTTGCTAAACAATTTCAGGATAATGTTACAAAATCACATCATACTATTTCTGGTAAAGAACTTAAGAACAGTTTACCTAAGTCCGAGGCAACGCGAAATTGGGACGTGTTGCTGACCTAGAGTAAAAGGGTGTAGGAATTACGTAGAAATCCCCCCATTTTCGTCAAAAATGCGTTTCTGAAAATGACGAAGCATGAGGAAACAAAGCAAAGCATAAACATAATGGTGAAAGAAGAGACTACACTCCCGACCGTCATTTTGTGACACATATATACCATTTCTACCAAAAATAAAGCTTAGTAAAACAATACATAAGATACGATTTTATATATATATATATATATATATATAGTATTTATTAATTAACAGTCGTACAAATTAATTAAACTTTCGAGAAATATCAATGTTAATATCTTGGTAAGAAAAAATAATAAAATAATAATAATGCATGGATGAAAAAGATACACTTTCATAGAACTTCGACAATGAAAAAATGCATGGGCAAGACTAAATCATTCTGCCACTCAAAATCTTAATCACATACGCTCATGTATTAGTCAGATGCGCAGATAGACACAAAGGAATAAGGTAGAGACAAAATATTTGGTTATTGGAGTTACAGAGTTTCACCTTTGATTCCTCCCAAACGACGTATGCGCAAAGTGACGCGTTTATAGAGAAAATTCCTTACTTAATGGAAGACGTGCATGCGAAAAAATGTATAACGGGGCGAAGTAATCAGTGTAGAGATTGGATATGGAGAACGTATGTGCGGCGGAGGACAGGAGACTCGGAAAAAACACAGGATTTACTGTAAGAGGAGAAAAAACAAAAGAGCAAGAGAAAGATGCCTCGTTTCTCGGTGCTGGTCCGAGGGCGAGAAGAAGCTTTGCCGACGTTCGGTATTCAATCGAGTCATGGAAGAAATTACGGCAGCGTCGCGCAGATGAAAGAGGTTCCGTAAACCAGGGAGTTTATCAAAAACATCGTCGTAATTCCTATAATTGAAAACTGGACAAAGGAAAGGAGGATTCTCATTTATTCGAGAACTTCTTTTTTTAGGCGGAGCGCCCATCCGCTCATCCTAGGTCACGCTCTATCGGGTTCTATGATCACGGAGGCCACGGGTCTTTCGTACGCTGCCGCCGATTAGACACTCGCCGATGGAGATTGCTGTCGGAAATAGAAGCGGGCAGCGATGGACTATGCGGGGTGAAGGGGTAGAAGGGAGGAAAGAGGCAGGGGGAGGGGGAAGGAGGCAGGGGGTGGGAGGGAGGAAGGAGGCAAGGGGGGCGCAAGAGTGGACGGCACCCATCGGTACTCGTGGGAAACGGGAAAAGTTAACGGCGCTCGAGGGCCAGAGAGGAGGAGAGAGGGAGCCTGGAGGAGGAGAAAGAATAGGGAGAGAGGGAGGGGAAGAAGATGAGAGGGAGGGGGAGAAGTGGGGAAACGTAGAGGGAGCGTCACAGGGGAAGAGCGGCAGAGGGAGCAGGAGAGGGCGTGGGAGGCGGCAGAGGTCCAGAGGATTGCTTTGGGGAGGGGAAGATTGGAGACGGTGAGGTAGGTAGAGGACGAGCGGGAGGGATAGGGAGGGGGCGGACGGAGGAGCGAGGGAGGGGGAGGGACGGAGAAGGAGCGATGGAGGGAGAGGGAGGGAGGGGGAGGGACGGAGAAGGAGCGAGGGAGGGAGGGAGGAGGGTGGGAACGCGACGAGAAAAACGGACGGCGCCTTCGCGAAGGTTTTTCGCCACTCGAGAGGCAGTGGCCGCATCAGCAAATCCGCTCTTTCACATGTTCCAAAAAACCGTAAGGAAAAGGAGTGGAAGGGCCGAGAGTAAGAAAAAGAGGTAGTGTGGAGAGAGGGGGAGGCAGTGGGAAGAGAGGAGGAGGGAGAGAGTGGGAAGGAGAGAGGAGAGAGATTCGTAGGAGGGAGAGAATGGGAAGGGAGTAAGAGATGGAGGATAAAGAGAAAACGAAATGGGAAGAGATGGAAAGAGATGATTTTCCAATGCTGAGTGTTGATTTTTACTTCTTGGTCTTCGAGTGAACGCTCCGCTCCCGTAAGAAGACATTGCACTGGTCAACCGGCGTTGAGAGCGACGGGGGTGAGTGAAGGAGGCGGCAGTAGGGGCAGCTGAGGGGAGGGGGTGATCGCGGAGAGAGGGGGCGTGGGAGTTGCTTCTTGTCGCGCAAGATGAGGAGATGGACCAGGGTGACGTATGGAGTGTATGTATTTTTGGCTAATCAACCTCTTGGATTAATATAGCGTTACGTATGGAGATGTCGGTTACTGGGAAGGTGCTACTTTTTGGAGCTGTCTCCTCGAATCTAAAGCGCATGAGGATTTCGTTTGAAATATTGGTAACCAAAATAATATTTTCAATGTACGAAAGGTGTAGCGCCTTTCACTTCTTTTAACGCATAAAGTTCGATCTGGACACCTAACATATTTTATTTATCGGACCATATATACATCTAATTTCCTTATAGTTGTTGTTACGTTTCTGTTTTCTTCCTGTTTCCTTTTAGCTAAGCTTCTTCATGACTATGGGGGCTGCGAAGCAATATTTGAGTCACCGGTACCAATGCTTAGAACAAATTAACTAACAACAATTAGAAACAACGTTTGTCACTATAGAAAGTTTATATTTTATAATAGAGAATATCAAATTACATTAAACAGAATCAGCAATCATCAAAGAAAAGAGCGAATGCCACTGGTATGCGGAAGCGTATTGGCATAGCTGTCAACATAATAAAAAAAGTCGAAGGTATTTCGCAAAACACGCGTCACTTTTGGGTTGGGAAGAGTCTAACGCAGGGCTCCCAACCTTTTCAGCGAGAGAAGCACCAATTTATATCAAGCGCGCATTGCACATTTTCGCAAAAGTGAGGACTATTCATATTTCAATGCGTTTCAGAGAGAATACAAATTAACAAAATAAATTCCTGGTGTTCTAAAGCCAAAGTTTAAGCATGGCGGAAGAGTGCGGACAGACTGCTCAGGAGCACAGTGGTGCTTGCGAGCACCAGATCGGAACCCCCTGAAATAACGAAAGCGGAAAGCGAAGCAGTTTCCATTCTAAGAAAAATAGCAAAAACATCTCTTCGGGTTGGAAGTATGGTCACGAAAGTGTCAATTCACCGCAAATGGAATTACGAAGAGGTTTGCGAGGAGAATGAACGCGTGAGGTACACGAAATGAGAGGCGTGCGTTACGGAGATGACTATTGTAGAATGCGGGAGAGAGGGGAAGAGGTGGGGGTGGGAGTTCAATAAAGATGAGAGAGTATTGGGAGAGAAGATGGGGATCTGTTGTGAGGAGGAGGAAGAGACGAAGGAGTGAGGAGAAGACGGAGTGATGTGTTAGGAGACGGAGAGGTGGGAGGAGGAGGAGGGGAGGAAGAAGACGGAGGGGGAGAGAGTCCCGACTAACATTCACTTCCCTTGGTTGGCGGAGTAAATATTTAAATCGTCCGTGGTATGAATAATGTAATCCTATGCCACTATGCATTTCTTTACCGTGAGGGGAAAAGTCATGACTAATTCATCTGAAAATTGATCGAAAGTAGTTTTCCTTGCTGAAACACGTCTAAGAAAATTAGCTTCCATCAGGAACTATTCATTTGCGAACGTGTCAAGGTAGAATGAAACGCTAAGAGAATTGACGCCAATAATTAGTGTTAACATTTCATTAACGAAGCATAATGTCGGATCCATTACTTTTTAAGTGAACCATCTATTCATTCTACGACATATCGCGAATTTCTTTTATGAACTTCGAGAAAAATCGCCAAACATTTTCAAAAGTAATTTAAAAAAAGTTTATTGGAGGTCATTAAAAAAAGGTTATATGGATTTCCAAAAAGAAATACGAAAAATTTAAACTATATAATGCTCCGATTCCTGGAAGTGTGAGTAAAAATGAATGCTTTATGACAGGGGTCGGCAACCTTTTCTTCATGGAGGGCCGCATTCGTAGTTGTGAATGCTTCGGAGGGCCACATTGGAGATCTGGAGATTCTGTGGTCTCATGTTAGTAAAAATCGAGTCTAAAGAATTTAATAGCGTTAAAACTTCGCCAGAAATGGTTTTGAGGCCATAATTTTACGGAAAAATACGAAATTTTATGTGTTAAATTTCACGGATCACTTTTTCATCGTGGCTTCGCGGGCCGCATTAAGCGCTCTCGGGGGCCGCGTTCGGCCCGCGGGCCGTAAGTTTCCGACCCCTGCTCTATGATATATTGGATTTACGAATTGGGTATACCCATGATATTAAAAATCAACAAACCTCAGAAAAATATTAAATCAATCTTAAAAATAAACAGATTGCCTCTGAGAAAACTTCATCAAAATGGGAGAATGGAATATTATTATTTAGCAGAAAAGAATTTAACTCAAGGAGTTTATAATAGTCATTTAAATACAAGAATCATATATTCAACAAGCGCGCAAGACAGAGCAACCAAGCAACCGTAACCTTATAAAAACATGCAATTTAGCTATATACGGGTGGCAGAGATAACCTAATAAAAGTGCTCTAACAGGAATGGTAATTACTTTTAATAACAAAAACAAAAATGCATTACTCTCTCCTGTTATCAATCCCCCTTATCTTCTTCCTGTGATCGCGTCTTCCTGTATTTTCTTGCGAGGCCAAATCTCATTAATGTCGTGACGCTTAGTTTCCTATCGTGGCAATGATCGACGGACATAGCCACTCAGCGGAGAGCTTTTTCTAGATCACTCCTTTCCGAAAGGGTTCCGTATTAGTAACGAGTATATAACGCCGGCGTAGAAAACGATAAATAAAACGTTTCTTTTACCATCTCTGCGCCATTTCCAACTAATGGTGTAATAGCGTAACGATACAAGGCATTTTAACTCATCGACATATCTAATATATCTTCCGCCGCTAGTGCATTACTTGCCCGCAAAAATGCCATCACAGGGCACCCATTTCACTTTGTTCCGACTTTAAGGTGATCCGGTTATGACTCTTGGCTAGTTTCATTGTACTCGTTTATTCCCCTAGATGAGGGGTTTCCAAACTACGCATCCGGTCCGAGCAGCAGATCCATCTTAACTCATAGATACTATTAACCCTTTCACTACTAAAAAACCCGTTCCATTTTTTTGTATTTGTTGCATTTATTCCAATAAATAATTCAGGAAAACATTAGTACATTTTTTCTATGACAATGAGAACTACAGGGACAAATATGTCCTACTAAAATACCAATGGGACACATGCGTCCCATACCCCTTACAAAAATAGGAACTTCTTTTTATTTTACAGGGAATAGTAAACTCCTTGACATTAATACTTCCATGAACCAATTTAAAAAAAAAAAACAAAAGAAATCAAAATTGGTGGTGAAAGGGTTAAGACGTGTATATTAGTATATTGGACTGCAGAAGGTGTCATTATTCAAAGATGGCTCAAAAAACTTTTTGGCGTAAACTGAATGAAAGTTAAAAACTCCAGCCAAAAAACAAGTAGTAATAGCCCGATGCATTTCGCCCACTAAGTGGGCATCTTCAAAGGCGACGTTCCTTCGACAGCGACCAAAGTCATTAGTTATTATATATCATTTAAGAAGTCTAAACGACATTTTTCAAGTTAGCAATATACTTTTAATATAGGCATATCACTTATTATACATTAAAATAATTCTCAAAAATACCCTTTTGAATTTGCACATGGCCTGATCAGTCATTTGAAATGTCGTATGTGGGTCGCATAATGGTAAATAAAGCCTCATGTGAACATTTTAGTAAAATGTTTGCTGACACTCGTTCTAAGTTATTGCTTCGCAAACGGTTTGTCACGAATAAGTAAATGATGTGCCGAAATAAATTTGGTAAAACAGGAAAGGAAATAATAACATTATATTTTATAACTCTCCAACTACAAGGAAGGAATTGATTTTGCTGTAGAAAGCTATATATACTCAATTGACGACTTCGTTATACTCTTTAATCTACTTGAAACTGCAACAAAGTAAATCCTTAGCTCAATAATGTACCTTTGGGTCATTACGCGAACAAGGTGAAATACTCAAAATGGAAGAGAAATATTTTGTCTAAGATAAACATTTTGGAAGAGGTGATTTTTAGCGAGTTTCATTTTATAAACGCGCTTATGTTTTCGCTCTGTCCGTCTGACTGCCCGTCTGTGCAATCAGTTAAATTAAAATAGCAATGGCAAATTTTCAGGGTGCATTTTATCTATGATGCCATTTATTATGCTTGCAAAAAAGGTTTTGAAGAAATTGATGGAGATGCATTCAAATTTTTCAAATTAAGATTCGGAGCATATGGTTATAGATCAGGGGTTCTCACTATTTTTAGCCTACTTTCCAGAATGGAAATAGGCTTCTAGCTTCGTCGTTGTGTCTGTCTGTCCGTCCCCTATTAACTTTTGAACCAATAGACCAATTTTCACGACACTTGGTGGAAATCTTTTGCTACTGGGGCCGAGCTCCCGAGGATAGTTTTTATTACGAATATTGAAGTCCGGGGTTCGATTCCAGGAACTATCCTTTCCATTTAGTTTACATGGGAAATCTGAAATCCATCGTGCAGGGTAATTTTCTCTTGCACATTAAAATATCTTAGAGTTGTAATATGGGAGCGCGATTCGTACTATTTTCTGAGGAAATGAATAAAGATTCTAATTTTTATCGTAGAATGTTGCTTATCGATCGTATTTCTTCGAATGTCGCGTAAATACTGGCGTTTTGGCATTTTTTATCACTCATTACGAGTGTTGCCATCGCAACAACTATTGTTGGAATCGGATTCGGCATAGTCTAATACATACACGCGTTATTTGTTCCACACAGGTACGCGTGATCAATTTAATATTCCGTTCGAATGCATTTCCAATATTTTATAATGCTAAATTATGAAATTTGGGAACACAAAGAGCGATTCATCCACAATGATTTTAAAGCTACTAAAGCCAATATCATTTATATACTCAATGTCTGTCCGTCCGTCCGCCCCCCCTTTTATCTCTTGAACAGTTTATCATAGAAAAATGCTGTAAACACCATTTTGTTTCTGCCAACTAGGAGCCCTCGGGGAAAGTATTTCAGCTTACGGAAATGTCCCAGGTTTGTCTCCAGGAGGCAATTATATTTTCTCATATGTTAACACAGGAATTTCGATTTTTCAAGGTGCAAAGTTTATTCCTTTTCTCTCATCAAAATACGTAAATGTGGAGCAAATTTCTCCGTTTTTGCTTTATTTAACGGTAAAACCGTAAAATATCTTATTATTGCAATATTTAGATGTCACACGGAAGAATTTCTCAGAAACACGCGTTTCTTTTCGATATTTTAGGGCTTTTTCGTATTCTTTCCAGGTGTTGCCATGGCGACCGTCATTGATGTCTCCGATTGAATTAGCGTCAATTAAGCCTTCAAATAGACGAAAGAATTGCGTTATTCGATTCGCGCTTTTTATGAAGCATCGGAATTATAGTTGTAGCAACGTCAAGCTTAATGGATTGCAATGTTAATAATTGCAGAATATTATTATTCAGTAAACTTCCTGTGGACTGGGCATTTTAACGATTGACCAAAAGTAAAAAACCTTCTTTCTTTATTTCAATACTGGAATGTTATCCTTTTCGTAAGGGAGAAGCAATTAAAATTGAACATATCAATTATAAAAACAAACATGAAATTCAAAATGTCAGTTGTCTAATTTTAAAAGGAGAAATGGGCTATTATTACTTTTAAACATGAAAATTTCTGACTGACTTCGCATAGTTTTTGCGGGTACCACTAGTAAGTATTTAATAAATGATTAAATGGAACTTAGGCATCAAAAGTTCTGTTTGGATCATCTTGTTAGGTATAAGATCTACGTTTCTTATGGTTGCCAAGTCAAGATCTACTTTTTCTATAGTTACTCATCCGAGAAATATTTTTTCACAACATAATAAACAAATTATATACACAAGAAAAACTTTTGATAAACATTAATTAAACAAATAATCAAATTGGCATGTTAATGGCATAATATAATAATTTGCACAAAATATAAATTTTTTGAACTTCCAGCAGTTTGATCATTTGCGGGGTTGGTGCGGCCCTACTCTAAGAACACGGAGATAACTGCAGTCAAGCCGCAATTGGCCCATTTTATTTTGTTTTAGATTTTCCTCAAGCCGGCCATGGAGGCTAGGAATCTATACTATTAGTTTTTGCGATGGAAGGCTATAATGTTTAAGCTATATGTTTCTATAATAGTCTTGCTTCCGAATATCGAAAGTTGATTAAAAAATATCCAAAGAAATACACTGAATAAGCACCAATGTTTACCTCGATTCCATTGGTGTCAAATTACGTTTCATAAGAATTTCCCTGACAAAACCTGTAAACTCCTTGAACTGACATTACAACACACACACACTGCAGTGAATACTTTCATCTCCATCTTTTGTAAATACGTATAACATGATGTTTAAAATTTTGAATATTATTAGTTGTAGCCTAGTTTTAACAGGTAAATGTCAATGTTTAAAATTGTAAAAATGAAATAATCTCTTGCCAACACTATCACCAAAAATATTTTAACGTACCATGTAAAACCGTACGAACTACTTAAGTTCGTGAAGTAATTATAGGAAATTTAAACTAATCATTATCCATTTACATCTACTTATACTTCGTGGTGACATTTTAATCGGTCCTCAACATCATAAAAGATAAAAAATTTAATAACATTTGATACCCGAGCGCAGTAATACGACCGCAACAGGTGGTAAGTAAGTTGGGATTCTGATTGTTCCCCGCTAAGATTCCAGCCCATACTTCCAGATGGCGACAAAGAAAGCCCTTCAACCGTGCACGCTAGTCTTCAGCAACAAGGACAAACAATTTCTCACCATGATGAATCCTCTCCCTCCGACGCATTATGGCTTACTCAAACCCCCTAAACCCAATATACCAATCAGAGCGGTTGTATTCAGCTGCTCAGACCTCTCTAAGAATTTATCTTACAAATTAATTTTACTTCCCCCTACGAACTAGCAGTCACACGCGATACCGTATCGGTAGCACTAATTTGCAAAAGTCGTAGGGTTAGATAGCAACAGTAAACTATGTATTCCATTATTAGTTATTTTAAATTCTTCGGAACATTTAAATAGTTCTACTTGGTAAGAGGGAAGCGACGCGAGGTAAGCATGTGCGTTGGTCATGGCGTGATCAGAGGCCAACTGACGCGTTTAGCGCAAGTAGAAATTATGTAATCAAGAAGTTGTGAAGGCCGAAATAAGAATCCTTGATGGAGATAATACGAATACAGGAATCTGCGTGTAGGAGTAGAAAAGGTCACAGGAGAAGGGGAGGATCATTAAATCAGAAGGATGGCGGGGACGAAAGAAAGAAAAATGTCTTTATTGCGAAGCTGAGGCTAAATAGTCCTCTCCCTTCCTGTTCAAAATACAAATTTGAGAACTTTTTAAAATTTTAATTAGAAAATGACCTTAACTACTATCGGATTGTTTAAAATTAAAATAATAATATAAAGAATAAGAAAAACCGCATGAGTACATAATATATACAAAATTGTGAGACTGCAATAGTCTGCAAAGGATGATGACCTCCAAATTGTTTAGCAGAGTGGTTCTCAACCTTTTAGTGCGCGCGGCACACTGGATATTCACATTTTTTGCGGCACATTGGAATTAGATTTGAATAAAGAACTAGGATTTAACATAAAAGTACATATATCTTTAATATAATTTTGTAAGTTTGTTGGTTTGTTTGTTTGTACGGCTATACAAATCCACACGGTTGATCCTAGAGTCACCAAACTTGGCATGCTATCTAATAGGACCAAAAGGAAGAGCGTAGGGGGAGAGGGGGGTTTGAAACCCGTGAGGTCTTTGGAACTTCATGGTGTCCACAGAATAGCATTTCCATAACATTAACACGGGAATAGGTGTAGTAATTTTGTAATTTGAACATTAAAATATAAAGTCATTAACCTAGAGTCGTAAAATTCATACTGATTTACTCCTAATTGTATAAGTAATATTATTCAGGTCATACAATTTCATCTCTTGATTGAAACCAATCAAAAATTGCATTTAATGTGACACTTGAGCTTGGCGTTTTCTAATGATTTCACTGATATTAGGACGTACCCGTGATAAGCACACTCCCATTTCATCTTCAACACAGTTGAGCCGTTCCCTTTTTCTGCATTTAATGTTTGTAAGTGTCGAGAACCCCAACTCACCCAGATAGGATGTAGAAAACTGCATCAAAAATGCCAAACCTTTTTTTTCAATTTCTGAATATTCTTCTCTAACAGAAATGCAGAAGATATCCATGCATCCGCACCTTTACCCCATGCTAAATGTTTTCTTGACATCTTTTATAAATGCATTATTGAGTTGTTTTAGTCATTCCTGGTACATTCCGAGACAAGTTATGATCTTTCTACATGCTACTAATGCATTTATTTCTCATAACCGGTACCCCAGGACCAAAATGGGGGAGGGGGGGTAAAAATGGAAGAAATTTTTTTTAAAGCCATGGCATATGAATTAATTTTCTGTTTCGTTTTTTGTTCTAGGACATTGAAAAGGAAAACTGATACTCAACCAATGACACGAGCTTTTGGAGAATGCGCAGAAGCTATTGAAAAGTGGACTTAGCAAGAAGAGTACAGTTAATCGATTTCAACAGAATTTGTCTTCAGTGACAAAGATTTTTTACCCTCTGAAGTGAGGCAGATTTTGAAAATCATTTAACAGTAAATTTTGGCGGTGGAGAGCCCGTTCCTGAGTAGTATCTTGCCTGTATTTGTCTGCTGGCTCAAACTAGAGGGGCGGTCGCGGACAGGACGCGGTAGGGACATTTTAAACCAAATATAAAAATCCTATTTTCAGTGGGGATTCTATGAGGAAGGACCAAGTGCGTTCACACTTGTAGGGGAGGACGCGGTCAAGCCTAAGTACGAACCTCTTGGGTCACTCGTGGAGGCAACATTTGTCCCAAACACCTTCGAGTCCTAGCCTCTTCGGTAATTATCGGAAATCCTCGGTGACAGCCGAAGTGAAATTGAATCTTTCTGCTAGTTAGGTGCTTCCATAAACTACGTCACGGTCTAGGTGGTGGCAGGAATATAACCATGCCACAACCGAGGCCCAACCTACAAGTGTGAATGGTCTCCCCGAAAAGAGTCCTTGCTCAGTTCACGTCCCGACCGCGACCGTCCTTCTAGTGTGAGCCAGCCTTAACAAGACCGTCTCTAGAGCAACCGTCGACATCTGCTTCTGTTATAAGTCAACCACAAATAGTTTCGACTGTGACATCAGCCAACAAGGAAGCTAATTATGACAAGTGATTCCAGTACCTGTGCATAGGTATCGGACATGAGCAATACTGACAATTCTCAAATTCCAATGACAACATCATGTCATACTTCACCAGCTGATATCATACCTCTCCCAAAAATGGACCAGCCTCAAAAGATAAAGGGTATAAATCTATCATTTTAACTGTAACCCCACATAAGATGCATTTATAAGAGGAAAGACAGTATAAAGAAGCAGAAGATAAAAGAAAACAGATGAAGAGAGCATAGTTTGAAGCTAAGAAAAATGCTGAAAAAGTAGCGCTGAAAGCATTGCTTCTAAACGAACGTTTGCTTCTACAACAAAGAAAGTTGCTTCAGTAAGTAAAACTTAACAACAACAAAAAGTTGGTGAACAGTAAACGAATCCAAATTCTCAGGTTAGATGTCCTGCATGTGAAGAACTTTATAAAGAGCCTCCTGCAGAAGAATGGGTTCAGTGAAATCTGTGCCAAAAATGGTAGCATGAAGAGTGAACTTCATATGAAGGTTGACCTTTTTATGTGACTTTTGTTAAGCTCTTGTGAAGCATTATCGGTGTGACCTTTATGTACATTCGAACTTTGTTGGTTAATCTTTTTTGTAATTCAAGCAATACATTTGAAATTTCTTAGCATTTCCAGCTTTGGCATTCTATATCCATTAATTCCTCATATTATCACTTATGCGTATCTTTACCCCACCCTTGGGGCAAAGATACGCATTTGAATTTTTCCAATAAATTACAATTTTTCTTTCTTTGATTAGGGTACAGAAAAATCAAACTATTAATGAGTGATTCCTTATAAATAAGATACTCAGAGAAAAAAACAAGTTTATAATAGCGATAACTGAAGCCACAGAAATGTTTCAAACGTTAGGTGCGTACCTTTACCCCACCCTACCTTAAGTCAGTTCTCACTAGTGTGAATGGGTTGCTTACCCATTCCTATTTCTCTGTAATCAAGAATGGAAAGTAACGCTCGATATTGTGCTCGAGAGTTGCTAAATGCTCCACCACGAGAGCAACAATTTATTTCATATGGGTTTTTGGAATCATACGAAATATTTCAAGATTACCTTCTCTAGCTCTTTTTCCAGATGACTATTTTTCTCTGCAGTGCCAGTAACCTATCCGTAGAAGTCAGGATGTTTTCATTCTGCACTTGCATGCTGGTGTTCACACTATTCCGATACTTAAATACTTCGGCCAAATATGATAATTTGGCGCACCAAAGTTCACAGCTTGATATTCACAAAAATCACTGTTTCCCTGTTTCCAAAAATGCTAAGATCTCTTCTTTAAGTTCATATTCATGAATCAACACTCCTCCCCTTGACAGCCATCTTATTTCTGCGTGTAAAACTAAACATTCGTACTGAGAATCCATAACATTACAAAGCTGTTTGAAGAGGTTTTTAGAGGTCTTGATTTCACAAAATTAACCATTCCGACAACTTGGTCTAATACGGGCTTTAAGTCAACTCCTAATGTCTTTCCAACAAGAACCTCCCTATGCAAAAAACAATGGATAGTTATTGTAGTTGAATTCTGTCGTTTTACAAGTGTGACGAAGCCTTTGACAGATCCCAACATGGATGGAGCACCGTCGGTACAAATTCCTGCACATGACTTCCATGAAATTTCCAAACTATCTAAGTAGGAAGTCTAAGTATTGAATACATCATGACCTCTTGAGTGTTATAGGAGTTCTCTGCAGCACAAAAGTTGATTAATTATTTCATTTTCATGAATGAAGCGAACAAATGCCAATAGATGTGCTTTGCCGCAAATATCGATTGACTCATCAACTTGCATCGCAAAGTCTGACATTTTAAGCTTATTAGAAGCATTTTCCTCTATGTTAGATGACATATTTTTTAACCTTCGTCGAATTATATCATTAGAAGGCGGAATTTTGGCAATTTCTTGTTCCGTTTCATCACCGAGCATTATCCTAACTATCGCAGGTAAAATAAGTGACTCAGCTATAATGTGGGGCTTCATTTTTTGAGCTATGATTTCTGCTGCTATCTGATAAGAAGCAGCATGAACTCCATCAGACATTTTAACGGTTTTTTCGAAGTAACTCTCTTGTTTAGAATGCAGCTCCATCAAACTTTTGAAATAGTTCAAATCTTTTCCTTAAAGATGTGCATGTTTTGTGGTGAAATGTCGCTTCAATTTGCTGGGAACCATGGCTTCGTTTATTAGTTTCTCACCACACACAACACACATTGAAACAGGAAAATCTTTATCTCCACACCAAGAAAAGCCCAGACTCAAATAACTGTCTATATACTGCTTACGCGCTTTCCAAAGCAGTGATACTTTTGGACTGGATTCAACTAGTCTTAATACTGTGTGTTAGTTTCTTTGTTAAATCTGTGTATTTAATCGGTGGAAGACGCGCATTTGCAATCATTTCTTCAAAGTCTCGCGGCACACTTGAGAAATGCTCACGGCATACAAGTTGAGAAACACTCGTCTAGTAGTTGAGGGCGAATGAATAATAGCAGTACTCATACAAATACTAATGATTACACAGAACATGCGAAACAACAATTCGAACGCGTACAAAATACTAAAAGTACAATGAATACGTAATAAAAATAATTAGCACGCAGACAAGAGCACAATCAGAAAAGCGGTTATATAAATAAAAGAGGAGGAGATAATGTAGCGTATAGAGATACGAGAAAGCAGAGGAAAGAGAGAGAGGGGTGAGGTCGCGAAGGATGTCGGGAGGGGGAAAAATTAAGGCCAGTTGCAAGGATGCCGGGGAATGGAGGAGTAGGAGGGTCGTGGAAAGGGAAAAACGGCGGGAGAACGAGAGTGGAGGGGATGGGAATGAGGAGAGGGGGTAAGAATTGGGGTGGGGTAGGAATGGGGGAGAGGGGGTAGGAATTGGGGAGGAGGTAGGAGTGGGGAGAGGGGGAAGGAATGGGGGAGCGGGTAGGTATGGGGGATAGATAGACAGGCAGATAGATATGCGTCTTTATATGGGCGAGATTGAGACTTAACAGTCTCATCTTCCATCTAGCCCATTGTCAATGACAGACAGGAAGAATGCAACAAATAATAAAAATGAAATAAAAGATTATATAAAATAAAGTACTACATAAATACAATGACAAGTTAGCATTTTAGGAAATGAAAAGAGATGGAGATTTGTTTGTGGGGAAAAACTAGGGAGGGGTAGGAATGGGGGTAGGGGGTAGGAATTGGGGTAGGGGGTAGGAATAGGAGGAAGGGGTAGGGATGGGGGAGGGGGTAGGGATAGGAGGAAGGGGTAGGGATGGTGGAAGGGGGGTGCGATGCAGCGATATCTCCAGATGCAGAGAGTATCGATTAGAGGGCTCACTCGGTCCAATTTGCATATTTAACAGGTTTCGGTTGTTACTTACGCATACCAAACGCAGGGTCTTCCCTAATCCCTCCCCTTTTCGCCGTCCCCTTTTCCCGCACCATCCCGCTCATTCGACGCTGTGGAACCTGCATTTTTGCACCTGTCCCGCCTTTTCCTTCGATTCGCATCCTTCCATTCGTTTGTTTTACCGTTGCAGAAGCACTCGCCGCTCTTTTTTCAGTAATGGCCATGTGTCATCTTGGCATTTCGTTCTTCATTTCGTCTATTACGGCCTTTCTTACTTCCTTAGGCAAAAGTAGCCCGTTGCTTTAAGCGTCGTCTCGTGTCCATATGTGTGCGTGCGAGCAGCTGCGACTGTTAAGATGACCCGGATACACCGGATTCATCCCAAAACAGTTAACTTCTCATGCTTGGATTTTTTTCTTCTTAGATCCTCTTGTCACCGAAAGAAATGAATAGAGCCGCAACGCGTTCCTTCCAACTGTTAGGATTTTCTTCTGATCATCTTATACCTTCGGCTCTCCCTCTCGACCGAAAGCGCAAACCAGACAGAGAGAAAGAGAGAAGACGAAGTTTCTTCATCCACCGCAAATCGTAAATATATCTCTAAATCCATTTTATGCCAAATAATGCCAAACTTGACCGGAGAATAATTGTTTGACCAGATTTTCCTACATTATACCATTTCCTCCATGATATTGATATCACCTAATTCCCCGCAACCGATCGGCGATAAGCAAATCCCATTCATAATTTCTGCCTACTCGTATCACATGCTATCGATAGCGAATTCACCCGACTAGCTGTATCGGTCGTCTTTTTATTCCTTCGAAATGCACCGTCTCGTGAACACTCACTTCACAAGTAAGAACCTTTAGATTTCTTCTTGAAAATTCTGGAGATTTGTTTAAAATTCAGGGCAAAGGAACTGCTTAGCCGCGAAACAATACATTTTACAAATAAGAATGGAAATTAAACCAACTACACCGACAACTGGCGTGGAATAATTGTTAGGGCGACACGTGCTTCGTTATAATCGGATGATGTTATGAGAAAGTGCGTGGGAAGAATGTGGGTCGCGTCGATCGTGCAGGTAATGCGCAACGAGACCCCATTCTTAACTTCTCAAATAAGGAAATCTGTTCATACGAAAATAACGTTCTCGGTGGAGAATGCGTCCCGGAGAACAAACTTGTTTTACGGTCGCCTACGCGTAGCAGCGCTACGGATTAAAATTTTCCTCGTCTTGCGCGTAGTGGTTGTTCGTCTCGGAAGCATGCAACACGCCCGTACATAACCCACGCCCAACGGGTGGTTTGTCAACGCTTAAGTCCTTTCGCTCCTTATTTGGGTATGTCGAACGAGGCGCATTGCCGCAATTCTTCCGATCACTAGCCATTAACGAACGCCTCCCATTCGCATATCATTTTTAGATACCCAATCGCTTATCTATCGATTGATAGTTGAAAATTATAAAAATAATTAACGATAAAATTTCCGTTACAATACTACTCGTTGGAAATGCACGAGTGGATTCGCTTACACCGAAGGTTTTCGGACGTCGCCGCTCGGTGAGCATTTTTTGGGTGAACGTTTCTCCTTAGTTAAACCGGCTTCTTCTGGAAATAGTGCTTATATGTTGTGTCCTTTATTCATACCCGAGTTGCATGCTTGCTTTCCAAGTTTGGCAATAGAAATGTCTTTTACTTTTAAAGGGCGAGTAACTGTCTCCACGTATATCTTAAACGGCAACTGTCCCCTCTGTTTACGTTATGGGCCGCCTTACCATCTCGATGGACTTGCGTATGAGAAGAAAGTCGTTCCCTCGGGAGCAGTTTTACGTTTTTAAAATGAATTTTATGACCCGGTCTTGATGCAATATGCTCGGAAATTGCTTATTCTATCCATTGCCTGTTAGAGCTGCGTTTCGCGGAATTTATTCTTAATGAAAACGTCTAAAAAGGGGAGGCAGCCATGTTCTTCGGTATGTCGCAGGTTATAGTGCTTATTTTTCAAACGCCTTCATAAGAGAGATAGAGAGAGCCAATGGCGACTCCCTCCTCTTCCAAGTGTTGGACGTTCCGTATGAAAAAGGCACCCTTCGCGCGAAATTCGATTAATTCTGAGAAATTCGCTTTTATAGATTTTCTCGAAGGCACGTTTGTAAATAGAGATACTACTTCAAGCACACTATTAAGTCATTTTCTGATATCCACATGCCTTCCCTTAAAGCTACGTGCGAGGCAATGAATGAGTTCGTAAGTAGGTAATCCCATCGTGCTAACTATGGGCCTCAACGGGATTCCTTTCTTGTGTATCTTGGGTAGTCCGTACAGGTTTTTGTGGCTGATTGGAGTAATTTTCACTGCCCTGCAGGTCTGAAGGATTACTTTATGAGAGCCTTTGTCTTCATTTCGCTATTCACTGTAGGATTTCACGTGAGTTTCCTGTCCGCGTGGTCTTTAAGACTATCCTGGAACCTTTATTATATTCATCCATTGATATTACCACGGTGGCATTTTATAGTAAAATTTAGATGTCATTATTCGACTTCAGCTGCTTTAATGCTAGTCTTTCAGAAGTAATGTTTGAAATTGGAAGTTTTCATGTTCTTAGGACTCGCACTACCTCCTAGGGTTCTTGGGATTAACCCATTGGCAACTTTAGCTTCTGTGACGATCATCTCTGCGGGGATGCGTTTGAGTTTTACAGTTTTAGTCGTTTAGTCAGTTGAAGGCCTTGCTCGGTGCAAATAAGGTTAAACTACAGACCATTTTGGATGCCGTTGAGCCTGTCAGGAGTGTTAATCGTCATAGTATTAACTTTCAGATTTGTTGACCTGCTTCACTTGGTCGAATACAGGATATTATTCGGTCTCCTCGTGACACGTTATTTGATACCTCGAGGTGAAGACGGTGAAATTGATTGGAGCAATGTAGAAGTGTTTGCCGGGAGAATCGAAGATCGTTCTAAAAAGGCTAATGAAAACAGTGACTTCTTATGAAGAAGTTCGGGGGTTCTCATACTCCGGTGGATTTCTTCGTAAAGGAATATCAGTGTAGACCAAGGGTCGACAACGTTTTTCTATCGGGTGCAACCTTTTATCGATATTCATAATCTGCGATCCTCCGCGAGTGCTATCTTAAGGTTTAATTTATCCATAACGCTTAATAAAAGTGATTATTATACTATATGACATCCTGAATATAATTCTTTATCATTACAGTTCGAAATACAACTGAAATAAAAGTAAAATTGTTTTTGAAATATATATTTTTTGTAATTCTCCTCCGAAATATCGTGCCATGGAAAATTTCTTAGTGTGCCACCTTTCGGCATGCACGCCATAGGTTGCTGACCCTTTATTTAGACTCTAGATTTCGCAGCGGCGCGAATGGTCGGCGAAGTGGTGGTTTTTCGGGTTTTGCTGCGTTATGGGCATTTTTCGGCTCGACGTTGCGCCTGAGATTCATCGAGTATTCGATGGCGTTTGCTCAATAAGCTTCCTTCTAAAAAGGCCACTCCGCATACGAGCATATACGCGAATATTGCTTAATCCACACAACGCACGTGGCGAACCTTTTTGAGTCCGCGCACCATAGTAGATAAAAAAACACAAATTATTCTTACATACCACGTAATTTCATCTATCCCCTCAATTCTTCTATTACAGGCTATACGGAGGGTCTTTTTGCATTCCCACATATGTACTTTCAAACTATTCTCTCATTTTTCATTTAAATTTAGCGATGATTTTACATTTGTTTTGGAGCTGTTCAGAAGAAAAATGAAAGATTTCACTCACGTTATTGTGGTGTACAGAGTACATCTCATTCAGAAAGCAACAAAGGAAAAATTATTTAGTAATGAGGGTTATCACGGTAGGTTTCAAAACTTATTGAATAGATTGTATCCGGAAGGATTTACGAATTAAATGATCCCAAAGGTAACTTTTTATTAATGATGGATTTGCTTTACAAATTTTGTGAAGAACTGGCCTTCTCTGCAGGTTTAGTACAGTTGCTGAACAAATTCGAAAGAATAGTTAGAAAAGACAAGGCAATCTTTTTTGCGTCAACGTTCGTGAAAAGAGAAAGTTCGAAAAAATGATACGTAGCATTCCGAGAGAGAGAGACTAAGAAAATCGAGCGAATGAAAGGAGGAACTGCATTCTATGGCTCCTAACATTTACTCGGACGGAATTCGCAATTCAACTGGTACTAGAAAGGAGTGGGCACTTTTCCACAGATGTATTACCTTTTTTTGTGGAAAGCTTCCAGCAGTGGAAGACCTCAGTTCTCGGCGACTAAAGGCCATTTTGCGACGACGCCAAAACTCGCAGTACCACATCGCAGGATGGCCATATCATGCCATAGCGACAGCTTGCAGAAAGGATGAACTGAAGAGGTCCTAGAGATTCAAGTAGAAAGAATGAAAGACATTTCATTTATAAATTTACCATCCATAATTTTATCGACATGATGAAATTCAATTACGCTAAATATTTTAATAAATGAGAATAAATAGCGCCCAGTATCTGCGATAAAACTAGAAAATTCTATTTCCATAAAAATTTTCTAAAAAAAGGAGGTAGAAGTAATGTCCCTGCTCCCGCAGTATTAACAGCCTTAAGTAGAAATAAAATTTCATCAATTCTAAGACGGAACGAGTTATCTCTTTGATGCTTGTGGAGGTCGAATTAGGTCAATTAGAATTCATTTATTTATTTTATTTATTTAATGGTATTTAAATGAAGGAGAGTATGGGACATACAGAGGAAATTTTACATTTTTAAGAAGACCTAATACTACCTAAGTATTTAGCGCAGTATTTCTTAAACTCGTTAACATCATTGACAGAGTAAAAGTGAAAGGGGAGAGAGTTCCAAAGATTGTATGCGGTAACGGTAAAGGATATATTATAGAAAATGCTGCAATGAACGGGAATAAGTAGTTTGAATGAGCTTCGGATATTCAAGGAGTGCCCAGAATTAAGAAATTTGAAGTTGTGGGTTAGGTATCTAGGGGAGGAAGAGGTAAGGTTGCGTTAGGATATGCATCTTTCTACATTCTTTCAAGAAAAGCCAGTCCAATTCTTTGAATGAGTTTGTTATATGGTAACTTTTGCTCATTATAAATGTATCTAACACATGAGTTATGGGTCCTCTGCAGCTTTTGTAACAAGTCTTGTTTTAGATCTAGAAAAACGAAATCACAATAATCGAAATAAGGCATATCAAGAGAATTAATATGTAGAATTATTAGTTTTACTTGAAGTATGTTTTTAAGTAGCCTAAGTGAATAAAGTGAATAGTTGATTGTTCGGTAAATTTCGTCTACATGATTAGACCAGCAGAGTGTATCATTCATAATAACACCAAGGTTTTTTACTGACTTGGAAAACGGTACAGGGGTGGAGTTAATTAAGACCGGGTCTATATTTGGCTTTTGTAACTTGCCGAGTAATTTAGGGTAGCAGAATATTATCGATTGAGATTTTAAGGGGTTTAACATTATGCCATTACAAACACTCCAGGTCATGAGCGATTTTATATTACTATTCATGCAGTCAATTCTGTTATTGATTTGAGATATTTGAATTCGTATGTATATTTTCAGATCATCAGCAAAAAGATGGTACTGGCAGTGATAAATTGAGTTAGAAATATCGTTTATATATAAGGCAAAGAATAACGGTCCTAATGTAGATCCTTGGGGACAACCAGGGATTTTCGTTTAAACTTAAACACAACGCTAATAATTGCAGTACAAAACTTAAACTATTACACGATTCCTAACCAATGAACATATATAGTTCCGAATCCATGTAATATAACACGATCTTCTCTGTTTCTGTAATGAGAGGGCCATATTTTCTTAACTGTCATGTGTCACGTGTTTGAGATCCCTAATTTACATATATTATCATAGAGATTTGGATGCAGCATTCCGCATTTTTTGTATTGAATCATTGATTACCGTCAGATGATAATCATAATCCATTTAATTACGAGGAAAAATAATTAGAAAGATTTTACGCCGAGATATAACGTTTGAGTTACTTCACGACGGATGCCGGTATCCATAAACAGCACATAGGATTTAGAGAGGCCGCCAGAACTAATCTTTACTAAATCCACGCCATCCATCTTACTTATAGGAGGACTAATGTACAATGTGCCTAAATATATTAAAAACTTCTCGGAATAGAAAAAATATAAAATAATTCGGAGGTTGGTTTATAAAGTCGGTAGAAGGATAGTGAGTCATCAAAGTCGATTCGAGTTGACAGCAGGCCGGAATTCAAAGATAAAATCACATACCAATTTACTGAGTGGTCAGATGTTGACCTTCGTTGTAGAGATTTGGTCGATGAGAAAAGAATATCGGTCAATGGAGAAAGAAACGCTCAAAAGTTTTCAATCAGTTTTCCGTCGGTAATATATTAAACCACAGTAATGACAAGTGGCGCGCAATGACGTTAATCTATTTTTTTAATTTTAAGAATTTCTTAAACAGCGTCACAGATAGCTCTTATGCATTTTAAAACTTTGACATATGAGGAAAATTGAACCATCGGTTTAAAGAAAAAGCAACAGCTGGCAGATCCCCATTGAGGTTGGCTGCTACGAAACCGAAATTGTTTTCTATATCAACATATTACCCTGCAATTTACCAAATTAGTGGGTGGCAGGGGGTGTAACGCTCCAAAGCCTACCTAACAATTTCCTCTAGCGACTTTGACTCTCCGGTTATAATCTCGTATTTTCCTCGAAAAAAACGAGCCTCGATAACGCTGCCCTACAATCGATCTCACATAATTATCGTCACGATCGAGTCTACCTATGTATGTTGGTGCCTCAGATAATTCCAAAACCTCCTCTGATAGACTTTCCGACATAAATTTCTCCAGAATCTTTCACCTAAAATTCAATCTCCAATACTCAAGAGATACCGTGTCAAATTCTTTAATAGTGATGTTACGCTTTGCTTATGTACATAAATTATTTTACGAATCTGGCAGCTCTGAGTAAACTCTTTCAAACTCAATTATGCGGCCCTTCTCATACTATATACTTGAGGCGTATTCGACCTGTGTCTAAATAATGATAAATAACAAGTTTGTCGTACTTTACCGTGCTATTCAGTACTATTATATCCATGAAGGTCAATTTTTTGTTGGATGCATCTACAACCCGACGAATATGCATGTCCCACGAAAGATTACGACAAACGGTGGCTCCTAAAAATTTAAAAAAATCAATCCATAGATTTTATACTCGAAATCTATCTAGTTGTTCTTGCCTTTCCATAAAGTTACGATGAAACTTTTACGACAGTTAATTTCTATTTCCCATTCTTTGGACCATGAGGAAATAGCTTGTAAATATTCCTGCAGAGACTGACGGTCATTCTGGTTGTTTATCCACCTATATACGATGGGGTAATCTATGAAAAGTCTGATTTTTCTATAAACTACTAAGCAAATAGAAGAAGGCCTAAGACACAACCCTGAATAACACCCGACATTGCTTTAGCAGGATATGAGAACTTCCCATCGACGACTACTATATGTTCTCCATTTGAAAGAAAGTCTTTCACCCAACTCACAACTTTTGGATTGATAGCGTGCGTTCCTTGTTTCGCTATTCAATTCCGATGAGGTACTTTACCGAACGCCTTCCTGAAACCAATAACAACGGCATCGAGTTGAGTATTTTTCTCTCCGCCTTACAATACATCGTTCACAAACCATTATCTAAATAGCTAAAAATTATATTCTCAAGTATCTTGCACGATAATGACGTTAAGAGAATCGGCCTGTAATTTTCAGGGTTTCTTCGTCGGTGCCTTTATGCCTTTAGGAACTAAACCTTAGGAAATGGATTTCTCGAATATAATTTTCAAGTAAGGTGCGAGTTCCAAGGTAAACTCTCGGGCGGGTAATTCCTCAGGCCGAGGGGATTTATTTTGCTTAACTGAATCAAGTAGGTTGCGATGCCTCTTACCGAAACCATTAAATATTCCATTGAATCCTCCTGATGCATAGGAATGACTTTCTCACTGCCATCACTATCCACAGTAAAGGCTTTCTGTAAATGTTTATTTAGCTAACAAGTTTGCTTTCTCCGCACTGTCCTGAACTACTTTCCCTGCGAAGTGCCTGTACTTATTAGATCATCTAAACTAAATCGGTTTCCAAAAGTAAATAGGAGTAACTCATAAAATGATTCTTGCCATAGCACCCCAAGCCATTCCAACACTGAAGTTTCTAATGGATTTATTTATATTTACCGGCTAATCGTTTTTCTCTCTAATCTCTCTCAATGCGCACTTTTAAAACTAATTTTATTCCTTCCACAAGAACTTTGTTAGTATGATGTGCTCGCCAGAGAATTATTCAGATCGTCTCGTGACTGAAAAATTCAAGAATAAGCATTTCATATTAAAATAAATGAAAAATTACTTATTTCAGGCATCTCCAATATCCACAACAATGTTATGAAAACCATGTTGTGGCTATTGGAAATACCTAATATAAGTAATTTTCGAGTCTTTTGAATTTCAAGTGCTTATTCTTGAACTATTAAGTGTGCATACACGCATGTTATTGGTTTTTATTAACTTGTTCCACAGCAGATTAATCTTAAAGATGGTAAATAGTGTTAATAGAAAACTGTGAGTTTGGTTAAGAATTTTGTCTTGAACAGAGAACAGAAAGTAGTTATCGACAGAATCTGTTATAATTAGTCTTGGTAGATGGCTGGCAGTTTTGGCCTTTCAATTCGATGATTTAAATCAGGTGTCCCCAAACTACGGCCCGCGAAAGATCCGGCCCGCGGAAATTTTATTAAACATCATGAACATCATAAAATCAGTGTTTCCAATTTAAAAACAGGCGCATTGTTCGCATTAGAATTTTTTCTTACATTTATTCACGTTTACTTATAGTTATATATGCATGTATGCTTAGGTACCTAATTATACAATAAAATATTTAAAATTTTGAAACTTTTTTTTTCGAAATTCCTATGTGGTCCTCCTCTAAAAAGGTTTGGGGACCCCTGATTTCAATTTACTTTTTGTTTCGAAATTCTTAGGGGTGAAAGTGCATACAACAACGTCCATGTATAAGAAAAACCAAAAAAAGCAATCGAGAAACATTTGTTCCGAGAATACACTCCACGGGGTAGATGCGTAGAAGGGGTAGCAACCGACCACCGATATTCCTTTTTTCAGAACCTCGAGGAACTCTCAGCAAGGCATATCTATGACCTTAGCTGCATAGAGAGGCTCGTGGAATATCCCACCATTAGGTCGGCAAATATAATATCAAAAACCTCAAAAGGGCTAAGAAACGTGTTCTCAAAACTAGCCTATGGCCTTGCGGTTACCTGATTGCTCAGAGTAGAAGCGTGAGATTTCAAAAAGACGCATATTTGAGTGTAAGAAAATATCCTTCTTTCAGTCCCACTATTATGCAAGCTCAAAGAAGGAACGAAATCGTGGATTGGAAACATATTGGGAAAAAAGTAAATAGAAACGACTTTAATACTATAATTCAGAATAAAATTGGCTTTTAGACGTATACTTTTCCGTCTTGCTGGAAAATCGACGCTTATCGAGGACTATTCATTTTCGCCGATTTTGAAAATTGTAAAAATCGACGTTTTTTATTTAAATCGAATCCTGCAAAGTCTAGTTATGATTCTATCAAAGTCAGGTCCGGTGCTTCACAGGATAATGTCTTAGGTCCGTTGTGATTCCTGATTTAAGAGAACGATGTATGCTGTGGCGTACGCAGCAAAATTAGGCTCTTATTGGACGATAGGTAGATATACGTCTTTATTAGGGCGAGATTGAGACTAAATAGTCTCCTCTTCCACTTAACCCATTGTCAATTACATACAATTAAATAGTAACAAGTAATAAAATTAAACTAAAAGGTTACATAAAATGAAGAGCAACATAAAATACAATGAAATGTATAGGATAGTATAGGATTTAAAAACAGATGGGTAATTGTTGTTGTTACGGGGAAAAACTAGGGAAGATATAGGGTCATATATAAGGGAATAAATGCTCAAGACGATCAGAAATCTCCGCAAAAAGACCTTGAAGCGGTCTTCGTAAGGTATAAGAAATGGCAGTTGGAAAACGACCTCAAGAAGTGCCCCATTATTAATTTCTGGAAAGGAAGGAATCTATCGATAGAAAGTTCGTATAAAATCGATGGAATAGAATTACCTATACTGAACTCCGTAAAATATCTAGGATTAACCATCTCTTGTTATATGTCATGGGACGTGTTAGGCGCAGCCAGCAAGAAATTATGCTGCATAGGAAGAGTGCTCCGAAATATTACCGAGAAAGTTCGAGAAAAATGTAACCTATCGTTGGTTAGGTCTCAGATCGAGTACGCTTCCTGTATGTGGGATCCACATTAGAAAAGTCACATACTCGAGTTGGGAAAAGTACATCGCAGAGCTGCAATATTCGCAAAACAAATAAACGATCCTATACATACCGTTATTAATGAAAAGTGCCGACTAAATATTAGATTGAAAATCCAACAGAAATATAGATCATAAACATTAGCTGAGGAAGTACGCGGGATAATTGAAGCACTTACTTACATAGAAGGCAAGAACACAGCGATAAAATATATGAGATGCCTGGTGAATTGCAGGGTATTATGTAGATATCTGCGTATGAGTGTGTATGTACGCTAGTAAGTGTCTGAACATAATTAAAGTTTTTCTCTTTTTCTCCATTTTTTATATTAATACTAGCTGCTATAAATGATAGAGATTAAAATTTCTAATTTTTGCTGCTAATTTTATGCAAGCATATCTATTTATAAATTAATATTATGTATTTATGTATATGTAAGGATAAAAGTGTATATATGCATGTAGAACTGTTTTTGTTTGTAACTAGATTTATCAGTTTTTCATTTTTACGTAAGTATTGTCTAGTATAAGTCAGCTTTTGAAAAGTACAGGTTTCATGACTATATGCACTGCATTGTACATGCCATTATATTATAAGTTTCCTTATATCTTCTATGGTAGGTTTGCGCAGGTTTCTCATGCACTCCTTCCTGCAAGTAGGTTTTTACTAAATAGTCTCTCTTTATATTTAGCTTTCCCATTTAAATAAACAAAATCATTCTATCTCTTCGAACTCAATGTTTAAATTGAAATAATTTATTTACATTTTATTGTGCTTTTTTATTATTTCGCAGCAATCTGAAAATATGTTTACTAATTGTAAACATTTTGTAAAATGGGTTCAGGATTATGAGGGTACTAACAAGCCTAAACCTCGCCCAAATCAATGCATTTGTCTGTCTGTTTGTACACCATCCAATGCACTCCTCTATCTTCTCGCTTCTCCCTTTCCTCCTTTTAATATCCCAAGTTCTCTCCTGCAGTCTCTTTCACCCATCCCGCTCTCCTATAACTCCTTTCCACTATCCCATCACTTACTTCTTCTTGACCACATCCAGTCTATCTTCTCTCTCCCTTCTTCCTTCTCACCCACTTACGACTCTCTGCTCTCCTTTCATCCCATCATATAATCCACCTCCTATGTCCTTCCCTCCCATCTTCTCATCCACCTCCGATCTACTTCCCTTCGCAATGACTCCTTTACTATCCTTCTTCCCCTTTCTACATCCTATGTCCTTTCTCTCCCCTATTGTCTCATTTCTCCTATCTTTCTACCTCTCTTTTAAATCTTCCCATCTTACGATAGAAAAAGAAGCATCGTTATTGTTTCCGCCTCGATGAGTAAAATCTCAAGCAGAAGACGTTTATACGGGGATTTCATGCATAATACGTGCACCCTCGACGTAAACCTTCACAATCCCCTACCCGTATTATACCGCATCTCCTTTCCCACTGCAATTCACCATTTTCTTAAAAGACAATTATCCCATTACTTTCCTCGAGCAAAATAGCCAATGATCCTCTTTGATTCTACTGGGAAAGACGGTTAACTTTCCCACATAATATTAACTGCTAATGGAAAACGTCCATAATTATCTCACGCTAGGCCTTTTACATTTCCCGCTTGCTAAGTTATTCCATCCCATAAGACATCAATTTCCGGCATCTTTGAATTTCCCTCATCCTGGAGTCTTTCTAGGTTTTATTGGAACAGATGATATTGTCTCCAAGGCTACCTCATTGCATTGTTAAGCGTAACCAGTAATTAACGCATCTTCATTCAAAACGAAAGCAAACGCTTTCACATTGACATCGATTGATCGTTATACGGTATAATGATTTATACCTGCTGCTTTTCAGTAAATAAATTTATTTAGTAAGATATTGACAATTGCCTGTATTAAATAAAATAAATTAAATGACTGAAAATGAAACCATATTAAAGCACATAAAACTAAAAAACTATGAATTTTAATAAAAATTTAAGAAATGGCTTTTACTATAGCATCTTCTGGAAAAGTAAACAATACCATTCTTAAGTAATTGATTCCATAAATGTCAATTTTCGAATAATAAGAGCCACATTTCTTCGAATATCGTTTTGGGCCATCTCCAATCCTCGCACAAGGCCGGTTTTTCAATTAGGGAAAGAAGAAAAAAGTTTCGTGGATACATTCGTTTGATATTGATTACAATCGCAGAAATGGGAAGACCTCGCATTAGCACCTTCGAGACGGAACGCATCATAATCACGTGCAAATACGACCTCCGCGATTCCATCCCCACGCCAAGGCTAAACGAGATTAGGACAGAGAAACAAAAGAGTCCGACTCCCGCCTCTCGACGCGCTCTAGCACACATGCACGCACACCCGACGTGCGCAATCCCGTACGAGCTCCCGAGCGAGCGCACCGTACGGTCGACCCCTTTGTCCCACTCGCGGGTCCGCCCACGCAGTGCACCGGAAACAAAAGATAGCGTCCTGTAATATAACGGGCAAGCGAAGGGCGGGATGGAAATAGTGAGGCGGATCGGAGATAGGGCGGAGAAGAGGCGGGAGAGGAAACATGGCGGAAGGATAGGGGAAAAGGGAAATGGAGATAATATAAGTGGTAGAGAAGGAGCGGGAAAAGGTGGGGAAAAACTAGGAAAGGGGCAGAGGGATAGGCGGAAGAGAGAGGGAAACGGGGTGGAGGTGAGGAAAGAGCAATATCGCCGAGCCGCCTATCATTGAGATTGTGATGCAAAGAGTGATTGCGGGAGGAGGAAGCCGATTAAGTAGAGGAGAGGAAGGAGGAGAAAGGAGAAGGTGGGAGGAGAAAGGAGTATGTAGGAGGAGAAAGGAGAAGACTGGAGGAGAAAAAAGAAGGTGGGAGGGGAAAGGAAAAGGTGCGTGGAGGAATAAGAATGTAGGAGGAGAAAAGGGAATGCAGGAAGAGAAAAGAGAATGCAGGAGGAGAAAGGAGAATGTAGAAGGAGAAAGGAGGATGTGCGTGGAGAAAGAAGAATGTAGGAGGAGGAAGGAGAATGCAGGAGGTGTAAGAAGAATGCAGGAGGAGCAAGGAGAACGCAGGAGGAGAAAGGAAATGTAGGAGTAAGGAGAAGGTAGGAGGAAAAAGTAAATGGTAGGAGGAGACAAGAAAAGGTAGGAGTAAGGAGAATGTAGGAGGAGAAAGAAAAATGTTGCAGAAGAAAGAAGGCAAAAAAGAAAGGAGAATGTAGGATGAGAAAGAGGGCAGGAGAAGAAATGAGAATGCAGGAAGAGAAAGGAGAAGGTAGGAGGAGAAAGGAGAAGGTAGGAGGGGAAAGGAGAAGGTTGGAGGAAAAAGGATACGGTAGAAGGAGACAGGAGACGGTAAGAGGGGAAAGGTAGGAGGTAAGGGGAGAAAGGAGAATGGAGGAGGAGAAAAGAGAAGGATGGAGGAGAAAGGATAAGGTAGGAGAGATTGAGAAAGTGGAAGAGGAAAGGCCAGTGAGGGGGAGGGGCCTGCGTGGGAGGAATCGTCCTATATGCGGGCCGACGCGACGAGCGGTGGGGCCGGAGGCACGGCTCAAGGTGTGTTGCTCCGTGCGGGAGGGGCGAGACGCCGGCGGCTGGAGGGGGGCGGGAGAGAGACCGGGGGAGGCGGAGAGGCCGGGGAACGGGGGCCGACCCACGTGTGAGAGCGCCAGTGTGACGCGAGATGGGCGCCGATGCGGTCGCGGGGGCCACTCGCCTTCGCCGATGCCTCGCCGCCTCTCTCCTCGCCTCCGCCTTCATCGGACTGGGCCTCGTCTGCACCGAGAGGCCCCTCACGGGCCCGGCCCACGGACCCGGACCTCCCACCGCGCCCCCGAGCGCCCCCCGCCTCCGAACCATCGTCGCTTATTCTTTGGAGGCGCAGTTCTTGCCGCCTTCGGCCCCGGCGGTGCGCTGCCGGGGACTGCGGCCTCCGCCGCCCTCCGGCCTCCTGGTGGACAAGGGGATGTGGCAGCGGCCCCACCACACGCCCCTCTTCCTCTTCTCCGCCTACTACGACGTCCGGCTCCGCCATCGGGAGCAGTCTCGCCATTTCGTACGAGTGATCGCCATGTCCGAGGGAGAACTCGAGGGGGCAATTTACTGCCAGCTGTGGTACGAAGCGGAGGAGGAGCCCCTGGTGGTGGAGGCAGAGAGGACCGAGATATGGATGGAGGAGTGGGGGCAGGAGTGGAGCGAAGGCGCTTATAAGCCCGTCCTCCTCAGCTGTCCGGTTCCTCCCGAGCGCGGGAGAAGCGGCCTTCCGCCTAGCTCCGCCTCTCTGGTCCCGACGCCCTGCTCGCCCGCATCCACGCTCCTCGCGGTGGGTAGCGACGGTTACCGCATCGAGCGTCTTCGGAGGCGGAGGCCGCGAATCGCCCTCTGCGTCAAAGGGATGGACTTCGCGGAAGACCGCTCCGTCCGACTGGTCGAGTGGTTGGAACTGAACCTCTTGCTGGGCGCCGGGCGCTTCTACGTTTACGTATACGGCGTTCACCGCAATATGAGCCGAGTGCTCGGATATTACGCGGATCGGGGATTGCTCCAAGCGCTGCCCCTCGCTCTCCCGGGCCGTCAGCCCGACTCTCCCCCCGCGGCCAGGTCCCTCTATCTGCGACAGAATCTGTGGCAGAAGAGGCGCAACGAACTCGTTCCGTACAACGACTGCTTCTACCGCAACATATACCACTTCGAGTTCGTGCTACCCATCGACGTGGACGAAGTGATCCTTCCGGTGAAGTCGAGGACCTGGGCGGCTATGCTGGAGGAGCTGCGGGCGAGGGATCCGTCGATGCTCGAACGGCACGCCTCCTTCTCCGTGAGGAACGCCTACTTCTTCGACGGTTTCCCGGAGGAAAACGGCTCGCCTCCGCATCTCCACATGCTGCGGCATCTCGTGAGGAGCGCCAACTTCAGTCGCCCTGGACAGTCCGTGAAGAGCTTCGTGTCGACGAGGAACGCCCTCACGGTTTTCAACCACTACGCACTTCAGCCCTTACATCCGGGCATGAAGAAGGACTATCTTATAGGGGCCGACTTGGCCCAGATGAACCATTATAAGTCGGAGTGCTCCCCGATCATGTTCCCCGATTGTTACACGAATTTCCTCCTTTTCAAACGAAAGGACCCTCTTATTCTTAAATACAGAAGCGAACTGTCGGAAAGAGTAGACAAAGTGCTGGGAGAACTTCGCCTCATATAAGAAGGTGGAATACCGCTCGGCCCACGAACTGACGAGTGAAAACGATGCTAGTGACTGCCTCATGACTTTTTTCAATTGCAAACGGTGATATACCTTAGGCGTGATCTCATTGATACTTGTTAACCAATATAATTTTTTTGTTTTTGAATAAATTATTATTAAACAATACCAGAGTTCGATTACACTCTCTTGTTTACGCTCCTAATTTTACGATACAGATTCGCATCATTTTCAAATGAAATCGTATAAAATCGGATATGGTGTGTCCACATTATAAACATATTCTCAGATAATTTTGCCAAGCTTTAGGCAATTAAAACTAAAGTTAACAAAGATAAAGATGAGAAAAATTCTGATCAAACTTCTTGCACGAATATTAGATTATCGAGGATACAGAAGGTCCTTCAATCCTCTTGACACTTATATTAACCGATAAATGCCAACGAAGATAAAATTAATTTTAGGAAGAGATAGACTGAAAAATAATTCATAGTTAATTTATAGTGTTACAGTATATATGTATATATATTCTCTGAATGCGATATTACCGTACCTTTCAAAACCTAAAACCCAAAGCATTTTATGGCTGAAATTTGAATACGTTTGCTTTTTTATTCAGTATTGGTATTGAAATACCACATTAAAAGTTTTCTAAGTCATACTTTAACAATTTTTATTGGTTTTCGCTAAACATTATATGGAATGCAACTACTCTATGCGTTATAACAAAATTCCCGAGAAGGAGCGGGGCCGGAGAGGAAGGAGCGGAGGCGGAGAGGAAGGAGCGGGGGTGGAGAGGAAGGAGCGGGGGTGGAGAGGAAGGAGCGGAGGCGGAGAGCAAGGAGCGGGGGCGGAGAGGAAGGAGCGGAGGGGGAGAGGAAAGAGCGGAGGCGGAGAGGAAGGAGCGGGGGCGGAGAGGAAAGAGCGGGGGCGGAGAGGAAGGAGCGGGGGCGGAGAGGAAGGAGCGGAGGCGGAGAGGAAGGAGCGGGGGTGGAGAGGAAGGAGCGGAGGCGGAGAGCAAGGAGCGGGGGCGGAGAGGAAGGAGCGGAGGGGGAGAGGAAGGAGCGGGGGTGGAGAGGAAGGAGCGGGGGCGGAGAGGAAGGAGCGGAGGCGGAGAGGAAGGAGCGGGGGTGGAGAGGAAGGAGCGGAGGCGGAGAGCAAGGAGCGGGGGCGGAGAGGAAGGAGCGAAGGGGGAGAGGAAGGAGCGGGGGCGGAGAGGAAGGAGCGGGGGCGGAGAGGAAGGAGCGGAGGCGGAGAGGAAGGAGCGGGGGTGGAGAGGAAGGAGCGGAGGCGGAGAGCAAGGAGCGGGGGCGGAGAGGAAGGAGCGGAGGGGGAGAGGAAAGAGCGGAGGCGGAGAGGAAGGAGCGGGGGCGGAGAGGAAGGAGCGGGGGCGGAGAGGAAGGAGCGGGGGCGGAGAGGAAGGAGCGGAGGCGGAGAGGAAGGAGCGGAGGCGGAGAGGAAGGAGCGGGGGATCGAGACTCATCAAAAGAGTTATATGTGGGAGTCGCGAAATAAAAAAACTCCACTTGTAGAGAAAAAAAGGATTATAAAGGTAGAGGTAATCGGGTGGCGTATTTATAGATCAATGGAGAAAGTTTACGATTTTCATTTCACCAAATTTTTAATCTCACGGAATGATTTTTAATATTCAATTCAATTAATTTCATTTTCACTTATTAAATGGCGATTTTGTTGAAAGTGGAGCAATGAGAGGTTTGTAAAATAAAAGCGAACGAGAAAGAGACGAGAGAGAGAGAACGGAATCGTAAGGAAAAGTGAAGCTGACATTATTATAACCAGAACCGCGGCAAGAGAATACCGTAGTGATGTTTGTAGGAAGGAAGACCAGCTAGCTGATGAAAAAATGTCAACAGTGTCATATGGATGATTGCTAATTTGTTCTAATAGTGTGACTGGCTCATGTTGCCCTTACATTTTAGGGTAAATTTTATTCCTTTATAAATAGTTCATATTTGCTAAAAGGAATCGCGTGTGCGCCTTCTTTTAAGCTATATTTATTCCATGAAATAAAAAAGAAATTTTAATAGAACAAACAACATCCGCTCATCCGTAGCAAGTCGCACAGTTTCAGACCAATATCAAATATATGATCTTGACAAGAGTCATAATTTTTACATAAAGAAGCACTTTTACACCAAGAAACGCACGTCAAAATCTTGAAGAAGGAGGCTTTGCTCTCAAACTCGTTCCCATACCTTTTAAATATCGAAAAATCATTTACAGAAGTAAGCTATTAACTACCAAAAATAAACGCATTTATTCTGAAAGAATTAATATGCTTTCAGATAATTTCGGGCCGACGAGATACCTTTGGGAGCTCGTATGCAAATACAATTTTGGTGCCTTCCAGTTATTGTTGAAGGGTAGTGTTCAAACTTCTAACATTATGAGACATGAGAAGAAATTGATGGAACTAATTGATCATTAAATACAAAGCAAACAGGCACAAGCTGAAAAGTTGTGAATAATTTGAAAAATGAGAAAAATGCAAGAGATATTACTTTCGTTAATGCGGCATTAAATTTTACGTCGATTTTACTGATACACTTTGAAATTAAAAATTAAACAGAGTAAATGAATCTAAAATTAATATACTTAACTAAAATAAATAAATTTACACATTATAGTCAATCTTCATTCGAACTGTGAGCGCCTGGCTTTTAGCGATCCCATTTACTGATAATTTGACGTCTTCACTTTAGACAGACATTACTCCAAGTGAGAATAGTATTTCTTTGCACTTATAGGAAGGAAAATAGTTCTTTATCAACTTTAAGATTCCAAAGAACATTCAGCAACTGTAACTGAAATAAGTAACCTAGGTGCGTAGCAGGTATAACGGACCTGTTTTTGCGGAGAAAATTCAGTTACTGCGGGGAATAAAGTTCACCAGCATTGCTTATCTGTCCAACACTCTTCAGCAAATGCATTTCTTTTTGTAGCTCATATTAAATATCTCCCTTAGAGTCATCTACAGACATGTCAATTTCAATTCTCTCTCTTCAAGTTATAAAGCTGTACAAAGTCCAAAAACAGACTGTACAAAGTCCAAGAATAGACTGTACAAAGTCCAAAAATAGACTGTACAAAGTCCAAAAATAGACTGTACAAAGTCCAAAAACAGACTGTTCAAAAACTGGAATTACCCGAAAGCCGGATATTTTAAAAGCTGAACAAGAAATTATGTTTGTTTATAAAATTCAAGATAAATTACTTTCAGAAAATCTCAAGTGCACGATACAACTAAAATTACCCGAAAAAACGCAATGAAAGTAAATTCCTCATCTTGGGAGTTTTACATTGAGTTAGTAACCCTAGATTGAAGATTTCCGCAGAAAACAGCGTCGTTAGAGGGCACTTTCGGTAAAGGTTGTGCTGTGAGCATTTTTAACTCGACGTTACGCCCATCTGAGCCACAAATGGGAAAGATTCCTTGCACCCAACAACATAGCAATGAACTCTTCGCACCCAACGGCCAGAAGTGACAGGATAAACGATGACGCCAACGGCCGAAAAGTGAAAGGACCAACGATAAATAAGGACAGCGACGAAACATAAGAATCACTTCACTCCTGAAGACGCCCACTGCAACGTGGGCGGAACGTCGAGGTCAAAATGCACACAACTCAGCCTCTCCCGAAAGCGTTTTCTAACAGTAACCCATTTGCTTAAAAATTCCCTTTATGGCCAGGTGTGCCTAATTCGATACATACCAAAACATATTTTAAACTTAAATACGGCCACTGTTTTATCACATTAATCTGGCGTTATAATTATTTTATGCTCCGATTAAAATCTTTGCCACTTTAGCTTAGGGTTTTGATAAAATTTTAACAGAAAAATTGTATATTAAGGAATAACTAAATTAAGTAAATAAAGTAGCTCAAAAATCTTCCTTTATCGAAAATGTAATCGCTAAGTAAATTATCATAACAACCCTTGCCTGTATAATTCTTTGTAAGTGGAGAGATACGTAAAGTTTTGGCAAGAAAATAAAATATTATTCTTCTATATTTTCATATATTTTGTTTCCTTGTTCATTTTTTATAATTCTGGGTTAGGCTATATACATAAATATAAGGTCCAGAAATCGGAAATATTTTAAGACTTGTTTTACCTCTCAGTTCCAATGTTGTCGGTTCTTCGACTTCGCATTATACCATGTTTAAATACATAACTCTTTTACTCAGTGTTCTGCCTGCAGCAAATCGCTTTAATAGTTGACCGAGCACCGTATCAAATAAAGGGCTAAATAAAAGCTACCTTGATGTTTTACTTAGGATTAGAAAGAATTTCATCGCTACAGAAATATTCGAAATGATTATTTTAGTTTGCGAAAACGCAGTGCTGACTTAAAATCCGAAATGAAATGTTATTTTATCTCAATACGGTGTAAATCGATGTAACGAACTCCTTCAGTCATAAAAATTAACACTAGTCCAGTCACTGTCGTGGTAAGGTTCCCCTGAAGACGCTTACTTAGTCGGTGAAATGCATTGGGACTAGTGTTCATTTTTATGACTGAAGGAGTTCGTTACATCGATTTACATTGAGTTTTCTACCTTTGTTTTAGTTTGCCATGTTGTTTTCATAATGGTCATGAATTTTGTCGTACTATTGTTTTACATGAGCTCTTACTTTCAGTTCTACTGCTAAGCAGATATCGCAATTTTTCGCTAAAAATCTTGCATAACTAAGAGTTTCATGATGTGTTTGGAGATGATGGATTTTTAAAAAAATGCAATTAAAATATAATAGCTTGAGGCGGGCTCCACTTACCGAATTTGCGCACGGGCCCACTGAACACTAGTTACGCCATTAAAGGCAAGCGACACTCTCTTTTAGATATGATCTATCGGGTGTCTGAAAAGTCACTACATATTACAGAAGCAGTGACACTGCGACGCAGGAGAGTGGTATGCGAGATGTTCACATGGTGCTATGCCCTCAATGTGTTCTTGTCTCCTCCTATGTTTGAACGCGTGTCATTTACAGTAGTTTCTGATATCTTTTTGAACTTACGTACGATATTGAGATTAAACTATGGCCTTAAAAAGCAAAGAAAGTGAAATTATTGCTAAGAAAAAAGCGAGAAGAGAGTAAAATGTTCACGGCGGGAAGCCTTTCGTATCTATATTCGCGGATTCAATATTCGTGCTGCTATCCAGAGTCGTAACCTCCGCGAATATGGAGGGACTACTGTATTTTGGTATTATTTCCTATTTTACCATAATTATACAAATTTAACTCAGGTAAAATGAAACCTTATAGTAAATTCTTTATACAGCGAAAATATTAAAATTACTCATAAATGAATGAAGAGAAGGAAATATGAGGAACCAATTTAAATCACATACAACGACATAAACGTGCAAGCACTTGCAAAACACAAATACAGAAGACATAAAAAATGTTTTGACTTGAGATAAAGAATAACTCTAATCGGTTCCACAAGCCAAGACAGGAAAAGAATGAACGAGTAGCATGCTCGGCAACGCATGACAAAAAGGGAAGGAAATAGAACAGAAAAAATAGCAGAAGACGGTCGCGGAATTGCGATGAAAGTAGAAAGTGAAATGGATGAGAGGAGATAAGAATGTGAGTTAGCAAAAAAAAGAGAATGAACGGACATGAGGAGAGATGGAAAGTGAAAATTGAGAAAAAATCGGAAGATGAAGCGCAAACACGAAAATAACTAGTGAATTAAAAAATACTCAACAGATAATATTAAAGAAACTAGATAAAATGTGTTTCTTAGAACCTCCGCAGGGGACGAAAATTCCTGTAGAGGGCTTTCAATTAGGCTCGTTAAGTAACAACTTGTTTTTAGTTATAAGCGAGTTACGTCACGTGACACAAGTTGCACATCAAGGTAAACACGAAAGGATATTTTGCAAAACTGCTCAATAATTAAATTTTAATGAAGAACGACCAATGCTGTAAGGAGGATAGCAAAAACAAGTGAAAGGGTAACGACGCACGCACATATGAGGGAGATAATAAAACGTAAACACAGGCTTCTGCGAAGGATTTAAAAAGTGAAATTTTTTAATGAGGCTAAACAAAGAACGATGAATTTGACGAAATAATTAGCAGCTTGGCCTCATCTTAAATCAACTTCAGGAAGTAAGGAAGTAAACGGAAATGACGCAAACGAAAATGAAGATAAGGTGCAATAAGCACTATTGTCTTTCGGAAATTCTCAAAGGAAATGTGATACGATGAAAATGAAGTAGATGAGGGAATCTGTAGACGCAGGAGCGCCAATATTAAGTTAACTCACAACATCCGCGGTTTTGATTATTCACGGGATTTCCGTGCACACCTATTTAACATATAAATTTGGACAATCGCGAGTTTAACCCGCAACCCCGTTATTGCCAATTCTTAAGCAGCTGCATTATTTTCTAACTACACTCATTTTTGCGTGAATATTCTTGCCTATTAACGGATAACTATCGTATTTTAGGTAAAATTTAACTTTTTACTTCCTCAAATACGAAATATATAGGATATGCGATGTTTTCCGTCAAAATAACTCCCGCAGATGACGAGGGTCAATCGTACATTGAAAATAGGGTCTCTTCTCTTCTTCCATATGTTGACATATTGTGCCTTTGAGTTTTACATTGAAAGCATCAGTCGTATTTCGGCAAAGAAACGAAGCGGCGATTCAGTATAGTTATCCTCTTCTTATCATTGTACATTAAAACAATCCCAATTAACAATTCTACAATAATATTTATATTTCGTAATTAATTCGAGGATTTCACTTGTTATACGTTTATTCATATTAGTGACGTGGGTCTCCGTATGTGTAGTCCCCATAACCTGCCTTTTGCCATAAGTTTTTGGTTTTAACGTTTGCAGTGATTTCTAGAAACATTTCCCCACAAATCACGAGGCATTGCTGCAAGTTCTATCACAATACCTAAATAATAATTATCAAATTACTCATACATTATTGATTTTGCGATAAATGACATGGTGAATTTAATAAAAATTGCAATTAATGAAAGTGCCTTATATAACTGTGATGCAATTCCTCGAAGAGCTTAATTTATCATATACGAGTAGACGCAGTGGATATAATTTTAGGAACCACCTTGTTCAAAACGGATTTTAAAATCCAAAAGAGTACTGAAATTCTTCTTCCTAGTCGACGATCACCACCACTAGTGACCTGACATAGGAAAATCACTCCTATTATGGGACGGGGATAATTGATTTTAGCCATTTATGACAAGGTTTAGGGTGAATGTCCATACAAAAACTGGAAAAACCACGATACGTGCCACTCGCATCATTCGTAGTCCCTCTGTATAAGCTATCTCCAAGTTAATTTTCTTAAATGTTATAAAGCGGAAAACATTGATTTGAATTTATTATACATACCCATATTTTTTGTCTGTCGACTTCAAATTTGGATTGATTATAAAATTAGAGTATCCTTCGCTTTCTTCTGTGTTGTTTCGTCAATGATACCCGCGTAATGTTGAGTACTCAATAAAATAATGGACTTGTCCCCACTGGATACTAATCTAATTAATGTAGTGTAGTCCTTGAATCCAAACAATGATCTCGGGTAGGCAGCATTTGACAGAGAATATCTCTATTATGTTTCTTATGTTGTAATCCTAATAGAAAGAAATCGCTCAAAAAGTGGGGCACCAGTGAAAAAGATGTCGAAGGTAATGTTTCTTGATGAATTCTAGATTGATCTAATTAGGAGTAATACCGGGATCGTTCCACGATTTTTTGAGGCTGTTTTCTAGACTGTCTTCTCACGTAGACGAAGCCATCTATAGAGTAGCCTGTTGCTACTTTACATATCCAAAAGTTCTTGATTCCGTATTTCGTAAGATTATCTAGGAATGTACTGGATGAGAAAACATCTGCAGCGAAATCCTAGAGGCTGCTCATCGATGGACGTTTTTTGCTGCTATCATCAAAGTTCTACATCTATTGAAAACTGGGCGAAGCAATTTCATTAGTTGCTATCCTTTCTTGTCGAGTTCTTGATTGATACATTAATTCTGCTATCTCGTCTGTGATGCACTGTCTCCAAGCGTTAACTGGTGTAAAGATTTTTGTTCTTTGGTCCACAAACAAACAGAATTTTTAATTAAGTGCAAGATCTCTGTTATATAAACATCAAAATATGATATTGCAATTGGTCATTAGACTTAAAAAATAAATAAATTATTGCTAAACATACCTGAAATATAATAAAAACATGGCGGGTAAAAAATACCCACCAATTTGGATGTGTAGTGTTTGCTGTTTTGTAAATTCTCAGAAAACAGTAACTCATCCTTCAAAAGATTAGTTTTAAATCAGAAAGGAGACGCCTGAGGACTGTATGAGGCGACAAATCGCTATCTTTTAAGAGCTTCAATGATAGTGCCATTTTTGCAAGTGGCTGGGTCAAAAATACTCTGTATGCTTCCTAGGATAAGAAGTTTCACTACATAGATATCTAACAATAACACACAGTAGAATTACTACTGGGTACTAAAGTACTATCACTTTACCAATATAATTTTTTCAAAGTTCTTTTCGTTTGGCAGTAACAACGATCTGCGAATTCTCTACTCAAACTTAAAAGGGAATCTTCCGGGGAGGTTTTAACGAATTCTCTAGTTGAAAACTACATTCTTAATAATAGTAACTAACTGCCGGCCTTAATTGACTTTAGCTACATTTTCAAACATGTTGAACTACTAAATAAGTAATAATAATAAATAAATTACATTAAATAAATAAAATTGTCCGTATCCATATCGAAACGCTGAAGAAGCTCGGCGTAAATTTGAACTAACATTTCCTTTCGGTTAGCTAACAAGTGCTTTGGCGCAAAACATTAGCTCGCTTTCCTAAATAAAAGTTTCAGACAATAATGCCTTCAACGATACCGATGACGTGTGTTGCCATCTCCTCCAAATAAGTTCGGAGGCCAACTCTATGTAGTCTGCAAGGAGGTTAGTCGTCGCGGGAGGCTCATTCGCAAGGTTTACAGCCCCCATTGAAGGATATGAACGAATGAAACACTAAGCTTAGAGTAACACGACTTTCCACCACCTTTTCTCATTTCGGAGAAACTCGACAATGATGCAATGTAAAACATATCGGAACACATGGCTCAGCGTCGTCTTATATCCTACAGATACCGTTGATTATCCATTTCAATGGTGGTACTGACTGCCGTTAATATCAATACGCTCAATTCCAAAAATTAATGTTCTGTATAAGTTGTAAGAATTGAGAATAAAATATGCCCCCGGTATTGTGAGGAGCATCGAGCCCGGCTCCCCACCCTATTATAACCCATTTATGCAAATCATAATATGTAATTTTTAAATAAACAAGTGGAAATCTTGTGTAAACCAATAAGCATCCGGTCGATAATAACCTATTTAATAGTCATTCTCTCATTCACCCAATGCGTAGACAAATATTTCAGTATTTACAATATAGGAATGCGAGTTCATGAAAGATGTTTGTCCGCCATAAAATCCTCTATGTACGTCAAAGCCTGTAAGATGAAGTGCGTGTAGATGTTCATTTAGACATTATCAGCAAGTGTCAAGATGAGTAACGGTATAAAACAGAGCTCATGTATTACCATATTTGATGGATGTTCATTTCACATTTCAATAAAAAATATTCAACAGCCAAAAATGTAGGTGACTTTCGATCTAACGGTATCTCTTTGAATCGTGCCTATCTGAAACGTTCGGAATACGGGAGAGGTAGTTCACAGAAATGTGCCAAGTGAGTGGCCTCCAATACCCCACGTTGTTTTTGTAGAGGGCCAAATCGGACTTCTCCCGTGAAGAACACAATAATTTCAGAAACAATGACGTATTACTCCTAAAAATTAATTTCGCATCTCATCTCTCGATTCTCTAAATGCACTCTTACATTTCAACGTACATTTAAAACACCACTTGCGAAAGACTACAAGATGCGCAGAAGATGCAATGCGCGGATGGGCCGTCGTTCTCCGATCGCCATCCAAAGAGGCAGCAAGGCTGGTTAGAGGGGGCAGTGTGGAGGGAGGGGCAGTGGCCGAGGTCGAAGGTCACCGTCGACGCCCGAAAACAATGGCGACTCGTAATGACGAAGCGACGTAGTGCGGGACGCCAGCCGAGTGTCACTTTGCCAGGGCGCCTCGAAGAGAAGACGGACAAGCCTCATCCTCTCGCCCCTCCCCCAGGTTTTTACACGCCCCTTCTTGTTGTTTTCCTGTAGTGTATCCATTTGATCTTTTTTGTTTCTTTCCTCTATTTTGTTTTCTTTCTTTTTACCTTCTTTTATTGCTGTATTTTTATGTAGAGAACTTCAGTAGATTTCGCAGGTTCATGCACCCCCTTCCTGTCTGGGTGTTATCCTGTAATGCATTTATTTGTTCTTTTTTTATTTCTTCCATTTTTCTTTTTCGCCTATACTCTTTTATTGCTTGTATTTTTATGTATGGTTAGCTTATATATTATAGTGCAAATATGATGATTTGTTTAGTGAGCTTTAGTAGGTTTCGCAGGATTTTCACATCCCCATTCTATGTGGGTGTTTACCTGCAGTGGGTATTTCTTGTTATTTTTCCCGCACAATTATTATCTTTTTGCAATTATTGTAATATCATTATATTATTGAATTCTTGAATGTATTATTATATTTGTATCATGGCAAAGAGTTAGGCGGAAGATGGGACTTCCTAGTCACAATCTCGCTCCAAATAAAGACCATATCTAATCTAATCTAATCTCCCGACGCCCCCTTCCACTCTTCCGGTGGCTCAACCGACGCGAGCCGATCCGGGAAAAGCGGCCGCGTTGTCGAGGTTGTTCGATTCCGGGCGATAACTCGCTTTTGAATTTCGGATTCTTCTTCGATCTTCAACCCGATGCCTCTCGTCTTGTGAGAGTGGCCACACCGATTCTTACTTCCTTTTTTACTACGTCGCTTCTTGTCATCCTTTTTTCCCTTTTTAACGGGACCGTTTTATTCCGTTTTTCTCCGCCGTCGCCTGACGTTTGAAAGAAATGAGAAATGAAGATGACGGGTTTGTAAAGTTCAATTCTCCTCGCCCCTCGTTTCCTTTTCCCGGATTTATCCCTCATTTCCTGACATGATATTTCTGAGGTATAAACTCCACGTATTCCGGAAATTTATTATATGAAACATTTTGTTTTGCAACTATTTAAAAATGTTTGTGATTTGAACCGATGAATTATATTCAATTCATGGCTTCAATTTTCTTTTCCTCTGAATATTCTTACAGATATTCACTGAATGCTTTGAAGGTGATTTTGAGTTATTCCTAAAAATTTATTTTCTTTCTGCATGCAACACATCAAGGAAGCTTTACATTGGCGTAATTTCACTTAATAAAAAAATAACAAAAATTACTTCCATAGTTTATTTGTTCATTTAGCTTTCATTAATACATAATGCAAGTCATAGCTTGAGGTCCATACCCCTACCATCACGCTGGCAATGTTCTCTAGCAACCCAATGCAATCACTACGCCTATGGATGGCATATTTAATGTTTAGAAACGATGTGAGTTTAATTGCACACGGACAACAAAAATGCGCCTGGAAAATGAATGAAAATCTTTATCCGTTAACTTTAATGCAACTACAATGGGGCGAGTCATAAAAGCCAAAAAGTCAATATTATCAGGTAGGTGCAGAATATATTTATTTTTTAATATTTAGCATTTCAAATTTCGTCCTTTTCGCTACGCAGCGGTTGGTAGTAAAAATTCACGTCTTCAAACAATCAATAGATACACTGTCGAAAGGGAGCTCCGAATAGTTTTACGCCCCTGGCAGCCGCCGTACTCCCCGGTAGCTCGGGCCGCCCCCGCATACACCTCCCTATTCACACCACCTTATCGTTCTCACCAACTCATTCCCTTCCTCTTCTCTCGCCCTCTGCCCCCTCATTCCATCCCTCCCAGTGTTATACCGACGATGTTCTTTTGCGCCAAAAAATTCAACTTTGAGGAGCAATCCATGTCAGTGGTAACGATGGGTGATTATGAGACAAGTATCGAGAGAGTGTGGGGGCTGTTATAAAAAACGTGAAGTTCGAAGAGGAAGCAATCAGTATAAGTGGATGTCGATTTTAGATATACGTAAATGGCGACGTACCACAGAAGGCAGTTTGAAGTTTGTCTCAATCGCACCCTCCTGTAACCAACACTGCATTCATTGCCAGGGTCTTTCTGTAAATGGTCCTAAGCAGAGGCGAAAATAAGGCCAGGGGACATGGGCGACCGCCTAGGGCAGAGTTCCCAACCTGGGTGCCGCAGCACACTGGGGCGCCGCAGCTGATTTTTAGGGGTGCCGCGATAAAATTAGTTTTGTAAATAAATCGACGATTTGGATGCGCTTATAGGTAACTAGGGAATTAATTTTATCTCTAATAATTGATTATGGCGTGATATCGATAAATGGATATATCCAAAGATTTTAATACTCGTTTGTGAAAATATAAAAACATTGCTTGAAGACTGGGGTGCCACGAAATTCTGTTTATCTTTGAAAGGGTGCCGCGCCTACAAAAAGGTCGGGAATCACTGGCCTAAGGCCTCGCGCCTCTGGGGTCTTCATGCCTAGAGACGCGTGAAATAGTATTTGGCCGGGCGAAGCGAGGTCTCTCCTGTTGAGTTTATGTGCATTTTGTCTGTTTGTTTGTTTTACGATAACTGATGTCTCGGTTGTCTGATTTTTACCAAACTTCGTGTGTATGTACAAATAACAAAGAGTCGAATGCCTACAGTTTTTCTAGAATACCACCCTTATAGTTACCATGCAATGTGCGTTAGCGCATTGCGCTAATCTACAAATCTTATCCAATCAAAACAAAATTTGGTATACACACGGAAAACATCAAATGATGAAGAAAACGTCAAATAAACATTTCTCTAAAATGTACAGGGAGCCTCCCATGGGAGCGCAATATGATTTCCCCCACCAGCCTAAGCGAGACCGAAGATCCCGCGGATCCTATAGTTTATAGGCCACCCTCCTACTTTTTACTACAGGTACCACTCGTTATATTAACAGTCAATAACATTACTCTTCCTTCCCTTCTTTCTCCCTTTTTACTTTCTCATATACCTAAGTCGTATATAGAGATAGAATTGTTACCGTGAAAAAAATCCACTTCGACATTTTGATGGAAATACACGTTTTAGGTGTCCCCGAGTTCATAAAAGTGGTTTTCGCCATGCCGCCTCTCTGTTCGCTGTTCTAGAGCCAAAACGCATAAATAAAATCGAATGATATTTCGTAATTGTACAATATATATACCACCTTTTGCAGACCCTTTTTTTCATAAAAATGATATTGCACAAAAACTAAGGGTAGTTTATTCTTGGTGATTTTTAGAAAAATGTTATTTACTCAAAAATGGCTCCAGAGAATTTCATTAAAATCAATCCAATTGTAGAACCTGATGTCACAAATAATACTATCTAAGACATATATCTCTTGAAATCCCTATATGGCGTTCAGTGGCATTACAATGTACGCTAAGCTATCTTACCCAAGCCCTATGACGTCACACCTACGCCGCGATCCACTAACAATCTTATTACAGCCTAAACGGTTAAACTAAATCGAATGATATATCATATTTGAGAATAAAATCATTCATAATAGACACTCTGAAGAGATGGACGATATTGCACAACAATTAAGGGTACTTATTCTAGGATATTTTGAAACAAAATTCGATTTGCTCAAAAATGGCTATAAGGATTTTGATTAAAATCCATCCAATCCTACAGCCTGATGTCACAAATAATACTTACCATATGTCCAAAAAATTGCTAAATATCGGCCAGTGGCATTAAAATATACACTAAACTACGATTAACTTTGATTTATAAGCGTTTTTCTTTTATAAACGTACACAGTCGACCAAACGTATATGCGTATATGAAAAAGTTTGTGCAATATATATTTCGCCGTTTATTTCTCTTTCCACTAATGATTTCGATATATTTACTCGGTTAAATTCTGTATTTTAACTAGATGATGTTGCTCAGCAATGAAACCTTGGTGGTGTGAAATACATTAATCTGGAATTTACTACGATTTTTTATTTTCATTGTCCACCGAACACATTTTAAGTATATTCGTAAATGAATTGTTAAGAATTAGATAGCACAGTTTCCTACCTTAAAATTAAATCAGAACTCGCGAGTTGTGGACCTTGCAAACCACTATCGTCTATGGACTCTATGGCCCTCGCACCTCCTAAATCCACGCCTAGTCCTAAGCACCTAAAACTCGGCGCCAAATCGTGGAATTGTTAAGGAATACTCGAGGGAGGGGAGCGACCACCCCCACTGCCCCCTCCTCGGAGTCTTCCTCGGTATCGCCGCCGGGGAAAGAGGACCGAGGCGGAAGTCGAAGCACCTCGAGGGACGACCTTCCCACGCGCCTCCCCGCTCTGACGCCTCTGCCGGCGGCACGACCGCACGCGGCCACGCCGATTGCTTTCGGATACCGCGATAGACGATGACTAACGTGCAAATCTCGACGAAAGGAGCGATGGGAGAGGAAGAAAGAGTATTTTGGCCGTGACTCCATCTCTCTCCACACCACCGTGTTCTCCCGTGTCCCGCTGCGTCACGCCTTCCACTTCGCTCATTAATGGCCTCGTACGTGACGGTGAGGAGCTTTATTCCGTGATCCCGCTCTTTTGTTTCTCGGGAAGAAGAAGAGTTATGCAGGGCCGGATTAAGGGTTTCGTAGAACCTAGGCACAATGCCTCGCAGGCCTTTTCACTATTATATGTGTATATGTTACGGTAATCGGGAAATGTGTGCATTTACCGGTAAATGTGCACATTTTCCACCAAGCTCGGTAAGTTAAAGTTTCCATAAATACGTATTATCCGTACATTTCCTGGTAAATGTGCACTTTTACCGATGTGCCTTGGTAAATGTGGAAATAAGTAAGAACGAGAAATGCTACACTTCGATAATTACGTTAATTTATAACAAAAATCATCGATGGTTCGGCTTCACTGGTATACTATACTGGTATATTAAGATGAACGCTTCCCAACCCGAGGGGGGAACACAGTGAGCGTGAGGAGGAACCGAAAACACTTCGACTAACATACCCAACCCGGTGGGGCCGAGTAAAATTTGCCTTCATGTTCAAATTTAGTTTAGTTGTGCACATTTAACACGAAATTTACACATTTACCGGACAACGCATATTTACCTACTTCTAAACTGCAACAGATGTTCACGACGCCGCCAAGTTGTGGCGTGTTGCGACGTTTATCCACATTTACCAGTGTCTCTAGGTAAACGTGTACATTTCCCCAATCCAATCGGTAAAAGTATGTTATACTTACATTTACCGAAGATGGTGGTATATGTGCACATTAATCGAGAAATGTACACATTTACCGGACTACGCACATTTACCGTGACATATACAATATATGTACAGGATGTTTCATTTGGGAATTACCAATTTCTCGAGGAAAATTATTCTAGAAGTTAGGTTTCCCTTGTTGAAAAAATTATATTATTAACATTACACTTAATTCAAATATATGTTATGAAATTTTGAAATAATTTCATTAGTATCGAATTAGCGGAATAATTTGCATTCTAATGAAAGTAAAGAAAGAGACGATAGTTCATTTAGCCCAATTATGGTCTTATGAAAAAGAATTATGATAAAATATATTTGTTTTTGTACTTTTCATAGGTCCTAGGTACAGTGCCTATAGCCTAGGGCATAATCCGGCCCTGGAGTTAAGCGACGACCGCGGACCTCCGTCCGACGCCGCTGCCGATGGCTCTTGTTTCTGAGAGGTTCGCCTCTCCCTGATTTATTTGACCACACGCTTCGGATGACAAGAAACGTTTGCTTTTCTTTCATGAGTCGGTGAATCTGCGAGATAGTCCGCGCCATCGACGAAAGTCATGTGGTCGAAGGCAATGCCGGATTAACGAATAAGCTATGGCCTAGGGCAGGGATAGCAAATGATTTTTGTGTCGCGTGCCAAGAAAGTAATGTGAATCATCAGAATTTTTTTCGCGTGCCACTAGTTTATTCCTTCTCGAAGAATACAAGCTTACCCGTGACAAGTAAAAGCGTACGCGTGCCATTTTGGGCACGCGTGCCACGTATTTGCCATCCCTGGCCTAGGGCCTCACGTTTTGAGGATTCTGCAAACACTGATATTTTTTTAAGTTAAACTTATATTTTGATGACATCCAAATTTTAAAAAATATTTTGTGAATTTGTTTTGAACCATAAAATTTTATTGGATTATTTATCATTAGGTATATATAGACGTTCCTTGCAGAGGAGGATATATATGATATATAGGAGGATATTAATGTCCAGCCCATACTACAAGAGCTGAAAGTTTCAGTGTTTGTAGAGCTTATGGATAAACCTCCAAAGTAAATGGTACCTCTCACCTAAGTGACATGGGTTCGACTCCAGAAATTTTGAATGTTGCGTTTTTTCCCATAAGAAAAGAAATGCACCCTTTTTGTAAATTAATTTCGAGCACTTGCCTATAAGCTGGAGAAATTAAATTTTGTACGTTGCTAGATAGCCACAATACCTATTAGGAATTTGTGTTATTTTTGCTTAAAGAATATTGGGTTCGACTCCAGATACCCCGAAAAATCTTACATAAGTTAGCATGGGAAAAAGTTGTGTGTAGACCAATCTAAGAGGAATAGGGAACTGAAATTTTGCACGACTATATGATTTTGCTTACAACTAACAAGAAAAATCGAAAATTTCGTAATTGTCAAGGGTTTTTTTACCCCATTTGTACATTAAAGTTTAATAATTTTTATCTCGGAAACCATGACCTTTTGCAAACATTTTGTAGTAATTTCTATATAGAAAAAACAAAAACCTTAAAAAAGTTAAAAAATGAGGCCGCTAAAAATTCGCAAATGTTTAAACAATTTTTTTTAGGTTTTTGTATTTCCGAATGTGCTACGGAGTTGAAAATTTTTAAAAAGTAGAATTTGTAAAAAATCAAAATAGGAATTATAGAAATTTTGATATTTTAATTTGTTTGGCTGTTAAAAATTCTTAAAATTTAAACAAATAGATAAATGTTTAGGTACCACGAGGCGAGCTAGGGAACTGAAATTTTTAAGTTATTTAGAGTTATGTGCATATAAACATTTCAAAATCTCCATGATGTTGTTATTGCCGGCGTTAAAAATTTTTAAAATTTAAATAATTAGATAAATATTATTTCACTTCTAGATGTGCTATAACTTTAAAATTTGGCAGAAATGTGTGGCATTAGAACCCCACAATGGAAAAAGTATAATATTCCTAAAATTGCAAATTTTAGGGATTGTTTTAACCCTAGGAATCCCAGGCTGGCCAGTAGTACTAGGATACCCAGCATGGGTCTGAGAGACCCATAGTGAAATATTATCTCTTGTGAGCTATTATTGGGTGATAAATTACTTGATTACACCTTGGTTGCCATAATCATATTATTTTTATTTATTATTTATTTTTATTTATTATTACACATCATCATCATAGATAGTCTGTCCATAGACAGGTCCATGATTATTCATGGTTAAACCTGGTTCTCCATATACTCCTATTTTCCGCTGTCCTCTTCATATCTTGATAACTCTCTTTCCCTTTCAAATCGCCTATCAGATGAAACCTTTTCCTACCTCTTTCCCTTTTTCCATCTAGTTTTCCTTCTAACACGTCTTTAATCATACTCTCTCTCCTCAAGTAATGCCCAACCCAGTTTGCCTTCCTCTTTCTAATAGTCTGTATAATCATTCGCTTCTCTCCTACTCTTCGTAGCACTTCATCGTTTTTCATCCTATCTGTCCATTTATCTTCAGCATTCTCCTCCAAGTTCACATTCCAAAGCTTTCCAAGTATTTGATGTCATTTTTCCTTAGCGTCCATATTTTTGCCCGTACCAAGCTATTAGATGAACTTCTTTCGGATATCTTCCCTTCCCGTAAGTAGGTGTTTCTTTCTTCTGAAAGCCGCTTTTGCTTTTCCTATTCTAGTCCTGATCTCATTGCACATAATCAATCAATTATCTCAAACAATTTGAACAAACGAAATTTGAATGTTCCAAACACATTTTTGTGTTGCAGTTTATGCAGCAGTAATTCATCTTTTGGTCACTCTCTCGCCGGCAATCAGTAAAACGCTGTCGCTTGTTGGATTGTGAAGGAGTGGTTGGTTTTTGATTCTCCTTATTTATTCCAAAAACGACCATAGCTTGCAATCGTCATCGTTTAGAGTTGGTGTAGTAGCTAGTCTTGTCCTCATATGTGGCATGAGGAAAATCCTAGATACCTCTTTCAAAAATAAACGCCGTTTGTGAGTTACGTTTGGATAGTAATTTGGGTTTTTCTCAATAAATACTATAAACGCATTAATCAATGTTATGTAAATTATATTGAAAAAACACTAAAGGCCATATTTTTTATCTCTTGCAAGTATATTTTTTAACATCTGCTCCATGTTGTCTACACCGCAGATAGGTGGTGAGTAATCCTGCAGATGGGCTGCAGGCAGTGGCTTAGCGGACACCCCCCAACCCCCGCGTGGCAGGGGAGCCCATGGCCAAAGTGGGTCCGTATTTTTTTTCGTGAGGCCCTTAAATTTTTTTCCAAGACTTCAATTTTGTTTTAGCGGGGGCCACACATTTTCCGGTACGCTACTGGCTGCATGTGTTCAATGTAACATTCCTTTAGTAAAATGTACCACTATGTCAGTATTATAAGGTGGTGGGATGGGAAGTGGAGGGTAGGGAAGATCGGTAAAGGGAGGTAGGGGTGTGGAGGGATGGTAGGTGGAGGCGGTGGGGAGAAGAAGCTTGGGGCGGAGGAGAATGTGGAGGGGAGAAAGTGGCTTTACCACTATGTCAGTATTATAACATTTTAGAAAAATAAAAATATCTCAAAATCATTCTTTTCTATATGAACATACAGGAGCCTATCAGAATCATGCTTGGCATAATAGAGTTACTGATCATTTTTCGATTATAAGTAAGCTCATACAATTTGAATGATAATGAATATTTGTAGATATCCTTCTATTGATATGTACGAAGATGTCACAAAACCTCATGCAAATTCAAGAAAACTGCAAACTGAAGTGCTAATGTGACTCACAGACCCATGCTGGGCTTCCTAGGGTTAATCCAATATTGTTCCATAAGGAAAGAATGAGAATCGGTGCAGAGGTGAAATCTACTGAATTAAATTTTTTTCTAATAATGAAATATCTCTCTGAAAAATGAATGTTTGTTCAAGGTGAGATGAAATGCTTGCAGAATCCAAGCACCAACTACTTGTATTCTATATACTTCATGAGTACCAACATTATGCATATTTTATTTGTTGTCATGAAAAATTTCCCCATGATATTATTCAAATAAACTACTTGAAAGATTTTTAGTTACTCTTTCTACAATATTTTTTTTTACTTATGGGGGCCTCATTTTCATCATAGCTTAAGGCCTCGCATAGTCTTAATCCGGCTCTGGTCGAAGGGATTACGCGATGGAAGGAGAGGGGGACCGGATGGAGGTTACATACGTCCACGAGACCTTCGCGATCGCGCAAAAATATTGCCGTTTCCGCTCCACGGAAGCTTGGAAGCTTTATAAGACCTTTTAGCGCATTATTAACGATGATTTGAAATGATAGCGTAGGAGTGTCCTTTTTTCAAGGATTGAAGTAGTTTTGAAGTCAGCCTGTGACTCACTGCAAATCACATGGTGAAACAGTCGGAATGGATTGTTTTAATGATGCTCAGGAAATTTAAAGCTACGTTTCAGCGTACTTAACTGATTGTAACTTCGGTACTTCTAAAGTGTTTTCTTGAGTTTGCGGTCATAACCCTAAATCTACTTTCTTCACTGTAAAACTGGTGATCTCATTCCAGTTAAACTTTTAGGACAATTTCACGATAATAGAAAAAACGATGGAGAGGAAGTGAGAAAGAAACGCATGAAAGAAGGAATGTCAAGGAAGAGGTTCTGGAGGGGCACGAAAACAATAAAGAGTGTCGTTTATGCTTTTATTCGATGGTGTAAATCCTCACAAGTACAGCAAGTCACCGCTATGTTACTTAATTCATTGACGACGCATATCTGGGCGACGTATAGTGGAGACTTGCCGTATAACGTCATGAAATCTCCTCTTCGTAATTTTCCACTCGAGTCGTCTCTTTCTCCCTCTCTTCCCCACTCTCACACACCTGTTTACCCCTCTCTACTCCTACCGTAAAACCTCCGCTCCCTCATTCCCCTTTATTCAATCCGTTCCCACTCCAGCTCCCATTCCGTTCTCTACCACTCCCTTCCCATTCTCCCTCTTTCCATTTTTCATTCAATATGAAAAACTGAACACAATTTTTGTAAGGTATATAAAGGGCGATCCGGTCAGTGAAGACTGGCTTCACAAGCAGAGAACCCACATGCGACCCGGGAAGGCGAAAGGGGCTGTAAACCCTTTTCACGATGACTCAACAGTTTTCTTTTTCGAACTGAGGCGCAAGATCCCCCGGTATTTACGTTCAAAATAATAATTTATCATCGCTACTGAAATTTTCGCAGAGCAACTGTGTTCGGCCAATGCACACCGTTTAGGAAAACTTCTCCACGGGCCCATTCGCACCACAGTGTCATAGGTAATCTTGATCTCACCGAATGGGAGGTGACTCAACGTAAATATATTTAGCACATCCATAAAAGTGCTTTCAAAACGAAGACGCAATGAACGACTCCTCTTTTCTGGGCGTTTTTTTGAATCGGAATGATAGCGGATTTTCAGCCGCATCGGTTAAACTTGTTCAAAGGAATTCAACGGCCTTTTATCGTTTACACAAAGACGACTCGAAAGCCAGTTCTTGAAAATTCAAGCGTAAAGCAGCAAATACAGCGTTAAAAGGTCTTTCTGCGATAAAATTACTGAAGTAATATAAAAAAAACTTACGAATAGCCAACTGGTTTTAGTGAAATCCACCTATCTGTGTCTGAGATATTCGACGATCAAAACGGAATTTAATCATAATGACAAGTTTAAAAAATTAACAAATGTTTCTCTGCGCAATAAATTAAATTGACTTTATTTTTCCCAAAGTGAACAATTAGAATTCCAATTTCCGATACATCTCGTTTCTTAATATCTAATAATAAGAAATTATTAATTCATTTTATAACTATATGCATTAAAATGAACATTCAATTAATTGGAAAGGATAAATAAGTGGAAACCGCTTAACACGAAAGCGTATATCACGAAATTTCGGTTAACACGAAATGCATGCTCGGTCCGTCCCGACGCCTATATTTGTCTGTGTAATTATTCGCTTCACGCAAAATGCTTAACACGAAATACCGTTTAACACGAAAATTATTCTCGGTCCAAAAAATACGATTCTAGGTTAATTCCTTTTGATAACACGAAATGACAAATGTGAGGGCCCCAACTGCCTTCTCTCAACTACTATTCTATTATACAGGATACATTAGTCGGTATTGAAAACGATGAAGCTGATAACGGTAATATCGAAGTGATGTATATACTAAGTGCTACGGTTATCTGTATGGTATGTACTTAAAACTGTTTGCCGTTTTTTGGAGTTAAATCAGGCGGAGAAAAAATATTTCCAATTTTGAACGAGTTGGAAGAGTTTGTAGAATAGAAAGTTATTTTTAACGCAATACCTACAAAAGAAATATACGGATTTTTTTACTAAAAATAGAGACATTCTATTACAGTGAATTGTTTAGTTCATTGTTAAATACATTTACTATTTTTTTAAAAATAATAGAGATTAAAAAAATGATATACCAAATAAATAATTGATAGAAAAGAATTACTGTTATAAATCATTGAGAAAATTAACCCATCGTTGATACGTATCATGGATTAATCTATGCGCTTACTTCCGTATTTTAAAAATGAAAATTTTAGCACCAAAGCTTTTAACATGTAATTCGGTTAACACGAAATGATTTCGCCGGTTTCGCACATTTCGTGTTAACAGGTTTCCACTGTGTTAGTCTTATCCGTCCGTCCAATTGTCAAGGCTAACTCTATACTAAACTTGGGTAACTCAAGTTAACATTTTGCGACTAAACGTGCCAACAGAAGAAAATTATTGAAGGCTATAAATAGTAACAACTTAATTTCTATAACAGATAAAGTTTTGGAAAAATATCCTATAAAGTTTAAAAAAGTAAAAGTGATAAAAATACGAGTTTTTTAAAGAAACCTCGCTAAATATATTACAAGACAGATAAATAAAACGGAGCAAGTCCTGAGCAGTGTTGCCGTTTTAGCGCTTTTCGCGCTAGATTAAGCGGTTTTTGGGCTCGCCTAGCGCCTTTTTACTGTCTTTAAGCGCGATGGCGTTATTTTGGCGCTTTTCACGATTTATAGCGCCAAATTTGACGCCTTTCTTGATTTTTCTCGAGCATTATCCTACCGAATGTCTTGCATGCCCAAATGTCCCATCCAAAGTTTACGCTTGTTGAAATATGGCCCTATAAAGTGAAAAGGTTTCCCTTACACTACATGGCCAAATGGCGTCTGGCTATCCTGGGCTTTCTTTTGAGAGTGAGAAAGAAATACCTCATTGTCTTCAGAAAGTCACGATTTGTAAACATTTCTGTAGGTTATGGGAGTAACCTCTCACATAATTAGTTTCTGTTTTGTATCTTCATAGTGGCCGACTTGGACCTACATTTTCATCAGTTCAAGTGGTTGTTTCATTTTTCGTGGAGTGTTATTGCTTCGCTAGTGGTATCGTTGTTATTGATGGAATTTTAAGTAACCCAGCGTTCAGTGCATACCTTCAGTGCATACCGTACCTCTCGTTCTCACTCCTCATTCTAAAGATTTCTTCAGAGAGAAGAAGTCGAGACATCCCCGGTTACGAAGGAGGTATCTGTGAAGCAGGGATCTCTTTGGTGTAGTTATGTGCGTATTGTGGAAGTAGAGTGAGACAGCGTTTTGCAAAAGAAGTGGAAGACAGTGAATTGCGAATCGAATTACCCCGTGAAAACTTCATTGAAGAGTGCTGATTTTGCTGTCGAAGATCTTTCCCGAGGCAGCGAGAGCTAAGGCGTAAATCCAGTAAGTCCGAAGGCTAATTTCTTTTGAATTAAGGCTGAGAAGACAATGCAATTAAAAATGATGTAAGGAAAATCACTGGTAAATGTATGCAGAAAGTAATTGATCGGCTTTCAAGGAGTTGAAATCAAAAATGTTTAAATTTGTAATATTTTTAGCATTTTTTTCATTTTTAGACGAGATATTTCATGATTATAACTGTAACTTACCCACCGTATATTTTGACTTTAATTCTTTAAGTTCATATGATCGTGGTCGTCATTGTAGAAGACATTGAGCAGTATTTTAGGCTCCTATTGCAATATAATTATTTTTTACTGTTCTTTTTATTTTAAAAAATTGTTTTTCACTGAAATTTATATTTTGTAGAGTTATTTAATTTAAATAAATCTCTATTACGGAGAAAACAAATGTAACGATGATGATATCGTCCCCTATACAGAAAAATTCCTGATCTGTCGCAAGCATCCCCTTCTGCATAAAATCCTGAGAGTGAAGCTGTGGCTGCCAAGAATTATAGAAGCAACCGACCGAAAACATAGGTGCGGTAACTCCAATCGTTTCCACGTGGGATCCATTGTTCTAAATACGTTTAATAGAGTGTTTACGATCATTTGTCCTTTTTGTTTGTGACAATTCAGATACTTTGAGCATGGGACTATTTTAAATCTATTCTAGTTTATAAGATTAAACAATAGTGTGTAATTTTATCCTTTTGTGAAAATGAGTAAAAAATATGTTCAACATTTTTGTGTGGAATGGCTCAGAGACACTAAATATAAGAACTGGCTTTGTAGATTAGATGGTGATGATTTAAAATGTTTTTGTAAATATTGTAAATGCACGCTGTCAGCCAAGTTAAGTGACATTGAAAGACATCGTAGCACAACGAAACACAAGAAAGCCGAAGAGCCCTTTAGTTCTCAGCATCAAAGTTTGTTGCCATTCAAGAAAATTGGTGAAGGAGGAGGTGCAAAGGCAGAAAGTAGCGTAGCACTCTTCATAGCTGTACATTGTGCATTAAGGGTAGTTGATCACTTGAGTGACATTTGTAAAGTTCATTTTGCAGACAGCAAGGAATGTAAGGACTTCAAACTGCGAAGAACAAAATGTACTTCAATAATATGCAATGCTATAGCACCACATTTTGTGGAAGATTTAAAAGCTGATTTAGGAAATAGAAAGTTCAGTTTAATTATCGATGAAAGTAATGACATTAGTGCTACAAAAATGTTGGGTAATTCGGTACTATTCAAATTTTAAGAATCAGTTTGTGGTAACTTTTCTCAGTGAATGTAATACAGATGGAATATGTGAAGCTTTAAAAACATCGATAAGAACTAATGGATTAGATTTGCACACGCTTATTGCACTTGGTACTGATAATGCATCTGTAATGGTTGGTATTAATAATGGTGTGTATACGAAACTAAAGACTGAGATTCCCCATCTGCTTCTTATCAAGTGTGTATGTCACTCACTCCAACTAGCAGTGTCTCACGCTGTCAATGAGTATCTGCCGCGGAACCTACACTTTCTTATTAAAGAAGCGTATAATTAGTTCTCACATTCACCTGTTCGACAGGCTAAATATAAGAAGCTTTATAGTTTAATGAATGATGGAGTTCCTCCTTTGAAGTCAATTCAGTATAGTCAGACAAGATGGATGTCCATTGAAATGACAATTGTGAGAATTCTGCAGCAATGGTGTGAGCTTGAGAATCATTTTGAAATTGTTAGAAGAAACGAACGCTGTTATACAGCAGAAATCTTACATTCAATGTTTAATGATAAGAGAAATTTATTGTTTCTTTTATTTTTTAAACCCATTATTGGAAAAGTGGAAATGATGAACAAGAAATTTGAAGCTGAAAGTTGCTGAATGACTTGTTACATCTGATTGATTCTATGAGCTCAAAAGTTGTCATTCCAGGAATAATATTGACTACTGATACTGCAATTGAAAATAATTAAGACCCAAAGCCGTACTTGGGTTATGAATTCGAAAAGGAAATATCTGATTGTAAACTTACAGAAGATGACCAAAAAAATATTCGCTTTAGCTGCGTGAAATTTCTGGTCGAACTCATAAAACAACTTCGTCAGCGTTTGCCAGAAAATGTTACAGTCAATGTCGTATTTAAGTGCACATCATTGCCTAAATCCCGTAAAGCATAATATTCTGGATCTAGCAAAAATGTTCTACAGCGATTCGGGAAAGCTAACACGCATTGATTTTCAATGGAAAAAATTACACCACTTTAAATGGATTGAAACCTCTGAAACAACACGGCTTTGGGCAGAAATTACAAATTACAGAGATGTTACAGGTGAAACCCATTTGAAGATCTTTCTCAATTTGCATTAACAGTGCTTTCATTGCCACATTCTAATGCTGATGTAGAACGCTTATTCAGTCACATGAACATTGGAAAATCAAAGTTACGTAACAGAATGAAACTCCAAACTCTGAACTCAGTTTTGGCCATTAAGTATGGATTGCGACGACATGGAAGATGCTGTCACAATTATGAGTTGCCTGCGAATATTTTGCGGAAAATTAACACAACTGATGTGAATGAAAGTTATGCTGAGGTAGGAACTTCAGGAACTGCTGAAGAGCAAGCAAACAGTGATGATGATGATTTCATTTTTGAAAGTGTATCTTAATTTTTATGCGCTATTTTTAAGTAAAATAAGGTATTTTCAGTACATTTCTATTTTCTATTGACAAATATCAAAAAATTTTATAAATGTATTCTACATGACTTTTTCAATTATTTATGTCTTTATTGAAATGTAAAAAATAAAATGATTCGTAGATTCTTTCGACGTGTGTTCAAAATTCAGCATGGATGTGTACTAAATTTGATTCTGCTAAATCCCACTTTGCTTCAATTTTATGATGATTATAAGTCATTTCAATTGGAATTAAATTGTGTTCCGCACTAATGTCACCTTTTTTGCAATTTCTTTTTTAAACTTAAAGAAAAATCTTAATAGATGTATGTAATAAATTTAAGAAAGTAAAGACGGAAAAATTTCTGTTTTTAGCGCATTATTTAACGCCATTTATTTTGAGTTTAGCTCCTTTCTAGCTCTTTTGAAGGTCTATCTAGCGCGATTTCAAATTTTCAAACGGCAACACTGGTCCTGAGTAAGAGTAATCTGGGCTTTGTAGGATTCCCGGAAGAGCTCCGTAGAATAGCTGGGGAACTGGAGTGGGCAAGCCAAGACGCTGGAATTAAAATGAACCTTAATAAAACAAAGGCCATGTATAAGTCTTTCACAAATTCTGAGAAGATATCTATTACCGGAGCAGAAATCGAAGAAGTAACAAGTTACGTTTACTTGGGTAAACTCATCATTACGGACGGATCATTTCTTTGAGAGATGAACCGGAGGAAGATGGCATGGAGTACTTTTGATAGGAATTCAAACATCTTCAAATCAATTATCCCAGTATTCCTGAAAATGGGATTGTATGACCAATGTGTTCTGCCTGTTTCGATCTATGGATGTGAAACATAGATCATGAAAGCTAGAATAATGCAGCGCCTGCAACTAACAAAGGAGGAGCATGGAGAGATGTATGCTGGGGATCGCCCGATGAAACTGCAAAAGGAACGAGCCTTTGATGTAATTAGAAGAGTAAAGGAGCTTAAGTGGCAGAGGGCGGGTCATATTGCTAGGAGAAATGATGGGCGTTGGACGTCTAGTGTCATCGAATGGATCCCAAGTAACCTCAAGAGACCGAAAAGAACACTAAAAAACAAATGGGCTGGAGAGATTCTGAAATTCTTAGGGGAAACTCGAAGGAGGTAGGCAGGTAATAGGGAAAACTGGAGAAAACCTTTGTCCATCGATGGATTGAAAATGGCTGGTGGCGATGCTAATAAATAGACACAGCCAAACACAGCCCTTTTTCTGGCGGCACGCAGTAGCAGCACCTTTTTTAAAAAATATTATCCTTCATTATAAAATATAATAACTTATTTCAGCGTTCTTGGAAAACGATCACATGTCGATAGATAAAACGAATTTTTCCGCGTATCAAACGTGCTAACTGCTCCTAAACGGAATTTCATTTTTTCGCCAGTCGATTTAGTATTGTCTCGTTGTGCACGTTTTCTTGTGGAGGTCCGTCTGTCTCACGCGCTAACTTCTAAACGAAAGAAGCTAGAGACTTCGTTTTTTCGACAATCGATTAAGAACTCCGTCTTGTGTACGTTTCCTTGGTTTGCAGCTAGACTTCGTTTTTTTTTGCCAATCATCACAAAAAATTTAAAAAGTTCAAATTTTGAAAAAGTTGTTAATAATGATAAAAACTAAACTGCAAAGGAGATCAACAGACTAATATAAATAACGAATAAATACATGAAAAAGAGAAATAAAGCTTGACAATAACAAAAAGACATTAAATAATGTTAAAATACCAAAATGAAATTAATAATGCTTATTTTCTAAAACCCACGTACACACGCTATAAATTAGATACTGAGTGGCACTGTGAAGTATAATTACCTCCGAATGTTAATTTCAATGCATTTAAAGACAATTTTATTCGGCCGAAGTCCTGTAAGCGGTCATAGGCGAGTGGATTAGTCCGCCGCCGCGTCAATATAACTTTTATCAAGTCTTAACTGCAATATCGCTCGGGCAGTTTGTCGTGCTAATCACTAAGTCCTCTTGTAAGTTAATCCTATCATTCAGACTTCTTATTTTCCTATATATTATACAGTCATCAGCAAAAAGACGTATTTCTGAAGTTACTTCCTCATGAAGATCATTGATATACATGAGGAACAATATGGGGCCTAGGACTCTCCCATGGGGGACCCAGGATGTGACAGGTACTTCTTTTGAGTATGCTTGTCCTACTCTGACACTTTGTGTCCTCCCGGCGAGGAATTCTTTTATCCAGCTTATAACCCTTTTGTCAATATTTAGCTTCTTAACTTTCTCGTGTAAACGGTCGTGGGGTACACTATCGAATGCTTTTTTGAAGTCTATAACTATTGCGTCAGTTTCCTCCCCATTGTCTAAGGTGTCAGCAATATCTTGACAGAGTGTGGGGTGTTTTGGGGTGGGATGCGATTATATAGCCTCTCCCACTCAAATGTCAACCTCACCTGCACGTGGTGCACCCTGCTTCACAGACGAGGCTCTGGCGTCCGAGTGACTCCCGGGATAAGGAGTCCCCCCTCTACCAAATGCCAACGGCCTATTTAGGGGCGGATGAGAAGGTGGAGGGGTAGGGCACCCTCTTGCCCTTGGGGTGGGAAACTGCCCCTAAAGGCGGAGGAACTATTTTGATAGTCAACGGCATAGGATGGAGAAGGCAACAGGAAACCACTCCATTAAAGATCCTATTGGATATCCCGAGGGTAGCAACCATGGAAGGTTTTAGAAAGGAATTTGTTACTGATCATGGTATTCGGAACCCAAGATCCGGCAGGGGATGTAGCAGGGCTTCTCAGGTCGTTATCCAACGAAATCCCTGTCAAAACGTCAAAATAGGTACTTGGAACGTCAGAACATTACTAAAAATAGGTAAATTAGAAGAAATAAAGAAAGAAATGGAGAAAAATGAGATTGATATCTTAGGTTTATGTGAAACAAGGTGGCAAGAGAAAGGAGATTTTTACAGTGATAAATTTAGAATAATTCATAGTGGAGGTGAAAAGAGAGGAAGGAATGGAATAGCAGTCATTATTAGTAAGAAATGGGCAAACAGTGTTTGCAATACATATCACATAAATGATAGGTTGTTGATGGTAAGAATGAGCACCGTGCCAACGGATACAGTGATAATACAAGCGTATTTCCCAACAAGTAGTGCAGAAGAAGGAGAAGTAGAAAAGGTGTATGAAGAAATAGAAGAACTTATAAAGATGACAAAAGATAAAGATAATGTAATAATAATGGGAGACTTTAATGCTGTGATTGGATCTAGTCGAAATAGTAGAATGGTAGGAAAATTTGGTTTAGGTGAAACAAATGAAAGGGGAGAAAGATTAATTGAGTTTTGTGAACAGAATGAGATGATGGTATCAAACACTTTCTTTGAAGTTCCCAAAAGAAGAAGATACACATGGGAGGCGCCAGACAGAAGAAGGTTTCAAATAGATTATATTTTAGTAAAAAGAAGATATAAGAACCAGGTAAAATCGTGTTATAGTTACCCAGGTCCAGATGTAGACAGTGACCACAAGCTAGTCATGGCAAAATGCAATATTAGGTTTAAGAAAATAAAGAGAACAGTTAAAAAGAACTGGCATCTACAGGGACTGAAAGAGTTACCAACGGCTAAGAATTACCAAGAAAAAACAAATGAGTTGATGAGAAATTATGAAGGACAACTTAGTTGGGAGGAATTTAAAAAAGGGGTTATTAAAGCTACAGAGGAAGTTATTGGAAAGAGAAAATTGGAGCCTAGAAAACCTTGGATGACTGAGGAGATACTGATTTTAATTGAAGAAAGGAACAAGTTGAGGAAGAATGGAAATGATGAAACTTATAAAAAAGTTAAGAATGAGATTATTAACAAATGCAGAGAAGAAAAAGAGAGATGGACCAAAGAGATAGTGAAGGAAATTGAGGAAGATACAAAGGGAGGAAGGCAAGACAAAGCATACTTCAAAATTAAAACTCTCCAGTACAAACCAAGAACTAAATCGGCAATAGTTAAGGATAAGGAAGGAAATATGTTATGGGAAAATGAAAAAGTATGTGCTCGGTGGAAAGAATACATAGAAGAATTATATAGTGGAAGAGATGTTGGAGATGGATGTAGATTTATTGAAAATGAAGAGGAAATAAGAAATGACGAGCTAGGCCCAACAATAACCAAAGAAGAGTTTTATAAAGCTATTAATAATCTTAATTCAGGCAAGGCAACAGGTGTTGATGGTATACCTGCAGAACTTTTGAAGAACTTAGGGGAGGAAGCAAAAGAACATTTCTTTAAAATTATAAAAGATTGTTACGAAAAAGGAAAATTACCTGATGACTTTATAAAAAGTAAAACTATAAGTTTACCAAAGAAGGGGAATGCAGTGGAGTGCAGTAACTACAGAACAATTTCACTACTTTCGCACGCCTCAAAAGTTTTAATTTATATCGTGAAAAACAGAATAAAAAGGAAAATAGAACATTATATTAGTGAAGATCAATTTGGATTTAGAAGTGGGAGAGGAACGAGAGAAGCTATATTAGCCCTCAGGGTGATAATGGAAAGATGTCTAGAAATGAACAGGACATTATATTTAACGTTTATTGATTTGGAGAAGGCCTTTGATACAGTTAATTGGGAACTGTTGTTTAAGACTATGAAAAAAATAGGTATTGATTGGAGGGACAGAAGATTAATTTTTAAGCTTTATCAAAATCAAACTACAAGAATAAATATAAATGGATTAGAGAGTGAAGCAAGATAAGGAAAGGAGTAAGACAAGGATGTCCGCTATCTCCATATTTGTTTAATATGTTCATTGAAGAAAGTATAGAAGTTATGAAGGAAAAGACAAAAGGCATAAAAATAAATGGAGTTAGAATACACTGCATTAGATTTGCAGATGACATTGTAATATTCAGCGATTCAAAAAGAGAAATGAATAAAATGCTGCAAGTATTATCGGACACGTTAAAACAGTGGGAATTAAAGATAAATATCAAGAAAACCAAATTGATGGTTATAGGCAAAAGTAATGCAGGGACAATATCAAAGATCAAAATAGACAATCAGGAAATTGAGCAGGTGAAGCAGTTTTGCTACCTAGGTAGTACAATTACTGAAGATAATAGATGTGTACAGGAAGTGAAGAGAAGAATAGCACTTGCAAAGCAAGCTTTTCAATGCAAAAGGAGCCTACTGACAAGCAGTCACATGAATTTGGAAGTAAGGAAATCCTTTGCAAAAGCTTTTGTCTGGAGTACCATACTTTATGGTAGTGAAAGTTGGACGTTAGGAAAGAGGGAGAGGTCCTGTCTGGAAGCGACAGAAATGTGGATATGGAGAAGATTGATAAAGACAAGTTGGACAGAGAGAAAGACAAACCTTAAAGTTTTGGAAGAAGTAAAAGAAGAAAGGAAACTGATCAGAGGAATGGAAGAAAGGAAGGCAAAATTTTTAGGCCATGTGATTAGACATAATGGATTAATTGTGAACATCTTGGAGGGGAAACTTTTAGGGAAGAAAGGAAGAGGCAGACCAAGAAAGAAATACCTAGATGACGTGGAGTCAGTGATGGGAGTTGAGAAGTACGAGATGTTGAAGAGAATGGCAGAGGACAGGAGTTCATGGTTGCAGCGACAAGGCTTAGCCTTTAGATGAAGAAGAAGAACTATTGCGTCAGTTTCCTCCCCATTGTCTAAGGTGTCAGCAATATCTTGACAGAGTCCTAGAAGCTGAGTCTTACATGGCAGTCTTCACCTGGCCCTCGAAGAGGACGGACGTGCCTTTCACTTCCTCCTGCGAGCGCTGACCAGCCTGCGAGCGACACCTGTAGTAGTAGCAGTAGCTGTAGTTTAGCTGTAGCCGTATTGTTATGTTAAGTAGAACTAGTATTTTTCTTTATTTATTCCAATTTATTTATTTTTTTATCTTCTTGCGTTAATTGTTTTGTTGTAATTGTAGTTTAACTCACCTTTGAGCGAAAAGCTTACTCATACTTCTCTTGCCGTATCATAGTAGTTAATTGCGTCTCTCAGCCACTAAATCCGTAATCTTTGTAATTTTATTTATAGTAGCGTATTACCTTACTCGTTATTAATTATTTCCTTTTACCTTAGCATTTCTTTAGCTTCTAAATCTACATTGCTCTTGTGCTAAACTTTCTTGCTTATTTACTAACGTTGTTGAGGTAGTGAAACACTTTCACTTTTTACCTGCGCTCGACCCTAATTTAACCTTGAAGACAGCCAACCGCGTGTTTACGTTAGTTCTAGTATATTTATATAGATAGCACAGATTAGTTAAGAGGATAGGATGGCTGCTCAGATGACTCCTGTTTCCTCCTTGCGCGACGCTGGTTGCGAGGCCATGAGGTTTCGGATCACGGAGCTGGAGTGTGTGGTTGCGGACCTCCTTCAGAGGGTGGAAAGGTCGGAGGCAGCCTTGGCGCGTGGGAGGGGTGCGGGTTCTTCCCTGAGAGCAAACCGCGCCAAAATGGCGGCTCGGGTTCGCCTGGGTGCGGAAGCCGGCAGAGCGATCGGGGAGGCTCCTGGCTCCTCTTCGCGGGTCGAGGGTCCTTCGGTCGGGAAGCCCGATGAGTGGTGTGTGGTGTTCACTCGGGGTGATCGTGGGGTGGTGTTGCGGAGACAGGGAGTTGGGAACGCCTCGGTGGCCCCTCTTCCTGTTAGTAATCGGTTTGCGGTGTTGTCGGAGGACGACTCCACTGCCTTTACGCCCGTGCCCGCTCTCGTCTCCTCGGTGGAGTCCGGGCCCAAGGAGAGCTCGGGGGGAAAGAGAGAGCTGTTAGTGATAGGGAGCTCCAACGTCCGGGGTGTGGTGGCGCCTTTACTGTCACGGGCCCGCCGGGAGGTAGTTCACGAGCGGGTGTTCTCCAGGTGTATACCAGGAGGTTCGGTGCCCCAGGTGACGAAGGAGTTCAGGGCGTCGGTATCGGGCACGGGTTGTTACTCGCTGCGAGTGGTGGCCCATGTTGGTACCAATGACGCTTCGAAGCGCGGCTCCGAGGAAGTCTTAAGCTCTTTTAAGGACTTGGCCGCTGAGGTTGCTCGTGTCCGAGAGGAGTCTGGTGCTGATGTGCGGCTTTCCATCTGTAGCATTGTTCCTCGGGCGGACTGCGGTTCTATGGTTTGGAGCCGAGTGGTCGGGCTGAACCGTAGGCTGTGGGACTTCTGTAGGGGCAATGGAGTGGACTTCGTTGACCTGAGGCCGGTCCTGGACTCAGGTAGGGCATCCCTAAACGGTTATGGTGTGCACTACACTGCCAAGGCTACGGAGGCGGTAGCGCGTAGGGTGTTTGAGCATTCTTTAGGTTAGATTTAAGCAATTGTAGTTTTTTAGCAAGCGTTGAGATGCACGTCAATAGTAGATCAGATGGTAGGTTAGGATGTAGGCAGCTTACAGGTAAGGGATTAATTGAGAGCACAATAGAGGAAAATGTAAGAAATCCGTGCGGTAACAGAATTATCGAAGGTATGGGGACAAACTCTTTTCTATGCAACAGTTCCGTAGATAATGCGTGCGACCTTAATAGCGCTATAAACCCGACGTTAAGTAACAGTAGAATACATTCCAAGCGTATAAATAGTCGACATAGTAGGAAGGATAAGGAGGCAGTAAATAATCATAATAATTATAATATTAATAATAATAACAATAATAATAGCTCAGTAGAGCGCGAGGAATCGTTACGTAGTCATAGCGAAAATTTAAAAATCATTACGGTTAATTGTCGCAGCATTCGCAGGAAGGAGGCCGAATTTGAACATCTTATTCGTAGTCTGCGTGCTGATGCAGTTATAGGCACAGAAAGTTGGCTTACGGCAGACATAGCCAGTCAGGAGATCTTTACTCGTGACTATAGCGTCTTCAGAAAAGATCGATGTATCCGGTCGGGAGGTGGAGTCTTTATAGCAGTTAGCAATAAATACGAAAGTTACCCAATACAGATTAACGACGACGAAGTCGAAAGTGTTTGGTGTCGTGTGAAACGAAGCGACTCAAAAACTATAAATATATGCGCTTTTTATAGACCCCCAGATGCGAGCGTGGAAACTATTCATTCTCTGGAGAAACAAGCGACGACGCTAAATTCGTCTAATAAAAATAAAGCCATTATAATCGGGGGCGATTTCAATCTTCCGTCAATTGATTGGAGCCATAATTGCTTTTATCCCGGAGGTAGAGAGCGTGAATCATGCGAGGCTTTACTAGAAACTTTCGGTAAGCACTTATTGTATCAGTTAGTGAGATTTCCTACGAGATTTAATAATATATTAGATTTATTTGTTATTAATCTTCCTCAACGTATGAATAGAGTATCTGATGCTGAGGGAATAAGCGATCACAATTTCAGTTAATTATTGAGAAACAGGTTAAGGCCAAAAGAAAACTTTATGTATTCGCCAAAGCCGATTTCACAAGATTTAGGTCTTTTCTGAGAAATAAATATACTAATTTCAGCGATTTAACCGATAGTGCAGACGCGGAGTAATCCTGGTGCATGTTCAGAGATATGATGCGAGAGTGTACAGATAAATTTATTCCGAGCAAACTGAAACGTGATAGTGCAGAACCTAGATGGTACAACCAGGAAGTAAGAAGCGCTCTCCGACGGCAAAGAAAACTCCACTCTCGCGTAAATAACACATCCTCAACAGCTACAGTCGAACAGATTGCAATAATAAGGCAGCAATACAAGGAGGCACGCTCCATAGCCAGAGTAGCAATGCGTAATGCGTTTAACAATTATAAAAAGAAAGTTTTACAGGAAAACTTGAAAGAGAACCCGAAAGCATTTTGGTCTTACGTCAGGGAAGTTAAAGGTAGGGGCCCCACTATTGCGTCACTGCGGTCGGAAACGGGAAACGTAGTTCACGATAGTACGGATAAAGCAAACCTATTAAATCATCACTTTCAGAAAGCTTTTACTCGTGATGACGATGAATGTGAAACCCCTATTCCTATGCGTCAGGGCGATTCGATGGAAGATTTGGTATTTTCGGAAAATGGCATCGCGCTCCAACTTCATTCAATTAAGCCAAATAAATCTCCTGGACCGGAGGAAATTCCCGCGCGTGTAATGGAAGAATTAGCTGCTGAAATCGCGCCGTATTTGAAAATTATATTCGAGAAATCCATTAGGGAAGGAGTAGTTCCTAAAGATTGGAAGGTGGCACACGTTACGCCCATCCATAAGGGTGGCGACAGAGAGAACCCCGAAAATTATAGGCCGATATCCTTAACTTCATTATCGTGCAAGATACTTGAGCATATAGTCTTTAGCTCTGTAATGCGCTATTTAGATAGTCATTCATTGCTTAGCGGATGCCAACACGGATTCCGGAGAGGTAGATCATGCGAAACGCAGCTCGGCCTGTTCGTGGACGATTTGTTGCGATGCGGAGAGAAAAATACTCAGGTCGATGCCATATTCATTGATTTCAGGAAGGCGTTCGTAAAGTATCTCATAGGAAATTAATTGCGAAGTTAGGACAATGTGGTATCAATCCGAAAGTTGTCGGTTGGGTGAGAGACTTCCTCTCGAATAGGGAACAGATAGTTGTCATCGATGGGAAATACTCGTCCCCCGTTAAAGTTGCTTCGGGTGTTCCTCAGGGAAGTGTATTGGGCCCTCTGCTCTTCGTAATCTATGTAAATGATATCTGCTCGGTTGTTCGTAGTAAAATTAGGCTTTTCGCCGATGACACCGTTCTATATAAAGATATAAAAAAACAGGAGGACCATCAGTCGCTGCGTGAAGACTTAAGAGCCATTTCAGCGTGGTGCAAAGAATGGCAAATCGAAATTAATTATACTAAATGTGCCGCAGTCACGTTCTGGAAAAGTAAGAACAAAGATTTAGGTTTCGAATATAAAACAGATGAAATGAGCATTCGACAAGCTGAGTATGTAAAATATTTAGGAGTAATCATTTGTCGAGATCTTTCGTGGGACATGTACATTCGTCGAGTTATAGGCGCGGCCAACAAGAAACTGGCATTCATAGATAGGATAGTACGGAAAACTACAGAGAAAGTACGTGAAACATGCAACTTATCACTGGTAAGGCCACAACTGGAATACGCAGCGAGCATATGGGATCCATACGAGAAGGGACACATAATTCCACTAGAAAGAGTACAGCGCAGAGCAGCCAGATTTGTAAAACAAAAGTACGAAAATATGGAAAGCGTCACCTCTTTATTGAGCGATTTGAACTGGGTATCACTGGAGGACCGTAGATTGGACTCAAGGTTAAAACTTCTGGAGAAATATAGGTCGGAATGTCTAAAAGAGGAGGTAGTGGGAATAATTGCGGACCCAACGTATATAGGTAGAAATGATAGAGACGATAAAATACGTGAGATCGATAGTAGAACGGAGCGTTATCTAGGCTCGTTCTTTCCGAGGACAATACGAGATCACAATAGGAAATTTCGAATTAAGTTAGACAATATTTAGGTAGGATTTGGCGCATTGCACCCCCTGCCACCCACCAACTTGGTGAATTGCAGGGTAAATTGTAGATGTAGATGTAGAATATCCTTTTCCAAATCCATGTTGGTTCCTATAGAGCCAGTTACTTTTATCCCAAAATTTTCGAATATATTTTGCAATTATTTTTTTCAACAACTTGCACACGACCGACGTTAAGCTTACTGGTCTATAGTTTTCAACCTTAGTTTTTTTCCCTCCCTTGTATATAGGAATAACATTTGCTTTTTTCCAATCAGATGGTAAGTCATGGTTATTTAGGGTTATGTAGAACAATGTCCTTATGTATGGAACTATTGCTTCCGCACCCAACTTCAGTGCATCAATCGAAATATTATCAGGCCTCATCGACTTATTATTTGGTTGCTCACTAATGACTTTCAGTATTTTACCAACTTTTACCTCTATATAGTCCATTTTGTTTGCGTCTTCCTCAAATTTCTTTGACGGCAAATCCCTTCTATTGTTTGAGGTATCCACACTTCTACTTGTACCATCATTTCTCTTAAAAACACTAGCGTACCAGATATTCAGTTCGTTCGCTTTGCCCACGTCGTCCGGTATCACAATACCTTCGTTGGATTCAATGGCTACTATATCCTCGCGATTATCCATTTTCCTTTTAATATATTTGAATAATTTGTTTGTATTCTTCTTGTCTAATATATTCAGTAAATAATTATCCCTGGCTTTCGCTTTTTCTCTATTTAAATTATTAAATAGTATTTTATATTTTTCCAGGTACTCAGGTCCTAAGAGTTTCTCTTTATGCGCAATTCTAACTGTTCTCTTTAGCCTCCGTATGTTTAAATTATAGTATTCGGGGTCGCTATTATTTTTAAGCATTTTTTGTGAAACATACTTTACTAGCCCTTCATAAATAGATCTATTATGAACGACGGTTATGTGATAATTGGAGGCGATTTTAACTTACCGTCAATCGATTGGGAAAACCTGTTTCGTTACGGGAGGTAAAGAACGCGAATCGTGTGAAGCCTTAATTGACACGTTTCATGAATATTCCTTAATCCAGATGGTACGAAAAGCCACGCGTTCGAGCAATGTTCTCGACTTGCTTGCTTCTAACATCCCGCATAGGATAACTAAGGTGTCCACAGAGGAGGGACTTAGCGACCATCGAGCTGTGTATGCGGAGTGCGAATTAAAGCTCAAAAGACATCCTAAGCCCCTTCGGAATGTATACGCTTTCGCCAAGGCCGACTTTAAAAGTTTCAGCTTACATCTCAAAAGTACCTTTGTCAGTTATCGTGAAAAGACAGAACGATTAGGTATGGAGCCATCATGGTTATTATTTAACGATACACTAGGAAAAGGTATCAATAGATTTATCTCCAGTAAGTTAAAATCTGATAAGAAAGAACCTCGTTGGTTTAATAAGGAAGTCAGGATTGCCTTAAGACGACAGAGGCGTAGACACGCAAAATTGAAAAACATACCTACCACAGCTTCCGATGAGTATCGCACAGCTATAGTCCATGAGTATAACAGTGCCCGCGTATTAGCGATAAAAACCATGCGTAACGCATTTAACACCTTCCGGAATGAGGTATTAAATGCAAAATTGAAGGCGGATCCAAAAGCGTTCTGGTCCTATGTAAGATAAGTCAAGGGAGGGGGTCCTTCAATACCCTCCCTACGATGTGATTCCGGAGACATCCTTCACGATGGGGAGGATATAGCTAATCTACTAAACGTTTACTTCGCGAAGGCGTTCACGGCAGGTGGAGATAGACTTGAAGATAATCTTATTCCCAATGGATGTACTCGGATGGATAATATTAAAATCTCTGAGGCAGGAATAGCGAAGCAACTGGGTGCGATAAAGCCCAACAAAAACCCAGGACCAGAAGAATTTCCCGCGCGTGTATTAAAAGAACTAGCAGAAGAAATAGCTCCCTTCCTTCGGATAGTATTCGAGAAATCTCATACCCTCTGGGAGGTTCCTGATGATTGGAGACTAGCACACGTCACACCCATTCATAAGGGAGGTGACAAAGAAAACCCAGAAAATTATAGGCCGATTTCTCTAACATCATTATCATGTGAGATTTTGTAGCACATTATTGTTAGCAACACTATGCCTTATCTCGAGAGTAGATCGCTGTTAGTCAGCTGTCAACATGGCTTCAGAAAAGGTAGATCCTGTAACACCCAACTCGGTCTGTTTGTGAATGATGTTTTATCATGCGGCGAAAATAATAAGCAGGTCGATGCAGTGTTCCTTGATTTTAGAAAAGCTTTTGACAAGGTTCCCCACCGTAAGTTGTTATTAAAATTGGGAAATCTTGGCGTTAATGTTAAAGTCATTAACTGGGTTCGCGCTTTCCTTTGGAATAGAAAACAAAAAGTAGTCATCGATGGTAAGTCCTCGAGTGTGGCAGATGTAGTCTCTGGAGTGCCGCAGGGTAGTGTGAGCGGACCTATGCTTTTCTTGCTTTATATAAACGACATCAGCTCAGTTGTGAAAAGTAATAGCAGGCTTTTTGCGGATGACACCGTAGTCTATAGAGAAATTAGTGGTCCTAGCGACCATCGTCAACTTCAGGATGATCTGGATGCGTTATCTGTTTGGTGCAAGGAATGGCAGCTAGAAATCAATCAGAAAAAGAGTAACGTTCTAAACTTTTGGAAATCTAGAAGCTCATCGTCCGTGTTTACCTACTCGATAGATGGTGAGAGCATTCCTGTTTCGGAATCCGTGAAATACGTCAGGGTAACTTTGAATCGTGACCTGTCTTGGGACACCCACATAAGACGAGTGGTAGGTGCGGCAAATAAGAAGTTGGCTTTTGTGCGTAGAATAGTCAGGAAAAGCACGGAAAAGGTGAGAGAATCCTGTTATTTATCCTTTGTTGGACCTCAAATGGAATACGCAGCAGCGGTTTGGGATCCATATCAGAGGGGACTCATAAAGGATTTATAAAAATACAGCGGCGAGCAGCTAGATTCGTGAAAAAGAATTACGATAAAAAACAGAGCGTTACGCTACTCATTGAAGAGTTGAGTTGGCCATCGTTGAAAGATCGTTGATTACAGGCGAGACTTAAACTTCTAGATAAATATAGGTCGGAGATATTCGTAAATGAAATGAAGGATAATATTCGACAACCAACGTATATCGGATGGAGGATAATGAGGACAAGATTCGCGGAATGGATAGTAGGACGGAGAGGTATAAGGAGTCCTTTTCCCTAGGACAATACGTGATCACAATAGACAAGTGAATAACAATTAGTTAGGAACTTGGTGCGCGGCACCCCCTGCCATCCACCGTCAAGGTGACTTGCAGGGTAATATGTAGATGTAGATTGACTTGCAATGCAAAATAGTAAGATTTTAGTTTTTCAATCGCAGAGGTCTTCAGAAGAACGCGAGATTCTCCTTCCCACTGTACTGTCGGAAAGGAACCATTCGAAGTCGCTCTACATATGATTCGCATACCATCGTTTCCACCAAATTAATTGCTGCAGGTAGCACTAATGTTTCTCCTATCAAATGAGGCTTTTTACACTTAGCAATTCTGTATGAAACCTTGTACGATGCAAGTAATCCTTTTGCTGTTACAGACATGGTCTTTGAAAAAGTCTCCTTTTGCTTAATAAGAGCCTCTAATTTTCTCTGGAAAAATTCTCTGGGTTTGCCAACGTATTCTGCATGCCCACTTTGAAGATGTCTTCTCAATTTATTGGGTTTCATGCTAAATGCAGCTAAAGTATTTGTGCAAAGCAAGCACAACGGCCTTCCTCCCCATCAGTAATAATCCTTGTGAACCCCAGTGATAAATATTGTGGATTATATTTTCTAGATTTCGGCCTTTTACTTTCTGTTCGTCTTTCGGCTCTCTAAACAGTCACTATCGCCTTTACTTGTGCTAGTTTCTGCAGCTTCAGTAGATTTTCTCTTTAAACCAGTTATGCATTTATCCAAGGGAAGGGTTATAATTTCACACTAAAAAAACAGAAAAAAATCTGCGGCGTCCACCACATGACTTTCTCCTTATATAGGTAGGTTATAAACTAAAACTATTATAAATTGTTAAAAAATAACAAATGAATAGCTCCCACTTCCGGTACACATCTGGTAACCATAATGTTATATAGTTATTAATAATTCAACAAAAAATCTTAATATAAAATTTGAAACTAACAAAACAACTGAAAAACGTCCTCTTTCGGTTTATCAATGTCCGCCAAAATCTAATCAGCTCTTCGTTTCGTTACACAAATTCTAAATATGAAATTTTGTACTGATCGGATCATTAGTTTTTTAGATAGTGTGCTCATAATAAATGGTCACACACACAGGTAAACAAAAATAATAAATAAGTAAATATATTTACTTACTGAACAAAACAAAACGTGGTATATCTTAGAATTTCGTATGTCAGACTTCAAAACGTCCGTTTTATTTTCTCAAACTTTGGAATAAACTGTGATAGATAGATAGATAGATAGATAAATAGATAATCGTCTTTATTCGGGCGAAATTTAGACCAGAAGGTCCATTCTTACATTTAACCCTTCGTCAATATAATAAACACAAGAAAATGAATAAAATAAGGTATAACAAAATACATTATATAAACATTATGTACCTAAATCATACTAATTAAAAAGATAAAATTGAATAAAGATTTGTGTTTGTGGGGAAAATCTAGGTAAAAACAGACATGTCCTCCCTAGCAAAACCCAAGCAGGAAAACACCCACTAAGAAGGGGGGTGTGAAAGACCTGCGAAAACCCTAGATAGTGATGGGAGAGTTCTTTTCAAAAATTTCTCAAGTTTTGCTGCCACAACAAAACAGTTCAGTCTTTCAAATCTAATCAGAGAATGAGAAAGAGAATGCATCAGCAGAGTAGTGGCCTAGAAAAAATAGAAGTACGATATACAACCCATATGTGCAGAACAATAGCGGATCGGAGAATTTGATAACAATCTTAGACGTTAAATGAAATCAAATTTTGATGATGTAGAGACTACATTGTAGTCATAACCATAATTCAACGGTAACTTACAATGCAATAATGTTAACGAAATAAACACGGAAGTTGCAAGTGTTTTTAAGGCTATATTGTATTGAAATAAGTGGATGGGATATCGAGTATTGTATGCTGTAAATTGCATGCAGTTAATTGTATGCTGGTCGTATTATTAGTTTTTGAGTTAGAATAGGTTTTGAGTTAGAATAATAGATCGTATTAATAATTTTTGAGGTAGAACAAACAATTTTATTAGCCATTGCTTCACGCCCCCCCCCCCCCAGAAAGGGTCTCGCACGCTCCCAAAATCAATACACTCATCATGGCCAGTATTTATACTGGAAATATTACACGTTCAACTGAAAATTTTATATTCGGAATTTTTATTAAATTATCATGATGGGAGAAGAAGATTATTTTTGTAATTTATCAGCTTTTCGAATTTTTTTGGGATAAAATAACGTTTACGATTGTCATATCAGTAAAAGTTGTACATTGTAAATTTGTTTGAAATTTTTTTTCGTGAAGCGCTTTGTTAAGGAGAAGCTGAAATTTGGCATGTAGTAGTTGGATGTGCAAAATCGATAATGCAACCCTAAAATTATAATTATTTCCATTTATTTTGATACTTGCTGGCCGTTCATGTGGTAAACTGGATATTGGGAGTTTACTCATGTCATCTCAGTTTGTGCCTAAGGACTAGTAAAAAAAACTGTTCTGTTGTCATTAATGTTTCTTCGGCCAGAAATATCTTATTTTTTAAACAACTGATCAGCATAATGAAAAAAGAACTTTGTTATTTCCACAACTTTTAATTTAAAAATGACCGGTTTCACTACGATCGTAGCATCATCATTAGTGAAACCGGTCGTTTTTAAATTAAAAGTTGTGGAAATAACCAAGTTCTTTTTTCATTATGAGTAAATTCCAGAGTTGAGCCTGACCTCATTACTGATAACTGATCAGCAATTTCATTCGGTTAGTATTTGTATGAATTCTGATGTAGAGAACGTAAAGAAAATTATATATATATATATGAAAGAGCAATTAACTCGATTTCATTAATTTGTAGTAACATTTTTCTTTATAACGTTAAACGTGACGATTGAAGTTGAAATTTTAGTGTAACAAAAAACGTAACAAAAAACGATATCATTATTTTGGCCGTAACGATAAACGTAATGAAACGATTTTTTTTAGTTTGCTATCACTGCCGAATACAAGTATAATGATAATGATATAATTAACATTTATATTGTAATAATTATTAAATGTTGAATATGTGCCATTCATATTTTTAAGAAACCTGTTTTATATTGTCCTGTAGTAGATTCATTAAATACGTTGAAATTCAGCGGGCACTTAACACTAGTTTAGAAATAAAAGAATGTGAGATAAGATTAATTACCGTTTTAAATTCTTGAGTTTACTTTTTCGACATTAGTTGTTTTCAGCATAAAATAATTTATAAGGTAATTTTTTGAAATCGGGAGAAAAATTCTACCCTGACCAGGAATTGAACCCGGATCTTCCACGTACCAGACGGATATTCTACCACCCTACTCTCGTAGCAGACTAATTCTTCCGTTCCTGAACGCGGTCACAATTCTGAAAACATTCGCCTTCTGAGACGAGAGATTCAGTCCGCTACGATAGATCAATGGTAGAAGTGGAAGAACCGGGTTCGATTCCAGTAGACTTTTCCTCCTAATTTGAAATTATTACCAAATTCCAGCTTTTGCCTGTCGCATATTGATCTTACGATGAATTCATTCCATCAATTTATAATATAATTTTTTATAAACTTTTCCTATAACTTAAGAGAAATCGGGTTATCCGTGTCAACGCCTAAATAGGGTCTGGCAGCCGGCCTGGATTCTTCGGGCCTTTTGCCATTTCTCGACGCATCAGGAGCAGAGGAGAGGGTAGGGGTGAGCGGTATTCTTGTAGGTCTTTCCTGGCCAGGGACCGTCTATTGTCTTACAGATTTTTTTACATATAATTGTCTTTTTTATAGTGCATATTTCTTTTCTTTATTTTTTTCATTATTTATATATTTTCCTATTACTTAACAAAATCGGCTTGTCTGTTTCAACACTACTGCCATTTATATGCTATATAGAGATATCTTCCAACATATAATTTGTCAACTAATCGACATAATTAACGGCATTTATAATAAAAAAATCCAAAATATAAATTGTGTGCACAATAAATACTTTAAAGTTGTCATTAAGGTAAGTGTAAAACTAAAAGGCAAAAAATAAATACACAAACTTTTTTATAATATAATGTTTTCAAATGCACTAAAAAGCATAAAATAAATTTGTGTACACCTCAACAAATCGATTGGGTATTATAACTCCAATATTTAGCCCTTTTAAGAACCATAAAGGATTTCGATTCTGGTTAGTGTTTGCAGAAAAGTTTTTTAGCGCTCAACAATGGTAATGAGAAAATCTAACTGTCCCATGAAACTTTTCTGCAAAGAATAATCAGAACTGAAATTCTATATTGTTTGTTGAAAGTGCCCTCCCTGGTTACAAATTTTGGAGATAATCCAACCAATCGATTTGTTGAGGTGAACACAGAAGTTTATTTTACGCTTTTTAGTGCATTTGAAAAGTTTATGCAGTAAAACGTCGATTATCTGACTTTCGGTTTAACCGACCAAAAAATAGATGAGCTGTCTAATCGGAAAGCATATGTCGGTTGCATCCACCGAAAGTCGGTTCATGCGGGAAATGCCTTCTAATCAATAAATAAAACAAGTTTCATAGCTCACATAATTTTTTTAATCTAGAAGAAAATCTCTCTCGGAATTAACTTCTTAGGAGGTGGCAACCCTATTGATATTTGATTCACTCGGCAGACCACCAATAAGTTGATTTTATTATTTTTTAAATTAATATTTTACTATATTATTTTTTATTTCACTGTAAAATGGCCTGAGCTGTATGTGAAATACTTGAATGAATACGTCATGTTCCTAAATGAGCATTGTTTTCATAATTTAAGATTATCCGACTTTTCGGTTTATCCGACGGATTGAGGTGTTACTGTACTTATAAAATATATTTATTTTATTTATCACCCCATGGATCCTGCATCTATTATTCAAATTAAGATAGACTTCTTTAAAACGAATTTCCTATCAACATAAAAACGGTCAAACAAATTTAAAAAATAAATACACCAGCAATTTTGTTCAAACGAATGCATATAATGGATGTAATTATGACATGCCACTGAAAATTGATGTTTTGGCAATCCCCCCTGCGTCCAGCATTCACTTTTAATTTTCCATTTCATTCTCTATTTTTTTTTATTGTAGCTGCTTCTTCTTCGATGCTTTTGTAGCATTCCTTACAGGAGACTTGACGGGAGTTTTTGGATGGTCGAACCGTCCGAGTGCTTTTTATTCTATGGTTGCTAAATCTCCTTATAAGGAGATAGCATGTTCCGGAAGTGTCGGACGGTTTTGTCACAGCGTCGGAGACGCAATAACGGTTGCGAAGACACAGAACGGGCCTTTCTGTAGTACGCGTCTGACAAAGCGGAACCAGCGTTAACCGCATAAGCAAAGGAACGGAGAAATGGGTGGCGAAGGAGAAATACAGTGGGTACGGAGGGAGGGTGTGGGTGAAAGGCGAATGGGAGGAGGTGAAGAGCAGAGAGTAAAGAGCGACATCCGATGTGAATGGGAGGCGGCGAATGGTCGGCTCGAGGCCAAATTATACAACACTGCGCAACTGATCAACGACCTTGCTTCTACTCGATTACATCGCATTTATAAACGGACTTGTATTCTTTAAACTGAGCAAGTTGTCTCTCATAACCTACGGCGAAAATCACTGGAGGATACTATACTAATATTGTTATTGTTTAATTAAATAAACCGTCTATATGAAGCGAGACATTTGGACAATGAATAAAAATACCAATTCGAGTATATTTTATGGCTGCAATCAAAGGGATTGCAAGGGCATTTGATATGCTGCAGTAGAAATGATGCATGTAAAAAAATCGCTCGCCCATGAAATATGCCCTTACAAGCACCCGGATACCATGGACCACAAACCCACGTATTTACGCCACAAAAATAACATTACAAGCATTGATATAAACAATTTACCCTGCCATATGTGATCGAATATAAGCGTATCGGCTTCTTAAAAACACAACAGATACACCCAATCAATTTCATTTGCTTTCGTTATATTGCCTTTCCCTGAAAACTACAGAAAAGATGAGACCGAAGTTAGTGGACGAGTATACTTGCGCTCATATTCACAAGTTGAACGAAATTGCAGAGAGCAAATTTTTTCGATGAAGACCAATTAATACGTAAATTAATTTACAAAAGAATTGCAAGAAGTGGGTTGATACACTTAGCATAAAAACAGGATTGAAAAATTGTATTCTTTTACAAAGCAAATACTTAGTCATTCTTATCTTAAAATCAAGCAAATAATGGAATTAATACCACAATTTTACCTTGAACATAATATAGCAAGAGAGAAAAAGAACAGAACATAAGAAAACTGCACGGAATGTTTCAGATAAAACAATATTAGTTTTACTCAGCAACTGAGATTGTCAAATTATTTAGATTCCTGGAGCTAAACAGGTTAAGTATAAGGTTTGTGTTCAAGAAATGATCGCTGAACTTTTATATATATCACAGCAACAGTGTACGGAGAAAGCGGACGCCACTGTTCACGATGATTGGCGGCAGTTTGAGGGGTAGGGGATGCAAAGACCTCGCATGTCGGGATTGGGTCAATGCCGCGAAAAATGTTTCAAATGTAGCAGGTTTCCGGGGTAGATGTCAGGACGGGAAGACGGAGGAACTGGACGCGAAAAAATGGATCGATTCTGGAATTGACGTTGTTTTTGCCGGAATAAGGAAGCGAGGAAAAATTTATTAAAAGATTACCTGTAGTATGGCGACATCCTTGAGGTTATGCCTCATTCTTTCAAATTTTTTTCCGTCTTAAAATTGTTTATAATTTCAAATTAGAAGGAAAACGGAACTTTGTCGGCATCGCCTAAATAAGGCAGTTTATTACTTTCTGTGGTATTAATGAAATAGTCAATAATGATTAATTGAAAAATCCATTATCGAACTCATTTTAGAACATTTTACCAATTGCGTGCCATTTTTCCAGTGTTAAAGTGTCGATGCACCACTTAGTTCTCACGGTTACGTAGGCCCTAGGCATTATGACTCATAGGCCTTTTAACTGGTATGTATATATACATACACTGAATGACGTTTAATTGGGGAAACATATAAGGAAAAATTATTATTGGTTACTCAAGAAAATTTATTCTAGAAATAAGGTTTATCTGGTTAAAAAAATGACTTTATTTATATCAAAGGGTTTGTACAATTTTGTTAGCAAATTTTGAAATAATTTTATCAGTATTTTATTTTCAGAGTAATTCGCATTCTATTGAAAGTAAACAAAGAGACGATAGTTTCTTTTGCCCAATTGCAAACCTATGAAAAAAACATTTATGTTTACATATATTTTTTGTTTGAACTTTTCACTGAACGCTTTTTCTCAAAGGCCCTTGTTCAGTAACAGTGAATGGGTTGGTAAATAATATGTTACTTTCCTCACAAGGCACTGCGGTTTTCCAGATGGTCCACATACAAATAGAATTTCATCTTCCTATTGCTCATTAAATTCACAGCTATCATTGTCAGAAGAAGCTTTTCTTTTTCTTGGCTTACTTAAACTATCTAACTCATTTTGATAAGTTTTATAACCAATGTAAAATATTAATCGTTTTATCGGTAGGAATTTGTCATGGAAACTAAAATATTAAGATACAATTTTCACACTTACTTATGCTTAAAACATTTTTGAACAATAGATCAGGAATTGCCCCTTCAAGATATAATGTCTTAAGTTTAAGTTTTAACAGCAATAAAGTGAATAATTTCCATGATGAGTAAACAATGGTGGGAAGAGGAATGAGAGGGTGATAGGTACTTTGTCTGTGTTGGGTGGAATTCTCAGGCACTCGAGACATCAGACATAACAAGGTTTTCTTACAATCACTTGTCCACTAAATTCTTCACACTCAAGACCATTTACTTATTCAAAACTCACAAATTAAACCGATATCATTATACTAGTAGTTGGTGCTTGCATACTGCAAGCATTTCATCTCACATTGAAAAAACATTCATTTTTCAGACAGATATTTCATCATTACAAATATTCTATTAATTATTAAGATTTCACCTCTGCAGCGATTTTCGTTTTCCCACATGTAAAAATAATAGTTTTAAATAATTCCCAAATGTTGCAATTTTAAACATTTTACACTTTCTACATTACATACTAATGCTACACATTTTAGCCAAATTTTAAAGTTGTAGCATTTCTAGAAGTTAAATATTTTTCTAATTGTTTAAATTTAAATAATTTTTAACGGCCGCCACAATCCATATATGGTAAAATTGAAATGTTTATTTGTGCAAATTCACTACTCTGTAAATAATTTTAAAATTTCAGCTTCCTAGCTCATCCCGTAATATCTAAACAGTTATCCATTTGTTTAAACTTTAAGAATTTTTAACTGCCAAAAAAATTAATATATCAAAATTTGTATAATCCCTATTTTGTTTTTTTAGGAATTCTACTTATAAAAAAAATTTCAACTCCGTAGCGCATGCGGAAATACATAAACCATGAAAATTTGTTTCAACAATTCCGAATTTTTAGCGGCCGCATTGTTGCACTTATATATATATATATATATATATATATATATATATATATATATATATATATATATATAACATATATATAACATATAGGAGTGCCTAAACATTAGTATCATATATATATATATATATATATATATATACATATATATAACATATAGGAGGATACTAATGTTTAGGCACTTCCAGATGAGCTGGAGATTCGAAATTTTTTTCTTAGGTAAGCTTTGTTGCAAAACCGACTAGAAAAAACGAAAATCTTGAAAAAGTGCAACAATGCGGCCGCTAAAAATTTGCACTTGTTTAAACAAATTTTCAAGGTTTATGTATTTTCGAATGTGCTAGGGAGCTGAAATTTTTTTATAGGTAGAATTTGTAAAAAAAAACGAAATAGGGATTATACAAATTTTGATATTTTTATTTGTTTGGCAATTAAAAATTCTTAAGTTTAAACAAATTGACAACTGTTTACATACTACGGGATGAGCTAGGAAGCTGAAATTTTCAAGTTATTGACAGAGTAGTGCATTTGAACAAATAAACATTTCAATTTTACCATATATGGATATGTATATATATATATGTATATGTATCCATGAAATTCTTATTGCGGCCGTTAAAAATTCTTTAAATTTAAACAATTAGATAATTGTTATTTCACTTCTAATTGTCCTAAAAATTTAAAATTTGGCAGAAATGTGTGGCATTATTAACCCACTGTGGAAAAAGTATAATATTCCTAAAATTGCAAAAATTGGATATATTTTTACTCCATTATTGTTCCATAAGGAAAAAACAAAAATCGGTCCCGAGGAGAAATCTTTTGAATAAAAGAAATATTTCCCATGATGAAACATCTTACTGAAAAATTAATGTGCTTCCAAAGAAGAGATGAAATACTTGCAGTATGCAAGCACCTTCTACTAGTATTAACATAAAATAGAATCAAATTTTGAGATCATGCCAAAAATAAAAAGTAGAAATAGGAGTCCTTCCAACAGCCATAACTAATGGGGAAGTTCAGTCCAACTTCAGTATATTTCTTTTGGTGGAGGATTACCATATAAACAGCACCATGATATTGGCTGGACCCATGGAGCTTTTACCTGAAAAATAAATGATTCTATCACAATACACCATAATGCCACAAGTACTGATATAGCAATATCACTTGCACCATTTTCCTTCCCAATCCTATGGTGCCAACAGCAATTTTTCTAATTATTGTAATTTACTTTGTGAGACTGAAATACAATCAATTTAAAAAACATACCCCATGATGTTCTCTGAAAACTCAATACAGTATGTCTTTTATAACATTCCTCACTGACAAATATTTTATAGAGTAGGGGTTTGTTTGTTTGTGTGTACTTCTGGCTAATCAACCTCTTGGATTATTATAGACATAACTCTTCACACACCAGACACAAAAGGGAGAAGGGAAACCAGCTGCCAGCATTAGCCTACTCTTTATGAAGAGTACCAAGGGGGCAAACTGCTTAACGTCCCTTCCGAAAGACGGAGCACTGACTTGTGGAGTCTCCTCAAGCCACAGAGTAGGGGTGTCCAATGGCATTATGGTGTTTGTTATACTTGTGGTCATCATACTTGCCACATTATACCAAATATCAGCATTGTCAATAAATGAAATGAACAGTTGTTTGTGTTGATTTGAGGTCGTAAACCAACATCAACCAAGATAGGTCCTGCCTACATTAACTTATGGGTTTTGAGATGCTGATTTAAAACAACTATTCTTGACCACTCATACATATGAGATTAATTCAATATATGATTAATATTATACTCTAAATTGCATATTATGAAAAACATTTTCCACATACCAAAAATGTAAATTTTTAATATTGTTTCGAAATTAGAAAATGAAACTGATGAATAGAATCAATTTGTCACATGTTTGTGGCTGATTTCTCACATAGATGGCAGTGAATGCACGTGACACCCCTGTTATAGAGTTAACTAAGTTTTATCTCTGCTTTAGTGATGTGTAAATTGCATTACAATTTCTCTTGTAAGGGAGGACTATGCATTCCAACAAAAATGCAAAACAAGAAGGGAACTAATTTATTCTTGCAACATCTGCACCAATAAGCTGAAACTACCTCCAGGAGTATATTTCAAAATCTATAAAAACCTGTAACAACTGCCACAGTTCAAAAATTATATAGTTACATTTTTCATTAGTTTAACTAAGTTTACTAAAGAACTCATGAAATGCATATTTGTGCATGAAGCAGAAATAAGGCTAAGCTTAAACACATTCAACCAGGCATGCCCCTGGAGTGCACAATTGATCTGAGGATTATCATACCCTACATGAGGAAAAATAGGTACACCTTGGTAGTATATGTCTCTGCCCTACAGAATCATCAAGGAAAATTTATAGCTCTGGTGATCGATCCCCAAAATGTCTTACAACCTGAACTGTTAAACTGTAAAAATGTTTACTTATAAAAAAAGCCGAAAGGGATAGACGGTTCAATTTATTCAATGAATAAGTATAAGCCTTGAATGGTTTTCTTAAAATCCGCTTATGTTGAATATAACCATAACAGTAATTGTTTTTTTATGAGTTATAACTAGGCCTGGTAGAATTCGACATTTATTTTTTTTAAATCAACGATTTTTTCCCGAGAGATTTTCGACAAATACTGAAACTTGAAATCCCTACTACTATAGGCTTGGTAGTTTTCGACATTTATTTTTCTTAAAAATTATTTTTCCTAAAAATCGGTGACCAATATCGATGTTTACTTTAATATATTTTACTAGGCTTGGTAGTTTTCGACATTAATATTTCTTAAAAAGTGACCACTACCATTGTTAATTTTACTAAAAATCAACGATGTACATCAACATTTAATTGGGCATTTTAGTTTTTGACATTTATATTTTGCCTATAATAATCCAAGAGGTTGATTAGCCAGAAATACACAAACATCGACGTTTATATTTCTTAAAAAGCAATATTTAATATCGACATTTATTTCAATACATTTCATGAATTTTTATCTAGAAGTATTATAAATTGAATTCCTTCTAATTAATTTTAACTAAAAGTGTGTAAATAAAAAGAAGGCTTCTTTTATGCTGCTTTGTTTGTTGTTATCTATATTTTGGTGAATGTGTTGTTGTTGACTTCGGCCACCAACCTGGAACATTTAATTTTTCTCAATAAATCAGAAAGTATATTCTACTCATTGTTTTGTGCCCCTTATTCACGAAATCATGATCATTAGTGAGAAATTATTGTGACGTGAGTATAATGCACAACCTAATGTATGAATGAATATTTTGATGAAAAATATCTCATCTTCTTGAGTAATAAACGACTATGAATGCATAAAAAAGAAACTAAGCACGGGGGACACTCACAGATGGATTATATAAATTTTATGACAGGGTGCTTTTGGAAATTCCATAAGGCCATCTGATGATCGGTACTCATTTTCAGTCCAGGGAAACTTTCATTTCACCTCTTGGAGGTGTCATGCAGAAGACATAACAGACATCCCCGACTTTTTGGTACATGGAGTCCAAAGTGCGTATGGATTATCGGATCTGGCCTAGGGTAAAGAAAGAGCGCAATAAACTGATAATAATATTTTGTCCTTTACCTTTGGATCCTAAGGCAGCTCAGTATGTGCCCTTAAGACAGTGACATAAGCGACATTAGAAAGCAAATTCCAAATGTTGTGTGGCCATTTGGTATGACAAATATAGACTGTCTTTATGTTTGATGGTAAAATATGTTAAGAATGAGAGCGGAGAGCAAAATTTTGAAATCATGATGCATAAATTTTGTAGAAAATGTAGGTGAAAATTGACACTTATCAATGACAATTCATTTTCATTGAATTTAAAGTTTTTAAGGATTCAATGTTTATCGACATCTATCGATTTAAATCGAATCCTACCAAGCCTAGTTATAACTATGAAATGAACCACTTTTGAGAAAATGCCATCTCAAAAAGGAACCACAGTTCTTCAACCACACCTCTTAACCCCTTTCCCAACCTTTGCCTCCCCTTCTATGTCCCCTAATAGACTATATATATTGCCTCTGTAGCCTCATTTCCTTACCTAAAGATCATGTAACATATCAAAACCCAGATCATATTGAAATATTAAAACTGTGGAAAATAAAAGGTTTTCATTTTATTTGTTCATCATGGAAAAGTTCCACAAGGTTACACCCACCATCATGAATTTCACTGTAAGGCTATGGTCTTACACTCCTTTTTTAATGATGTGCTTAGTGAAGCACTGGCTGATCATTTTACACTCATTGCAAAGGGTTTGAGGCTGTTACCTCAATAAGGTAACCTAAGTCTTGATTAGCACGTGGACAAAAACACAATGGCTGTTTGTCCTCACCCTGAGAGCCAAAAGTAGTACATCAAACCACTCAACTAGAAACATTGTAACTGAAGTTACACAACTTTTCAGGAGAGGCTTTGAAACCTCCACAAAAGTAGAGTAATCATACTTAAGACTTGAAACCATAGATAATGCCTTTCATTGTTACATTATAAACTACACAACTAGACTATTACAGTAAAACCTCTACCTTACGAACCCCTTTATAGCGAAGACCTCCGAATAATGAACAATTGACGGGGTCCCGCCAAACTTGTATACAAAATCCCTAATTATAACCTCTTTACTACGAACTTCCGTACTACGAAAACTTCCGAACAACGAAGGAAAAAAGTGGTCCCTTCCGTTTTTATTTACCTCTTTAGAACGAAATTTTGCTCGCTAAACATTTTTTTCAGTTACATAAGTACGGAAAACTATTGAAAACAGTCGCCAACGCGCCAATTAGCGTTAAGCTTACAACAAGCCAATCATAGCACGTTTTCTAGCATGATGACGTATTTCCTGTGTTTCTGGCATTCTCGCGCCATTGACCGGTGTGTCCTAGGTGAGAGAAGGTGTAAAAGTGCGACAAGTTATCGAGTGAGAAGAAGTGCGTTAAATATCAATTCCTTTTGATATTTAGTGCTTAACGGTGGTTCACAACGCTAACTTTTAGCTTTCTGCTTGCTGCTCTTCATTTTCTGCTCTTAAAGGTAAGTTTGCAGTTTTTGAGCCATGTGGCCTTGCACCATACTTTCATGAAAATTGATCACGTAAATATTGCTTTGAAAACTTGTATTGTTACAATCCCCAACAATCTTGTGTTGAATTAATGTGCAAAAATCTCAATGCCCGAGTACATTTACAGGAAATTAATTCATTGGCTTAAATGCAATATTTTCTTGGTTTAAGGAAACGCGTGTGCAAGGTATATAATTCTTTCAACTGAAATTCAGCTCTTATGTTTTTTCTAAGAAGTAATATCGATTTTTAATTTGTAAAGGCCATGTCTTCTGCTCGTGGGGCTAAACGGCGGCAGTTTTCTGTCGAGGAGAAGTTGAAAATATTGAAAGCTGTGGACCAGGGAATTAAGAAGGTGGAGGTGGCCCGACTATTTGATATCCCGCCATCTACGCTTTCAACCATCATTGGGCAACGTGCTGACATCCTTAATGCAGCACAATTGGGTCCAGATAGGAAACGTGCCCAGACCTGCACTAATGAAGATCTCGATCGGGCGGTTTTCAACTGGCTCTCCCAAGCACGGGCCAAATTGATTCCCGTATCGGGGCCTATCTTGCAGGAGCAGGTGAGAGAAGAGGCGCTAAGATTAGGGATGGACGATTTCCGGGCATCCAACGGATGGCTGGATAAGTTCAAGAAGAGATGGAACTTGGCTACACTTAAGATCACGGGAGAGGAGGCAAGTGTGAGTCCGGCTGTTGAGCAGAGTTGAAGAGAGAAGTTGCTGGCGTTGATCGGAGAGAGCTACAGCCCCAAAGACATTTTTAATGCGGACGAGGCAGGATTTTTTATAATCTTCTTCCTGACCGCACTCTTAGCGCGAAGGGAGAGGCGTGTCATGGGGGGAAGATGTGCAAGGAGCGCTTCACGGTGCTTTTCTGCACCAACAGTGACGGGTCAGAAAAGTTACCTCCCCTTGTAATAGGGAAATTTGCAAAGCCGCGATGCTTTAAAGATGTGAGGCGATTGCCATGCACTTATAGCAACAGCAAAAATGCATGGATGACGGCATCGATATTCAGGAATTGGCTGGTAGGTGTGGATGCATGCATGGGAGGGCAGAACCAAAAAATTATGCTATTTCTCGATCGCTGCTCAGTGCATAATTTGGAGGGGATTCATTTAAGAAACATTAGGGTTGTTTTCTTCCCTCCAAATTGCACCAGTAGGCTGCAGCCTCTTGACCAGGGGGTCATTTCGCAGGTTAAGCGATTGTATCGGCAGCAACTGGTGCAGTATTTGCTGCGCAGGATGGCGGGAAATGCAACCCTCCTTAAATGGAACCTCTTGCAGGCAATGCAACGGCTTTGCATTTCATGGGAAGCCATCTCACCGTCAAACGTAAAAAACTGCTATGCAAGGGCAGGATTTTTTTGTGATTCCATTGCAAGTGAGGAGTGTGTGGAACCTGAGAGAGAAGGGTGGGAGGAATTAAGGGCAGGTTTAAATTTAAACTCGGCGTCTTTTCAAGATTTTGCCCATGTAGACGACAATTTGTTGACCTGCTCTGTGGAAAGTGAGGATCCCGAAGGGGTAGAAGTGTCCAATATGGAGGAAGACGGAGAATTGGAGTTGGTGCGGCCGAAGTCAAGTGACGTATGTGCAGCACTGGATGTAGTGGAAAGATATTTACTCTCATCCGAGAGTTGTAGTGCTGCAGCTATGCACGCTTTCAGGGAAGTGGAGACTGCCGTGTACCGAGAATTTACGAAGAATTTATAACAGAAAAAAATAGACTCGTTTTTTTTTAAATGTTGATTTATTAATAAATCTTTTAAAAAAAGTGTTGTATTTGAAATCATTCCCGATTAAATTAATCCCCTAATCCTTTTAGAGAGAATTTCAACAAAAGATTGCAGCAATGAGGTATGTATCATGGTGAGGTGTCAAACATTGCAAAATGAGATGAATGAAAGTGGCCCTTTTTCCCATAAGAAAGCATTGTGTCGTCGGAGCTTCATATCAATATGGCCGATTATTAAACATTGAGGGCGCGTTTGGAATATCGTCCACTTATGTGATATTTTTTCCTGAAAAGATGTAATGGGCATAATTTAGAAGAGTTACTCCGTTTCTGAGCATATGCCTTCATTTGGATAGCCCCGTTGCTCCCGTATAATCTAACAGGCAATGTGCCCCTGAAGTTATGCAATGCCCAATAACCTCCGATCAACGAATTTCCAAATAACGAATAGATGAAAAATTGGGTCCCTTGATATTCGTTAATGAGAGGTTTTACTGTATAAATAAAACTACAAAACTCTTCAATTCTGAAAATTTATATAATTTCAAATTACAATGCTTGTAGAGGGGTGCTCTAGAATGAAAATGCATTTATTTGTATCCTGTTTGCTGTAGTCGACTGAATTACCAGCGAATGTTTTGAAAATATTTATTTGCAATGAAATCACGATATAGCAAAGCAAATTTGTGGTAAGTGAATGTGATAAACGAGGACTGACTATACTTAAGTTATTATTCTGGAATTTACTTTCAGTCATAAGACGATCTCAATTATTCTCTTGTGATTTATAAAAATCCCAATCAAATTAAACAAACTACCACAGAATATGGTTAAAAAACTCAAACCAAAAACTGAATGGTCCTAAAACACAACCTTATTATAAATTGCTTGAAATCAAAAAGTGACAAAAAACAGAAATATGTTCACGCATTGAATGCTGCCGTAAATTTAAAAATTTTTACCGGTGGCTGATTTTTTTTACTTTTAATTTATTTCAATAAGTGAATTGAATGTGTTATAGGAGTATTTTTCAATTATAGAATGAGAGAGATGTTTTTTTCCTTTTGTTTATAGTGGACATCAATTGATGTCTGCAGTAACTGGTAAGGCAGTTACCCCACTCACATGTATTCTAACTCAGCCTTATTGTGTCAACACCATCTTCAAAATCATGCTATGAACCTGGTGGGTTGTTAAAACTCGATTGTTTTATATACCGCCGTTTCCTTTGGATAAGAACCCATTTACTTTTAACTACGTGTTAAAATATACAAATAACCTTCAATAGCAATTTAAATTACAGCTCCGGGCAATCGCTGTAAGAAGGGAGCGTTTTTCAGACATCGAGTGCCTTATCAGTGGAATATAGGAGGTATGCTATGGAAACAAGACATTTTTCAGCGATGGCGTCGTACGAGGATGCCAAATTTTTCCTCAGGATCGCATTTAAGCTGAGGGTGATTTTTTTCATGATAGATTTTGACAAAAAGTATCGGCTTATATTCGGGCAGATACGGTACTTGTTTTATCATTATTTACCAATATGATCTTTTGAAATAGGCACTTAAAATGTTTTATATAGGGTAAATTTTGGGATTCTGGAACGGATTAATTCAATTTACCTTATTTCTTATGAGGAAATTTAACTCGAAAGTCGAACAACTTGAAAGTTGAACCGTCTCCTGGAACGGATTGTGTTTGAAGTTCAAGGTTCCACTGTATATGCATTTTTGCGTGGCAATGAATAATTTCTTGATTTGATATGCAACCATATTTTTGAGTGGTGTTAACTTTTGCTCTGGTAAATCAAGTTAACTTATTAGATGTTTAAAACCATTAAAGCATAATAACATGATATAATTGACATTTAAAAAGGTACATTACATATTGAAAATGAGTCTCAACTAGTTCCCAATTTGACCAATCGGCTCAGTGGAATAGGCGGGCTATGACCGGTCGAAAGTCAAATTGAAATTATCATGTATAACAGTCGAATTTTTCAAGTTATTTGAATATCGAGCGGTCAAATTTTGGGGTTCGCCTGTAATAGATAGTTGTTTTAGTTCATAATACATATTTAATGGAAGGGAGCTGTTAATATTTAACAAGATTATTTTCATTCAAACGGGTGATCATGTTGATGTTAGAGAGACTTCTTCCTCTCAAATCAACAAAGGCACATTGGTAACACACAACCCTAATTTTTAATTTGTCATCAGGTATGCAGAAGAACCTAATAATGTTCAACCTGCAAGAGAGTATGGACTTTAGGAGTCAAGTGTTAGACTTAAAGATTGCAGAAAGAAAAATTGAAGTTGGTGAAGTCTCCTAGACATTTATTTTTGGGAACAAAAACCAGCTGCTTTCCAGAAGTGAAAGAACGTGCAATTGATTATGTGAGGACTTTAAGAAAAGAAGGCTAACCTGCAATGTGTGAAGCTTTGTGGATGAAAGCTCTAGAAGACTTTACAGGTCATCATTAAAAGTCAGTTTAGGGTAGGTCAAACAAATGAGAAGAGAAGCTGATCTTGTGCCAGCAATATATTATCAATCCCCATAAGAGTCACAATTATTTATTGGGATAAATGGGTAATATGGATGAAACAGCTATGTACTTTGAAGTCTCTGGTGAAAGAACCATTGAAGGTAAGGATTGCATATCCATTGTTGTCAAGCCAAGAGGTAAAAAGAAGCTACAGGTAGAGTTTTGGAACCGGGAATTGTTCATTTGAATTTTGTGCTGAGTCAAGACTTTCCAGAATTGACTTCATAGCTATTTTTTAGATATTCCTCCAAATTTCAGCCCCAAATGTTAACCTATCAAATTAGTTTTGATTTTGTGTGTTGTACCAATAAATTTATTGATTTAGTAACTGAGTTATTAGGAGAAGAAAGATTTGAAGCTTTCCCGGCGAATCATCATGGTGAATTTTTCTCGGGTTTCCAACCGGGTTGTCTCGGAGATTTCTTCCGACGTTTCAGCGACTAGCTCTGTTGCCATCTTCAGGGATCCTGAGTGCCAAGGAGATTTCTGTGGAGGTTTATATACCTGCCGGGGGATGACAGCAGGTCGGTGATTGGCTGTTGTATGGAGCAGTCCTATTGGCTGGCTCTCGTTGGTGATTGGTTGTTGCATTGTGTGGTCCTATTGGCTGAGCGCTCATTGGCTACTTGGGCTATCATAGGGTCCCACGCCTTGCTGAGAAGGAATCCATTGTCTCGGTTGATGTTATTGCGGTTCAGGCGGATTTCGATGGCTTCCTTCACTACGCGGTCCCAATAGCCATTAGCTCTCGAAATCCTTTTGGTGTCCTTGAATTGTATGTGGTGGTCCGAGGACAGGCTGTGTTCGGCCACCGCAGACTTCTCCGGGTAATTAAGTCTGATGTAGCGAGCGTGTTCCTTTAATCTGGTTTCAATTGTGCGGCATGTCTGTCCGATGTAGTCTTTCCCACACTCACACGGGATCCTGTAGATTCCCGACGTTTTTAGTCCTAGATCATCTTTTACTGGGTGCAGGAAACTCCTGGTTTTCCTCGGCGGCCTATGGACGGTTTTAACCCCATGCCTCGCTAGAATCCTTGAGATTTTCCCCGATATCGTTGAGATGTAGGGCAGGCATACTGTAGTTTTTGGTTTTTCCCGTTCTGGGTTCTTGTTGTCTGGTGGGTGTTCGGCCCTTTTTAGGGCCCTGTTGATCTCCCATTCCTTGTGACCATTCTGCCGGAACGTGTGCTGTAGATGCCGGATTTATGCCGGAAGGCTTTCTTGGTCGGAGATAGCCCTCGCCCGATGCACCAGAGTTGAGAGGACTGATCTACGTTGAGCGGGATGGTGGTGGCTGTTCCCGTTTAAGTAAAGGTCTGTGTGTGTGGGTTTCCTATACACACTATGACTTAGACTCCCGTCCGGTTTTCGGCGTATGAGTATATCCAGGAAGGGAAGGCAGCCCTCTCTCTCCATCTCCATCGTGAATTGGATGCTGGGATGTTGTCTATTCAGGTGATTTTGGAATTCCATCAGGGCTTCACGTCCATGGGGCCATATCACGAAGGTGTCATCGATATATCGGAAAAAGCACTTAGGTCGTAACGGTGCTGAGTTTAGGGCTTTTTCTTCAAAGTCCTCCATGAAAAAATTCACGACGGTAGGGGAGAGTGGTGATCCCATGGCCACGCCACCTACACCCGTGACACCCAAAATATTTAATCATACATTCATCAAAGTCAAGGTGCTCAAACGGCATAAAGTGTTCCATGAATTTGGCCCTCAGAATCTCAATCAGCAGCCTGAGCTTGCACATTTTGTCATTGGTATTAAGTTTAGTATTATCAGCCTCACTTGCATTTTCAAATTTCATGGTGGGTAAATGCTCCAAATCGTCCTCAATACACTTATTCTTCTGCCTGACTTGATAAGAAGATGGCTCATAATTTACTCCAATACGTTTCTGGTTACTGAGTTTTACTTCAGTACATGCTGCGAATTGATGGCCACTCAGATTGTCCATCAATCCTCCTTCATCTTCATCGGCACTATCTCGTCAGTCAACTCGGGTCAGGAGGAGATATAAAAATATCCGTGATTTCTGCTTCATTCTCTGAATCGCTTGATCTTTCAGCATCTATTATATCCAGAATTTTCTTGAGGGTCAAACCATCCTACAAACATACATTTCCCTTAAAATATTGAGTTTATCATTGCAAAATATTCTATAATTTTAGAATAAATTTCAAGTATTTCAAATGAAAAAAATGTAATTTTTAAATCTCTATAACTAAATTGCAAAGGATTTATGAAGTAATTGTGGAAATAATCAAGATATATTACATTATATGTCACTGAATACTAATGATTAATTTTCTTGTGAAATCTGAAAAAACAGCATGGATAAGGACGAGTTTGACCATATGGTCACAGGAAGATTTTCATTGATTTTATAATCAGCAATTCACATGAACATTTTTGACCCATTTAAATGTTCGATAACACCCTCAAGGGACATAATTCATTGGACAAAATAAAATATTTGGTGAAAAATAAGCGAAAAAATTACTTACTGTGAACCCGATTCCATTCTGATGCAAAAATGGAAATTGAAGATTTCGGCTCGTCGATTTCACTTCACAAAACAAAGTACACATGTTAGCCAAAAAGGGGAGGCGCTCACACTGTTACTGTATGTTCACGCTCATCCTTGGAGAGTTAATATGCATTCAATTCGTTTATGCACTCCGTCTGATAGAGAGGCAGAGTATTTGTGAACGAGAGTACATACAATATCTCAGGTTATTAATTCACTATAAAATGTATCGTACCTATTACAATTTCTCACAAAATATAGACCAAAATTTAGTGCATATTGCATTCTCGGGAAGAGTTATTCTGTTTAGCTTTAAATAACTGCTGATTTCAGAAGTATTCTTGTTGAAAGAACATGAATGTCGTTAGCGTAAAATTAATCTGGGAAAACACAATTAGCAGAAAATAGCAAAAACGATTATTACGCGTCCTACTGTTCATTCTGTGGGGTACAGAAAATGAGAGGGTAAGGCAAAATTAAATATTTTAAGTAAAAACATGTATGTCATATAGGACTGACTGGTAAAATGCTACCAGTTAGTCATCGACCAGCCCCACTAGAGAAAAACCATTATGCAGGTGCAGTAAATGTCGGCTCACCATGATACCCGGAAAATCCCCACAAAGCAGTGGGAGGGTGGAGGTGGGCTCTGTGTTTTTCATGAGCACAAGTGGGAGGGAAAAATATGAGACTTTTCTGACCAATGATAAGCCAAGATTCTTTCACAGCAAAAGTTGATTCTTTCCTAAGGCGTCCCACACTCTTCACGTAACCCTGCCAGCAAGGTGTTCATACTGATTATGAGAGGAGGTTTTGCTCATTCATACATTGCAACAGAAATGATATTTACGTTAGTTTAGTGCACTTGCCTGGCTTAGAGAAACAGGAAATTTTGGATGTGTTCCATAAAAATTCTTGGAACAAAAATACTACCTGATTTTTCATTCTGAGCATTTTGTTTCATATTTTTAAGTTGTGCTCAATGAAAAAGAAAGGTTGCTTTACATTTAAAAATATAACCAAAATGAAAATATATAACATAAACATATATTTTTTAAATCAGCGGTATTCAAACTAAAGTATGCATATCCTTGGGGATGTGAGATCTTTCAAAGAGATACTATATCAAGGATATCTAAAGTAAATAAATATACATAAATCATATGATTAGAAAGTACATATATATTTGTAGACTCTACCCAATAATAACCAAGTTTGTTAACTTTAAAATATACCAGAGGACGCGAATCAAAAATATTTTAAGGGGTACGCCAACTAAAAAGGTTGACTAACACTGCTTTAAAACTCTGGAAATTTCTTAGCATTTTTACGGAAGTCCATTTCTTGCTGTTTTTATGGATGTTTGGCAACCCTGTTACCTACTGTAGCACAAAGTAACAAGGTCAGACTCCACCCTCCCCTTTGCATCACAAAATTGGTGAGCAGTCTCTAAGTCAGTGGTTTCATAAATTGTGAGTGCAGCAGCTCAGAAAGGGTCGATATTGAGATACCACTACACAGAAGCAATGTATATAGCACTTTGTTCTGAGGTATTGATTTTGTTCATTCTCCATATTTTTTCTTACGATATCACATCCATACACATCATTCTAATTCTCCCAGTTAAGACATTTGTTATTCATCTAAGTGACAACAGCCGGGAAGAACTTGACACATAAACAATGGCAACAGATTCGGATGAGCATTTTAAGTATGATAATAATCCAACGATTGCACTTAGCAATGGCGATAGTTTAAAGAGTAATCGGCGAGCATGATCCATTCTCTCATTCGGCCGTTCCCAACTAGGGATGTTGATTTGGCAGGAGTAGGTAGATAGGCATGCGGTGTTAGGGCGGCGCTGTTTTTGCACTGAGACGATCCAGCGACAGCCAATGCTTACAATTTTGTTTTTGTCAAAATTTTGTTGCACGGAGGTGGATTAAATTTTGGGAACAGGGTTCAGCCTTCTTTCTACGGGAGTTTCGTAGTTACATAGGTTCGTTATAGGGAGGCTTCTTGTATGCATTTTACATATTATGGGGGCGGGACCAAGATTAGAGTTTGTTATACAGAGGTTCTCGTCATAGGGAAGTTCATAAGATAAGAGGTTTTACTGTATGTGTTAATATAAAGTACCCTTACTGTTAATCAAGAGCCAATTAATTTTACTTTATTATTTATCACAACCAATATTATCTTACTTGTTTATTTGTCATTAGAATTAAATTTGCATTTTTAAAATTTCTCAACTTGACAAAAAAAATTCTAAAAACTTATTTCCTAAAAGTTAAGGTAATTTTTGTGGGTTGACATATTCAGACCAATATAGTACATTAAAATGCCATACAATAACTTGATATAATAGTTAACAGTATAAAAAGATTTAAAAGCTATACTAAAATGTTACAAGGAGTACTCACAAGTTCAAGCCAACTATTAAGAGAATCTGCCATTATTGTAGCTTCATGTTTATTATCACCTTCATAAGCAAACATCATCAGCATCACAGTAGCACAACCAACTTTATTTCTAAGGGATACAAGGAAACAAACAAAGACATAGTGATCATTTTTTTCTCCTAGGCTTAACTTAAATAATAATACCAAAAGTATTTTGACAATCATCTATACTCAAAAATATAAAATAGTTTTTTATTCCAATTTTTTAATAAAACTTTTAAATTGAGTACTCCCTGGTTATACCATAGATTCCAGGGATTATATGAAATGTATCGCACTCAACTGATCACAACCCAGCCGATTCTGCTCATTTATTTATTTTATTTATTTATTTATTTATTTCCATGCGGCCCCTAAACAGCCGTAATCGGCCTTTTACAAGGGGCTCATTAACATAATAACAAGGACAATCACAAACATCCATGCCCTAGGTGAAGAAAAACCCACCTAGACGGGATTCGAACCCGTGACCTTCGGATTGGCAGGCGAGGACGTTAGCCTGCCACCACCGAGACCGGTAAATTTGATTGCAGGATAAACTGAACGCAGGACAAACCCAACGCAGGTCGAACTCATTCGTTGCAAACCATTTTCCACAGGCATAATAATATTATAATATAATTAGCAATTTGACTTGTTTAATAGCAACGCAAATTTTTAACTTGTTTTAACAAACATTCGGACAAGGTAGTAGATTGAAATTTGGCAGGAATGCTTGATTCAGATATTAAACGTAAATTTTCCAACTTGTAGCATATTAATCAACTGCATTTTAAAATTACTTAGAATCATCGTAGAAGTTCCCAACTTTAACCCTTAATTAGTCGCGTGGGGTCAACATGATCCCAAGCAATGTTTTTTCGTCAATATCTAAAGAAATGTATTGTCAATCTAACCCAAACTTGTTCTACCTTTGGCACTGACATTCTAGAAGAGAAATTAGCATTGTTTTTTTTTAAATTTTTTATTTTTGATATTTTTATATTTATATATATATATATATATATATATATATATATATATATATATATATATATATATATATATATATATATATATATATTATAAATATTGTAAATATTGAGAAAATTAAACTATTTTAATATGCTATTTTGGTGTGTATCCATTTGTTATGTATATATGAGGTTAAAAAAGTTGCTTTTATTTTGACATCTCTCTACCTGTTGCTTTTTTCTCTATTGGTCTAGAAGGGTTAAACGCAATACAGATTATTATTATCACATCAGAAATACAAATAATTTTCCTGATAAGCAGTATTTCATTGTTTTAACACTAGTTCTCTTATGATACATTTCTACTTCACTAATTATCACTATAGGTTGGTTACCCCTCTTCCTCCCATCTCCCCCCCTCCAATGTACTCTTTTCGGAATTCTCCGGGTGTTTTCTTACTTCGGCCACACACACGCACACGATGAAGATGAGGAATTCAAGGAGTATAGTGATCATTACTCAGACACGAAACAAGAGGTTAGCTCCGATGATGAACGCGAAGAAGAGGAATCATCAGTAAGTGAATACCTTAGCAAAGATAAGTCTATGAAATGGGAAAAAACCCTTCCACCAAAAAATGTGAGAACAAGACAACACAATATAGTGACTCAACGTCCAGGTGTTACAATTCTTGCTAAGAGTGCTAAAACTTCTCTCGAGGTTTTCTCATTATTTTTTGATAATCGTGTTCTAGATATCCTTGTAAAAAATATAAATATTTATGTAGATAAGGTTCAAAAACATTTTGAAAGAGATCGTGATGCAAAGGTTGGGTCAGGGGAAGAAATGCATTCTTTTTTGGGGTCAGGTGTTGAAGTCTGCTCATCTCAATTTCAATGATTTGTGGGCGAATGATGGCACTGGAATGGAAATGTTTCCTTTGACCATGTCATCTAAAAGATTTCTTTTCTTGATGAGATGCATAAGGTTTGATGACGATACTACCCGAGAAGTGCATAAAATAACTGACAAGCTATCACCAATAAGGGAGCTTATTCAAATATTGTTAGATAACTTTGAAAATGCATACATCCCGACGGAATACGTGACAATTGATGAGCAACTGATTCCCTCCAAAGGTCTGTGCTCTTTTCGCCAGTTTATCCCGAACAAACCGAAAAGGTATGGAATAAAGGTTTTTGCATTAGTGGACGCGAAAACATTTTAATTATTGAAGTTCAAGATACACGCAGGTGTTCAACCAAAAGGGCACTAGGAAATAAGCCTGATGAGGTGGTGAAACGTTTAGTAGGGCCAATAAAAGGAACGAACCGAAACGTTACTACAGATAATTGGTATACAAGCGTCTCCCTAGCAAAGTCACTACTGTCAGACACGCGACTAATTATGGAACTTTTTTCACGCGACTAACTAAGGGTTAAGAAACAAATGCCCAAAAGAAGGAAATCTATCAACATATTCACAAAATTATGATGCTGTTTGGTAACAATTACTAATATGGAAGCATGAAAATAAACAAATATTAATTGATTTTGTGATAAATTACTCAGCTACAGAGATTAAAATTAACCCTTAGTTAGTCGCGTGAAAAAAAGTTCTGTAATTAGTCGCGTGGGGTCAATATGACCCCAAAATGATTTCTAAAGATAAGCAATAATATATTAATTTATTTATATTTTACTGTAAATAGAATCAATCTTACATTATAATACAATTATTTATTAATAATTTTTACAATAAACATTGATTAAAATAACTTAATATATATTTTTTGTATTTTCTAATCACTTTCCCTCTCCCCACATTCAATGCACTTCATTATCATATGGTCTTTGCAAGTAAAAGCACCACAATTTCCACATCTAGTGGACACTTTATTGTCATTATTTCTTGGGCAATGTTCGCATCTTCCCCTTGATAGTCCCGATCCCGGTGATGGACCTTCCTCCGCAAGTTCCTGTTGAGTGCATATGCGCTTTCGGAGATGCCTAGATATAAACTGACTCTGAGACCTCAAAATCTGTAGATCCTTTATTAATTCCTTCGATAATGATTTCAAGAAATTTCGCCTTGTCATTTCCTTTTGAACGTTTTGTTTATAAACAATAAAGGCATTTATGGCAGAAACGTTCTGCAAATGAAAAAACACAGCTAACTGCCATCTTTTCGTTCTTCTGCCAACATTATAAGCAGCGCAGTGCTGATCGCTTGTATCTACGCCACCTTTTGTTGCATTGTCGCATGAAGGTCGCATTGAGGGGTTTATAAGGTATAAGACTATTTTTACGGAGATCACTCACACTTGTGGGTTAGACATCGGTCGCGGCACGGTCGCTTTCTGGCCCCCACCTACAGCATGAAGTAGTTTATGGCTGCCCCCAACTAGCAGAAAGATTCAAGCTCACTTCTGCTGCCACCGAGGATTGCCCTCGATGGGGCTTGGGACAAAAGTTGCCTCCTCGAGCGACCCAAGGGGTTCGTGCCGAGGTCCAACCGCGTCCTCCCCTATAAGTGTGAACGTACTTGGGACTTCTCCTTAGAAACCCTGTTGAAAATAGGATTTTTATATTTTGGTCTAAAACGTCCCAACCGTGACCGTCATGCGAGTGGTAGGAGATCCAAAAACTTTGAAGATTGCCGATCTCATTTGTGTTCGTGCTTATTCCGAAAAATAAGGGAGAAACTCATGCTAAAAAGGGTGAGCGGTAATAAAAGGTAAACCGCTTTCTTTTACCCTTTTTGCACATGGGTACTAAGAGCTTCATCCAATGAGGGTGATAAAAAATCTGCCAAAAGTCGCTAGAAAGATGTTCCATTTTTGAGAGTATTTCACAGTAAATGGCGCAAACATGTGATTAATAATTACTGTACAGAAAATGGAATAATATGGATGTAATTCAATTATAAAATCTAGAAAATAGTTTCAAAAATCATGCATCGGTCTTGATAGAATATGTGGAATTCTGCGTCAAAGAAGTCATCCTCGGGTCAATTCTTCGACAGCAATTTCTAGAGAGACCACGTGCGTTTGTTTGTGACTTTTATTGCGGGTAGAAAACTATGGGAAGAAAACGGTTGCATGTGTGCGGCCGAAGTAAGAAAACACCCGGAGAATTCCGAAAAGAGTACATTGGAGGGGGGGAGATGGGAGGAAGAGGGGTAACCAACCTATAGTGAAAATTAGTGAAGTAGAAATGTATCATAAGAGAACTAGTGTTAAAACAATGAAATACTGCTTATCAGGAAAATTATTTGTATTTCTGATGTGATAATAATAATCTGTATTGCATTTAACCCTTCTAGACCAATAGAGAAAAAAGTAACAGGTAGAGAGATTTCAAAATAAAAGCAACTTTTTTAACCTCATATATACATAACAAATGGATACACACCAAAATAGCACATTAAAATAGTTTAATTTTCTCAATATTTATAATATATATATATATAAATATAAAAATATCAAAAATAACAAATTTAAAAAAAAAACAAAATGCTAATTTCTCTTCTAGAATGTCAGTGCCGAAGGTAGAACAAGTTTGGGTCAGATTGACAATACATTTCTTTAGATATTGACAAAAAAACATTGCTTGGGGTCATATTGACCCCATGCGACTAATTAAGGGCTAATGAAGTTTTAAAAGTTTTTAAGGGCTTTTTCTGCAAAGGTTTTTTAATATTTGACTTAAACAGAAAAATGAAATCTATATAAATTAGAGCACAATCATGTTTTGTATGCACTAACAAGTAAAAAATAAAACTTGCATAATTGAATGTTGCATTAAGTAAAAACAGTTCTGAGCATTAAAAAGCTGAGTAGCATAATGTTTAACAAATAAATCTTCATTAATATTTCTTTGCCACACAACTTCTATTTGCCCAGAACAATTTCTATTTTCTGGAACATTCAATTACGCGAGTTTTAGATTTTTTACTGAGTACATACAAAACATTGTTTCATTAAAATAAATTTATAAATTTTATACTTCAGTATTTTGCTTAACCCTTTCGCTGCTATTGACGCATATATGCGTGCTGGCAGAGCAGTGCCTCGACTGCTAACGACGCATATATGCGTTTCAAGCTTTTCCGTTCACTGCTCAAAAAAGATGAAAATATTTTTTCGAGATGGTTAATAATCAATATGAATGTAAATGATTGACAAAATAACTTTTAAAATATAAAGAGACCAAAATACGAACGAAAGAACATAGATACGGAGCTCCTAGAGAAAGTATTCAGCACAGGCGTGCTTCAAGGTCACTGAACTCAGAGCACACGGCTGATGCAGAAGCTAAAAGTCCATAGCAGCGAAAGGGTTAAGGATTAAAAACTTACTCTGCATTCATAGAAAACATCCTCCGAGACATCCAAAACTTCCTCAATTTTAATCTTTATACAGTCAACTTTGGTTATATCGGCATCGGTTATAATGGATCATCAGATATAATGGATTTTTTTTCATTCCCTGACCATTTTACTATACTATATCACTACTACCTTGGTTATACCGGTATTCTGTATAACGGATTTTCGGTTATAACGGATTTCTGCGGCATTCCCTAACATTCGTTTTCCTCAGCTATAACGTTTTTGACAAAGGGGTCGTGAAATTTTCCCGTGTCCCTCTTCTCCGGCCTGGCTCACAGACCTTCTCTCTCCTCCCGCTACTACGGCACCTGCGGAAGGCCGAAATGAATGTGATAATGCGGGCCATAACAACCATGACGGCATCCATCGAGAAGTTCTCGGGCTTTGCCAAGATGATGAATGGCTTCCAGAACACCTTGGAGGCACAGGCCCTCGCTTCCCAAGCGTCTCCTGCCTCCGCATCAGCCACCACGACTCACACGGGCGCTATGTGCAACGTGGGAGTAAATATGGAAAATATCATGTGAAATAGAGAGGAAGTTAGTGGAATGGACCAGCCGCTTTTCCAGAATGAGCGTGAGGTGTGTCCCCCAGAGAAGAAACAATTAAGCTGTCGCAGTGCGTCTCATACATCGCACGCATAGATATCGTTTACCGATAGTACTTACTTAAACTTAAGTGCAAGATGAGATTTTAATTTAATGGAATAAATGATAAATGGAATTCATATGTAATAACGATACATATGCTCAACTACTTTTCTTCTGCAACTAATTTTGTCTGGTACATAACTATTTTGATTGATACAGCAATACCAAACTCTGTTCTACTATGCATCATTTCCTTCTCTAATTGTGGCCATTTAAGACCAAGTTTACGAAGAATATTTTTCTCTTTTCTTGTCTGCTTCGGGTTATTTAACTAAATCAATCATCGAGCTAAGTGACCTCTGTTTTCAAGGAGATGAACTAGCTCGGGGAGGAAGGGTATAACACGCGAGAAGGTATGAATCAGGGAGTGAGCATGTGCACATGGTTCGGGTCGGTCATATCGCCATGGAATCATAAAAGGGACAGAGTGAGTCACTGCCGTTGCTGGAAATAACTCGCGTGGCTGACGATAGCAAGTCCGAGGAGAACCTGTATGAGAGAAGCAAGAGTGCCTGTTGCTATTGTAAACGAACCGGGCAGAGGCCCACGTAACAATATGTATAAAAAATTTATGATATCTACATGAATTCTACTGTTCCATGGCATTAATTGCGCTATTGTATGGGCTCATTAGGAATTATAACATCGCAAATACACCGAAATTGTAAAAACTGTGAGCGGACATGTATTAAAGCATAATAATGAAAATGCCTCCTCGGAATTCACATTGCATATATTAACAAAATTTTCACTATTAATCATTAATAACATATATTTTTTGTTTTTGTGATGAATCGATTCCATTTTGGGGATGAATGTGCTCATTAGTGTTAGTATTGAGAACATCAATAATCTTACCTTCGGCGTATAAGACGCAAGCTGATTTTGGGGGACATTTTTCTGAAAAAAGTGCGTCTTATATGCTGGAAAATACGGTAATTTCACCGAACCTCTGATATTACGGACTTCGGTTATAACTGATTTTTGCCGCCCTCCCCTGGTGATCTGTTATAAACAAAGTTGACTGTACCTAACTTCATCAACTCAATACCAATGAAATATAAATGGGGAAAGATGCACACAGCAAGCATGTAAGGAAGAGGCATTCCTTATGAATTATGCAATAATGACAGAAAAATAAAACTATTAATGGCTAAGTTTCATGTTTAAACACTGCAAGGCAATATATCAGAAGTGATGCCAAGGAAATATTGAATTTCATTAACCAATTTATTTTATAATAAGTTGTAATTAATAAAACAATCGAAAATTATTTAAAACATACCTCACTTGAGTTCAGTAGTAGTACTGTAATATTCACATTCATATTCATTCCTTTGTCATATATGCATATGAAAGGAAAATACATAAATATATTTAACAGATCTTGTTTACTTCAGTATCCAGGAAGATTGCTTTCATTGGCAATAAATATCAAACTAGGGAAAGTTCAAAGTGAATCCAGACTTGCTTGTTTGATTTTCTGCTCAAATGACTATTACTGTATTGTCCCGAATATAATGCAATTTTTTTTCCAAACAATGAAATTTTAAAAATAGCCCCTGTGTTATATTCGAGTATTAATGATTTTAAAAGATCGTAAAATCATGTTTCAAAAAATCACCATACATTCCGCATGTCTGTTTAAGAGATACAAGATATTTGTTACATTGTAGACACATTAGGCATACATGTTACATTGTACTTGAAAAGCGAGAGGCGAGAATTGATTGAGTTCAGTCGGCAGCTGAACCCCTCGATAGTCATTGCATTGAAGATATCAGTGCATCGGCGTATTTGACATATGCCATAAGCTAGCGGAAAAACATAACTATCTGCTAGGCCAGATGGGGAATGCAGATCAAACCCGGGTATATTTTGATATGCCATCAAATGTCATCGTCAACAAAAAAGGTGCTCAATCGGTATTGTTAAAATTCACCAGAAATGAGAAATCAAGGATAGCTCTTATGCTTGCAGTTATGGCCAATGGGCAAAAACTGACTTCCTATTTTAAATCATAAAAGGACGCCAAGGGTAAAGTTGCCATAAGGTGTAATCTTTTGCATGCAGTAGAAGGGATGGATGAACGAGGAACTTGTGTGATTGGCTGAAGGTTGTTTGGGGTCACATTATATTCGAGGTTTAGGTTTTTCTTTGAAAACTTTCCAAAAATCTTAGGGTCCCATTATATTCGAGGTCACCTTATATTCGGGACAATATGGTACTTTGTCCTGCGATCAGTTGAGTGTGATCAGTTTGTTCCGCAATCAGTTGAGACTGCATTAAGTTTGTCCTGTGATCTGTAAAGTCTGTGATCAGTTTGTCTTGTGATCAATTGAATCTGCAATCAGTTTGTTCTGTGATCAGTTGAGGCTGCGATCAGTGTGTCTTGCGGTCAGTTGAGTCTGCAATTAGTTTGTCCTGCAATCAGTTTGTTCTGCGATCAATTGAGACTGCAATCAGTTTGTCCTGTGATCAGTTGAGCATGATCATTTACCTCTCACTGCACAACAGAGAACTCTGTCCCTTTGACCCAATGCAAGCACAGGTTATTTTTTATTTACTGTAGTACTAGTATAACACTTAAGTTAGATAGGTTCTAATGAATTAACAGTGAATGCTTATTTCTTCCAGTTAAATTCAATAATAAAAAGATGTTTGCATAAATATTACAATCATGGCATATACAAACCAAACCACACAATAGCAAAAAAGAATGTTGGGTCAGACATTAATTTTACAAGTTTTATGATACAAAAAACAATTCTACTTCCATCCCTAAATTCTAACTATCATTACATGACTCTGATTATTCATAATTATATCACTCCAAGATATTTTGTTGATAATGTCTAATTAACCAAATTACAAGATTCAAAGTAGGAGGAATTTTTACCCTTTTTGAAGCCATCCCCACATACCATGAAATAATGTAATCTATAGTTATATTCTCCAAATTCATAATTTGAGAATAGATTTAAGTTAAAAATACATAGAATGCTCTGCTATAAGCAACAAGACTAAATGACCTTACCCCATTTCATAAAGAAATTGGCCACAGCCTCCACCAGGAACATATATTCTTGTTGAATCAGTTTTTTTTTTATCTTCTTCTAATCTGGGGTCTTCATATTCTCTCCATTGAAAAGAACTAGAACAATAAACAGTATTTTTTTAAAATCAAGTAAGATAAATTTGAATGAGATTTAAAAGGATCAGAAAATTATTAATATTCTGCAGTTTAACATTAATGCCATAAATGCTTCATAGTACTTGAATGATGCCAAAAAACTGAAATAATACAGATAATATCATGCTCTTGCAAAACTCAAAATGTTCATTGTCTAATGCTTAAAAGCATCTATTATTATCAATTAATTAATGAGATTAAACAGAAAATGCTTCTTATGAATTACAAAATTTTATTTCCCCTTCATAAAACAATAAAGATAAATTTCTCAACCAAAAATTACCATATTTCTTTGCATATAAGACACTTTTTTTCAGAAAAATGACCCCAAAAATCAGCCTGTGTATTATACGCCGAAGGTAAGATTGTTACTGTTCTCAATACTGACGCTAATGAGCACACTCATCCCCAAAATAGAGTAATTGGCAGTCAATCATCGCAAAAACAATAAAATATAAAATCGATGGATGCAGCCTTGACGTGGTGGAACTCCATATTCAGGAAAATGAATAAAATGTTTGGTAAAGAATCCACTTTAATAACTTACACAAAACACCTCATTGACCGCAAACATTCTGCCAATTTTTGTCCAACCATACTGCATCTCAAAAACAAAAGCTGGAGACTCAACCTTCTCAAACAATTAGAAATCCTCCAACACGTGAAGACCCACGCCAACGACATTATTAACAAACATCTCTTCCCAACCCACTCCCCCCTCCTTCCCTCGGTCTTTCCCTTGCTAAACAATTACCCCAACCGTCTTCTTCCCCCTCCGCCTACACCATAAAAAGTACCGTTTAAGAGACCCTCTTCCTTCCCCCTATCCTGTTTTTTCCACACCTCCCTCCCTGACCTCTCCCATTTCCTATATATACTTGTAGTGTCCTTATTCTTGACCTGATGATGACTAAGTGTTAGTCAAAACCGGTCGTATGTTTTGTGTGAGTTATTAAAGTGGATTCTTTACCAAACATTTTATTCATTTTCCTGAATAAAATATAAGTTATTAATAATTAATAGTGAAAAATTTGTTAATATATGGTAATACCTTATGCAATTTCAAGGACACATTTTTATTATTACGCTTTAATACATGTCCACTCAAAGTGATTACAATCTCGGCGCGTTTGCAATGTTTTAGTTCCTAATGATCCTGTTGAATAGCGCAATTAATGCCATGAAACAGCAGAATTCGTGTAGATGCCATAAATATTTTATACATATCTAGGATAAATAATGTTACGTATTGAGATCGCAATGACTACAAAAGTGAAAAGCTATACCTACGCTATTAGTTATAAGCTTCAGGCGATTCAATACACAAAAACACATGGAAACTGAGCAGCAGCACGTCATTTCGGTCCACCTCTCACAAAAAAAAACGATCCATGAATGGAGAAAATGAGGAAAAACTGAAGCTGATGGAATAAGAGAAAAACATAGTCTTCGTAAGGTTGGTCTTAAATGGCCACAACTAGAGGAGGAAGTGATGGATAGTAGAACAGAGGAAGTTTGGTATTGCTTTATCAATCAAAATCATTATGTATGAGGCAAAATGAGTTGAAGAAAAAGGACTAGTTGAGCGTACATATCGTTATTACATATGCATTCCATTTATTATCTATCCTATTATATTAAAATATCATCTTGAACTGAAGTTTAAGTAAGTACTATAGGTAAAGGGTATCTATATGTGCAACATATGGGGCACACTCTGATAGGTTTCGTCAATGCCAAGTTCATGCAGGGCACATTTAGCTAAACAAGTCTTGAAGCAATTATGTTTTAGATCATCCCTATTTATTTTATGAATGAAGTTGATCTAAAACATTGTATTTAACTGTTATCACACCATAATATTTTCTGTAAATGTTGCCAGATACAGACAATCATGGCTGGAAATGATACATGATGTGGCCCTTCCTAAATGCCTTGGTGAACCAAAATACTTTTTTTCTGAAAAATCTTCTAAAAAACCAAGGTGCTTCTTATTCCCCGGTGCATCTTATATGCGGAGAAATACGGTATATGTATGGATTTGATCTGTGTGGGGTTGATTTGTAGTTTTGGTGATTTTTTCTAGTTTTGATTTAAAATCAAACATAGGTAAGTTCACGATTTCTGCATATTTTTTATATTTTGCTTTCAACATATGCTAAAAATAATTTTGTGGCCAACTCATACTATGTTTAGAAAATATTAATATTTGTCAATTCTTAATCGCTTTATTGTATAAAATTACATAAACTCTTTTGAGGCTCACACACTGTTTAGTACTTTTACTTCTCATTTCTTGTTAGTGTTTCAAGTACAGTAAAACCTCATACAACGCGGATTCACACAGCACATTTTCAGTAATGCGCGGATTTCATTTTTACACCAATTTTCTCGCAAAGTGGTCCATTTTCAGGCAATGCGGAGGGGTCCAAGATAAAAATCCTAAACCTTTGCGACATTTTAATTTTGCACACTGCCTCCGGCATCTCAAATATTCAATTAGTTTCTATACACAAACCAAAGGAAGACATCGCAAGGAGGAAAGAAATTCTTTGAAATGTAAAGGCACAAAATTTTGGTGTTTTGGCACTTGACACAGGAGTATGGAGTGAATGAATAGACTATTTACACCACTCGAAAGAACAAGGAAACCATTGAAGCAAGTCTTGCATCTGCCTCTGCTAATAGTGATTCCATAAGGAGTATGAGTAATAGGTCCATGGATTAAGGAGCAGACACAGAAGGGAGTGGCACTTTGATCCAGAAGAAGGTGAAGCAAATATACGAAACGGTCTGCACAATGTCAAGTTTTCTGGTGAGAGTGTTTCTGCTGTCCACCAAGCTGCAAAGCGGTTCCAGAAAGAGTTTTTAAGGATAACTGAAGAGAACGATTACCACCCCCAACAAGCGTTCAATGCTGATGAGACAGGATTATTTTGGAAAAGAATGTCATCCAGAACCTACAAGTAAACAGGAAAAATTGGTGCCTGGATTCAAGACCACCAGACCTTGCTTTTCTGTGCCAATGCATCGGGAGATTTTAAGTGTAAATCTCTGCTGGTTTACCATACAGAGAACCCCAGGGCATTAAAGGATAAGCATAATTCCCTTTTACTTGTAATTTGGCAGTCTAATAAGAAGTTATGGGTAATGGCAGCCATGTTCACAGATTGATTCACCTCCCATTTTGTGCCCCGCGCAAGAGAATACCTTGCACAAAAGGATCTTCCATTCAAGTTTCTCCTTGTTCTTGATAATGCTCCTTGTCATCCTTCTGTAATTTTGCAAAGTATAAACCGAGATATGCAGGTTGTGTTTATGCCACCCTACACGACTTGCATACTCCAACCTCTAGACCAGGGAGTTATAAAACCTTCAAGTGCCATTACACTAGGAGGACTATGAGGAAACTTCTCAAGGCATTGGAGAAGAACCCTGAGAGTGGCCTCCCAGACTTCTGGCATGAGTAATACATTGCCCACGCAATTGCAGACATCAAAGCATCATGGGATGAGGTGAGCCAGTCAACTTGAAATGCTGGATGGAGCAAATTAAGGCGCAGAGTTGTGAACGATGCCCAATGTTTTCCTACACTATTATCTGAGGTGAGGGAGATTGTGCAGCTGGCAAGGGCTGTGGGTCGTGAGGACTTCAATGAAGAAGAAACAGAAGAACTTTACAACTCATCCCAGGAAGAGTTGACCGAGAAAGAAATGCTGCAGATGCTCAAGTCCCACAAAGATGAGGAAGGGGTGCATGAAGAGGAAGATCAGCTCATGTCAGCATTGTTACAGGAAACTATACTTGGTTTTGACAGGCTTGCAAATGGTCTCATTGAAGCAGGGTTTAACATGAAAAGGATCCTTAAATTTACACGTGCTAGTGAACTATGTACACTACCATATCGTCAGCTTTATAAATCTATGCAGACTACAGCAATGCAGAGACGCATTACAGATTAATTCTGCCAACCATCAACATCAAAAGACTTGGTGCTGCCAAAATGTTAGGTATGGAATTGATTTAAAATAAGGTTTTAAAATTGTTTTATCTTTTTAATATTATCTTATCTTATGATTTTTACGTAAAAATTTATACACATTACTTCCCCAACTCGGGGAATGTAACCTTATTTTTTCCATAAGTCATTAAATTCATGCAGCGTGTTTTCACCAAACGCGACTGCTTAAGGAATGTAACTACCACGTTGCATGAGGGTCTACTGTATTATAAATAGATGGTTTTATTCGGTAAATAACAATATAATATATTATTTGATAAAAGGTAAATACAGTAAAACCTCGTTATTTCAATCCCAGATAATTCGAAATAGCGTATAATTTGAAGCTAAGAGCAGTCCCTGGCCAATATCATAGGATTTTGCATACTTTTAGTAAGGATTATTTGAAATACATCTACAATGAAATTTGAAGTCATGATCTGGTCTGGTGACTCGTGAAAATTTTGTTTAATTCGAAACCTTTACCCATATTGTGTGTTTAAGTGGAAAGTTTGAGTGCACACATAACAAAGGCATTGCATTTTTGTTCTCTATTTCTTGCAAACAAAATATACATTGCCCCCCAAACAGGTAACTTCTTTTTTACTTATTTAACAGTCAACGTTAAATAAAATCGTAGATGATACAAATTGAGGAATCATCTTATCCATACATCACTAGATCTTCTGTATCCCAGGTTCTCGGATTACTTCACGTATACTGCTTTGTCATAGATCTCTACCCCTTCCCCATAAGTTTTTCGGAAAAAAATTCAAATAAGGATAAACAAGCATGCAGGGACAGGAGAGATGAGGTTTTGTATTTGCCCTCTCAACAAAAAAATGCCAAAAAATATAGGTTTTTACCTTAGTAATTTGAGCATGATCTTCAATGTTATTCACACTATTACTCTCTGAACTGACACTTTCTTCTGAATCACTTTCAAGTAAGATTTCCATCTACTTTTCATCACCAGGTATTGCATGCATTTTTCTATTAGTTGATGCCATGATAAACTCGACTCTTTTAATATCTTAGAAATTAAACAAAAGTAACAAAGGAAAAATAACAAACAATAACTGCCTCCATACAGTGAAAATGTTTCCCTCAGAGCGGCAAGAGAATATTTTTTGTGCGATCCAAGCACTTCCCATGCGCTCTGATCACGCTTTCGGTAAATATCTTTGAATGGGGATGAAAACTTTGACTGTTTTAACCTCTTAAAAATTAAACAAAAGTAATCACAGAAAAAAACGAACAATAGCTTCCTCTATACAGTGTAAATGCTTCCCTCAGACTAACTTCTTCAAAGCGGCAAGAGAATATTTTTTGTGTGATCCAAGCTCTTCCCAAGCACTCTGATCACACTTTCGGTCAAGATGGTTTCTTTGTGCTATGATATCAGATAAGTGTTTCTCTCTCTCAACCTCATTATATTGTCCTCAAGATATGCTGAACCAAGCATTAGCCCAGATCCAAAGTCCATCTCTCTTCCCTTTCCATATAGCTCTCAAGTGTTGATGCATAAGAAAAAAATATTCATCTCAAGAATGAGAGACATCATAAAGCAGATAAACAGTGCTTGCATCCCCTTCCACCATACAGTAGCTTTCGTGCAGAGGTTCAGTTAGTCTCAGCATTGAATAGGGGTTTTTAGAACCCACAATTCACATAACGCAAAAATTCAATCACAAAATTTGAAGTATAATACAGGTAAAAAGAAAACAGTAAAAATTGCAGTATTAAGCAAAATTGGAAGGTTCAAGGTTACTGTTTTGAAATATATCAAGGTTTTTCAGATTTAAGAAAATTTATTGCTTCAAAAAATAGAGAAATCAGCGATCTCCGTGGCATACCCAGTGCCACCACATATGAAATTTTCTTCCTGCGTACTGGGTACATAGGACAATGCTGAGGGGTTAACAGCATTTCTTACAATTCTAAGTGATCGTCCATAATATGTCATGCTTATGTTTCCCTTCTTAGTTTTCCCTTCCCTTAAACTCGGCATGCAACGCTAAGCTTGACCCCTACCCCTCCCTCCTGCCTGATTGACACAATTCATGGATTTAAATTCCCTCGCCAGCAGTCCCAAATGGAGAATCATTGAGTACGTATTGCAGAAAAGAATTCGTAGATACATAATTGTAAAATTATCACCTGTCATAACTTCACGATCACGTTATTTTCAGAGCACGTATATTTTATTACAGCTGTGTAATACAGATGGAAATAAAATTACAATGCAATGTATGAAATTGCCTATAGCTAATAATGAATTAATTAATTATTTTTGAATTTGAAAGTTTAGCACTCCATGCATTTTCAGCTTCTACAGCAACCATTCCTCTGCTACCCCTAGCCTCAAGGTAGCAGGTATGGCAGCTATTGTTTATTTTAATTGCAAACAAAGCAGTTTACTATCTAATTGAAAAGGAATTCAATAAAAATGTTAAAGAAATATTTTTATCAACTCTCTCTTCACATTCGAGAGTTTCTCATTGGAAGCCATCGGCTAAGGATGAGTTAACAATTTGCCCTGGATTATTGTTTGATATAGGAGCTATGCATATAAATAGTTTGGAGAATTATTGGCAAACTGATGAACTGTTTGACTTCTTTTTTCAAGCACATGATAGAAAATACATTCATATAATATTATGCACACTTTATTTATCACCAAATCATCAGAAAGTAAACCACGAGCCACCTGCAGTCAGTAATCGATCACTTGAACAATACTATGGAATTCAATCAATATTCAAGGAAAGAATTATTGTCGGATGAATTGCTTTTTGTGAAGGGGTAGATTAGTGTTCAGAAAATATATCCAGGAAAAAGGGTATAAATATATACTAAAACTTTACATGATGACTGAGCCATCTGGCCATGTCCACAGATGACACTGTGAAACATACATGCATAATTTCAAACAATATTTAACACATTTAAATGGGACAGGTACAGATATAAATTTCCTCCATTAATTTGAAATTATATAAAAATAATAACTTCATTGACATGAATTAAAAAATACTTACCTAAATTTCTTAGCCAATTCACTTTGCATCTCATTCGGCGCCAAGTAACGTATTTGACAACCATCAAGGTCCTTATCTTTCCGTACATCAGCTAAGATAGATGATAGAGTTATTAAAAAAGAGGCATTATTTTCCATAATCCAATCTATTAGCCCCTTAGCAAACTGGCGCTCCTTTCCCTAAATATAAGAAAAATGAGTTCATCAAAATTTAGACACAAAAACAGAGCAATAATGATAATGTAGCAAATATTTATCTATTTCATTAAGTTTATGTATAGCTATTAATTGAATAAACAATTTGAATTAGTCTAAAGGTCCAAGAAAGTAATTTTATATTCTGAAAAGATGCTCTAGTATAAATTGGCCCGTATGGGAAAATAAGATCGGCTTAGTGCTGTTTTACTACAGTTTTCATAGAATCAATTAAGAGCAACGAGAGTTACTTGTATTCATTTTCCCTCTCCTTTATGCATTTCTCATTTCATTGGGAGAAAAGTTTCAATTTATAAAAGTATCAAAAAGTTGGAGAAGAAAAGGTATAAAAATACCATATTAGGTAAAATGGAATTGAGCTTCAAGTTCATGTTGATATTTCATTATAAAAGACTTATTTTGTTCACTTTTGTATACAAGTCTCTATACTGACATTCAACAACAACTGATGAATGTTATCCTCAATGAACTTTCTAAAATATACAATAGCTATAATAGTATCCCCATGCAAAACTCTTCATACATAATTGTGCTATTACATCATGTATACACTGGGAACAATAAACACGATACACAAAATCAATTTTGACATACCAGTATAAAATAAAAATAACATTAAATGGAAATAATTTCAGTATTTTTTAGTATATTTCTATCATAACTTGGGGTAAAAATCCTCCTCCTGGAAAGTTTCATCTGGCTTGATTTTGTGGGAGAATTTATTTTGTAATATTTATCTTCAGCACCTGCTTGGAATTCATTGACACCGGAAACAATAGTCAACTGCTTCTGAAAAGCAGGATTTAATTTTAGTGATTCAATGGAAAGGGATGTAGACATCGAGGATATAAATGAAGAAGATTGGTCATGAGATGCACCTGGTACCAGTACTAACTTCTTAAGTGCAATGATGATGTGGGCACAACAGAGCATCCTCAAGACGTGGAAGAAATCTGCAATGATATGGAAAAGGAAGACAGGGCAGAAGAAGAAGAGTAGATTCCTACTTTTGGCAAGGCAGTTGCGGTGTCGAAGTTGTGCAAAGATACACAACTTCTTTCAACATGGAAAGTAGAAGTTTAACGCAACCGAACAGGGTAGAAAGAAAAGAGAACTTCTGAATATTCACCACACCTGCCAGAAAAAGCAAATAATTTTGCCGGATTACTTCAATAAATAACTTTTTTATATTTTTAAGTATGCTCAGCATTAATTTACTCTGTAATATGTTTGTGGGTTCCACTATAATTGTGTTTATTTCTTATGTGATTAGCTTTATTTAAAAGCTAGTTTATTATTGAGGTTTTTTCAACAGTTTCATTTAAAAGTACCTATATATACAAATAATACAAGTCTTATGAGAAAATGAGAAATTTCTTGATGTAATTTTGCAAAACCTCCATTTAATGAAATCCTGAATTTAGCGTAAAAAGAAGCACTCCCCCAGGTATTCATTAAATAGGGATTTTACTGTATATATATTTTACAATAAAAGGTGGCACTTGTCTGTGTGGACAGCATTTCTATAAAACCAAAAAACTTAGGGATAAAACAGTACACTTACTAAAGAGACTTTGAGGATGTGCACCTCAGGGCCAGAATTTTGATTATTGGGAGGATGGAGTTGCCATACAAATCATAGTCTGACTAGAGGCGTGTTGATATTTTGTCAAATTACACAATTTATTTTAAATATTCTTAGCCAAGTATCAAATTTGAATCTATATTTAATTTGTTCAATTACGGAGGATTATTGGTCATTTATTTATCTTGTGGGTACCTTGAGTTTGAATGAAAATATTAGTGAGTGAAATGAGAATAAAAAATTCATTTGATGATTTTGAAAAAATTTTAATTGTTTTAAAAAGAAACTGAAAACAGAGCTGTAGTTATTGGATTAAAAAAAAACTATTATGATTTCAAATTTTACCATAAATTTTTCTTTTTATACTTGTGTTGCACACAAGATGTGTAAATAGAACCCATGTGTACAATGCTTGCTTGAAACACTCAGCACATATAAGTTTACCATAATTACCGTATACCTGTTATTGACGGATTGGGCATGAGTGGTAGGTCATGGTGTCTTTGTTACCAGTACAAAGCTCAGACTTTTCTTGTGTGGTTGCTGGTCATCCAGTGTCGAATCTTGAATGTTTAATGGAACTGTCTCAAATTATTTGAGGAATTTTTGCACACAGCAGTCGGGGCAAGGATCAAATTGCCAATCTTCTCTTCAGGTAATTTATGACCAGCTTCCTGACAAGTGCTTTCAGGTAATGTCAGGTAACAAACTTTTTATGGCAGTTAGCTTCCAAAATTATTTGCCAATTTATGCCACTAATATTCAAAAGATTAAAAAATAACTAACAGCCAATATTTTGCTTTTCTGAAAAATAAATAAAATGAGCTTAACTCATCTACTCAACCCTCTGTCATAAAATGTTACTGCCTCTGGTTTTATTTTATCCCAGGTTTTTGGAATGATGCATAGCTGATATTAGGATTACCGCCTTACCCTTGTGTGTGTGTATTTTTGGCTAATCAACCTATTGGATTATTATAACCATAGCTCCTTCCACATAGAACATACTCACAAGGGAGGAGGCATACCCAGTGCCGGCATTAGCCTACTCGTAATGAAGAGCACCAAGGGTGCCAATGTCTTAACGTCCCTTCCAAAGGATGGAACGCTGACTTTGCACAGTCTCCTCAAACACATTACCCTTCTTTGGCATGAACGAAATTAGAATGGTGTCATTTTGACCAAATCAGAATAGTATGAGTAAACTTCTCGAATGCATGCAAAGACCAAAGAAAGGTTCCTTAAATTCCCATTTATCCTTTTGACCCTATACTTTCATGAAAACTCAAGTTCTCTTTCATATGGAAAAGGTTAAAAACTAATATTAAAAAAATATATTAGAAAAAATTGTCTACATAAATGGTCGCACTGAATCACCATTACCTGAAAGTATCTGCATTGCATAACAAAAGAAAGAAAATTGAGAGATAAACCTATGAGTCAGTATGGTTCATGTTACTAGGAAGACACTCAGAGGTAAGGGTGTCTTGGAATTTCCAGTTATACATAAGTAATACAAATGGGAATCTGGTGGAACTTTTCCAGGGGGCAAGGAGACAGGAAAACTCCCACAGTGGCTTGTTTTCGCTTGACACAGGCCTGGCCCAGAGGGAAGCAACTTCCCTCCTTACTCCCCCCAGCAGACTCCCATGGTAAGATATAATCCATTTGGTCACGGTGATCCAGCACAACCATTCTAGGGATAAGGGCAAATGGAAATGCAAACAACTTACAGGAACTATGGATCCTCTTATCTGTAAGAACACAATTTTCCTGGTAGCAAGGTAGTATACTGCCAAAAGAAAGATCAAAATCATTTTAATGCTCAAAAAATTGTCATAGAAATTCAAACTAATTGCAAAAATTTCGATGCTATAGAAGAGACCATTAATTGATTCTCACTACACTGTTTCCTTTTCTGGTTCACGACTGTGTATCATTTTATTTGATCTACAGACATGATTTGCACATGAACTGGACAGGTCAAAAGTCGAGTTGAAAATAAATGTACATATTTTAGCATTACGGATCTCAAAATTTTACAATAAAAAATGTTTTAATTGTAAATAACAATTTTTCGCCATAGACCCCTTTGTCTCATGTATTACTGATCTCATTGAGTGGAAAATCATTACAACACTAGGAACTAATTAAAATATTGGTATTACAGACAATACACAATTTAAAGTGAAAAACAAAATAATAATTAGTTGTAGAGATACTGATGATAGAATTCATAAATTTATAGCAAATTTTCTCCAAAAGCATGTTTTATTACCTTATAAATTTATCAATACCGCTTAAGACTTGTATTGCATTGAGAAGGTTATTATAAAGGAACCACGATACATGGACTATACTCAGTTGGTTAAAAATTTTGTTGTCTGAAACAGTAAATATATATATAATGCATGTACATGTCAGAGGAAAACAAATAAAAATACAATGTTCTACAAACCTTCGCAAGAAGTCGTTATTACTGATGACGATGCATCGAAGGCGTTAGGTCCTACGATTGGAATTAGATGATCATGGACAATAAAACCGATATATTCCGGCTTCAAATTGTTAATAATTAAGTCCATTGCCAACTGCGGTACGTTCCCAATTGAAATAGATGGCTAAATTTTGAAATAATTATCACACAGCAAATTAAATTAACATCATTTGAAATATCTCAATTAAATAAAATTAAAATAAATAAATTCGCAATACAACAGCAGAACAGCACAACATGAATTGGTTGTATTTAAATAACTTACAATTATAAACGTACTCCCACTGATATCAACATCTTTCTTTTTCGAGAACATCATGACGTTTGTTTTTATGGTAAATCTTCCTCTTGGACTATTATCGGCAGAACACCATGAATGTGAGGTGAGAAGACAAACGCGCAGACGGCGAGGCCGGTCAAAAATATCAGACGACAGAAATGCGCGTATCAACGTCATAGCAAACGTGTAATCCTGTTGGGTCCCTCGAGTTCCTCAATTTCGCGCGCAATTTATACCGCTGTTTCAGTACCTGCCGTTTGCCAAATCTTGTAAAGAGTAAAAGATATAGCATTAACATGAAATTAACAGTGATATTCCCATGGTGAATTTTCGAGCGCGTCTTGTGGCTGAAAACAAGTTTTAAAAAACAGACTTCTTCAGTGGTGAATCACAACTGAAGATGGTCGCATTGTAGCCGGAATGCGCATCTAATTTTTCACAATGTTATTGCAAATATTGATACATAAGATTATTACTTGTTTTTTTGCAGTATTGGTTCTTCAGTGCGTATTTTTTGAAGCACTGATAGTGTAGAATTGTCAGTAGATTTTAAAAGGCCTACACCAATTTAGAAAAATTGCTGTTAGCCTACTTTAACTAACAATATTAACAGTAACTTTAGGCTCCTCTTTGTGAAATCTGCAATTCATTTTGCGTGGGAGGTTATAAAGTTTTTCATTCTGTGATTAAAATTTATATAACATAAAAAGATAATAATAGAATAGCAAACAGTATTTGTTGAATTTAATTCAAACAATGCTCTTTAAATATAATTTATCTTGATGAAATGGTGGATGAGAGCAAATATTTACATGTCATAGAACTCACAATACTAGTGTCTCAAAAATTAGGAACATAAGTGCAGTTTTTTGATCTCTTTGACCTTGGTAATTCTCCAGTTTTGGCTTATTGTTAGTTCAAAAGTGTGTCACATTCCACTGCTACTTATTTGCTTGACAGTTTAACAATTTACAATTTTATAACGATTTATCGTTGCATAGCTAAATGTTGCATATTCAAGGTGATGAGAATGAAAGCATAGAAAGTGATGCATATTTATTTATTTAGCATTTTTTATAGTTTGCCCAACATTAAAATTACAGGGCAAACTGCTACAATCTATTATAGTTATATAAAATGTTTAATAATAGTGACATCAAGGTGGCAGTCAATTAAATAATAACTAAAACAATATAATAATGATATTGTAGCATTGATATAATAGCAATGTGACATTAATATAATAACAATTTGTGAAGTACATAGTTATTTATAAATTAATATAAATACATGAATTACTCTATAATATAATCTTAAACATTGTTTTTAAATATATACTTATGATTTTAAGTCCTTGAGGAAGTATCACCATTGGACAAATTTCATACATACAAATACCTTCTTTTTAGTTTGTTAACCAAATATATCTTAAAGGGTTTTTCTAAAGTTAGCCTTTTTGAGGAAAATGTCTAATTTATGGCAGTGTGCATTATATGTTTTACATATTCTCTTAAGTGGTGAATTTCTACAATAATTTGTGATAGTATAATTTACATCAAAGAGTCTATTTGGTCGCACACCTTTAACTGAGACATGAAAAATAATTTTCTCAGTTAATTTGTAATATCTCCAAAATTTACAATGTCATGCAGAAACATAAGGTCAGTAATTGTTCTTGTTTCCAAACTTTTAAATTTAAATTGGTGTAATAACAAATTATAAGGTAGGTACCTTCCTACATTGTTGTTCATACGAGTATATACATGATATACTCTATAATATAGTAACTTTAAAAAACACTTTTGAGCAAGTTCTATTAATTCTATATATTTATGTAAATATGGTGACCATATAACAGAGCCATATTCAATTTTGCTTCTAACTAAAGAGTAGTACAAAATACATAGAGCTTTCACAGACTGAAAATTACTAGTACTCCTAGCTATGAAGCCCAGCATTTTAGTTTTTGATCAATATAAATGCCAAGATCTTTTACTTCAGTTGCTCTTTTCAATAGGGTACCTACCATACTATATGAGTAATCAAAATAATTTTTCTTTCTACAGTATGACATAATACAACACTTATTCACATTAAAATGCAAGTTATTTTCAATGGACCATTTGTATATCAATATCCTGTTGCAACTTTAAACAAACACACTCACATTTTACTTCATGGAAAAGTTTCACATCATCTGCAAATATTAGGAATTCTGAATTTCGTACTTACATAGGTAAATACTAAAAATAATAATGATCTCAGATTAGTTCCTTGTGGAACACCTGATGTTACAAAAAAACTCTTCAGATTGACTTGTTTTATATATCACATACTGCTTTCTCTTAAATAAATAGCTTTTTAGCAGTGACAATAAGTTACCAGAAATACTGATTGAGCACATTTTCTTGACTAGTATGTATTGATCGACAGTGTCAAAAGCTTTCTGGAAATCTATACATATTGTATCTACTTGAACTCTCTTATCCATTTTACTAATTACATAATCGTTAAAGTATACAAGGTTAGAAACTGTCAATCTACCAGTCCTGAATCCATATTGGTTGTTGCATAGAATATTTTTAATGTCAAAATAAATGTATTTATACAGAATGGATTCAAGTTTCTTGGTGAATACTGATACAATTGAGACAAGTCAGTAACTCTTAATGTCATTCTTATCTCCCTTTTTATAGATCGGACAGCCTTTAGCTCGCTTCCATTCATTTGGATAAATACCAGAACATAATGACAAATAATATATACAATGTATCTCTTAAATAAATAGCTTTTTAGCAGTGACAATAAGTTACCAGAAATACCGATTGAGCACATTTTCTTGACTAGTATGTATTGATCGACAGTGTCAAAAGCTTTCTGGAAATCTATACATATTGTATCTACTTGAACTCTCTTATCCATTTTACTAATTACATAATCGTTGAAGTATACAAGGTTAGAAACTGTCAATCTACCAGTCCTGAATCCATATTGGTTGTTGCATAGAATATTTTTAATGTCAAAATAAATGTATTTATACAGAATGGATTCAAGTATCTTGGTGAATACTGATACAATTGAGACAAGTCAGTAACTCTTAATGTCATTCTTATCTCCCTTTTTATAGATCGGACAGCCTTTAGCTCGCTTCCATTCATTTGGATAAATACCAGAACATAATGACAAATAATATATACAATGTAGAGCACCAATAAGAATATCAGAACATCCTTTGACAATATATGCAGGCACATGATCTGGCACAGTTGATTTCTTTGGTTTAAGTTTCTTGATGGCTTCCTTAATATCAGATTTACTAATTTTATTTAGACATATATTATTGTTATATATGTTATTACTCACACTAAATACATTCATAAAGTTATTGCTAGTTACATATGTGGATTTAAAGTACTCTTGAAATGCATTTACAATATCGATGTTAGATTTGTGGTCCTTTCCATTGTATTTCATGACCTCTGGTATAGATTTGTCATTTTTCCTTTTCCTAATATGTTCCCAGAAAGTGTTACAGTCACCTTCAACTAATTTAATCTGTATGTTATTAATATACTCTCTATATAATCTATCCATTTCATGCATAATTTTAATTCTCAAACATTAGAACATAAATAAGTGATATAATGATCCCTTTTGTTTATATATCTTATGATGTTGATATTTCTTTTTTATCATGCTTATTACTTCTGCTGAGAACCAGCAAGGATATCTATATTTTCAAATGACACATTTGGGTATACTGCTGTCCATTGCTCCATACAATAATTCGTAAATTTTTTCTACGACCTTATTAACATCTGTTTTATTCTCTAAATCTTCCCAGTTCTTACCTTGTAATTCATTAAATAATTTCATGTAATCTTGTATACATGGACAAGAGGGGAAGCGAAGAGTGTGATAGATTTTGTTGTGTATGATGAACAGTTAAGGGAGCTTGTTAATGATACGAGAGTTGTGAGAGGTGCGGAATGTGGATCAGACCACTATTTAGTGATTTCTAGAGTAGATCTTGGGAGAAAATGGATTGTGAGAAAGAGGAAAGGGGAGAAGGTAACTAGAGTAAAAGTGGAAAGATTGCAAGAGCAAATGAATAGGTGGGAATATGAAAGTGTGCTAAAAGAAAGGCTGATGGCCGAAGAGAGTGAATGGAAGGAGGAAATGAGAGAAGAGAATGTGGCTTGGAACAGATTGAAAGGTATTATCTTGCAGTGTGCTACTAAGGTGTGTGGAACTGCAGTTGTTGGAAGAATGAGAGGTGATGCATGGTGGAATGAGAGAGTTAAAGTGGCTGTGAATGAGAAAAAGGAGGCATATGTGAGAATGATTGCTGCTAAGAATAAAAATGAGTGAAAGACACTGTATGAAATGTATAAAGAGAAAAGGAGAGCTGCAAAAAATATTGTGAAAGAGAGTAAAGAACAATTGCAGGTGAATGAAGCTGAGAAAATGCATTGATTTAAATGATTTTGAGGGGAATAAGAAATTGTTCTGGAAATGGGTGAAGAGAGCAAGGCAAGGAGTGAGTAAGGGTTTGAGCGGAATTCAAGGAAAGAATAGTGATATGATGTGGAATGAGAGTGATGTAAGGGAGTGTTGGAAAAAGTATTTTGAAGAGTTGTATGGAAATGTTCTGAATGGGTTTAAAAATTCGAGTGAATCTGTTGGATTGAATATTAATGAATATGAGGGGATTAGTAAGAACGAGGTAGTTAAAGCAGTGAATATGTTGAAAAATGGAAAAGCTGCAGGTGTGGATGGCATAACGGGAGAGATGTTGAAGTATGGAGGTGATTTGCTTATGTGTTGGATGTGTGATCTGTGCAATCTGTGTGCAAGGAGTTCGAAAGTGCCTGCTGAATGGAAGGATGGTGTAATTGTACCGTTCTACAAGGGTAAGGGAGATAGGACTGAATGTAAGAATTATAGAGTGATTAGTTTGCTGAGTATACCTGGAAAGGTGTATGGGAAAGTTTTGATTGAAAGATTACAAAAGGTAACTATGGATAAAATATGGGGAGTGCAATGTGGCTTCATGCCTGGAAGGGGTTGCACCGACCAAATATTTGCCCTACAGCAAGTGGTTGAGAAGTGCATGGATGTAAAAAAGAAAGTGTACTGTGCATTTCTTGATCTAGAGAAAGCATATGACAGAGTGAACCATAATGAATTGTGGAATGTTTTGAGCGAGTATGGAGTGAATGGTTGGTTGCTGAATGCTATAAAGGTAGTATATACTGGAAGTAGGGCATGTGTAAGGTTGAATGGCATGATGAGTGATTGGTTTAGAGTTGAGCAAGGTGTACGACAAGGATGTGTCATGTCCCCTTGGTTATTTAATGTGTTCATGGATAAATGTGTGAGACAGGCATGTATGGATATGGTGGGTGTTAAGGTTGGTGGAGAGAATGTTTGTGTACTTTTGTATGCTGATGATGCTGTGTTAATGGCTGAGAACCCAGGAGAATTGCAGAGAATGTTAGATAGCCTGCATGATATGACAGGGAGAATGGACTTAAGGATAAATGTGGCCAAAACCAAGGTAGTTGTGTTCAATCAGGAGAATGAGGTGAACGACTGTCAATTTAGCATAAATGGTGGAACGATTGAGGTAGTGGATGAATTTGTATACCTTGGTAGAATGTTTAGTAAAAATTGTAGAGTAGATGGGGAAATCAAAAGGAGAGTGAACACTGGTAGAAAGGTGGCAGGGAGTGTGTGGTTGATTGCAAAGAATGAATGGTTGTCAAAAGAAGCGAAAATGTCTGTATACAAGAGTGTTTTAATGCCTACCTTGCTGTATGGCAGTGAAACATGGGTGTGTCAGGAGAAGCATAAAATTAGTTTGAATGTGGTTGGGATGGGATACATGAGAAGAGTTTGTGGAAAATCTAGGAGGGACAAAGTAAGGAATAATTGGGTGATGAACGAATGTGGTATGAAAGCTAGTGTGACAGATTTGTATGAGAGAGGTCTGCTGAGGTGGTTCGGACATATAGAAAGAATGGAGGAGAGTAGAATCACCAAGCAAATATATGAAGGAAGAGTGAATGGTGAGAGAGGGAGAGGCAGACCGCGAAAGACTTGGTTGGATGTGGTTGGTGATACTCTGAGAAAAAGGGACGTGAAAAGTATGAGGAATAAGAGGAAATGTGTGACTCAGTGTATGAGTGTAAGTGAAGCAAAAGAAGTGTGCAAGGATAGAAGTGTGTGGAGGAAGGTGATGGGTTGGTAATTGGCAGATATGGCATGGCTTACCCCGTAAGGGAAAGCATCAAGGTGTGTTGTTGTTGTTGTAATCTCCTTTTTTAAAGTTATAGGAAGTTAAATTAGAGTATCTATTACATTTACTCAAACTTATTTCAATTAAAAATTCTAATGCAGTGATACTTATAAATGCCAGAATAAATATGAATTTAGGTAAATGGAAACGTTTGGCAAAAAACTACACATGGTTATTTCGCACTCCATGGTGCATTGATTAGATAGCAAAAATGGGGTTATGTTCGAGGGCTTGGATGTTGGGCCAAAAAAGTTATAAATAGTAACTATTGCACTATGATATGTAAATTTTAATGTCACTTAGATAACATAAAGAAATAAAAAATTCCAATAATATGTTAAAAAACGTAGAAAGCCAAATGATTTCCTAAATAAAATCAATGCAAAAGTATGAAAAAGAGGGGAGAGGAGACTACGGCGGATAGGTGAATTAAAATTACTAACTCCAAACCATAAAGTTTACCCAGAGAAGCGCTCAAAAGAAAAGGTTTTAAAATAAAAAATAAATTAAAATACTTACAAGTTTGCTGGACAATGGCCTAACAGGGACTTGTGGTCAAAACCTAAGTCTAAAAGGAAAAAATAATAGCACGAGCACTGCACAAATAAAGAAGAACTTCTCTGGAACAAGCACTAAATACGTATTTATCTTCAGTAGCTGAAGTCGTATGATTTGAAGGTGTCTTGTGTTGTGTATTTATATGTTTTGGATAAAAGTGAAAGGATGAAGGGGGGCGGGGACCGAAGTGCCCGTTAACGCATATAGAGGTGAGTGGGGGATGAGTCCCTTGTCGTTATTCATAACCATTTCTCAGTATTTGTTTATTGTTTATTCATTTTAATTAATGTAAAAGTACTCTACAAGTAAAACAAAGCATCAAGGCAAAAAAATTTAAGATGATGAGAACTTACAAAAAAATGAATGAAATGGTAACTTAGGTGATGGGTTTAATCTATTAAGAGGAGACTTTTTAATTGCTTGCTGGCAGAAAAGAATGAGGAATGAGCGGAGGCTGAAGTCAGGCCCAGCCGTAGGGCAAGGGGAGCAAAGCTGTTGCCTTGGGCATTGCACTTTTGGGGCCCTGTGCTCCAATTGACAAAGAATTTTAGATCTATAGCTTGCCAGATGTAGATCTGGCCAAGAAATGCTCACAAGATAGTAAGAGTAACCGAGATGACAAGATTTCATTGCTAGTACAGCACAGTCAGCAACACATGTTTCATAAAGGGAATGTACCATACCAAACACCGGTAACTTTTCTCCAGACTGTATATGTACAGATTTTTACACTTGGCAATATCCTAACTGACTGCTTCAACTCTATTTAAAGGCATTGTACAGTCAGATTTTAAAAAATTTGACACAATTTAGCTAGAGTTACAAAAATCATTAAAAAAAATCAGGATCTTGATGACTTCATGCTTGCAGAAGAACTGAAAGCTTTGAAACCTATCATTCTGGCACCACTTTACTAAGACCAGTTAAGATTTTGCAATTTCTTACAACAAACAAGTGATGCACAGACTTTCCTGATATGTTCAATGCTCTTAGAATTCTTCTGGCTGTTCCTGACACTGTAGTATCTGGAGAAAGAAGTTTTTTGAAGCTAAAACTTATAAAAACATACAGTAAAACCCCTTATTTACACTTTTCTAGGGACCTGGGAAAAAAGGTGTAAATTGCGGGAAAATGTAAATTGAGGGAAAAGGAAAAATAGCTAAACTGATTTTACTATTAAACTCACTCATTTGTTACAGTAAGACTAACAATAAAATCAGTGTTAACTCGCGAAAACATGCCCTTCCTTTGTCACACTATGACACATGGGGCGGGGAAAAGACCGATAATTACAATACTGTAATTTAAAAAAATTCAAAACATAAATAACATTTTTATTGACCTTTTCAAATTGAACAAATTATAATAACAACAAATTGAAGGCAGGAAAAATAAAATTAATTAGAAAGTACATAAAAGAAAAGGTTGGTTTCCCTAGCATGACGTTCATGTTGGAAATTACTTTGGACTTCGTGTTTTTATATTTGTGTAATACACAATTTTTTCTAAGAGAGAGTCAGGAAAATATACCGTAAATACCCGCGTATAATGCACACCCTCGTATAATGCGCAGGGAGGTTTTCAGCCTCGTAATCTATGATTTTTCTATATACTTGCGTATAGTGCGCACAGATTTTTTTAGCGTTACTGTTCCAGAATAAAGTAGATGGTGTAACGTGTTCTAAGGCAATGATCAAATTTTTGGTATTATGTATTGGTAACATAATGAAAGTATGAAATGAAATTTTCGAATAATGTTCCAAAAGAATGTCAGCTAACTCAATCATTACATGCTCTATGTTTACTTACAAGGTGATATTAGGATATACACAATAAATTGAATTATATTAATTTCATAGTATGGCATATGACATTCTTTGAGCTAATAAAATGAAGGAATGACAATAATCCTCTGTTTTTTACATAAGTTTTTGTCACGCCTGAGGTGGACAGGTTCGCCCAACCTTCAGTTTTACCCTTATTAGAACACTCTGGAGCACATAAAAACGATAGCAAATAACCATAATTAACTAGACTCTAAGAATCAAGAATAAATCACGTATGAATGCTGAGAGAAAGGTAGGGAATGATAACTTTATTTAGTTCTACAAGAAGCATCAACTCCCAGCGTACTCAAAGGCATCTGCTGCCATTGTTTCTAATTGTAAGTAGTACCAGTACCTCACCACCAGGCCGGGCGCCGGTGTAGGGTGACGTCATGCATAAGATGATGATTCCAATAACAACATCGAGGAAGAATAGTCCAGTGACAAAGAACTTCTTGGCTTTTAAAATGAATAAATACTGAATTCATTCTTTTCATATCTAATTAATGAATGTTTATAGAATTAGTTAATAAATTTTTACTATTATCTATCTTACTTTTTGTATAAATCACCAATAAAAATATGAGGATACCCGGGCAGTAATTACTGTGCCGAAATTGTGGAAATATGGGGTCAAATGAAAATAGGAAGATTATGTACCCTCTTATAACATGCATCCTAATTTTTAACTCAAATTTTTCGAAAAAAAGTGTGTATTTACAGTAATTGCCACATACCTAAAATGTCTGTAACCCCACAAGCATTTCCCACTGGTCCCGGAAGATGTCTAACTAAGCTGCACTTTTCAACCCTGGTCCTTTTCAGGGACCTTACCGCCATTCACTCCATCTTTTCCAAGAAAAGATGAGCCTGTAGATGGATGTTCATAATCATCTTCACTTTCCTCTGATGCAGAGTCGTGTTCCGATTGAGTAGTAATGCCCTCTGGAATATCATTTCTTCATCAGGGAACTCAAACATTTCTAATATATGCAGATGTTCGGCTTCGATCATGGTGAAAAATGCAATATACTTTCTAAAAATAAAAATAAATCTATAATATTGAAAATAAAATAAAGAATAAATAATAGAGACCTAAATATAAACTATACATACCTGAGAGCACACATGGCAGGGAATCGACCAATATGGAAAGAAAAGACATGCATGTGTTCTTTGGCCACCAGCTGAACTTCAACTGAGCTTAAAGCAGGGTATCAAACCCGAACCAAAAATCGAAACTGAAAAAAACTGATATTTTAGCTGGAGAGAAACCTAACCCCAACCGAAAAAAAATATTTTTCTGAACCCGAATTGAAACCGAAAACCATTATTTATTTCATTCCATTTTTTTGGCTCGCATAAACAGTGGGAGCGAAAGAAATGTTTTTCCTTTTGCTTTAATATGAGTCTTTTTTGAAAGCCTCGCTTTTTAGCACCAAATAAGGCAAAAGCTAATGGTTTACATGAGAATACATGCTCCAAAGCCTTTGGAGAGATGTATCTTTGTGATAATATCTGTCGGTTCAGAGGTGGGATTTTCCATGGGCAGCTCATTACATAGAGAGGGTCAAGGATACATCCTTCTGAGGTTTCCCAGAACCCCATTAAACGAGGCTAGTGGAAATGATCTTAGTGGTGCTATGAAGACAGCCGCTAATCATCTTTGTACCCTCCCCCTGAGCGTACTCCATGGAAAGTACCGGGTAAAAATGTTTCATGATTTTTACCTTGGATTTTGCTTAAATTTGGAGGTTATTGTCCACATAAACATTCATCCTTTCTCCATTTGAATTGAACCCTTATATTCTGGTAGTCTTTCTCTAAAACTTATCCTGGAAAGATCGCTCTGCAGTCGTACTTTTGAGGTATTCTTACTTCTGTAAATTTCTATTTATACAGTGCATCTTAAACAAAATGTGCACACATATTAGCATTTGTTGCTTAAAACTGAAGAGGGATTAAGGATTAATGCGAATTTATTTTTGGTGAAGTATTTTGCCGATTGCAAAAACGCATGTTAGAGACTCTGCTTGAAGAAAGGCAGTTGATGACGCAATGAATATGTAAGTATTTTTTTTCTGTTGATGTGTGTGTGTTTGATTTCAAGAGGATATTTAGTACACTGATGTTTCGTCTCCATTTCCCCTGGAAAAATGCAAAAATCTGTCCTGACATGCAGAATTCTTGGTTATTATTTTAAAATATCTAAGATATTGGCGCAATAATTGCATGGCCATGAAGTTAAAAGAATTTTGATAAATTTTCTCATCATCAAAATTTATTTCTCAACCGCGTTTCTTCAAAGATTTACGTTTTTACTTTCTCCATATACAATGCATAGAGAAAGTATTGTTTTCATGAAAAAAATCGAATTCGAGATCTCAACGAAAATATATGTTTTAAGGTTCCCTGAACACATTTTGACTATTTTCCTGATGATGTCTGTGGGTGTGTCTGTGTGTGTGTCTGTGACTGGAATTTTGTGTGCACTAACTCAAAAACTATTAATCAGATCAATGTGAAATTATATATTTTACATTTTTGTTAAAGTGAAACGAACTGATTAGTTTTTGGTAAAGATTGGTCAACTGGAAGTGGGTGTTGACTCTTTTCACTTATGCTTTAATATTTGATGAATGTAAAAAGGTATTGGAATAAATATTGTAGTAAATGTTATTTTCTATAGCCTTTGTTTGAAACATATTCCCATATATTGCATTTTTGAAGAGATATTTTTAAAACTACATTTTTTTTAGCTGCCACAACAACACCACCTACCGGCAACTATTATAAACACTTTACACTTCTTTTTATTTTCTTAATTGTTGGAGCTTCAGGGCTATATCCAATATCAGAAAGCTACAGTTTGAGTTTAATCTATGCCAGGTCTTAAATTTTTCTCACAGTTGCTTAAAATATTTATTAACATTTAACCTATTTGGAATTTTGAAAAATATTTCTGATATGGAGAAAGTCATGTGGTGGCCACATCAGATTTTTATTTTATCATTTTAGGTCCTTGATAACCAGTATAGTTGGATTCTATTGTTGTCATCATTCTCCTGCTTAATATGCATACATTTAAAAAGCAACTACTTTTTTCTAATCTTCCTAATCGTCTCCGATGAATGTCCCCGTGTGAACAGCCATTGTCAATATTTGCTTAAAAAGAATACAACAATGTTTAGTACAATTAAAAAAAACAAAATCGAAATTCCACCTTCTTTTATAAATCCAAAAAATCGTCCAATCAATTCAACGTTATTTAGCTTTCAAAAGAAAATTACTATTTTGTCTTTTGTGCTGAAAAAAAAAATGTGTCTTGTTACTATCATCACTGCATCATGATGACAAAATCACTGAAACTGAAAATCAATTACCTGAAATTATTACATTTTACAACTCCACAAAAGGTATAGTGGATACTACCATTCAGTTATACTACAGCATGGCTTGGAAAATTAATATGTGGCCTCTCATTTTTTACACATTTATGAAGGAGCCACCATTGAAATACAAAAGTCAAAAATTGTTTTTAAAAGATCTTTCCTTAAGTCTCATTTAACCCCACATCAATCGCCGTGCTCAAATTTCAACCCTATCATCTTCATTGAAAGTTTCCTCTACTCAGTTTGCATCTATTCAAGTTGAAGCATATGAAGATATACCTAAAAAATTAAGACTGGATAAACAAGCATGTTTTCAAATTTGCAAAACCAATCGGAAGACTAAATGTGCATGTATGTATTGTAGACATTACATTTGTCGTGAGCATACAGCATTGATTTGCGTGAAATGTCCTGAAAGAATTCGATATCAAGAAACTGAAAGTTCAGACACTGATGTACAATAATCTTATTGAAGTAATCAATTACAATTTTTAGACCCAATAATTTTTATTTATTTTGTATTCTATTATTTACCTCGAGTATTATTCAATGTCTGACCCATTCATGTTATGTCCTTCTAGTATATATACCTTTAGTCCTCTATATAAGGGCCAAAGTTATGTTGGGTACTATTTACCCAATGCGAGTGAATATGTTTCTAACATAGATGCGAGTACTCAAGGGTTAAAACAATTTTCAGTTGAATATAAAAAAGTAAAAGTCATCTTAAACTCAAATAAAATACACCGCTGTAAAATTAAGGAAAATAATTCAGTATAACTGATAAGCATCTCAAAAACATAAATTGGCAATGTATGCATAATATTATGTAATCAGTTAATGTAATAGAGAGAAAAGGTTTTTAAATTGCTGTGTACTAATGCCGCTTTACGCACTTTATGATAATGAATGTGATACCAGCTTTAGCCAGTCACCATGCTGTAAGAGTAAAGTTATACTAAGGCCAAACAACAATTTATTACTGTTAAATTTAAAACTCAACTTTTATCCACAGCTTAAAAATTTTTTCTCTATAATGTGGAATTTGTCAATATTCCTCTGGTCTTGAAATGACTACCATCAGCTGGAGATAATGGTAAATAAGCACTTACATCTAACATGTTAATTAAGTTTTTAATATTTATTGAAAAACCTTTTACTACATATTTTTCTCATTTTTGAAGAAAATCATTATTTTCACTTGAAATATTGCTTCTCAGGAAATTTCTTGATATGAAAATGCTATTGTCTCTTTTAATTGGAAAGAAAAAAGTTTACTGTTAAATGTAGGATAACTTGTCACATTTTGGTATTGAGCAAAAGGAGAATTTAGTATAATATATTACTCCCCAGGTATCCACGAGTTCTGTATCTACGAATTCATGTATACATGAGTAATACTGTATATCCTACTTCACAGGATCTGTGAGCAAGGTGTTGCATATCTGCGAAGCTCTTGAACCCGTAGATTATTGCAAAAATATGCAGATATGAGAGGCTACTATGTAATGCCTCATGCAGTCATAAAAATTGTATTGATCTATAATTATTCTTGTTTATTTTCTGCATGAGAATCCCCCCCTCCACTGAGCCAAGTTGAAACTACTTATGCATAATGAAATACTTTTCAATCTTTTCTAGATCCATTGTTACTACTACAAATTTGCCTAAATATAGCATTGCAATCTACAAAATTATTGCTTTTGTATGGTTCATAGAGGTCTGTAACCTATCCTTAGTATTACAAAGTAAATATAGGACTCAGTATCCACGAATTCGGTATCCGCGAGGTTTTTGCAGAATGCATCTCTTTGCAGATACCGGGGGAGTAGTGTATTTGCTTTATTAAAATCATATAATATAGTCTTATAGTCAAGGATGTTGTAAATGTTTCAATTGTGAACCTATTTAATCTGCCATCCTTGGGACTAGAAAGTTACCAGTTTTTGTTTGATGAAAAGTTTGATGTTAAGTTTGATCCATTGACCTTTAACCCCTTAAGCAAGTAAAGCATCTATAGAAATGCACCATAGTCTTCCGCATAGCTTGGAGAGCATCTGTAGATGCGCTTCAAAAAAGAATTATTTTCTCAGTGGGCAGAGGGTTTATGGATGGACTTTCTTCGACAGTCTGCCATCTATTGTGATTTTTTCTAACTCTGTTTTATCAGCATAAGATTGCTGAAAAGTAAATATTTTCAATGGTGTAAGCTCAAAACAATTTGAAGCAGTGAATCCCTTGATTTTTCTAAAGTCACATGGCCTCAGTCAAGAATTCTCGAGAATCTCAACAATGACATTATATATCACCCGAATCTCGAGAAATAAAATAACCTTCACATATACTGTGCATAAACACAATATATTTGGTAGAATGTATTTTTTATATAATGTCTTTCCTTAATACTTGGGTGACAGTAGTCTTTCAGATTTAATGGATAATCAGCATTAACGGTCACCCCTTCCTCCATTAGTCTGTTAAATCGAGATTTGTCTGTACTGCTAAGCATCTTGTATTTTGTTTCCCACATCCCTCACCCCCAGACAATCCAATCATCTTACCTTCATCCCTACCAATCAAAATTTATTGTATATGTCAATTTGGGAAGGAATATATGAATGATAATTTGACAAGTACAGAAAATTATTAACTTACTTTTTCTTTATTCCTAATTTTGTATTCTGTTTCTTTGTTCACTTTTGTTCAATTTTATCACTATTGCATTTGCTATAAGGGAGTTATTCTATTCTGTCCGAAGCTAACCTATCCAACACAGATTTTTGAAATCCATGATATTTTGGAGGGTGGTGACTTCCTGCTACAAATTATGCCATATTAAGGAGGTTAAACTGTATTTGACAAATATTTTGGACCATTCTTTATGCCACCCAACCTGTTTGTTCACTAATATTTGGTGACATATTAAGGGTTATAATAATTGTCGTCAGTGATGGATTTGGAAATTCCCCACCTGTAGACTAAACTATTTTTCACCCACTTTTTGGTGATCATAATAGTTTAATTCATCAAAATTCTGCATAGTATTACTATTTTTTCATTCACTCTCTGAAATCTGATTTTTAATGCCACCCAAAATCTTGTTCCCCTTAGATCATTGCTAAGGTGTCCATACATTCCAGTTTTCTGGGATTTGTTCCAGTTTTCAGTTTTATATCTTAGTGTCCCTAAAAAACTCTCTGAGACATCCAGATTGGATGCTATCATTATGTAAAGTTCTTGATGCCAAAAATCAAATAACCGAAATGTAAATTTAGTATGGCAACAAAAACTAGAAAAGGGTTTTTGGCTGCTTAGACTCTATACAGGTGAGAGAGTGATAACATGTAACCACAAAGTCATCTGACTAAAAGTGATAAATCTACAAACGACTGTATAGACCAGTGTTTTGAAATGATTTTTCACTAATGGCTTCCTAACCTCATCCATCTTATTCCAAGGCATTCCTATTACATTGTCCATTAATAAAGTTGTACTAAGAAGACATATGATAGCCATAAATTGAATTAAGGCAATAAATTGAATCTGTAAGGACCTAAGTAAATATGTAGGGTGTTGCAATTTAAAAAATCCTTACATGATGCAAATAAATCTAAACCATAAAATTTGCATGCTTTTAAAAATGTTTATACAATCAGATTTAAAATTTTAAATTGCTATGAAATATCAAGCTGAAAATTATCAGAAAAAATTTATTTTTCCTAGTGGGATATTTAGAGTAATACAACCACCTTAAGAAAAACATGAATGCAAATGATATGTCCTAGCCATGTGAGAGCTAGAATTTGATGGATATATGCTATAAGTCTCATGATTACGATGGATAAACACAATAAATATATGTCGAATATTTTGTGCCTTTAGGTTTGGAAACCATTGGCTTAGTCAGTGTGCCTGTCCTTTTCTTTGGCAGCCTACTTACATACAGTGCAGAAATGTTGAGAAGCTTTTGGATGCAGACTATTATATATATATATATATATATACCGTATTTAATCGATTATAAGCCGACACTGATTCTAAGCCGACCCCCACTTTTCACAAGTCCACGCAAGGAAAAAAAATATTTTTGGTCAATTAGGACTATTTATCTCGATATTCCAACAAGTATGAATGTGGCGGATTTTCAGTTCGTAATTAAATAAAGATTAAAAACTGAAATTGCAACAACATTAACATATTTTTTTACTAAAATATATCTTCACACGACGACTCTTTTTCACTCTCCTCATCCCACAAAACGTCATCTTCTGTGCCATCGAGCGAGTTTGTAATGGAACACTTTTTGAATGAACGTACAATCAGATCACTCGGATTGCCATTCCATGCAGCGGCAACCCAGGATGTAATCTTCTACTAATTTTATGTTCTCGAGCAATTTCACGAGCTTTTGTTTGTATAATCTCGGAGTTCACTGGCAAACAGTTATTTCGTTGATCAATCACAAAGTTATTAAGGATCTCCTCCAATTCATGGTAACGTCCTTGCTTGGGGCCTCCAAATGTTTTTCTTTTGCTTGAACACTTAAGTAACTTCTCTTTATCTCTCCTCCAGCGTCTAACATTTGATTCATCAATCCCAAAGCGCCGTTGTGCTGCAAGATTAGATGTCTCTTCTGCATAGGCAATAACGTTCCTCTTAAAGTTCGCAGAGTAATGCGTTCGTCCCATCATGGGGTAATTAAAAACCGAAAAACTCGCTAAGAAATAAGAAGTTTACACTTGCCGCGAGGATGTTCACAACGAAACGAAATATTTCACTCGGGAATCACAGGACACACTCACAAGACACTTAAACAGTGTTGCCAACACCGGAGTTTGTATACATGATGTATGTTTGCGAATTTGAAACAGTATTGAAAGAATACTTAATAGCTTTATCAATGTAATGAGTGGAGAGTGGTAATGACTATAAAATACGAGGAAGGTAGTTTAAGAATACTATTTATTTGATGAATGATGCGTCTGTTATTTAATTGAATAAACGGGAGAAATCGTCGCATGTTTAACATTATAAACTTGTAAGTACTTATTTTGTTACATTTAACGATAAAATTATTTATTAAAAAAAAACCTGAAACATCAATTTGGTGAAAATTAAGTCGAAAAATCCGCTATCCCCTAGCTTACATTTTTCTAATCCCCAGACGGTATCTAGATAAAAAGCTAGATTTAGCGGAAAATACGTCAAGTTGGTGACACTACAATGAAATATTTTAGTTAGTGGAGGGGGAGTGTGAAAGCCTACGAATACGTGCACTGCCACCACAATTACCGTATTAGCCCGAATATAATGCGACCCCAAGTATTTTGAAAGGAATTTTAGAAAAAGACGAAAAACATTTAATTTTCTCTATTTTGCACATTTAAATTACCTGTAAACTCATGAATTATGTACTAAAGGGGGGTAATGTGACGCCACGTTTAGACGGTCCTCGTTTTCTAACGTTCTGTCGCGACCCTGCGTGAAGTTGTGCCGGTGCTGTGGTTGCTGCAATTTGACCTTGATTTATTTTCAAGTCTCCTCAGACCACTACCGAGTATATTTGTACAATGTAGCATCGTAACATGAACGTCCAATTCACTTACAATGTAGCAATTATAAAAATATGCGCTGAAACACGCGTCATGAAACGCGCCGATACGCAGTTATTTTTTAAAGATACAAGTATTCGAATATAGTACGAATGCAACAAGTACTCGAATATAGTGCGAATGCGACTTTCAAAGGTACATATTGAGGAAAAAAACATCGCACTATATTCGGGTCAATATGGTATTACAACTTTGACGCGCCTCTTATTATTTACGTAATTTATTTCGTCTTAGTTATTCGGTCATTTTTATTCTTATTTATAGTAGATAGTTTACGTATTCTTTAAAACGCTTATATCTTGCATTATAATGTAACTGAAGAAATAAATTCAATTACTATTTCATTTGACTCCGATTCTAAGACGAGTAGCAATTTCTGAGATGGTGAAAAGGTAAAAAAAAGTCGGCTTACAATCGATTAAATACGGTATATGGATGTCAACAAGGTGTTGGGATGAGGAAATGATGAGTTCTCTCTCTGTAGCTGATGAAGGAGTAGTTCCGAAAGCTTCTACGTTTGTGATGTTTCTGTGTTTTAGTGTTCTTTTATGTGTGTCGCTTCGACATCCCCGGTGCCTCGCCAACCTGAAGTCGTCTGATTGGTGAGTGTTCACTGGGTTTCCTCATCCCAACACCTTGTTGACATCCATATATCCATTTTACCTTTCCTTTTCCGTAAGCTGTTATATATATATATATATATATATATATATATATATATATATATATTAACTAAAGGAAAAGAAAAGGTAGTGATGAGGGTGGCAACAAGGTGTTGAGGGAAGCCCAGCGGACACTTACCAAGTTGAGGACCAAGCTGGCAGGCTGCTGGGGGCGTCGAAGAGACACGTAAAACACACGAACACAAAAACACACGCAAGCTTATCGGGCCTATGCCCTTCTTCAGCGAAAGAGTAACGTAAAGTATATATATATATATATATATATATATATATATATATATATATATATATATATATATATATATATATATGGGCATCTGCGGCGCTCTTGCTAAACGAATCTCTCCCTCACCACGCCAGCGGTGATTGGGTGCCCGATCAGTGACTTATACTGTTTATCTTTTTCCAATTTATTTCATACTTTGCCTAACAGTTTTAGGCATTGTATAATTTGCCTAGGAATTCTACACAATTCCGGATTTCATACTTTTCCGGTAACATATGTATATATATACATACATATATATATATATATATATATATATATATATATATATATATATAATGTACATATACATTGATTTTACTAAAATGTATGTACATTAGTAAAGAGTGTTAAGGTTAGGCTGCCTTTGTTTGTTGAATGCCCTGAACACCAGAAGGTGTGGGCCTGTCATCTATAATGTTAAAGAAAAAGGTTACTATATTAGGTATGACAATTTATGAGCTGAAACTTCTGTGGCACCCCAGTTGTGAACCACTGGTCTAGACAAACGAGTGTGCATTCAGTGTAACTGCAGCTTTAGAGGTTGTGAGATTGTGAATTATTGTGCTGTCTGCATATGTAGCATAATAAATGAAAAATCCTAATTTTAAAAATTCATATCTTTTTAAATGATGGTGATTTTTTTACGTACAACAGGTTTGTTTTTTCAGATAGTCTTCATCTCCATCAGAAATCATCAAATAAAAAGGTTAGTTTTCAAAATGTTGGAAAATTTTTGCATTTTTAGTAATCACTTACAACCCATAACTCCAACAGAAATTCCTAAATGCAAATGTGCATTCAAAGTTGATTACCAAAAAGAATGAAGTTTTATATAAAAGGAAGATGTGAGAATGTGGCTGAATGCAGAATTAGCTTATTTCATCAGCATAAGTCATGGCAGTAAATCCAATGTACAAGACCATATAAACTCAAAAAACATGCAACAAAAATTCAGGCAACTACCTTGTTATCAAAGCAGAAACAGTTTTTGCCAAAGAAAATTCAATGGAGCATTACAAAGTAGCCATATATGGACTAACAATGGCCAATCATCTAATACAGCATCACCAGTCATTTAGAAGTGTTGACTACACCTTGTCTTTTTGGTGTACTATTTAATGACTCGCAGATCACAAAAGAATTTTCCAGTGTATGAGTGAAAACTATGGCACAAATCAAGAATGTTCTGGCATTTTATATCCTCAACAAGGTTTTAGAGGATGATAATGAGGCAACATTTTTTAGAGTTCCTATTGATGCCGACAACCACAAGTTCTAAAAAATATTTCTATTCCCATTACATAATTTAACGAAAAAAATGGAATGGAATTAAACTCTTCAAGATGAACTGCTTGCTGAACTAGACAGTATAAAACTGTATTGTCACTTCCTGAAAAATAAATCCAGAGAAAAGTGAGTTGTATTTGGAGGTGACAATATAAATGCTAATTTTGGCGGAGTCAACAGAAAAGGCAAAAATAACATTTTTCTAGATTGAAGGGTTTGTTGAATCTCAATATCAAAGATTTGTTTGTCGTTTCTTCATAATGCTGCTCAAACCGCTTCTAGAAGACTGGAGGGTAAGGTGGAATTGGTGGATATAAAAATATTTTCTTATTTTCACGGCTTCACTCTTCAGACAACGTTTGAAGCAATTTTTTTGGTTGTCGATATACAATATAAAAACTGCTTTCTCATTACAAATAGCGCTGGTTTTCATTATATCCACCATTGGGCGAATTTTAAAAAATTTTGAAGGCTTAAAATCTTTTCTCCTATCAGAAGAATAAGCTCTCGTTATTATCATTATTTAAAAAAACGCTTTGGGAGAAGCGTACTTATGGACTCTATAGCTTTTTATGTTTTATGAATAATCAAATACAGTAACGGATACCTCGTCCGGCGTCCCAAAATCTGGCATGACCTGAAATCCGGCTATATTCGGAGAACGTGCCCTGGTTATCAATTCGAAATTAGAGCGCTGGCTATTTCTCCGACCTGAAACTTTGTTTTACTAACGTTAATGTTTGAAGACGCCGAGTTTTCAGTATACACGCGTCCACTATGTTGTGCTGTAAATCTAAGATTTACTTACAAGGTAAGGTATTCCGGTGTCCGCTCCCGATTTAAAAAATTTTGTCGGTTGACAGATCCCAGAGAATAATGAACTAAGGTACAAAAATTTCTACGAAAATACATAATCCTGTTGAAGAACCCCCATGGAAATTCCAATTATCGCTATGTATTTAAATAGGCCAAATAACAAAATGCTAAGCCTTCAATCTCCGTGTACTCCGATGGCGGAAAACGACGAAAAAACTGTTGAGAATTTTTTCCTTATTTTTCTCGAATTTACCTTTTTTATACAGATCCTGAGATTTTAAGTGGAGTTAGTTGAGATTAGTTATTTTGCTTATCTATATGCATAGAAACAATCGGAATTTAATATATTACGAAATTGCCGTATTTTATGATGTATAAAGCGCGCGTTATCTATACAAACATGTCGAGATCTAGAAAAAATTTACCGTGCGCCTTATACAAACGAAAATAAGTATATGCTAAAAACGTGGCTCTTTAAGAACAATTTTTATTTACGGTTATTGTTATGGTTCTTCGATTCTTATGTCCTATTGACGACAGATTCACGATATCTTCTCTCATCCTGATTAACAGCTTGAATGTACCTAATTCAGCGAAATTGGATGACGATGAAAGATTTTTCACCGCTAAAAACCTATCATTCTCAAGTTTAACAGAAATTTACAGACAAACTTGACGCGCATAAAAAAAACAGCAGTTGGCGCATAAATGTGTATTCTTTTAGCCAGCCCGTCATTCAAGTCCCGAGTTTTACCACGATTATAAATTTTCCACTTCGCGATATCTATACGTTTAAACCAGCAACAAAAATATTAAGATTATCTACCATATGCGCGTTATCAAGGGGAAATATGTTATATGTGGCAGTTTTTATTGGAAGAGGATGAAGATGCATTTGTGATTTAAATTTTAAGAAAATAAGTATATTTGGCCTTCATTTTTAGTAGAAAAGTGTATAAGAATTTGGGATACAAATAAAACCTTTATATTCTTTAATTTTATCGCTTCTTTAATATATTTTAAATATATACATATCAAAGCAACCAAAATCTGGAAAATGTCGAAATGCGGCAAAGGTCTGGACCGGAGTTGGCAGGATAAGAGGTTTTTACTGTAGTACATACTTAATTTTGGAAAATTTGATGTGCCCAGCTCATGACTTCCTCCATACAGAGTAACGAGTATTAATCCAATACTAATGATAAAACGCTCTGGACATCAGTGCCCTCAAGAATAATTATCGGCAATTACACACGAGAATAATTTTTGAACACTGAATAATTTTCACAGTGAAAAATACTCGGAAATATTTTTCAGATAAAAAAATAAGTGAACAAAATTGTTATATGCTATTATGGATAACATAATAACAATGCGCGATTGAAATTACCCATAGCAGCGCTGGGAACGCTGTCAATATTTTCAAGAAAATTTGTTTACAAAATATGATTCTAGATGGCATTGGAATAATTCTGATCACAATTAAATTGATCTTGGTAGCAGAGGCATCACTATTAACGATTAGAAAATTTTATTATAGCAACGGAAGCAAAGATTTCACGAACCCACTGTAGAAATTCAGACAAATAATAAATATATATCTTTAAAAAATCCATTTTATAAAAATATGTTTCAAACAATAGTTGTTCAAAGTTATATTGTCTAAAACTTCATAATGCAAATATTTACATAAATAAAGTCCTAAAGGAGATATTTGAAAAATATCGAAAGCGTATTCAGGGGATGTTTCAAACGTATTTCCGTTTAAATCTCGAATTCACTTTTTTAACGAAAATAATACTTTCTCCTAGAGCGTATGGAGAAAGTAAAATGTTTGACCCGAATGCGGCCCCGCGCGCACTTTGAACCGGGCCTCATGATTTTCCTAGACGGATCTGACTACATAGTGTGTCACAGACTCTCAAGTCGTATAATAATAGTTTAATTCCTTGCCGCTAGAAGCAGGATTGTCGTTCCTCGGCAACCTATCAAAATGCTCAGCTCGGCCATGCAGCAGCAGGCATTAGGATAATATAATATAGACAATCAAAATATCTCTTAAACAATCATTTTTATGAAAGAATGTTTCAAACAGAAGTTGTAGAAAATTATATTTTCTATATTTTTTAGAGCAGCAAATATTTATATAAATTAAGTTCTAGAAGAGATATTTGGAAAAACATAAATATGACAAGAGTAAACCGCCACTTTCGGTCGACTAGTTTCAGTCACAAACACTTCCGATCATAATCTAACGATATAAAACGCTTAATATCTTTGTCTGCCAAAAAAACTCCAAATTTAACTAACTTGATAGGCAGATATAAACTTGATATTTGGCAGAGATTATCTACTCAGATATAAAAATGCTGTGACTAAGGAAAACTTACAAAAAACATCCAGGGCTCGACTTCAGGGGATGATTTTTATTGCTCATAAGATAACATGTAAAAATCGACTTTTCGACGAGCAGACTTGTCTTCTTTTTGAGATTAAAATTTGAAATAATTGACGCACGACCTTTAGATCTGGACTATTTTAGAAAAAATTATAAGGTTTCTTATTCGTTTTTCGTCCACAGTTCGAAATTTCTCATTTTAAACGTTTAATTCACATAATTCGGGGAAATCCTGCTATTTTGACGGGATATTGTTTTGCTTACCAATTACATTGTTAAACCTAGAAATCCTATTGTTAATCCAATCCTTATGGGTTTAAGCGTGCTTTGAAGGCTTTTACTAGGAGAAGATAAGAAAGACGGAAGGAAAGGGAAATGATTTTCATAATTCGTTGCGTTATTTACAAGAAGGAATACCTAAAGAGCCGATTTACTATAATGACCTAAATCCAATATTATTGAAATATAAACGGTATGAACATTTGAGGAACGTGCTGGACGTTTTAATAAACAAACCGATCATATAAAAAAATGATGGAGTGAAGGATTGGGCGATTGGTTGCGGGAGTTAGGTAGACTTGAGGACGGTTTGGAAAATACGGAGAGAGAGGTTTAAAAGAATCACAATAATAATAATAAAAGGCTATCTCGTCCGTCCGTTGACCTGTGTGTTATGCTATTAAAACGTGAATAACTCGATCAAGGATGTAGATAGAAAATTGAAATTTCGCAGAGATTTATATAACGAAATAATCAGAATTTGTTTATATAGGGTTGGCATGGTAATTTAAGAAATAAATGTCCGTTTGTGGCGTCATTTTGAGGGAAAACATATTGTATTTCCTCCGAATAAAATTTATAAATTTAAATTTAATGAAACAATATTTATGTGGACTGAAAATTAAAAAATAGAATCCACTTTATAGTATGTTCCAGAGAGTTGAAATAATCTTGGCCAGCTAAAGTTGTCCTGCGTAATGTTTAACAAATAAATATTCTTTTTGTATGTAACATTTTTATCTACATATATAACGCTGAGAGAGATAGTTACATTTTTTAGGGGGAGAAGGAGATTGTGAGGGAGAAAGGGAGGAGAATGGGAGGGAGAAAGGAGGATAGGAAGAAGTGAGGGTGAAGAATAGGAGGGAGAGAGGAGCGGAGAATGGGAAGAAGGAAGAGAGAGGGAAAATAGGAGGGAGAGAGATAATAAGGGGGAGGGAGGGAAGGGAATGGGAGGGAGGAAGAGAGAAAGGGAGAAAGAATGGGAAGTACCTTAATTTTAGTATATAATCTGCAAATACCCATCATATTTGACGGGAAATTACGCTAGTTTGCTAATAAAACTCTTAATCATAAAGTTTTGTGCCGATCTGATAATTAGTTTTTGAGTTAGAGCGCACACAAAGTTCCTGTCCCATACACACATACGTCATTGAGAAAATAGTGAAAATGTATTCAGATGACCTCAAAATGTGTATTTCCGTTTAAATTTAGAACTCTATTTTTTCGCAAATACAATACTACAGCCTATACTAAGCATGGTGAAAGTAAACAAGTAGTTCTGAAAAGAACTAATCCGCTTACTTTTCTTTCAATACTATTTTCATATATAATTACCACCTTCAAAATTAACAAATTTTCGTGTTAGTAGAAGCAGTAATTTTTATTTTAAGGTGCATAGACGGCTAAGGTCATTTTGTATCGTTGAATATTCTATTCAGAAACATCCTTAGAAAATCACAACATCTATGCCCTAGGCGGGAAGTGAGCCCGCGACCTATAGGTAAGCTGGCAGGCATTCTACCAATCATGCTAACCCAGCCGGTACAATTTTCCGTGTTTATGCACAATACAATATGTAGGGTACAGTAGAAAAGTATTTGCAGGGTCCTCGTCTGTAAGAACAGGGTGCATCACGCGTAAGTGGATGATGACAATGTAATAGAATAACCTATATGAGACGCATTGGCATTTCTTATAACCCTCCGTATTGTGGTGCCATTTCCAATGCTTGGTTATGGCTATTAAATGTTTTCATTTTAATTATAGTAATAATAATTTGTAATGATTTTGTGGTGTCACTGAATTACATAACTGATTTGAGAGTTTAATGGCAGTAAATACAGACAACAATATGTAGTATTCATATTTTTCGCCGCGATTCCGATAGGTATGAATCGACCTAAGGGTCGATTGTTACCTCGATCGGTATGAATCGAAACACGACTGGAATGTGCACTCGGCTCCAGCCGAGTTCGGCAATAATCATTACCATAGCAACAAATCGAAAAAATGGCTCTCAAAACGCCGAAACGAAAGTTTTTGAGAGAAATTAAAGCAAATACGATCAAAAATCAAAATTGTGTGATAAGAATAAGAAGCTTCACTTTTTCCCCCTTAGAACAGTACAAATTCCACTCCGATATCATAATTCTAAAATTTTTTTAAATACAAAAGAAAAACTCTCTGCACGATGGATTTTAGAATAAAATGGGGAAAGAACTCACCTGGAATCGAACTCGGCACCTGTAAATCTGGAATATAAATTATATCCCGGAGGTATTCCCTGAGAGCACTAGCCTCACACCAAGTTTCATGAAAATCGGTCCATTCATGAAGAAGATATTAGTGGGGGACACAAATACATACACACACATACATACATACACGGACAGCGAGGCGATCTCATAAGACTACTTTCCATTTTTTGGAAAGTAGGCTAAAAACAAAAGTAACTATTTTGGAGGTAAAAGAAAATGTTGAAGAATCGTAACTTGAGATCGATCCTAATAACAGTCATCAAATTTTCTATATACGTACTTCGTGCCAAGCCATAATAGAGGGGGGCCAGCAGGGATATTTGGCATGGGCCCCGAGCTCCAGGGAGCCCAAAATTTATGAAGAAGTATAACTTTATTATGAAACTGAGTCGCTATATTTATAAAATAAAATTTTAACCTTAAGAGATAAAGAAATTTGTATGGTTACAAGAATGAAAGGCCGTACTTTAATATATAATATAGCTTTAGTTCTAATAGTTTTTTCTAGCACGCATTAAAAAGCTAATTAGGAAAAATTCCTGTACTTAGCACAATTCGATTTTGCATTTCTCAAAAATAGATAATTTTATTCGAAATAGGAATGAAAATCACATGTATACTTCGAAATACATTTGTTAAATATAGAAAACACGTAATTGTTAAATACATTGGCAATTTTGGTTCTAACGAGCGAATTAGCAATGTTCAAAATGGAAATTTTCTTGGAATTATTGAGCTACTCGGTAAATATGATCCAATTTTATACGATCATGTGAAACGAATTCATGAATCACAGGAAAACCACGTACGTCTTTAAGTCCTCTACCTTTCCTCGTATATTCAAAATGAATTTATCGAGCTTTGTGGGTCATCTGTTCAGAAAATGATTCTTGAAGAAATCCGAAAATTCAGATATCATTCGATCGTCATGGATCCAATTCCAGATTGTTCATACAGAGAGCAAACGACTCTAGTATTTCAATATGTGAAAATCATTGGTGATTCAAAGTTTTCTAGTGAAGAGCAATTTATCTGCTTCGATTCTTTCACACAAAAAACTGGGAAGGAAATCGCTTTACGAATTCTAGAAGTTCTAGATAAACTTAAACTGGATTCCAATGTGTGATCTGGGCAAACATATGATAATGTTGGTAATATGGCGGGAGAATATAATGGTGTAGAAGCATTTTGCTTGTACATAATGTTAAATGCATTTTTTCTAGTCGTGGGACCACAAGTTGAATCTTCTAGGAGTCGAGAGTGCTGAATCATGCAAGGAGCTGATACAATACATTGGAAAGATTCAGCAAATGTTTCTCTTCATACCATATCGAAGACAAGATGGTCGATGCAGTAAAACCAGTTACTAAGCATTTGTGAACTATTTGGGCTGCTGTGGATGAGGTGGAATTCTTTAAACTTCTACCACATGCACGTACTGAACTTCAGTCCATTAAGCAATATTTGGGTACATTCGAATGCGTTCTCTTATTGACAATATGGATAAAAATATTATCTTTATTACAACAAACAAATTTGCTCATTGAGGCACGAAATGCGACTCTAGATGTTGAGATGAAAAACGTCGACAATTTTATAACATACGTTAAACAAATCTGGGCTGAATGAGACGAAATTATTTCCAGGTCAAAGTTATTTGTAGCAAATTCCAAAATTTCAATGGAGTTTGAAGATACTCGCAGCCTTACCACACCGTCTGACGCCGAGAAATACTACAGAATTAACGTTTTAACAGTAATTGTTGATTCTGTAATGTCTAGATTAACATGGCATTTTGAATCTTGGAAGAAGTCGGCAACATTTTTGGAATGCTTTGGACTTTTGTGGATTTAACAGATGAAGAAATAAAAGCCGCAGCATTTGAGTTCTAACAGAAGTATGTTAAAGAAATTTCAAACCATTTGTGTGATGAACTCATTTTTTTGAAAAAAATCCACAAAACAAACTTCAATTCAGAACTCACACCAACCAATTTACTGCGAAATATATTGGAAACAAATGTAACAGAATTATTTCCCAATCTATCGGTAGTGCTAAGGATTTGTTGAGTCTGCCCGCATCAGTTGCTTCGGCAAAAAGGAGTTTCAGCGCTCTAAAGAGGGTGAAAAATTACAACCGCTCCACATGCCCGAAGAAAGGCTAAATGGACTGTGCATTCTCCATATCAATGTTGTCGTAGCCCGGAAAATTCGGAGGGACGGACGGACGGATGGACGGACGGACGGATGGATGGACGGACGGACGGACGGGCGTGCGGGCGGAGGGACGGACGGACGGATGTACGGATGGATGAGTGGGTGGGTACGGACGGACGGGTGGATGGGTGTATCTTTATTTGTGCGAAATTTGGACCATAATGTTCATTCTTACATTTAACCCTTCGTAAATATAATGAATATTATGTATTAAAGTATTACAATGAAGATTATATAAAATATACAACACAAAAATGTATAAGTGAAGATAGATTTAAGTTTGCTGGTAAAACCTAGGTAAAACACTTTTGTTCTTCCTAGTAAAACCCACGCACCCACAGCGATGGTGTTTGTGAAAAACCTGCGAAAATCCTGCAATTCCTACAATCGAAAACTACAAAAAAAGTTAAAAAACAGTAAATACAGAAAAAATCATTGTTGATACAACATCGCTGTATACCGTCCCAAATATGCATTTAATGACATTTAAGTAATATACACATGCCATAGAGATAAATAGACAAAATATAGATTAAAATTTATTAATTATACATAAAATATACATGAAAAAGACATGAAAAACTACAACAAAATATATAAAACAGTAAGTACAGTAGGAAACATCGTAGATACAGCATCGTACACAGTCACAAATGTAAAAATAAAGATATTCAAGTAATATACATATGAAATATTGATTAATATACATGAAATATAAAGCGATAAGAAGGAAGATAGGATTGGAGTAAGAGAGGAAGGGAGAAAGGAATAGAAGGAGGAATGGAGAAAGAAATAGAGGGAGGAAGTGAGTGAGGAAGAGCGGAATAGAAAAGGAGATAATAGAGAAAGGGAGGAAGAGGGAGGAAGAGAGGTAGAGAGAGAGAGAGAGGAAGGGAGGAACGGAGGAAGAGAGGAATGGAGGAATGGAGGAAGAGAGAATGAGAGGAAGGGAGAATGGGGGAAAGGAGGGACAGAGGATGGGAGGAAGAGAAGAAGGGTGGAAAGAAGGAAGGGAGAAAGCGAGGAAAGGGAGGAAGAGAGAAAGGGAGGGTGCGAAAAATGGGAGAAAGAGGATGGGTGGAGGAGAAAAGTTAGGGTGCGAGAAATGGGAGGAAGAGAGGAAAGGAGGACGAGAGAAAGGGAGGAAAGAGAGAGGGACGGTGCGAGACATGGGAGAAAAAGATTGATGGAGTGAGGTATAGAGATATTAATTAATCCTAGATAGATAATAATTGGGCGAGAATTAGGCTAGGCAGTCTCTTTTTCCCTCGTAGCCATTGTTAATTTCAAACAAGAAGAAAATTACTAAGATTCAAAGTAATAATGAAATAAAAATAAAAAAATACAAAAATAATGTACTATATAAATACAATGTCAAGATATTATTGGAAATGAAGAGAGATGAATATTTTTTGTAGAGAAGATTTAAGGATAAGTAAAGTACTAGGCCCATGGAAAACCCCACTGCAGGAAATCACCCACACAACAAGGGGGATGTGAAAAACCTGCGAAACCTGATAGCAATACTTTAAGATTGAGAGGATTACAAAAAATAACTACAGAAAATGAAACACATATGAACACAGCTATATATAAAAACTGATAAATATACAAGAACATATTAGCATGCGTATATATCATACATATGCAGATATTAAAATATTTTCAACGACCTGTAATAGAAAATAATTGCTTGTCAGTTATTAAGGGTAATGGGTACGAGTGTCTGAAGGTATATAGGAACGAAGAGTGTTTTGTTTCAGATGGGAGGGTATTCCATAATCAGCATTCTGTGACAAAGAAGGATTCGTTGTGTGTCTGTTCTGTGGTGTGGAGTCAGAATTTGACGGATCTTCTAGTGTTACGTTTATTTATTGTGACAATGGTGATAGACTCTGTGGAAATATATAGCAGAATATTTAAGGATATGATACAATAACGAAAGGAGGTACAATTTTCTATGCAATTCAAGGTTTAGCAAAGACAGTTTGCAGAAATATTCCGAAATATGATCCGAGTTCTTAAGATTAAAGATGAATCTTACGCAGGTTTTATGGGTACGTTGGAGCTTAAGGGCGAGATCCATAGTTGATCATGATATACATTGTCACAGTCGTCAATGTTTGGAATGATTAAAGATGCGACCAGCTTTATTTTTAGGGAAGAGAACAGAAGAGGTTGAGGAAGAGAGATAGTGGGGGAAGAGAACGAGGGAGGAAAAGAGATAGGGAGGAAGATAGAGAGAGGGAAACGAGATAGGAGGAAAGAGAGAGGAGGAAGAAAAATAAAGAGAAAGAGAAAGACAGGTAGAAAGAGAGCGGGAGGAAGATAGAGAGAGGGAAGAGACGGAGAGAGAAAGATACACAGAGGGAGGAAGAGAAATATAGAGAGAAAGAGTAAGATAGGGAGGAAGAGATTTGGAGAAAGAGATAGATGGAGGAAGAGAAAGATAGGGAGAAAACAGGGAGGAAGGGAGAGAGAATAAGGGAGAGCAAGAGAAAGAGAGAGGGAGGACGAGAGAAAGTTGGAGGTATGGAGAGGGAAGAAAGAGAGAGAAAGAGATGGAGGAAAATATAGAGGGAGACAAAGATAAGGAGCAAGAGATAGGGAGGAGGAGAGAGGGAAGAAGAGAGAGAAGAAGAGAAAGGAGGAAGAGAAATTTAGATGGAGAGAGAAATGAAGAGAGGGGAATAGGAGAGCGGAAGGAGGGGAGAGAAAGAGAGAGGGGGAAGTGAATGATAGGGAGAAAGAAATAGAGGGGGGGATAGAGAGAACGAGAAGAAGAGAGAAAGAGAGGAAGGGAGAGAGAGAAGATAGAGGAGGAAGGAAGTAAATGATAGGGAGGAATAGAGAGAGGGAAGAAGAGACGGTGGGAGGAAGATGGAGGAAGAGAGAGTGCGGGAAGAAGGGAAAGAGAGAGAGAGAAAGAGAAAGGGGGAAGGATGTTAATGATAGGGAGAAATAGATTGATTGGTCAATTGGTTGATTGATTTGGTTTTTATTTGGGGCGATATTGAGACTAAGAAGTCCCATCTTTCACCTAACCCCACGTCATGAAACATACAATAATACATAGAACATTATGTAAATACAAGTAACAATAAAAATACATGTATTGGAAAAGAAAAGATGTAATTTTGTGGGAAAAAATAAGGACTGCTGAATAATTAAATCCATGTAAAAAACCCACTGCAGGAAAACACTCAAGACATCAATAAGTGAAATTTAGAACAAAAGATAAATACATGAAAATCATTAAGCTGTACATCAGGGAAAATTGGCACAATACGAATAGACCATCGATGGAATAAACATATAAAATGTGAAAATGAATATATATTAACATTGTTATGACTAAACAAAATAGAGGAGAAAAAACAAATGAATAAAATGAAATAACAAATAAATGAATAAAATAAAATAACAAAGTATAAATCAAGCACAATAAGTATTGTTTTGTCAAAATCAAGATTAAGAAACATTGAAGTATTAAGCGTGTTTAACTGTTTGTGTGTCGTTTGAATTATGAGAGCGAGTGCAATTTTTTATTGTTTGGGGAAGTTCGTACCATAATCTGCAAGCGACCAAGAGAGGGTTTCATCTATAAGCAATTCTAGATTTTTTACCACCTTACAATAAGGTACAGTTGAATTTTCTATGTTGATCGGTATTCTTTGGGATTGTTTAATAGCGGCTAGAGAGAGGGTAGAAAAGGCTGTGGGAGGGAGTAAGAGAGATGGGGGAAGAAAGATAGCGGAAAGAAGGGAGAGATATAGAGAAAGGGGAAGGAAGCGTATGATATTGAGGAAGAGAGACAGACAAATACCTTTATTTGGGAGAGGTTGTGTCTTGTTAGCCCACTCTTACACCTAAACCTAATTATCAAGTATTTCTCATTTTATCACATAAAGCGTTATGACAAATTTATGGATTACAGTGAAACAACAGAAAAAAGTAGAAAAGGGTATATAATAACGTAAACGAATGAGTATTATTGGAATATAAAGTTAAAGGAGATAAAAGGTTTCAGCAAATTTAACTTGGAAAAGCTAGATATGAAGAGAGTTAATCATATTTCGTAAAAAATCACCAGCAGGAAAACACCCACAGGAAGGTGTTTGTAAATCTGCGCAAATTTCTCATGCAATTATGCTCGGACCAGGATAAGGTTCGGTTGAAGATTAAACCTAAGTTTTTTACGCTTTAAAAGGATAAGTTTGTATGTTATCAATTTTGAGTGGATTGAGAGGGTCACTACTGACAAGAGAAAGTAACTTTGAATATCCAACGATTATCACTTGTGACTTATTGTGATTTTAGTTAAATGAATTAGAGATACTCCAAATATCTATTGATCGCCCGAATAAAGACGATTATCTATATATCTAAGATCAGAATTAATCTTTTCAGTAAAAAAAGTGCGCGTGGTCATAAATTTGTAAGCCATCCGCATAGAGATGATATTTACATTCTTTGAAATTTTGAGACGAATCGTTTACGCATAAGGAAAACTGCAGTGGACCCAAAATCGACCCTTATGGTAATCCACCTAGTATTTGTTTGGAAGAAGAAGAGAGGCTGTCGATTGAAACAATTTGGGTACTGTCTTCAAGTTATGAGGAAAACCATTTTAAAGGAACCGAAGAGAAATTCTATCGGGATAGTTTAGCGATAAGCAGGGCCGGCTCTAGACGGTAAGCAAGGTAAGCGAGGCATCGGGGCGCCAGTAAGCAATGGGCACCTAGGTTATGGCGGTCCTGATGACTCGAACCTCGGCCAGCCAGCCAAGCGGCATCCCTGGACGCCAACATTTAAGAGCGGTTTCTCGATCTTTAGTTCTCATAAATATAATGCCAATGCAATACTCTCGCTCTCATTTATATTTTTGATATCATTTCCAAAATAAGATTCCGATGACATGTGCAAACTGATTTTGACAGTTAGATAGCTGAAAATTTTTCAGGGTGAGTAATTTACACCCAGTCACCTTCCATTTTCGCAAATAATACATAGAAGGGTGGGGTAAATACCCTCGGCAAGAGGTTTCCCAGGGAATTCGCCCACATCAAAGGCTGGAAAAGGCCGACCAGTCATAACTGCAACGCCATTTCAGGGTCATGGGGGCAAATTTATTGCTACCTTACCACTCTTCTTTGGTATCCATTAGGTTTCTCTTATAGAGAACATTATATTTTTTCGTGTCTATTGTATCTTTAAATGAGGAGGTTCTCTTTTCTCCTCTTTATAACTATTAATGAAAATGTTATTTTAGCAATTTAATCACAGCATAAAAATTGGTTAAAGAGTCTAAACAATAGAGAAATACTTGAGATAAAACCAACTAAATTATAGCTTTCTCTAATTAAATAATAATTATTTGGAATATTTTCACCATACAATTCAAAATGCTCGTAATGGTTTCGGATTAGTGTTGCATTGAAGTTAAAAAATCGTGGTTTTGTTTCTGTTGCAGATATTAGAAGTTTTACTTTAAACCCAAACAACAATGGATAAGAAAAAGAAATTGTCCGGTTTTCAAAATAGGAAGAGAAAAGCTGAGAAAGATTTGGAAATAGAAAAACAGAAAGGCGGATTAAATAAATATTTTAAAGCTGTGGGTGAAACTCCTGCTTTTCGACTGGAAGATGAAGAGTTAGAAGAACATAAGGAAGATTGTTCCTACCTTAATAGACCTGTTCAAAGTTCGGAGTTTCAGAACGAGCCAAAAAATCATTTTCCTATGACAATAGCTCTCAATTTACTCCAAGAAATCCAACAACTTGGCCTAAAATTCACGATAAAATTAGAAAAATTATCATTGAGCAAGGTCCTGGACAGATTAAGAATTTCTCATTTCCGAAAGACGAAAGTGGTAGAAAATTTAGCAGTAATTATTATTTAAAGAAACTTAGTAACAATGAAACAATACCAAGGATTTGGCTTGTATATTCTATTAAGAGCAATCGCCTGTTTTGTTTTTGCTGTAATCCCTTCTCCATGGGAAACGATAATACTATTAGTCAATTAATATTTGAAGGCCATTCCAATTGGTAAGACTTGTCAAAGACATTAAGCGCTCGCGAAATTTCCTCCATTCTTTTGACAAATTTTAGAAAATGGGTTGATCTTAAAAGAAGTTTATATTTAAATTGTACAATTGACCGTAAAACAGAGAAAATGATTGATAAAGAGAAGCTTTATTTGCGTTTTGTTACGGAAAGGATATTTTAAATTATTAAATACCTAGACGCAGAGTGTTTAGCACTTAGAGGCTCGTCGGATACGCTCTTTGAGCGGAACAATGGCAATTTTTAAAAATTAGTTGAGCTTCTTTCAAAGTTTGACATGGTGATGGCAAACCACGTGCAAAGATCTTCCAAGCAAAACAATATAGTAAATTATTTGAGAAAAAATGTACAAAATGAAATTGTAAATTTGATTTCAACTAACATTTTGGATTTTATTTTAGCGCAAATTAAAAAAGCCAAAGATTTCTCTATAATTCTAGATTGTACGCCTGATATCAGTCGCACTGAACAAATGTCAATTACAGCACACTTTGTGAATGTTAAACAGGAAGCCATAGCGGACTCTTTGAATCCATCCATCCGTCCGTCCATCCGTCCGTCCGTCCATCCGTCCGTCCGTCCGTCCGTCCGTCCGTCCGTCCGTCCATCCGTCCATCCATCCATCCTCACCCTCCCATTTTCTCTTCCTGTGCCTCTTTCTCTTCCTCCCCCTATCCCTTCCTTTCCCTTGTCTATTACTTCTTTATCCCTTCTCCATCTCTCCCTCCCTATTCCTCTCCTCCCTCTCTTCCCCATTTCTCTTCCTCTCTCCGTCTCTTCCCCTTATCTCTTCCTCACACCCTCTCTCCTCCTCTTTCTTCCTACCTATATCTCTTCTTCCCTTTTCCCCTTCATTCTTTCAATCTTTCTCCTTATATTCCTCTATACTTTTTCTCTTTTTCTCTTCCTTCCGTTGATCACTCTTTCGGACCCTCCTACGCTTGAGCCTCCCCCTTTCTTTCTTTCCCCTCAATGTTTCTCTTAAAATCACTGTCAACTTTCTTCTCCTTCTAACTTGCCTTTGCTTTCCACCTCATCGCCCTCCCTCTTTCTTCCTTCACCTCTCACTCCCTCTCCCACGCTTTCTCCTCTCCTCACTCTCCCCAATCCATACCCCTCCATCTCTTTCTTTTGCTCTTTCTCTCTATCTCTCTCTCTCCCTCTTCTTCGACCTCATCCTCTCCTTCTCCTTCCCTTCTCACCTTTCGATTCTCAGGCTCCGAAATACTGCGCGCTAAACCTGGGACTGCGTAGGTGAAAATATTGTCTCCGTGTTGCCATGGGCTCGAAGCGCACTTAGCGACGCGACATCATCGCAGGCTGTGTTTTCATTGTAAAGAATACAGCGATTTAAGAGGAGGTTCAACTGGAGGAAATTGTCTGAGGAGCAATTTAACGAAATTTAGATCACCGGAAGTAATTTATTTAAGATGATTACATAAATATTTATTAAGATGTCTGATTATACTATTTTAAAACAAACATCACGTGAGCGCAAAAAACATTCAGATTTATCAAACTACAACCGTCATAAACAATTTCTCTGCGGTCACATACACATAAGTCACCATATATTCATGGGATCCGGATGGTTACGGTAGTTTTTTTGGAACAGGCAGATTATGTCCACCGTTTTATAACTGAACATGAGTCACTCCAAGTTCTCTCTTTTTATGTAAATTCAGAAAATTTAGCATATATGATGATTGCTGTGGATACATTTGTCGAATATTTTAATAGCATTTACTCGATAAATTTGAATATATTTTTGAAAGGGGATTTTGATCTCGATCTTGAAAAATCTCTAAAATCCGTCCAGCTTTGATTATTAAAATATTATTATAAGTAAGGAAGTAAAATGCCTGTAAAGTAATAAAAATATTTTTCTAAGAAATTTTTTTCTGAGAATCTCTTTCGCTGAAATGATTTTGTCGGATTCTTCCAAGCAAACTTTTTCGGTCAAATGTATTTGTTGAATGTTTCTGGAAAAAAATACTAGTGGCATGTTCCACATATAAAAAACTGCGCGTTTGCCGATCCAAGCGCGTGCCCGAATTCAAAGTGCATCCGATTAAGACAGCATCTCCACAAGAGAGTCAATTTTTGGCCTAATGCTAAGGTTCCTATATTAGAAATTTACCATTTTCACTCATGTTAGCGTATCGCTGATGTCACATATATTTCACATTTATTTATCGATTAACCACCTACATATATATTCACATTGCATGGTAATCGGTGGAAAAAGGAGGAACTTATCGGGTTCCTTTGACAAAATAACGTGTTTGCGGATCAAATAGCTCGATAGTCCAAGGAAAATTAACAATGCAATGTGAAAATTTTAAAGTTTCACCTAATTATATTTCCACTCTGTGATAGCTATCATTTTAATTATACCTTGAAAAGATTAAATAAGCTACAAATTTTTATAGACTAATTTATCAAGCTCATATTAAAGAGGTAACCGACATGAGCTCAAAGGGCCGTCGCATGAAGTGATATTGGTAGATGACCGCCACAGGAGGCAATTTTCTAAGGGCAGTATTACAGCTGTGCCACCGATTTGCACCTGTGTCGTGAGCTGGAGCGTTATTTTTTTATGCCTCAGGTTTCATATTTCCACGTAATCACGAGATGAAACTAGTCGCTCAGAAGAAATTTTTATGCTTCGTATTTGAGGCTACATTACTGTAAATTAAACAAGAATCATGACTGTTAATGTTTTACAAAGGATCATATTGGTAAATATTTTCTTTAATGTGATGAAACAGGGTCGATATTCGTGTTCGTCCAAAAGTAAAATATCGATCTCAAATTATGATTGCAATTCGTATAATTAATGTTAATGTTTACTCTGAAAGCCCCAAATCGGTTGGAAAACCATCGATTCTAGTGTTCTTTCTTGAATCAACGACCAGTGGGTCACCAGGGTGGACAGTCGTCTTATAGACGAAATGTTGGTTTTAAAAAGCGCATTGTGACTATGAAAGTTAACAACATCATAGTTGGGACCCTGTAAGTCAGTAACATTTATAGCTAGAAAATAGTATTCGCATTCACAGAAACTGGAAAATGTTGAGAAAAAGCGTTTTATTCTTAGATCGAAGAAAAAATCATCATCTACTTTTAAAAGGAAAAAATAAGCATCTTCAAATTTTTATATTCCTTAATTGTCATCGAAGCTGCGCTAACTATCTGAAAACAATACAGACAGCGGAGTTATAAAAATAAAAAATTGATGCTCTCAAATCAATCTACACTGAAACTAATTTTCACATATTACCTCTAATCGAATTCTTTGTTTGCTACAACGATGCCATAATTTCATATCATAAGATTGGTTCTTTCCTGAGCAAATACGCAATTACAATCAGGAGCAGTGGAGTAGCGAAGGATCGGCTAAGGGGCTGACTGCCCCGGGTGACGGAGCAAACAAAAAGCAATAGCCGATTCGAAAGTATATTTCTAATTGAATATATTAAGAGAATATAGTTTTTGAATTGTAATTTTTGTGAATATAGAGAAAAATTTACATTTTTATAATTTGGCACACAAAATTACTATTTTCATAACTCTTATTATTTAGGAGGGATGTTTTATGGTCTTAAATCCACATCAATTAGGAGATATTAAACGATAACATAAGGAATGCATCGTCTATAATATGTATTAGTTGTAACATAAGATTCTCTAGGAAAGTAATTGGTTGTAACCGTGATTTTTATTATATCTTAAGAATCGTGCAAATCCTTAATTTTTTTCATTTCCAAGCTTATTCACTATGAAGGAATCGAATGGAAGCTAAATCTAAATATAGCTATCATTCGAAATCCTGTTTTTCATTAAAATGGAAGATGAAAATTAATTTTGCAGAAAAAAGCATTGGCAGGATCCTTATAATTACGTCCCATTAAGCGTTAGCTGCCCCGAAATATCTCGCCCACCGATAATCGTACGACACAATCAATATTCAAAACGTTTCAGTTTTTTTAACTCTTAGTTAGGACCAACGTTGATTTTGGTTACAGACACGCAGTTACCAATAAAAAAAATCACGGTCGCTCACGACGCGATTAAAGTCACGAAACCCTTCGATATATATTTATGGCGATCGCACATCGGGCCGAAAATCCAAAACGAGGTGACTCTTGTGCAATCGAATGCGACGCTACGAGCATCTGCAGAGGCCTTACCAAGGCCTCGGCCGAGCTGCTGGAAGTCGTATCCATTTGAGCGCGGCGCGGACAAGAAACAGGTTCGTGGCTCATCCGAGCACGTGCTTTATTGTTCCACTCGCCTGCCATCCTGTTCGTGCTTTCCGCTGCGTTTTTTTCTTCGGGATCTGGCGATGAAATCAACTCCTAATCAGCCACCTCCGTCCTTTCCCCTGAACGCTCGGTCAGCCGCCAAAATTTGACGAATGAAGGCACCCATCGGGAGAATCATCTTCCCACAGCCGCTTCGAGCTGAGGTCATAGCAGTTGAGGTCAGGCGCCGACAGCCGTCCAATAATCGGTGGAGCTACACTCACCGGGGTTTCGTATGCTGTCATATTACCAAACTCGCGCAGACCGTAATTTGTAAACATGAAGGCTGTCGTATTAATTAATCCGATAATGAGATTTATTCATCGATCGTGCTTTACTTTCCAAATATTTTTGGATCGATCAAAATTCTGTGAAGTTGTAACACCGACATTGAGAGTTTTACTAGCAGGCGATACTGCATTTAGTAAAGTTTTTATTATTATTTTAACCCGAAAAATAAGGTTGTTGAATGGAATATAACTTTTTTGGGAATTATTCCCGGATCGGTCCCATTTAGATTTTGAAATCGAATTATCAGCAAGCGAAAATATGAGCGCTTATTTTAACCGAGAAGTTTTAAAAATTGCTAAGATAAACGGAATCTTTTCAATAATTTTCTGTTTAAATTACATTTTATTTCATTAAATAGGTACGCATTAAATGAGATTTAAAGGCATATAATATCGGACCTATGTAGTGAATGAACTGATCTTTAGAATAAACTTTATTGGGTAGAAAAGAATTGAGATTCAGAATGAATGGCATTTAATGCATACCCATTTTTTGATCCGTAGTTAAGCAATAAGCTATTTGATACGAAAGATTTCACATGTGAAAACTATCAAATGTGCTGCACCAAACTTCTGAAGTTGAATTTCCCCGCTTGAAATTCCATTTTTTAACTCCAGATAATTTTATGACAAACGAATGAAATATTTACACACAAAATAAATAGCAATATTCGTTATATTGTGGAATAAATGTGAGCTTGTGTGAAAGCTTGATGGAAATAATATCATTACATCAATGTTTTGCAAAAAACTTTCTGGAAAGACATGTTGAGCAATCAAAAGGAAAAATGTAATTTAAAAAATGGCAATTGATTCTCAATCAATTTTCAAGTACGCACATTGACCTCAGTCATTGCATAAAATATTATCTTATTGTATATGGTTTCAAAATGTCTCCTGGAATTAATTACTCTGTTTTGCCAGGAACATTAAGCACAGTAGCCGCATACATGCACAGAGCTTGCATAAATAGTCCGCGTTTCTCCTACTACCGCCTTTAACACTAGGAAGAGAGAGCAGCATAATCCTGGATTCATAAATTCGGTTGAAGCATAATGGCCGTAATTCCAATATAAAACCAATTTCTAAAACTCCGTTTTAACGGTATCCCTTCCCGCCTCCCCGATCGTGATACGATAACCAATAACTTCCGCGAGGAAAGATCAACCGAAAGCAATTTTCATGCCCTTCAGCTATAAAAGGATTCCTCGATTTATGAATTTTCACTATAACGCAAACGAAAATTTAGAAAACCCTTTTCCAATTACGTAACTAATTTTCGCTATATCTCAATTTTGTTAAGAGCAAATTTTTAGCACGTGGTTACAAAATAAGATATTTCGCAAAAAAAATAAAGTCAGCATAAATAATTTTCCGCAATATTTAACCAAAGATCCAAGCGTAGATCTCGATGTCCAGTATATTTTCACGTTATAACTACGTAGTTTTTTTAACAAGCAATTTTTCATCACTTCAGGGCCATCTATCTTTAATTTTCTTTTTTTTATTTACATTATATAATTATAGCTAATTACTGTTCATTACATTGCTTTACTGTACTCAATGCAAGATAAATTGGCGTTACTACTTGCGTAGGCACGGGTTATCTTTATTTATTGCTTTAAGTTAATGGAGAAGACATTTTCTTTTTACGAATTTTCGCTTTACAAACCACTTATCAGGAACGTATTCCTTTCATTATTTTTTTTATAAACGAGGAATCCTTGTATTCGCCCTTCAAAACCAAAGTGCAATTATTACCCAATTTAAGAAACTCGAAGACACTGCAAAACTTCCGACAAATTCTGCAACCTCAAAATAACTTCCGTTTAAAGCAGTGGGCCCCAACCTGGATTCCGCGACGCACTGGGGTGCCGCAGCTGATTTTTAGGGTTGCCGCGATAAAACTAGTTTTGTAAATAAATCAACGATTTGGATGTGTTACAGGTAACTAGAGCATTAAAATTTTCTCTAATAAATTGATTATGGTGTGATACCAACAAATGGATATGCCCAAAGGTTTTAATACTCGTTTGTGAAAATATAAAAACATTGCTCGAGGGCTGGGGTGCCGCGAAATGCTGTTTATCTTTGAAAGGGTGCCGCGCCTACAAAAAGGTTGGAAACCACCAGTTTATAGTTTCATGAAATGGCCATGGCGAACACATCAGTAAGAATCAAGAAGAATAAATGCATTAATAGGAGCATAACGACTCCACCATTTCGTCATGCAAAATATAAAATAAAAATATTTACTCTATTAGTGACTCTATTATTAGTTGGAAATAAATTCAGCAGAAATCATTCAGTGAAAACAAGAATGAGCATTTTTCTTATTTCGCGGAACAAATAAAGAGTAACAAAACAAGAAAAGATGGTGAAAATTTAGCGAGATACACTTAACGTAAAAGGACTATAAAATACTCGTAGAAATGAATGCCGCAGATTAATTAAGGTAATATTCGAAAATAAGGGCAGGTCGTTGTTACGCATCGCACTGAGACAATGACAAATTTTAACATGGAGATTAATTTGATATAAATGACAAGAGAGTAGAGTTCTTTGCCTAGCAAATATGTTTAAGTCATAATTAAAATAATGTGTTGGAAGCTTACTCTTTGAGATTAGAAATTAAGTTCACTTTGGTGTTCCTTATGTGCTAATTCGTTTTCTCTCACAATATATTATACGTATTTAAACGTTGGGTCCTTCAGATATTTTGGCGAAAATATAGTTGGTTAAACCGTTAGTTAATCTCGCAATGAAAATTCGCGTATTTATTCGCGCATTGCGTTTTGTACGCATTGAGGTTTATAAATGTGTTTAGTGTTAATTCAATTTCGGTCATAAATTTGATTAGGAGTGAAGTATGTGCTTTTAAGTTCTAGCTTAGCTCGTTGCCTGCTCTCTACTTGACATAGGGATAAAAATAGCTCTTTTAGACAATGATTGTTTCGCAAATGTAAGGAAGCCTTCTCAGGATTATGAAACTAAAATCTTGGGAGCGAGATAAACGCAAAGAACCACATGCTGATGATAAGTCTACGAAAGTCATCCGTATAATATAGTCATCCCAATCGCTGTGCAGTTGAGCATTATCTACATACAGTTTCAAAGTAGTTGAGAATTTTGTATCATGAACACGAAATGCACTTTATAAACTTTGACGAAGCGTTAAAATTTAGACAGATTTTTTAGTTTCTTTAATGCGTTAAATTTATATAAAATTTGCATTTCAATAGCAAAAAACATGTGTCCGAATGTTACCACGCCTAACCTTTTTAGATGCTTTTCGATATTTATGCGGTAAGAAGGATGCTAGAATTACATTTTTTCCTCTGCAAATAAGGGTGCAAGAATTATGCCACCACTTACAGCATATAACTAGACTATGCGAGGGAAGAAATAATTTTCCTACCCTTCTTCATAGTGGAGCTTGGATCACATTGATTTACTATGAATGAGGATGGCACCTGATTTACTTCTTTGTGATTGTTTGCTTATTTGAAGAATATCTGATTTTAAGGGTAAGAGAGCCAGCAGATTATAGTTAAGCTAAAATTAGTTTCACGTAGTTTATATCGTGCTGCACGTTGTATACGTTACGTTGTGGATAGATAAGTATTATGGAGATTGACCATATCTTTATATTTTAGTTTTTATGAATATTTTCTACCGCATTTGCCATCACATTGCATTACATATTTGAAAATAACTGCACTAAAATTTATAAAGAGTTACAATCTTACTAAAACGTATTAGTAATTTTAGCAGTCACTATAAATAGATTTAATGGCTATTGCGCAGTGACATATACCACACTTTCCTCAAGTTTCTGCTCCCTCAGCAGACCCTTGTTAATAAACCTTTATTCACGAGTCTCCATATGCCTGGAGGAACGGGTATGGATAGACTTCGCAGGATAGAATATGCGAATAAAAAATGTAAATTTTTATAACTAATTTAACGAAATGCAACTCAGTAATGCCATCACGTTGTCACAATGAACAGAATTCGTCTCTTAAACTATCTTCTACGAATAATATAAACCAAAATATCGACCTAACCAAAACCAGTGAACCCAACGCAGTAATTCTAAATGATTTCTGAACAATAACATTCACTTTTTTGATGGGGTAATATGAGGAATAAACAATTTAAAATTACAGGGTTGGTTTATTTGGTTTTTCTTGGGTAGGTATTTTTGTATTATTTTAAATATAAAAATTCAAATAAAAACATTTAAATTCGAGTATTCATTATCTTTAGACAGTCTCACTGTAATAAATAAATCGATCCAATTAAAATATTTCACCTCTAATAAAGATTAGTAATATATCTACAGCTATATATTACACATTACTCTTCACTACCTGCCCAAAGAGATATCTGTAATTAAACTATCACTTAGAATTTCATTGAAAATAGGATTAATTTAGGAAGTGCAAATTTCAAAGGAGGATTTTAGATTTTCAAATTTCAAAGAGTAACAATAGAAAGTGCATGTGATCTGACCAACGCCAATTGACATCCTATGAACTAAGGACACTTCAACCGTAGAGAAATTTCAATAAAGTTTCAGCATGGTTGCCAGAAAATTAATGTGAATTATATTTTTTCGTTCATATCCTTCATTTTATCAATTGAGTTCAAAGTTTCAAATGGGTACGCAAAAATATTACAAACTAGCGTAACTGCCCATCAATTATTCCAAAGATATTTTATTTCGATATAAAAAATCGGTAAAATTTGCTATGATCTGGTTTGGCTTTCATGAACAATCAAATCACTGTTTTTGAAAGTTATCATTGTTTTAATTATAATGCTTAAACAATTAAAAACAGAGAGACCAAATGATTATCCAAATATTTGCCGAAAATAAAAGGGAAATCCAATTAATGAGATACAATATATGAAGAATCAACAGAAATTTACTTGAAATATTTCAACAAATTCTAAGTTATTTAAATCTTTTAGAATCTAACTTAATAATTGAATTATTTTACTAAATCTTTTTAACGCGTAAAAACAGGATAAAACGTGAATGAACAGTCCATTTACCATTAAAGGAAAATGTGTAGTAACTTACTATGAAATAAATACGTATGTACATAAACTACAATGTGTTTGAAATATATTTGACGATCGCGCTTTTCTTTCAACTATAATAGTTTTTAAAAATGTTCAGAAAATTGGCTGAATTTAAAGAGCTTTAAATAAAAGTCATGAAATGTTATATTTCAATCTTATTAGAAATTCGGTTCGACATATTTGCTGTATTATCATTCCTGTATTTCAGCTCCTTTTAATCCTATACAAATATTACGTCCTCTTTCTCCATTTCAGCATATTCGCATTCTCTTTTACTTCCTCCCTCAAACAACTTAATAGATACAGTAAATGTGTTATACCCGAGTATAAAAGTCTGATCCGTACTAAAGGAATAAAATGGTGAATTTATAAGCATGAATATGAGGTCAAGAATAGAATTCAACAATTGGGGCAGTAGTGGCCCAATATAAATAAAATGCTTGAAAACGTGAAAATATCGTATTAAAACGTAATTTTTGGGAGATTTAAGAATGAGATTTAAATTTATTTCTCCGCATAAGCTAAATACCTCATCCGTAGATATTTTAAAATGTTTACGAAAAAGGTCAGCGTGTCTAGAAATGGTTTTTTGCGTGTTTCATATATGCGATGCGAATTTATAACTCTGGTCAATTATAAGATACACTGCAAAAATTACTATAATAATAACTATAAAAATAGTTAATTACTAAAAATTTCTATGTAAAGTTAACTTAAGAGAAATTAATGAAAAACACGATTTTAATTATAAAAATTCGGGCGCCTAAAATTCTCTTGTACTAAAGCATTGAAAGCACGCTTTCCTTGCGCGTATAGTATAAGGACGACAATACAATCTCGATTTAACAATGACACAGTCGGCAAGGCAACATATCGTTAAAAAGCTTACTTTTTTCCAATAAATGTGATCTAAACGTATAACTTGAGCGATTTCGAATCGTAGACGAAATCTAAATCTAAGAATAAGAAACGTTATTTATTTTTCTTTAAAACGATTCAGTTCCGAAGATCATAGGTAATTTTTTATAATTTTAATTTGCAAAAGAGTAAAAGCCTATAGGTCGGAAAATCGATTTTTACGTGCTGTCTTATGGGAAACAGAAATTATCTACTGGAGTCGAAGCCGGATCGTTTTTGGGGATATTTTCCGTAAATGGCATTTATTGTAAGAATCAAACATTCCTACCAAATTTAAATCTTTTACATAGTAGGGATTTGTCAAAACACGTTAAAAAGTTTGCGATCGAGCTTCAGATTTCACTCAATAGGAATCAAAGCAGCGTTCCGACGGACGGACCAACGGACGGACGGACAGAATAAGGATATTATGTATATAATTATAATTTTTCTTTTTATTTCAGATTTCGTGAGTGGCTCCATAATCAAATTTGCAATGTTATGACTATGAATAACGTTAAAGCACGTATTTAATGGCAAAGGGGAAATGGGATAGAATAATCATTTCAACATGTTCGCCTATCATTTCAAATAAGTCTACTTAAAAGCAAGTAAATTGTTGAGAGATCGAGAGGTCTTTTTTACGCAAGAGGTCGCGCAGGGTCGTTAATTGTACTAAAAATATGTTTCATATCCACTTTAAATTATTTATTATTATTATATATTTATTATTAATTATATATTTCAATATTTTTTAATTTCGTTATCACTTCAAAATGTGCTGGGGATACGCGGCAATATATAAAATTCTCAAACGGGTACGTCAAAAAAAGCTTGAAGGCCCCTGGTTTAGAGGTAACCCCTGATAAGTTATCTCAAATATTTTTAGTTTTAAAAAATGTTTACCTATCAGGCAAGTCTTTACGACATAAATGTTGAGAAAGTTTGGTTTTTACTGTAACATTTTGAAATGGGAACCACACATTTTGGAAGAAGCTGTAGGCAGGACAAGCCCGGGGAATAATGATTCTCCGGGCGACATAGCACTCCAGCGCCCCTCCCCTCCGTAAATGTTTGTTTAGATATTTTCAAAGTGCATGTTAATTTATTCGTCGCTCTGTAAAAAATAATTGTTAAACAAAAAATAAAATGGATGCCATCAAGATTCTAGCCTTTTCCGCGATATAAATTGGTATCCAATATTTATTTACTTGCAAGTAATGGATAGTTCAATGATCGGCATAGCGCCCCGAAAATTTAAACCCCCCGGGCAGTCACCCGGAAGAATATTTCCTGATACATGACTGAATAATAAAACATTCTAACGAAGTTAAAGAGTGAAATTTATAATAACAAAGTTTTAATGTTTGTTGATTATTCAGCATTTATTGTACCATGATATTGATGAATATTTTCGCATTCTACAATGGTTACTATGTCCACAATTACTACAAATTTTAGCAATTGTAGCTTTAACAAAAGCATCTTAAACAAGATTTCAGAAAATTATTAAATTGGATTGTAAAACTGTACATTAATTTCATTTTTGTCGTAACTGATTGTCTGTGCACTTGAGTGTACATCGACCTTAAATATCTAAAGACCAAAACTCCGCAGAATCCATGAGTAAATTCACATTAATAGATGGCTTGTTTGTATGGAATTTCTGGCTAATCAACCTCTTGGATTATTATAGCCATTACTCCTTCCACAACGAACACACGCAAGGGAAGAGGGAAACCTGGTGCGGGCATTAGCCTTCTCTTTACGAAGAGCACCAAGGGGGCCAACTGCTTAACGTCCCTTCCGAAGGACGGAGCGCTGGCTTGCAGGGTCTCCTCAATTCACGCACGTATTGGACGGGACGATCCCAGGTTGAAAAATCCGCCCTCCGCTGAATTCGAACCTAGGACCGCTGCGTGGAAAGACAACACTCTAACCACTCCACTAACTCCACCCCATTAATAGATCGTAATTATCCTATTTTGTTAATTATGGAACTTTCTAAACTTTGGAATGGTAAAGTTTAACCTGGCATTTTGTATTTTCATCGAAACAAACGGGTTTATTTTCCATAATGCTCCGAGCGAAACAGACGTTAGCGAAAGGAAAATTTTATGACTTATAATTCCATTTCCCTTATAAATGAATGCTCGTCAGCATCTTATTGTGTCGGCCAGCATTTAATTACCTCCGCCTGCGGTTCTAGTCGAACGAGCGATGAGGAGGAGAGCGGAGGAGGAAGAGGCAGTTGGAGCGGGTGGGGGCGGGGGATAGCGGTCGTGCGATCGTTCGCGGGCGGGTGGATGGAAGGTCGAGAGGTGGGCAGTTTGCCGCGGTCGAGGGTCGGGGGTCGGCCGGGGGCGAGCGGGGGTCGGTGTCGGCAGGGGGCAGTCGGAGTATGGGCGAAAAAGGTTTTCGGGAGAACGCTCGGGGCATAATATCCCCCTCGGATACCGACCCCCTCTCGCACCGTCCATGCTTCACCACCCGCCTTCCTCGAACGCTGCCCGGTCTGTAATTTTCTTATCCTTGGACGAAAAGTTGCTTATCCGGTATAGGTGGGGATGCTATTAAAACCTTGCAGACATCTGACGGCTTTGATAGTCGGTATCATAAAATTAGAATGGATTGAGAGTTTAGCGAAGATGTGTATGGATTCATTTTGGTAGGGTCATAAAAATAAAGTACTAGCTGCGTCTGACGACTGGTTGATCTCACCATCATACTCTGGAAACTATTAATAAATTCGTCGGAGATTTTATTACAATCGCATATATCCTCACTGGAGGGCTATCATTTTATGTTATCTTCTCGATGCAGTATTAAGCATATATATTCTTTGTTCTATGGTAATTTTATTTCTTTGAATATTATTTTCGTTGTGTTATAAAAAAGGAAAGAATATTCATGACAGCAATTACAAGGAAAAACGAGGATGAAATTTTGAAATACTTGCGACTTGTCCAGCAAAAATAATGGGAAATATTAGACATCTTCCTGGCATTTTTTTATGTTCCATCAATCATTACTCGCTTAAATGGTTGTCTTAATTTAAGGACACGTAATAGGTACTGTTATGGAGTATAAAATTATGACTATTTTAATAAAGATATGGCAGTCGACATTTTCCATGGGAAATGCAATTATGCGGGAACTGAGGAGAACGCGGCTACTATGTGTTACCAGTTCAGTTGAAGAGAATGCATTATTTTATGATTAACCTCTTTCGATTTAATGTCCCTGTGAATTGGAGAAATAGTGAATATACTGTATGCACAATTACTGAGACTTAAGAATACAAAAATTGCTCGTAAGGAAGGCACATCGCTAAACATTGACTGACCCAATGGAGCGTTGAGTACGTTTGTACAGGATGTCTAAACGAAAGAAATATCAATTAGCATTTAATGAAAGAAGTAACAAAAGTTTCCAGAAAATATCTCATGAAATTTATCGAAACCTTCGTGATATATTGATACGGATCATCCTAGTTGCCCGTATGGTGTAAAGACATTCTAACTTCTAATTTCTGTTGTGCGTTTCTCATTTAAAATATCATTTGTTGACAACTTAATGAGTGCCCGGTCTCTGCTCAAAGGATTTAGCCGTAACTTCCTCAGAACGTCTTAAGAATGCACTCCATCAGTTCTTCAACACTTTGCGCTCATTAATTTATTCAGATATTTGTGCTGCATCAGTTTCAACAACATTTATTATATATGATCTTAATAAACTCACTGATGTTGACTATTTTAAAAGGTCTAATTCAAAACTATGTAGCGTAATAGCAGGGCATTAATTCTGTGGCTGATACAAAATATGGATCTTCCCCAAATAACTTTTTCCTAGTGATGAAATACAACCCGTCTGATAATTTTATCTCCCAACTAGTTGAACTTAGATATGAATAACTAATTCTGCCTAAAATTTTGAAAAGCTGCAATCTATCAAGCTACACGAGGAGAATATCTATGGTCATATTATGAAACCCATATTTTAGAATTTAATAGATGAAAATGAATATTCGAAAATTTCTATGTGGCTTTTAGCGGATAAGAATATCAAAATTATGAAAACATTCGTAAATCCGTTTTTTACCACTTACTTCACGCGAGTTATGGAGTTAGTACACTTAATATTAAATGATTTTAATGCGTCTTATGGATATAATTAAAATCAAAATTAAACGAACCTCATTGCAGTTGAATATAAATAACACATTTTTTATTCAGGAATAAGAAAGTAAAAATATACTTTCCTCAGGTATCACCAGCAGCCACAACAAGGCTAAATTGATTTTTAAGCCTTGTTGTGGCTATTGGAGATAAGTACTTGGGGCATGCATATTTTTTAAATTGCTTGTTCTTGAATTGTTTTTAGCCATAAGACGAGCTAGATAGTTTCCTGTTAAATAGAATATTTTTTATTCGTTATTTGAATTCGTATAATAATTATCACAATAAAAGTTATAAATAGAACATTTTATATAAAAATTGCCTTTTTATTTATTCTAAAATTGTATTTTTATAGAAGATTACTTACAGCGGTAAGGTATGTAGATCTTGAAAAGGAGCCCAACAATTATAAGTGTCACACCGATCAGCCTCATCGGGTGGCTCCATAATGGTTTGAGAGAGTGTATGTTACTAAATACTAAATTCTACATGAATATCGGCAAATTATTGACAATATACGTTAAAACCGCAAATAATTATAAGTTTCATCGAATATAACTTTGCAATGGAATGCTTTACTACTTATGTAATAAAATTCGAACTAATTATATCTCATCGGATGACTCCATAATTGTGTGAAAGAGTATATTTAAATTTGAAAGTGGCGCAATACTGCGAAAACAAAGAGCACTCTAGTCGAGTATGTACCATGATTTGGATATGCAACATGATCGCTTTTCTATTCGATCAAATAATCGTGTTGATAAACTTGCTCCCGGGAAATCAATCTCAATCCCGTGGCGAGATTCCAAACATGTACTTGAGGCGACTAGAGGAACAATGAAATTATAAATTGTTGCGCTCAGTTTGAAATACTCTTATGCCAATGGCCTGCCTTGATTTCTGTAAAAATTTGGAGGTATGGGAGGTTAAGCCGGTCGTTTTGAAAAGGGAATGGCTTCACACTACGCCTTGAGAGCAATTTTATTTCCCTCCGTCCTCCATCCTCATGATTACAACCAACGAATTTAATCTCTTTGGCACTTCAATCTTAAATATTTGCAGTTTTCGAAATCAAGATTTCCAAATCGCCATCTTATGCCTTCCATTTGTCCTGGCGTCTATTTATTTTCGATAAAGGTAAAATTTGTATTATATTTATCCCACCGCTTTTTCAAATCGAAATTAAGCGTAATTAATATCGACTGCAGAATAAAAAACTACTGATTCACCATTTAAGTTTCCATGGTTTGCAGACTACCACGAATATTCTTCCTTTCCAACAACCAAGATATAAAATGAAGAAATTTGCAATAAAGTTTCTTACTCTTACTATTTTCAACTCAATAGAAGCCGCATGATATTCAAGGGGGTCGCGACAGTTGAAAGTTTGAGAACCGCTGTTATAGACGACGTTTCTTTGGAGATCTCGCATTTTTCGGTATTTTCAAATAGACTTACAATTTTTCCGGTTCAGATGAGAAATAGTCACAAGTCTCAAATTTCACATTGAATCATCCGCTTTAGAGAAAGCCCTTAATAATATTTATATAAAAATTTCGTGACAAACAATATAATATTTATTTGGTATTTGCGCACTATTTTTTAATTCTCATCTCTCGTTAACTCTAGGACTACCAAGGGGGAGGGGACTCTCAGAGGCCCACAACTTTTTTTGTCTATTTATCTGTAAAAAGTTTTGATAGCTACATTGTGCAGAGGCTGATAGAACACAATTATGCACAGTTTTCAATCAATTTTATTCATATTCCTATTTTCTGTAATTACTTAGACAATGGCTGCGTGCATTGACACACGGGTGGCCTAAATTAAGGGATGCCTCCTGGTTAATTAATGTAATTTTCTCAACCTCCGCCTCCCAATAATTCTTTCTCCGGCCTCTTTCTGTGGAATTTCATACTCGTCAACGCACTGTGCCTTCTTTTTAGCAAATTCATTAGCTAACGCATGCAGCTGTATATCTTCGTTGAAAATGGTGCGGAAAAACAGTATGCAGCAGGATTTTCGTTTTGTTACTTTTAACTTGAAGGCGTCATGTAATTGGCAAGATGGTTAAGCTCTCGCTTTAGCACAGCGAGGAAAAGGGGTCTAGGATCCAGGTAGACAAGAAAATAAAGTCCCTTCCTGGATGAATAGCGTCCCAATGCCGGGACACAGACCATGCAGGCTGAAACAGAATGCATATTATGACATGCTAACTTAAGGCCTTCACTTATTATTATTTTTCTTTTTCGATTGAAACCGCCACGTGCTATCGACTTTTGGGTTGAGTCTTTGGTGGGTTGTTTATATCATTCGCCCTAAATACAATACATAAAATATCATATTAAGTATCCAAATTGTATATTTATATTCCTATGATGTCTTTAAATATATTACAATATGTAAAAATCATTAATATGACTGTTTATTATATCTTAGATAGTGTGCCTCTGGTACTGCATGGGAGTGAAAATAGTTTGGTAGTCGTAGGGTTAATAGTAAAAAATTTCTATTCATAATTTTAAGTTTTGCCTCAATACTAAACACATAATTTACTATAATCATAATCGAAATTAAAGTTTTACATCAGGCTGTTTCCATTTCCATTCTACGCCGCAAAAAATTATTTTACAACGAGCAATTCATCTTTTATTATATTTTCATTTTGGGCGCGGTATAACGGAGCAAAAATATAATTAAATTAAATAAAGAATACGAGATAGTATTTTTTATTAGAAATCTTTAGCTCATTTCCACAGATAAATGCGAACAAGACCGGTTTCGGTGAATACTCACCATCATCAGGTCTACTACTCGTATTGTTGATTTTATTTGATTGTGGAATTCGACGAAGTCACGTCCTCGTCCATTAACTTTTTTGAAAATATAACTCATCAACAAACTCACGATCCATGCACAGGTCATACGGTCATGTGTCGGGGACGGACCAAACGACGTATTTCTCCCTTTTTCCGAGGTAAGAACCATTTCTCGCACGTTTCGCTTTTTAACGATTCCGATCCAAGCGGAAAAGGATTTGTCGCGCGAGAGGAGCGGATGTGCGGAGGAGATGACCACACCGGAAGCGGCAGCCGTGATCTCCGGCCTCGTCCCTCCCCGCCCGCCCCCGCCCGCCCACCCCGGCGACGGCACTCCCCCGCGCCACTCCCCACGTCCTCCGGCACGGGGCGTCCTCCGTCTGCATCGGCGAGACGCCGCAGCCGGCGTCAATATCCATGCGGTGGGGCAGCGCGAGCGACCTTTCCGAGGTCGCGGTCGCCTCTCTCGTCTCGGTATGGCCGGCCGCTCCCGGGCTCGGACCGGCTCGGCCGTTCTCCGGCGCGAGGGAAAGGGGGAGGGGGACGGGGGTGAGCGGGGGCGGGAGAGCGGGGGAAAGTAGGCGGGACGGGCGGCGTGCCGCGCGGGTGGGCGGGCGGGTAAGGCTCCGTGCCGTATTGTGGCGAAGAGTGAATAGCGTGCTGTCAACCAACCAGAGTCCGATTTGCATACCTAGTAGCCGGCCCTTCGACCAACTGCGGCCCGGAGATGATCGATTGTTGAGGCCTCTCCGCGACGAGGGAGGCTCTCGGGGCAGTCGGGGTCCGAGCGAGAGGCGGAGGTCGCAGACGGCGTGGGACCTCACTCGGCACCCGCGACGACCTCCCCGAGGTACGCCGTCCGAGCGAACCCTCCGGGGCCTCCCAGAGGGCGAAACGCCACCGGCCAGCAGGTACGTCGCCACGGGAGTCCACTCGTGGCGCCCCTTCTTCCCGCTTCCATTTGACGGCGTCGTCGGTTTGACGGAGACGCTCGACGCGGGGTCTCCGGACGGCCAAGAGATAATTAATTGACGTGACTTCGCGTCGTTTACTCGAAGTCGTCGAGAGTTGATGAAATATTACCTCGACTTGGCTCTAGAACTTCCTGAGTCTCGTATTAAAATTGTAGCGTGGAAGATTTAGAAGTTTTGCAACAAATTACCGAAGTTGTCCCGAAAATTAATTTTAAATCTTGAAATTATTCCGGACGCTGGCTGACTGAGTTTAGAGACATATTATTGATGTAATGAAACGAATTAGAGGCATTGCGCGAATTCATTATCGAGTCTCCTTGTGGAAATAAATTTCTAATTCAAGAATTTCATTATGGTCCGCTGAAAATATTGACATTGCTTGTCATTGGACTCTCGTTGAAAATTTATAAATTATTATGTAGATGTTAAGTTGTATTCAGGTGTTTTTACACATTATCTCATAAATTTTACGAATGGCCGGAAAAATAAACAAAATAAGACACTAAAACCGTCTCAAATTTCCCAAATTAGTAATAAAGTCGCAGCGAAAACTTGTAGAATAAAATTTTTGAGATCCTCATGTGATTATAGCCGCGGAGTCACAATCTTCTCGCACTCAACAGACCATATATTTGCAGCCAGCCAGTCGCTAAACTCGTGTCTTCGTCACCGGGGATTTCCACGTAGTAAACTCATAGCGCACTCTGGCTCGGCGAATGCATGGCAGGCGGACGACCCTGAGTCTCCACCCCCGCGATCCATGCCATGCGCCTCTCTCCCCCTTCTCTCTCTCTTTCTCTCTCTCCCTCTCTCTCTCTTTCCCTCTCTCCCTCTCTCTCTTCCCCGCTCTCTCTCTCTCTCCCTCTCTCTCTTTCCCTCTCCTCTCTCTCTCCCCCTCTCTCTCCCTCTCTCTCTCACTCTCTCTCTCTTTCCCTCTCTCCCTCTCTCTCTTTCCCTCTTTCTCTCTCTCCCTCTCTCCTTTCTCTCTTCCTCTCGCTCCATCTTTCTGCCTCTCTGTATTTCTTTTCATTTCCTTTATTCTGTCACCTCCTTTTTCCGTCTTCATCTCTTCCTATCCTCCTCTCTATTTCCATCCCTCTCAATCACTCTCTTCCTCTCTCCATCTCTACCTCCTTCTCTCCATCCCATCCCTCTTCCCCTGTCATATTCTCTTTCTCTCTCTCCGTCTCTATCTACTTTTCTCCATTCCCATCCCTCTTCCACTCTCCAAATCTATCTCCTCTCTATTCCCATCTCTCTTTCTCTCTTCAACCATACTCTTTCTCTCTCCGTCTCTATCTTCTTCTCTCTATCCCCATCCCTCTTTCTCTCCATATCTATCTCCTTCTCTCCATTCCCATCCCCTTCCTCTCTCGCTCCATCTCTACCTCCATCACTCCATCTTCCTCCCTCTTCCCCTTCCCCTCTCCTGTCACACTCTCTTCCTCTCTCTCCCACTTGTATCTCCTTATCGTAATCACGCCCCTCTTCCTCTCTCCCTACCTCTCGTGTTTCTCTGCAAATGGGTTTTTACTAAACACGAAAAACTCTTTTCATACTTAACTTTTCCTACTTAAAATTCGCTAAACATTTTTATATCTTTTAAAAATTATATTCCCATTGTATACATTTATTTTCTTTTTTATCCCCTTTCACAGTCTCACTCTAATCATTGGTCATGCGTCACCATTTTATATGGATAATTTTAAAATATTTAACAATTGGGTTTTAGTGTATATTAAGCCTAAAGACTGAGGGAGAGAGAGAAAGAGAGTGATAGAAGAGGGGAAGAGGAACAGGGATGGAGAGTTAGAGAAGGAGATAGAGGAAGAGATTGATGGGACAGACAGACAGACTGTCTGTCTGTCCCATAACTCTCTTCCTCTTTTACCCTCTCCTTTCACTTTATTTCTCTCTCTCCGTCTCCATCTCCTTCTCGCCATTCCAGCCCCTCTTCCTCTCTCCCTTCTCTTCTCCCTTTTCTCTCATATCACTCTTTCTCCCTGTCTCTATCACATTCTTTCCATTCAAACCCCTCTTCCTCTCTCCCTTCTCTTCTACTTCCTTTCCTTTCCTATCACACTCTCTCTTCTTGTCTCCATCTCCTTCTCTCCCTTCCCTTCTACTTCCTTTTTCCTATCTCTCTCTCTCCCTCAGTCTCCATCTCCTTCATTTCTCATATCTCTCTCGTTAAGTCTTCATCTCCTTCTCTCCCTTTCCTTCTCCTTCATTTCTTCTCCTATCACTCCTCGTGTCGAGTGCCCGATGGCTCGAGTCTATAGTCGGGTGCGTGACCGGTCTAAAGCGACCATATCGACGGCAGAGGTTTCTCCCTCGGTGTCTCGCACGGAGATGTTTCGCGTTCATGCGTGCATACGTGTGCGGATATCCGAGAGAAAGACGAGTCGTATCGCCATATCGCTCGCTTACAAGTCTCGTAGTAACCATAGTGAGAAACCGTGATTTGCGAAGCGAAATGGACCATTACGCCGACACCTTTTGCCGATTAGGGCGTGGCTTTGTGGAGTGTGAATGGGCCCCGCTTCCTACTTTTATTTCGCTTCGACCATAAGCGCGAACCTAAAAGTGCGAGTGTGATGAGGAGGAGGACGTGGGCGCGTCGTATATACCTCCGTGAGAACCGGTTGCGGATGCTGCGATTTGGTGCCGAGTGGTGCGTGTGGGTCTCGCCCCCCTCCCCCCGTGCCCGCGGATACGAGAGGACGTCACTCGGCCGAAGGAGAAATGCAGCGAATATCGAAGTCTCTTCCCGCCGTCCTCCCCCTTCCGCCCTCGCCCCCACTCCCTCCTTCCGCCCTCCCCCCACTCCCTTCTCCCGCCGCCACCCCCTTTTCCGCCGCCACCCCCTCCTCGGCATCTCTCCCGCCGCCGACGACTCCCTCCGCCCCCTCCCGTCGATCGTACACCGCTTACGGTAGTATGAAGGAACGACGTGCGAATCTTCCGCCGTATGCTGTTAAAAACGTGTCTGAAGCGAAATAAAGATGCTTGAGGCCGTGGGCATGAAGTATTCCAGAATAAATAAATTTAGAATAAATTTTACTTTCGAAGTTATTCTTAACAACTAATAAAAGTAATCCAATTACATTTAATTATTTTTATTGCATAAATACCTGATATTTCATATCTTCACTTGAATGTAATTTCAGAGAAATGAAAGCTTGCACAGGCGTTGAATTCTCCGGTAGCTTTAGTAAAAAAATCGAAGGATAAAAGGAAACTGATTGTGACGAATTTGAATGTTTAAATTGGGTTTGAATTTTAAATTATGATCCACTAATTGTACTCTATTCCGCTCTTAATATATAGCGTCATATTTTTAAGTTAGAGAGAATTTATCAAGCTCCTTGAAAATGGAATATTATTAAACTAAACGTTTATTACGATAATTTACAACGAAGTTTTCTTTTTTATAAACACAAATGTATTCGTTTCTATAAGAAAGAATATACACTCATAAAATAACGAATGCGTGCTTTGGATGGAGCCATTGTTGTTCGTAACATCACGTAGTGGTTGGTACGCGGAATGGCAATCCAAGGACGGGGTGGACGGGAGGCGGGTCGTCAATGGACACGAATGAGAGAAACATATGAATGGGACGTTTGCGTTGAGGAAATATAAGGCATGATTGTGAGTAGCTTGCCATGGCCACAATGAAGGCCTAACCTCAATTCCTTGCATAAATTATAGATAAAATGTCACTTTTTAATAAGCTGTTCTATTTATAAAAAATGATAAATTTTAACGCTCAGGAATAAAATTATTTAAGAGATAAAATTTTACAGGTATATTTAAAAGAAACTAAAATTAAAACCATCATAACTCCTCTAACCTAGCAATAAGTATCTAGGAGAACATCTCAAAACTCAAAATTACGAGTTTTGTTTTTATAAGATTGAATTTTAAATAATGAAAAATAGCTAATATTACTTGTCAAATGATTCTTAGCTGTTTTAATGTGATATTCAATATTTGCCGATAATGATTAATTGGTTACATATATTAATTAATTCATCAGTTGTATATCTTTTTTAAATCACTGTACAAATTCAAATCACTTCCTTTATTTATTAATTGCGGACAAGCATTGACATAAAATATTTTAAAGTTATTTAACGTACTAATTTTGGTGAAAAATGATCAATGATAATACCAAGACATATTGGTTTTATTGCACTTTTAACTCAATGACTAAAATAGAGCCTCACTTTTAACGTGGTCCCTGAGGTCCATGTTGCTCGACCGCGTTTTAATGAGACCCTTTCAAAATTTAAAAAGCGCCATGGTATCAGCCAGAATTATGCAGAACTACAGATAAATTTATGAAAACGGCTTAATTAATGGATACACCATCTGATCTAATGTAAGAAAGCAATTCCGGTAAAAATAAAAAAAATTCAAATCAATTAAAAATTTATTTTTCCGTGTTATACTGGATGCTATCTCATTCCGTGAAATTCTAAATAGCGAAATTGGATGGATGAGGAGGAAGAGTTGGAGACAAATCGATGTGAGGTCCCCAATGCGGAGATATATAACTGCATTCTCCTATTCTAAATTCGGGTTAAGAAAACACGGAAATTACAAAGATGCCGCCAAAAACAAATCAACTGCGTTTTCCATCGAGAGAAAACATCTAAAGGGAAGCACGCCAAAAGAGCACTTCTGTGGGTCCCTATCACGCCTATGGACCATGTGCAGTCGGATTATTTTAGTCTGTTGGCTCGGAAGAGACGGCAATTGCATTTCGAGATCCTCTGAACCCACAGAGTGCCTGATCACCGATTGTGTACCCCTTCTTGCAGATCGCCTTGGTCGTCTGCATTCCCTCGTTTACGTGCCGCATTCATTCCAAGGAAATAAAACAAAAATTTCCCTTCCAAATTCATTCATGCCTCCACATACCTCAACTGTTGCAGATAAGACTTTCATTCCCAAGTTGTAGTAGTAATTGATTTTTTAAGTGCGTCGACGACTATGGTCATTTTGCATTGTCATCTACTGGACACATTATGTACACACAGAAGGGAAGAAGGAAACCCGGTGTCGGCATTAGACTACTCTTTACGTTCATTCTCAAACCGTGGCATTACAACATTTTATGACGGATTCAAAAATTAGCACTTAGGTAATTACATATTCTAAAAATCTACTGTTGGTGAATCACCACTGAAGACGGCTGTATTGTAGCCAAAATGCGCCTCCCTTGTTATGTGTAAGTATTAAGGATACCTAAGATAAGTACTTATTTTTTCAATTTTTGATCCTCATTCTTGAAATTTTCAACCACAAGACGAGTTTGATAATTCTCTGCTGAATTTTATGGCGGGTTAAAGACCGTATGGGAAAAACTAATGAGGGCAGTGGGGGAGATGAAGGCGTAAGGTGTTAAGTGGAGATTGGAGAGGCTGTGGAAGAGTTGGGAAAAACAAAACGAGGACTGGAGGAATAAGTGAAAATGGATCAACCGCCGCCGCTTGCTATTGTCCGCTGGTGTACATTGCACCTGTGAATAACCTTCTGAAAGGACAACGTTGTGACTACTCCGAATCACCCTAGGAAGTTGCCCCCGCCAATAGCCGCTCCTTAACGTTTTTAATCCTTGCAATGTTGTTTAGTTTTTAATTTTTTATATACTTTATTTATTGACGCATTAAAAGACATTGGAAAATTATTTGCTAGATCTAATTTAGAGAAGACTTTGGAAACCAAAGCTCACTATGAAGGGTGAAGTTTGCGCCCCTACAAAAAGCCTAAGAGCCTTTTCGCTAAGTAATTCCTGTCCTCTAGGGGCCCTGGGCAGCTACCCTTCTTGCCCTAAGGATAAAGCGACCGTGAAAGAAAGATTCATTTTTTATCAATGTGCATTTCATTTCGATGGAATATTTTCAGGATTTATTTTCACTTGGGACAACAAATGACAATTAAACTGAGAGGTTATGGAAGGCGATATTTCTTCGGGTTTTTAACAGGTGAAATGCGAAATTCTGCTGAGCGGAATCTCGAAAACAATTGAAAAAATTATTTTCATTCAACAGAAAATTCATTAATAGCTAATTAAACAAAGATATATATCTCCCAAATATAGAACAAATTTCTAAAATTGGGGACAAAGAAGTTAAAATGTTGGAAAAAAGGACATCTGACAGCATATCATTTATAAAAATGACGAAACTTAAATTGGTATTAATTTACCAAAGGTACAGATAATTAAATAAATGAAATTTGGATATAAATACCTTCTTAACCCTTATTCTCCAAAGTAGTCTAGAAATCCCACGCAGCCGTTGTATCGGCGTGAAATCGAAACTCGAACAAATTACGAATTGTTGCACTTAGCATAAACTAAATGAGCTGCAGAACAAAAGACGGAACTTCACTTTGTCTTCTATGCATAATTTTTGAGTTTTATTTCAAGTTAATCATTTTTATAATGAAAATGTAACTAGTCGTTCGTTATTATTTGTCTCAGCTATTTGTTTTGAATGGATAGTAAAATAATGGTTTTACAGTTATTATAATCATTGTACAGAGTTTTAGTGTATACAGGAGCCCCTCAGAATTCGCGGGGGTTACATTCATGAGAATCTCCGCGAGTGTTATAACTCCACACCTAACTTATTGGCAGTGACAACTTACGTATGATGTCACGGTTTAAATCCGCCAATAGTCAACTTTATATGACGCGAATCGGTGTACGCAAAAGCCACCCGTGAATGATCAAAACCGCCCATATTTAGGGTTTACTTTGTATTATCAATTTTCTTCGAGTTCCTTTCTAATTTAGTAAATAGTGAACCTCCATAATGTTTGGGACTATATTGTGAGTAAAAACTAGAAAGAAACGGAAGTTATGGACTACTTATCATATTTTATAAATATTCTGCTGGTTGTGAATCTTGTGTATTATATGGGAGAATAATGTCATACATACTTCAACAATGATTGATGGATCGCGAAAAATACTGGAAATATGTTCTGAAAGAATAAAAAATTTGTGGTCCAAGAGAAATCAACGGCATTACTGCGAGTCTCTAGTCGGTTGATAAATATTATGGGTCATTCGAAATTGAAAATTTAGTAAAATTCTGTTAAGTTCGTGCAACAATGAAAATAATATTGCTTTAAATGGGTGACGGGAAGTATTCTGAATAAAATTTAGGGTGCATTCATATAAAAAGTTTGGGAACCACTGCTGTGGAGGATTGTCGTTGCTGTGTTACACTTACCCATGAACTTCAATCTCATTAAACCATGTTACTCAGAGTTGCTTAAAATCATTAAAAACGGAAGTAAGTAAGATGAGGAAACTAGAGTCTATAGCAGTTGTGAGCAACCTACGCCTCGCGGGCCGCATGCGGTCCTCGAGAGCATTTCTTGTGGCCTGCGAAGCTGTGATTAAAAAGAGATCTGTAAACTTGAACAAAGAAATTCACATCATATGCATTTAAATTACGACAATAAAACACTTGAGATTGAAGTTAACCCTAATAACATAATTAAGCCTTGATTTTCACTGATATTATACTTCAGAATCGAGTCCGCCGATGCATTGACAACTTGCAATGCGTTCCGATGGAGAATAACATACCGCCAATGCGGCCCGTCACGTAGAAAAGGTAGCCCACCACTGGTCTAGAGCATAGATCTTCAACGCTTTTCACTCAACGCCCACTTTTACTATATTTTGCTATTTGAAATAAGTTTATCGCCCACTTTCCGTATCAACTTAAAAATAAAAGACCACACCAAATACCCTAAAACGCCCACTGGCGGATACCATCGCTCAAGTTTAAGACCACTGGTCTTGAGCATTCATTATGATGCAAAAAGAATAATGATTTAACTGTAAATATTTTACATAAAATACTTGAGAACATCGTCACGAGGACAATATTTTTTAAAAAATTGGGTCCTGGGTTCCAATGTAAGTAACGGCCAAAAGATATATAAATCCGAATTATAAAAAGTAGAAATAAATGCAAAATTTGCAGTAAAACGACCTAAGATGAGCGCATGAAATGACTTAACTACTAGAAATCTTATAAGAAGAATTTTCCAGGACCCAAAGAAGCTTTTTCTCATCGTTAATTTTCTTATGCACCGAAGCGAAGTTTTCGACCATATTCGTGCTCCTCCGAGTCCCGAGTTATAGAAATTCTACCGTTCCTTCGAATCTTTTTGTAAAATAATTCCCGTAGGAAAAAGCATGAAACTCGACTTTTGAATAATTCGTCGAAACTCGCATAGATATTAACGCTGTTACGTCTCGCGCTCACTCAATGGTAGTATGGTTTGTTGATTCGTCTTCCCGTCCACGTTGAAACAGCCAGCCAAATCGCGTGGGCGAAGCAGGAGGGCAGGAAGTAAGCGCAACGACAAACATACACTCCCGTGTCGTGAAAACGTGAACGGGTTTGAGCCGCGGGGCGGGAGTTTACCGAGGGGTGTGCCCCTCGGAAGATCTTTTGTCTTCGGGGGATGCCGCCGCCGCCTCCCACTCCCCTTCTCCCCTTCTTCCTACCCCTTCTCCTACTGCCTCCGAATATACCTCCTCTCCCTCCGCCTATCTCCTCCCTCCCCTACGTGCTCACGCGCGACCGCGTGTCCAATCTAAGTTCGTCGGCGACTGTGACGCACCCAAGTGGTCGCGGGCAAGAAACCTGCTCTCTCCCATTCTCTCCCCCTTTTCTCTATCTTATTCTCGACTCTTTGTCTTCCTCGCTGGCTGCCGCGACTGACAGCCCCATCTCATCGAGGGACGGTTTGGTCACCAAACCATATGCTTTAAACTCGTTCGGCAATGCAAAATGTCGCTTCATATATCATCCGACGAAGTTAACAAAGCGGAGCATCAGGGAAATTTTGTCTTCTATACCCGTTCTTAACTTCCCCGATGTAAAATATTCATCGACCTCAGAAACGGTTTACCGTTTCCACGGCTTACCTCTTGACCATTTAGGAAACAGCACATGGGAAAATATTACATTTCTAAACAATTCATTGAATAAATTTTGCAGCCATATTGATTTCGAGAAAGTTACTTTATCCCTTGACAATGTAATTTCTCCAAATATAAATTCATATCCTTAACCATTGAAGCGATATTATTCGAACATTACCGTCTCTAATCTTGCCAGCAACTGAAACGTTTTGATAAATCAACCATAGAAATGAATTTCAGCTCGTAAAATATTTCAGAAGTTTTTGTATATTAATGCCAAGGCCAAATTTAATCCTTTGGCTATATCTATACCCCATGCTGCATAACATCTAAAGTGTATATTTCGTTGTAAAAGACGACATAATTTATAATCTGAAAATATTTATCAAAGAGATAGTCGAAAATCGACTGAGATTTTTTAAAAAGTGGACCTGCATTCCACCTTCTTCATTCACCAATATGGGACGCTAGGACGGTAAGAATTATTCCAACATACCTTCTACCCTTCATACTACAGCAGTGTAACCTAACGACACAAGAGACGCAACACCAGTTGCCGGCGAATCAAAGGACGGAATTGGGTGAACCCACCAACGTCGACCCGCATTGTATGAGCTCCTAAACCATTCTAAACAAGATTCCTTGATTTGTTCAGTTAGTTAGCTCCATCGGACGATGATTAGTAAGATATTTGCAACGAAAGGGATATTCAAAACGAAGTGTATTCGTTGGTCGACGGTGGAGAATTCAAGGGAGAATGGCGACACAGGATATCGCCTACAGGAAGTTTCTCTATCCGAATCTGGTTGACGGAATACCTGAGCGTCGTTCCATCTCGCTTAGGTCAGTGTTTCTCAAACTGCGGGCCGCAAAGTTATTTTGGATGCAAGGTGAAGTGTCGAAAAATAAAGTTTTCGTGAATAATAACATTTTATGAGGGAATTTTTGGAAAAAACGATGCGATAAAAATTATTAATTGTTATATAAAATGAAGAAATTTGCAATAAAGTTTCTTATTTATACCATTTTCATTTCCAAGGGCGCTGCATGATATTCAAGGTGGCCGCGACAGTTGAAAGTTTGAGAACCACTGGCTTAGGCCCTCGCACGAGAGAATGATACAGTGAGAGAAAAGTCCTTCGGGAAACTTTAAATGGAGTGGCATGGAGAATGTTGAAAGCAGGATTGGTAAGAACACAACTGCCGCTAACTTTACAGCGATATTTTCATATATCACGAACATAGATGGCACTTCAAAGAAAGTCAAACGAAACGATAAGCCGTTTGATTTTACTTGAGATAATTATGATAAAAATCGATCTCATCAGAGGCATGGATGTAATATAAAGGTGCATAAACAGTGAAAGGAATGTTAAGAACAATGCGCAACAAGTTTATGAATAAAGCGATGAGGCAGAGGAAGGAGAACATTTATTCCCGATCCACATAAGGAAACAACTCGTCAGTTATTAATTATTTCAATCGCTTCTTAAATAAATTTAATTGCGATTATACAATCAAACGTCGTATTTACTCGCGTAGAAGCCGAACTTTCTCTCTAAAATTTTCGTCTTCATAATGAGGATTTGGCTTATATATTAGGGATGAGAACCGGAAATATTAAAAAATGTGAGCTACTCGTTAAAGTTCACTAGGACTTCGCTAACTATACACAATACGCAGTATGCAAGGTATAGAAAACTGCATAATCACCTCAATAATAAAAGGGGAAAGAATTATTATTACTTTTGATGACGGAATTACAAACGCCAGTCTTTGTATGCGAGCGTTCAGCCAAGGGTCCAGGAGAAAATGCCGTAATCTGACGGATATCAAAGCATCGATACAGTTTTCACTAATATTCCGATAATTTTGTTGCGAGAAACATTTGTGTTGTAATGCTTCTTTCGGTTTGAAAGTCATCGCGATGTTCCGTCGCTTTCCACGTGCGGCATGTTTGGATAAAAAGCTTCGCATTACGAGGTACTCGACAATATTGTTTGCGCGAAATGAATATATTGCTGATCGGTTACAAATAAGTCACCAAATACTTTATTATTATAAAATAATAATATTTATTGATATTTGTGTCCAGTTAATGGTACATGTTAGCGACTCTTAGTTAGTCTGTATGTTTTACACTTAGTCGCGATTTTTGAAGTGCTGCTTATGTTCGGGAACTTTTTTCCCTCTGTTCAGTCTCATAATACAAGGGAGCGGATTACATGTGAGTCATGGATATCGGTTAATTTAATTATTATTCCTCACATAGAATATTTACCAATTAATTATTCATTTGTCTTTCCTCTATTCTTTATTTATCTTTATTTTAATTTAATATTAATTAAAGCTCTTTCAAAAAAGCACGCGTTATTGGTTTATCAGCCAGTGCAGAGAATATATGTCGAGCTTTTGAAAATAGAGAACAATTTGCCATGGAATCATTCCCTTTCTAATAGGAGTTATTCGTCATCCGTCAGTGCGATTGTCTGTTTGTAATTTTAAAAAGCGCATAACTGAGTGCAATTCCTTTGCATTGATTTTAATCGATTTATAGAATTTTTTACACTTCCTCTATTTTCCAAAAAATATGACTCTTTTTTCATTTAGATTGCCAAATATCCGAAATAATTGTGACCAAGAGTTGTTAGGATAATAAAAAATCAGAGTTATGGCATTATCAACAATGATATAGTATCATCATCATCATCATCATGCTTCTGTCCGAAGACAGGTTTTAACTGAATCGCTGCCTCCATTTCTCTCTCTCCCTAGAAGCCTCTTTTATATCTCTATAAGTATTATATCCCTGCTTTATATTATCTAATATTCCTATTCTTTTTCTCCCTCTTCCTCTTCTTCCACTAATTTTTCCTTCTAAGATCGTCCTTTGTAAACACTGTCTTCTCAATATGTGCCCTATCCAATTTGCTTTTCTTTTCCTGATTGTTTTTATTAGGATCCTATTTCTCCCACCATTTCTAATACTTCTTCGTTTCTCTTCCTCTCTGTCCATTTCACTTTCATCATTCTCCTCCATACCCACATCTCAAAACTTTCAAAATATTTTTCCTCCTTTCTCCTTATCGTCCAAGTCTCTGCACCATAAAGAGCTATGCTCCATATGTAGCATTTTGCTAATTTCTTCCTTGTTTCTAGATTTATTTTCTTGCTTGTGAGAAGCTCCTTCTTCTCGTTAAATGCTGCTTTTGCCATTGCAATCTCACTTCTGATATCCTGTGTACTACTTCCATCCTGCGCTAAAATACTGCCAAGATATTTGAAACTACATACTTGTTCCAATTTTTGTCCATTTACCATTATATTTAATTCTTTATGTTCCTTTGAAACAACCATGACTTTCGTTTTTTCAGCATTGATCTTCATTCCATATTGTTGGCCAATCTCCACTAGTCTGTCTGTCATCCTCTGAAGCTCTTTCTCGTCTTCTGCTATTAATCCTTGATCATCTGCATATTTAATGGTGGTAATACTTTCACCTCCTATCTTAAATCCTTTCTCTTCCCTCAACGCTTCTTCTGTTATTTTTTCTGCATAAATATTAAATATCGCTGGTGAGATAGGACATCCCTGCCTCACTCCCCTCCCTATTGAAGTACTTTCTGTTTCTTCTCCTTCAACCCTGACTCTAATCTTTTGATCAAAGTAAAGGTTTTTAAGTAGTCTTTTATTTTTCCAATCTATTCTAATTTTGTTTAAAATACCCAGCATTTTATCCCATTTCACTCGGTCAAAAGCTTTCTCCCAATCTACAAAACAAAAATACATATCTTTATTGACTTCTAGCGCTCTTTCTATCATCATCCTCATACATCCTATAGCATCTCTAGTCCCCCTTCCTCTTCTAAAACCAAACTGATTATCTTGCAGCTCCTTTTCTATTTTACCTTCTTACCTTCTTTTGGTTATTATTCTAGTTAGAACTTTAGCTGTATGAGAAATTAAACTAATTGTTCTGTAATCCTTACAACATTTTGCATTGTTCTTTTTCTCCAGTGGTACCATAACAACATCTAAAAAATCTTCAGGCCATATACCAGTATCATATACTTGGTTAAAAAATTTTGTTAGTTGCTTAACTGCTTTCGACCCCAAAACCTTAAGAACGTCCACTGGTATATCATCACTCCCAACAGCCTTCCTTCTTTTCATGTCATCAATTGCTCTTTTAACTTCAGACTCGAGAATACTTGGTCCTAGCTGATCTTTTTCCACATCCTCTTTTTCATTTAATTCAATATTTCTTGGCTTTCCTTCTTTGTCATACAGCACCTCAATGTATTCTTTCCAAACATTCTTTACATTGTCTGGCTCCGAGACTATTTTACCACTTTTGTTCATGATTCCTTTACGTCCTATCTTTCTTGCTTTTTTCTTGAATAGTTCCCTTGCTTTGCTATACATGAGGTTTGGTCGATCTCGAGCGAGTAATATATAATTCGTTTACAGCTTAAAAATCAAAATGTATATGAAACTTCTGATAAGAAGTATTAAAAAATATATATAAGTTAAAAATTAAAACCTTTCATTCCGAAAACTAATAACATAGATTCCCAGCTTCCAGGGCCGGCTTGAGGCAAGCGCCAAACAAAAAAACGGACCGCAGTTATCCCTGTGCACTTAGAGCAGGGTTGCATCATCAAGGGGTGCACATTCAGCCCTACAAATGTTCAACGCGCTGGAACTTCAAAATATTAATATTTTATATAAATTACTATGGTATGCCATTAAAAATGTCAATTTGATTTTTTGTTTAATTTACGTTTATTAGAAGTTCTGTTTGTGTGTATCATTTCGTTTTTAAATTTGTGGAAAAATAGATCTCGGCTGGGTAACCGTAAGAAAAGAATATATTATATCAAAAAATAGTGGGCACCCCTGCTCTATAGAATGCTCTTTTGCAGCTAAATCAAGTAAGCATGTCAAACAAAGAAACAGCAAAGTCACTCTCATACTGCTTGTGTATTTCATGTCATTGCAGTGGCTAAGCATTTGAAACCCCCTACATGTGACGGTGTCTCATTATCTTTGTCATCATAATAGAAAATATTTTAATTTTATGTTGATTATCATATAAGATATTTATATGAAATACATTAAATTAATGCATTCTCATACATTCACACATAAAAGGAATAAATATGAGGTAAAAATTTATAAACAGCGATTTTTCAAAAGAAAAAATTCTCTTAATTTGATTCGGATAGTTGAAAATTCAGATACCAAATCTAGATACTTATTTATTTATACTTGAGAAAGAGGAAATACGAAATGAAATATGGGTAGCAACAAGGTGTTAGAGGAACACTACCATAAGTATATTTGGAGAGCCGCTGTGGGTGTCGAATATGAAGACAGGATGACTGGAATATGGAACCCTTCGTCAGTCACAGGGAAAAGAAATCCTACCCAATCTTATTGTTGCAATTAGCCATTATATTTCCAAAACACCATTACCACGACCGATACATACATTTCTAACTAAACAATTCATCTTAGTTAGATGTAGATGCCGGCCATGATAGAGGGGTGGTGAGCGTGTTTAGCTCCCATGATCGTATGTGTCCGTCTTTGTTATTGTTGTTGCGCCCGTAAAGTGCAGTTTATGACCGAGTAAAAAAATAAAAAATAAAATAATTTCCGTATAGATGTCTCATTAGTTGTACATAAGATCCTTAACATTCGCGGGGGTTATCGCCGCAAATTTTAAGTGGTGGACCATGTAAATAAAAACAAAAGAGAACGTTCGTGATTAGTATGAATAAATGCACACTAAGTGCAATAAACACCCTAATTAAAATTAAAATATAAAAAATATAGAAACATCTTATTTTTTAAGAGTAAATGAAAACTAAAATCTGACAAAGGTAATAAATTACCGAAGATGATAACAATGAAATAATTCTGAGAATGGTGATGGCAAGGACACTCAAAAACCTGAGAGAGCACTGGTGATTCTTATGTTTCGTGATGAAACTCCTTGTATAAACCATTTAATCTAATGTAGTTTGTTGTAACTAGTTCTGTTCTAAGCGGTTAAAATAAAAATAATTAGATCATTCACCTATATTGTGATACATTTTAACCCTCTATTTCGATGCAATAGTAAATTGACTGCAGATTGAATGATATTACCCAAATTTACCATTTTTCACGCAAATAAATAATGCGCCTCAAATATGCAACGTGAAAGTCGTTGTCTCCATTTGTGTTGCGATTTTTTATATCGATTTTTTCGACAAATTCCGAAAATAAATCGTTTTATTGAGTGAATATTTTACTAGTTAGAGGAAAAATTACATATATTGGGTACTAGTAAAGTGTCTGCCCCAATTGGTCGATTTGACCCGAGTATGTCGTTTTCGTTTTATATTCTAATAATAAAAGTCTAGATGTGTTTATTTGTGTATAACGCTGACGTCATCAATGGCACATTTTAACGCGCTTTAAACAAACTTCCCGATTAGGTGGAAGGTTAAAACTTCGCAGAAATATTTTACTCAGATACAAAAATTAATTAAGTTTTTTATTATATTCATTTTTTCCCACCTACCTCACAAAATCTCTCATATTAAACATTAAAATAACATATTTTGGGAAAATATCGGCTTTTAAACGGGATGTTGCCTTGCCGACCATGTCATTGTTAAACTTCAAGAATCAATTGTTGTCTCAACCTGCATACGTGTAATATATACGAGTGCATAGATTGCCTTAAATTATCGTAGGATTTTTCGCGATACTACGTAATCCTAATGGAACTGGGATATATTTTAGATTCTTTTGCTTATCTAAACGACTATATATATGTAGAGTAAGAGAAGGGGATGCTGGGAGGTAGATTGGAAGGAAGGAATATAGAATGGAAGGTACTTACATAGAGAGTAAGGGAGGTATAGAGTAAGAAAAGAACGGAAGGAAAGAGATAAAGAGGGAGAGCTATGGATTAGGACAGGAGAGAATGGGAGGCGGGTGAGACAGTAACGAGAAGATACTGTAGATGAATCTCACACTCGCAACCTTAAATATGTTTAAAATTGTTTCAATTGGTACAAAACAACATATAAATGATCGCTAGCATTTTCAAGATTCTATGTATATCAGATCATGACTTATTATTCATCATTAAATGAACGATAGAGGATAATTGGGTCGTTGAGGGTGCTCCTCATCTAGATTTAGGAGAACAAATTTTGAACAGACAATAGAAAACAACATATGTATTACGGAAAAGTTGTGAGTCGGAGATAAGTATCACGCGACGGTAGGAAGAATTAATAAGAAATGAAAAGGAGATAATCATTTTGTAAAATAATTCCATAAAGTGAATCTCGCCTTTTCATTGCTTATTGAGTTCTAAAAAATAAAGACTTCATCCGTCGTATTTTTAATGAATAATAAATTTAGTCCATTTATCAATCAATGCTGGGAATATTTTTGTAACGAAAAAAAGTGTTATGACCGGGAATCGAGCCCTGGTCTTCCAATTTCCGAGCGGATATTCTACCACTGAACTATCGTAGCAGATCAATTTTCTCGTTTCTGAACTATCTGCTACGATAGTTCAGAGGTAGAATATTCGTCCAGCAAGTGGGAGACCCGGGTTCGGTTCCCGGTCATAGCAGACTTTTTCTCGTTTAAAAATATTTCCAACACAACAGCTTATGCCTGTCTGAATATGATCTTCAGATTGCCTTATTCCATCAATTTCTAGCATTCAATGGGATAAGCAGCAACGCGGAGACGAAGCCACATGATTCCTTTGAAGTTAGGATCATTATGCGGTGATACAAAATGGAATATGCTGATAAAGAAGCATATCTAGAGTAGATGACGGAAAATATTAGAGGGTCGCATTTCACCCAATTACATAGAAATAATTAATTCACCACCAGGAAATTGTCTTAAAATCATCGGCGTCGACCGTGTTTCCTCCGATCTTACTGAAGTAAATCAGTTCGTGATGGAGATGCATACATAACAAGTGTCCGATCCGACATTTACTGAATGAATATTTTGAAAACCGTCCTCGGACCTCTGAAAATTAGGAGAGCATGGTTATAAGGACTAGCCTACAAATTAATGAGGAAATTGATACACAGGAGTATAAAAATGTAAAAAATAAAAAGCGGCATAAGTGATGAACAATAGTACGATTCCCTTCTTTTAACACTTAAAGAAAAATGCACTGTACGGTGGATTTCGCTTTTCTTATGTTAATTGAATGAGACGAAAATTTCTGGAATCGAACTCGCGCCTTCAAATATCAGAAACTTTTTTCCTCAGTGGTCAAAGATATCCACCAAATACCATGAAAATCGGTCAATCTGTTCAAAAGTTAATAGGGGGCCAGAAAGACTGAATGGCCAAACAATAAGCCTATTTTTCATTATGGAAAGTACGGTAAAATGCACGATTCAATGCCTTTTCAGAGCATTATTTTGATGCTAGCTTTGAAAACTATATTGACCATAATTGTCCTTATTTACAGCAAGAACAAGAAATATGAAAAAGTTTGAAATAATAAACAGGAGATGGAGGAATGCGAAGAAAGATAGAGGAAATGGATAGGGCCAGAGAGAGGGGGGAAGGAGAGCATGGGGAGGGAAGCAGACAAGTGTGATGTAAAATGATGGAGGAGTAAGACTGCAGGAGGAAGAGAGAGATAAACGGAAAACGAACAGATGCGAAAGTTTAGTCATTGTATGAGGCTTCATAAAATAGAATTAAATTTAAAAATGTATTAAAATTTAAGGGCACTACTTTGCAAATAAAAGATAAGAAAGTAAAATAAAATTCCATTAGGCGCTGCTGAGTTTATCTTAATTCATTATAAAATCAGATACTCCCTTCTTATGCAGATTGTGGATATTGCTTCAGAATCAATCCATTTACCCAATGGTATATAAAACGGAAATTTTTATATACTGACGAAGAAAGCCGCCACACAAAATTACTTGACTTTAATTTATACTAAGCAGAATATAAACTTGAAATATGTATGAAAATAGGATGTACTTCTTCAACACTGAATAAACTTCGTTTCTCTTACGGCTGTGAAAAGTCTCCCTGTGATCGTCTTCGGTAATTTGAAATAAACTGAAATTATTAATTGGTCTTCATTTCCAGGGAACAATAACTATCCACTGTTACTATAAACGTCTCATAATAATAATATATGTGAAGCAGTATTGACCTCGAACGATGACAACAAGTTCGAATTGTAGATTCACTTCGACCTTTCTCAAATACCTTGTTAAGTTAAACTGACGAACAATGGATAGAATTCTAGATTGGAGGTGATGATGGCCTAGCAAGGAGCAGGCGGTGATCTACCAGTAGAGAGCCCTGGATAGAGTGTACGCCTGGTACTGCAAGTGGCTCAATGCAGTAAAAGCCAGTAAAACTGTCGCCGTCTTAATTCGGGCATTGCCCAGATGCCAGCCAGTAGCCGCACTTACTCTGCAGGGACAAGTCATCCCATGGTCCTCCGAGGCTAAATATCTCAGAGTTACCTTGGACAGAGGTTTGACCTGACGCCAATACGTCCGGTCTGAGAGGGGTCGGAACAGGTGCAGTACGCAGACTTGGCCCTATCTTGGGCTCCAGGGAGGTGACCCCGGAGACCAAGGTCAGACTATACAGGGTCTACATACTGCCCATCTTCACCTACGCCTCACCCATCTGGTCGGGTGCGGCGAAAACACATACTAAGAAGATCGTCGTAGTGCAGAATAACGCACTACGGGCGATGCTGAGGGCCACCTGGCGGAGCTACGTGCGAGTCACGAAACTCCAAGCCACCACAGGTGTCGAGCCGCTTGAACGCGTCCTGGAAAGGAGGGCGTTTTTCAGGAAGACGGCTAGCTCACCACATGACCTGATCCATATTCTCTTTCAGACGAGAGTGATGTCCTGGGATCGCTTCAAGCGCCCAGTGGCCTCCATGGGTCAGGAATTTGCACCACCACCCAAGCGGCAAAGACAAGCTTGAAAAGCTGTCGATCTGTTAAACCTTCCTCACCAACACGTGACAAGCTTATAGCACACCTGGCAGCCTGGCCGGAAGTGGCCACCAGCCACTTCTAACACCCTCTTTGCAGTGGGATAATGGGATTGGAACTTGAAGGGCATCAACCTTTAAAGAGGAAAAACCCACTCCGGTGTAATATCTAACAATAAAAGAATGTTTTCAAAGTACGAGGCACTGTGGCGGAGGATAGGGAATGGTAGAGGTCCTTAACTACAAGCGGCACATTTATTGAAGCTGCCTTCCTCATCCTCCACCATCCTTATCTCGTGCTTCCTGGAGAAGGATTAACACCAGGGAACCATTCCTTCCGCAAATGGAAGGAAAACCCAAAGAACAATCGGTAGTGGTCAGGACAAGGCGGCAAAACTGGTGCAGTGGGGGCCAAGAAAAACCGGGGAAAGGGATTTTAGGCCACTTTCGCTTGCTCAAGACACGCCGCCAGGGACAAATGCCACTAGAACATAACCCTTTATCGTCTGTTAACGAAATAACGAAATTCATTCGTTCGTTTTCGTTAAGTTTTCCGTTACAGCTATTTGAAAAATTTCGTTAATGTTTTTTGTTACGTTAATCTCAAATAATTCTGTTATTTCTTTATTTCCTTACGTTACACGTAACAATTTTCAGCACTCTACAATCCGTTGATGACTTAGATATTTTCCATTTATCTTCATACCCTTTTCTTTCTTTCTTTTTAACATTTCCTCTATTGCTGCTGTGAATAATTTAGAAGACTTGATTTCTCCTTATTTTGCGCCCTTTACGTATTTGTTTCTTCAATTAGTTAAATGTCGCATTTTTGTAGACGTTCTTGGTTGAAGTTATATATGCTTCTTCTACTCTTTGTTTCTTCAGAGCACTTAATACAGATGAGGTTTGTTTTGTGTGATATGTTTTTGCATAATTGATGTAGCACATAGAGAGAGGCAACTCATACTATTTCGATTATTTGACTTACAAATTGAATATGGTCCTTCGCATTTATTTATTTCCAAGTAAATCTACTTACAGAAAGAGGCCAATTGAAGTAGACTGGATATAATAATAACAATAACAAAGACAATTACAAACAACCATGACTAAGGCGGGACTCGAACCCAGACGCGATAACCATACTTCTACCAGCTGCGAAATCCGGCTTGTTCTCTGGGCTGGATCGAATCAAAATGATTTTGAATGCTCATAATATCTTTGCGTATATTGCCTATGCTGGCGGAAATAAGCTGATTAAGCGGCAGTTATTCAAACCTTCTTTGCAAACCTTTTTGTTTAAAAGGATGATATCTGCACGGATCCCCGATTACGGTAAGTTCTTTTTCCTTAAATACGATATCGAAGTCTTGGAGAGGAGCCGGCCCATATATTTACCCGATGTCTTGAATATTTCTGCTGCGATACCTTCATCCCAGACTACTTTCCATTCTTCATTCTCGTGATTGCGTGCATGAACTCTTCCGGAAGAATATCTGGAACCTCTTTGGAGGGCAAGTTATTTTTCTCGTTTGCTTCCTTATCGGATAGTGGACATTCATACAGTTTGGTGTAGAATTCATTTATTCGTTTTAAAAGTAATTTCCTGGAATGCGTAATCGAACCGTATTCTAACATAAATGCCACAGGGCTCTTCTTATAGATCAATAAATATTGCTTCATTTATACTTTTTTATAACTTCTGTAATTTATCGTTGTCTCGATTAGTTCATGCTTTTATTCCTTCACACCTTTTTTGATGGACTTCTTTATAGTTTCCTTCAGATCTGCGAAGTGGATCTTTTCTCTGGGGTTGGTTGGTAGTCTTTCTTATTTGAGTTCTGTTTTATTTGTTGCTACTTGTAGTTTCGATGAACGTGGTAAAACCATGCATGGTGTGATTCGGTATCTCCTACCATTCGGCACCGAACTGGAAAAGGTGGTGATACTGGGAGTACTTACGTAAGCGACCACACAAACAAAATATTGGCTTTCAACTGCGGATGTTTTCAGTTCTTTGAAATAAATATCATGCATAAGAAATCCCTAGAACGGGAAATGTCCAATAATATCATAAATTTCATGTCAATGAAGTAAGAGCATTCTATAACTCTTGTGACTTTAAAGGTCCTTATAGTCTTGACTCAAATATTTATAAACTATTTGGATAATATGCATAAACTAATGTTAATCGTTATACTACGGTCGACTCGAATCCTCCATCTCTAGGGTGACCATACGTCGCGTTTTCGCCGGGACGGCCCCGTTTTAGGACCTTTTCCACACCGTCCCGTCGTTTTGGACAAAAAAGCCATATTGTCCCGTTTTAAAACCTATCGCAATATAATTCAGATTTTTTGATGGTATAGCTAAAATTACCCATATACATGTACGTTTCTTGGAAATATTTATCTTACTAAATCGTAATTCATCATTTTTCAGTCTACGAAAGTTTGAATAAGATCATGGTTACGACTCCATTGAGCAGGAAACAATTTTACTCGTCAGCATTAGGTTTATGCGATCTCCATATCTTTTCATTGTTTGCACTTAATGAGTTTTGGTCTATGTAATTGTATTTTTGTTGCGGAATTAATCGAACTAGTCAAGCAAAGCAAGGCCGAGGCAACAACTTTGTTACTAAGTTAAAGGAGCGTTTTATCTTGTCTCAAGCAAAGAAATGTCTGTAGCGTTACTTTGTGTCGAAGGTAATATTTTGCTTGGCTTTTTTCCGATCGTATTGCTCTCGAGTTCAGTATAATATGGTATTCAGCAAGTAAAGGAAGTTTGTGATACATATCGTGATAGTTACAGAAAATTAAGAATTAATTCTGGGCACTTGTACAGTTTATTCCCCGCACAGTTTACCCCATGTGATTTTCGATCTTCTTCTGTTCTACGCTGGTATCTCGTAAACATATGTTAAGTATGCTTAACGGTAAGCTTATCCAGTTTTTTTTTTAAACTTGCCGCTCAACTTCTCAATAAAATTGAACTAAACAAAACAAGTGCCATTATTTGCTACACATTGTAAGCACTTCGTAATAATATTTACCTGTAGAATATATTAAATAAAAATATTCTGCAACAATTATCACCGACATCTCATACCTAGTTTATTATTTTATTAAAATCGAGAGCTATAAACATAAAAAATACATGCTAAATTATATTCCCATTAAGTTTTTCGTGAAAAATGCAACAATGAGGGTTAACATAACGGCGAACGATTTTTCTTCGATAAAAGAACTTTTTAGCATTAAAAAGATAGATATTTAATTTTTCTTGACATTATTACAAAATTCGTAAAGAACGCCTCAGCTGAGCTTATATACACTAATGAAGTGTTGTTAATTTCTTTTTTATATAGATAACCAGATACACATAATGTTCCTATCTATAGATTTGTTCAAACTCTTTCAAATAAAGCATTTATTAAAGTGTTAAAAACCACCCTTTTAATAAAAATCGTGCTAAAAATTGGTCCCGTTTTTAATTATAAATGATGTAAAATGTTCCGTTTTCATCTTGTTGGAATATGGTCGCCCTATCCATCTCGGTTCTAAATTGAGTCGAATTTTGAAACTCCGCTGGGCCCCAATAAAAAATAATGTTTCTATTCGGTCATTTATTCTGTTCTTAATTTATTGCGAATTCGAACGTTCACATCCTTCGCGCAAGTCATTACTTTGACGTTAATTGTAGAATTCAAAATCTATTAAATTAGATGTTATTGGAATGACATGTTTTGGCATCGATTTTATTTGAAATGAGGCAGAAAAAATTACTAAATACAATACATTACATTATTACAATAATTTTCAGAATCATATATTTTATTTAAAATTAGTAAGAATCTTGAAATACAAACTCAACAGAATATGCCTAGGACTGTGATCAATTATGTCATTTACCTTAAAAGATATACTATGCAGTAAACCCTCAACACGTTGTTTTAACGCTGGCGATTTTGATAATTCGAGACGGGTTTATAGGCATTCCTGTCTACCATTCGCGGCTTATGAATTCGGCTATTTGCAAGTTTAACTTGCGGTGTCATGCAAAAATTGTTACTTTCAATACAAAAGCAGTTGAGTTGTGTTTAATTTTCCAACGATATTCACGTGTACGCGTGTATACAATTTTCACTTGAAAAAGATCCTACTGTTCGCATAATTTTATCTTTACATCTTGGGATTTTTCTGCCACTGAGTTCACTATGAAATAAAATACAGCTAACCACCTTAACACCAGTGGTGAAGGGACAAATGAAAAGACAAGAAAAAGGAAAAGAAACTTACCAAGCACGCATAATCGTACTCGGGTTTACGAGTAGTCACACCTCTCCAGGGATCAACTCACTCACTCACACACACACACACAAACACACACACACAAACACACACACACACTCCACGCCACGTACCTATTCACGCTCAATAAAGAAGAAAGAATCATTTGTTCCGCTCCAAACAGTGCATTTTAATCTATAAGCACTTTTCGACACCCAGGATGTCGTCCTCAGGACTGGAGGAAGTTGACGTGGGGTAGTCCTTATATAGCGGTTTGGGTTATGAGACGGCTATTAGAAAGTGAAAGGAGGGAATGATTTATTATGCGGCCCTGGCCAATATCCGTTACAAAGTATCTATTTTGAAAAAAATATCTTTTCATTTTATACGTGTTTACGTAGTTTTAATTTCTATACAGTTATAAGATGTTTAGCGTTTCTTATGTGATTTGGCTACGTTTAGATTATCAAATCTACCATATTTGAAGTGTGGTGTTCTCTGAATCATATATTTAATTTCGTTTTTGTTTAGCCAATGTATATTTTGTTTAATATACTACATTTTACTTGGTATATTCGTGTTTTTCCATGTTCGGATGTAGTTTATTTTTTATGATTTGTGAAATTTTATTTTTCCTTGTGTGTATTATGTTTAAACCTATTTATTTAAACAAATTTTATTTACACGCGGATGTGTGTAGAAAATGTAACAGTATGTGTTTTGTGTTTTCTGTGTTATGTGGAAAATTGTGTAGGGTGGCCGAGTTTTCGAAAATTATTTTATATTTTGTTTCACTAATCAGGCTGTCGATAATTTTTCGAGGATAACCATTAGTGAAATCTGTGTTATATGTAATTTAATTCTTTGTCGTATTTTTTCCTGTTTAATGCTGGCCTATGTTGGGTATTCTGCCGCGTTTTTCAATCTCATAGCTGTATTTGATCGTCTTATATGGGCTTTTGAGTTTCAAAACAAATTTGTTAATACCGTATTTACTAGTGCCGAATATAGCAAATACATCTTCAACGAATCTGAGCAATGTATTAGGGGAGCAATTTTCAACCTTTTGCCTTTTCCTCTGCCTTACCGTATAGTAATGTGTTCTATTCTCAATGTTTTCATAAAATGTAACATTAGAAGGAAGCAGGCGATAGTATTATATATTATGTGGTATTCTGTGGATATATTTACGTAATGAGGAAACTCGTTACCTTATGAAGGAATTCGCCATAAAAAAGACGACGCCAGCAACTTTTAGGTACTTGGAGTTTAAAAAACAAAGGTCTAAACAACACAAAAGGTCATTAATTCACCGCTTAAAGCAAATATATATGAATTATCCAAGATGAAATTTTGGAATATCGGCGGTGAAATGGCAAAAGAACCAGTAAATGCAGGTAAGTAATTTTTAGATGCACAAAGAACGTGAATTCGGTAGTGAGTTGCACGATTCCATTGGGACTTCTTTTTGTTTATTCGCAGAATCTACATACTCTAATTTAGACATAAAGCCCTATTAAACAGAAATTTAGAGCTTATGATGTGAATGATATGAATAATGGGAATCAGAAATAGATGCAGAACGGAGAAATTCAGTTGCACAAGTGACTACTAGTATATAGGTTTTAATTATATAGGAAAGAGACACTGAGACAAAACACATGAGATCGGTGAATTTAAAAAGCGATATACATGCTTTTTTCCCTAAGAACAGCTCAATGTAATATGTATGCACGTGATTATCGTCAGGGACAGTATGGTACCAGACACCAATCGAGTGAATTGCAGGGTAGTATATGTACTTGGGTATAAAGGTCTTGAAAAGAGTGATTAAGGGGTTGAGGCTTCTTTACGGTCATCTTGGATAAGTGTTGAGCCAGAAAACATCAAAAGAGCCTAATGAAAAAAGCATCTTTCCTCGAAGAAAACAAACTGGCAAAAAATAAAATTATTTTCGATTAACAGAGTAGGCGATAAAATGAAAAGGCACCAACATGATATAGTTAACTCCAGTGTACATAAAACGGCTATATAAACTAGAGTCGCACTATAGCTATCAAGAAGTCGTTTCCAGTTCTTATAAGAATTTACAATCAGTGGACTATGAGAGATCGACATTAGAAAACAGAAGAATGACTTAAGGAAAAGTAAAGATGAAGAGTAGTGAGCGATAGTATAGAAACGTAAACAAAAAGTCGCTAAAAGAAGAATTGGAAGAAAACAGAAACAAGAGGTTGAAGAAGGAAATGTAATGTTTTAGCGATAAGGAGAAAATCGGAAGGAGATTTCGAACAGTTACGTTAAAAACAATATAGAATCCTTGAAGTAGTGCTATAAATTGAGAAAACAGTCAAAATTCAGAGGGTTTGTATTAAATAGTGCCAGAATCAGCATCACTTGAGGAAAGAAACGAAGAGGATATCTACAGGGCCAATCTCGACGCGGGTAAACTTAGCCTGCGAGACGGAAAAGACCTTCAATGAAAGCGGCCTTGAGGCGAAGTCGTGATGTAATGTCAGAGAACATTAATAGTAACTTCAAAAAGAGATTTGTAATAACTTTGAAGTTCGGCGAATTGATGCGCTTGCCTAAAACGATTACCATGACGGAATACAAAATATTTCTATTAGAATACTATACGATATGGTTCTAGGGTAGATAATTTGAAACTAATTGGAAGCAAGAAAAATTCATCCTCAATATCTTCTCTTTCCCTTTTCACAAAATTCAGTTTTTATTCAAAATGCAATCGATGGAAACCTGAAGCAATGTTGCTGCATTTCAGCCAATTGACAAAATATTTTGCATAGTCGCGTGAATTTACATAAAAATAATTAATTCCAAATAAACTGAATAATAATTTTAACTTAAAAACTTTATTTGAAATATTATTCGCTGTACGTCATGTAGAATTTATGGTCAGCAGAATTTCACGCATGGAAATATATATGTAGAGAGTTGAAAAACTCTGAAACCGAGCTATATACAGTATATTATTCTGATGGGGAAACTTCTTTTCTTAATCCTCTAGAACCCTCAGCGCATCGCCTTTTCTTCACCCACTTGCCTACAACATCATTCACATCTATTGACTAAGCTGATGATATTATTCTTTGTATCTCACTTTCTTAGAATTAAACCAATTTAAAATAGTACCAAATTCGTCGAATTTTGGTAAATATAGACTTAAATATTAAATCTATCGTGTTTTACACGAAGGATTAAATAAGAAAGAAAATTAGTCTTAATTTCGTCCAAATGACCATGTCTACCTGCCTGTCTTCCTACTCATAATTAACCCTTACCCGTTCTCTTTTCTTTCCCATCATCATCGTCTTCTAGTCTTATTTATATGTTACTCCTTGCACCTTCTTTTTCCATTCAGCCTTCGAATTTTCACTGTCACTCGCTAACTCCTAAAACAGATTTTTTTCTTTCTACTCTCATCACCTTCCGCGCAAGGAATCTTTTTTCTCACTTCCCCATCCTCCTATTCATCCATTACTCCCACTGTCCTAGACCGATATGATCCTCTTGCAATTTTATGGCTCTCTCCGTCAAGCTCTCTTGTTTCGCTGTCTCTCACATCTAGTTGATATACTCGGAATTATGTTTCATCCTAATCAACGCATAGTCATCCTTAGTCGAAGCCACTCACTCTTCCTCAGACAATCTCCTCACTCGATCGTTCGGCCTCGCTTTTCCTATCAAACATTCTTACCCTTTATCCCAACGTGCATAAACTGTGTACAATCTGTCATTATTTCACCTCACGCAACCTCTCACCTTCGCCATATTCTCTTCCGCGCGGCATCTCCCTAAAACTATTCCTCCCTTTCGTTCGATTCTCTCAATCCGATCGCTCAATCTCCCATGATACTTACTAAAAAGTAGTAGTAGTACGCTTCCAGTTCTCCACCGCGCCGAATTTCATTTCTCGTTGCCTCAATCTACAAAAGCTGATAAATAAGTAACAGGACTGAATTATAATAGACTTAGGTAGACATATTTATTTAGTGATACATTTTCCTTTTAAAAATTACTTCCTAAGAGTTCATTACATCTATCCCGGTATATATGGCGTTAGAGAAAGATACGATTGAATCAATTTTTGACAGACGCTTCCGGATGTCTTCTATAGTGAATAAAATTGTCTCCTTATATATTCATGAGTCCTCGTCCTTCTATTAACCGATCTCGCTCCTTTACGTTTTGCTCAATCCTCCGATTTCAGCCTCGCTCTCCCTTTCTTCCCGCGCACCTCCCTACTCGCTCCCTCCTTATTCGCTCCCTCCTTACTCGCTCCCTCCTTACTCGCTTCCTCCTTACTCGCTCTCTCCTTATTCGCTCCCTTCTTACTCGCTCCCTCCTTACTCGCTCCGTCCTTACTCGATCCCTCCTTATTCGCTCCCTCCTTACTCGCTCCCTCCTTACTCGCTCCCTCCTTACTCGCTTCCTCCTTACTCGCTCCCTCCTTACTCGCTTGCTCCTTACTCGCTCCCTCCTTACTCGCTCCGTCCTTACTCGATCCCTCCTTATTCGCTCCCTCCTTACTCGCTCCCTCCTTACTCGCTCCCTCCTTACTCGCTTGCTCCTTACTCGCTCCCTCCTTACTCGCTCTCTCCTTACTCGCTCCCTCCTCCCCTCTCATTTCATATCCTGCTGACCTCCGACTCACAATCTCCTCGCTCGATATTTCTCTTCCACTGCGAAATATCTCACTCTTACACCCTAAACCCTAGCCCAAAACCGAGAATATCCCCTGATTACCACCACACGCACATCCTCACTCCCTCGTTCTCATTTCTTCCCTCATCTGCGTTTGCAATTTTCTATTCGTTCCCTCCGTCGCTCACCAATCCGCCCATTTATCTCTTCCATTCTTCCCTCAAATGCACTCATCCAGTCATTCCTATCCCTCTTTCCCATCCCTTTCTCTTCCGAATCCATCCACCGGTCACTTTTTTCATCTTCCCCGTATCAACCTCATGCCGATCCTATTGTACATCCCAATCCTTCCTTTTCCATTTGCTCCCGAATTAATATACTCCCTAACCTATTGTATTTCCTTGTATTCCTTCGTCACTGGGCATTCCTTCCAATCCTTATCCAACTACTCAATGCGTTCCCCTTTCGACTATCCAGCGTATATCTTTAACAATTCCTTTATCTCATTTCTCCTCTCCATTTCATCTCCTCACCTTCTCTTGCGGTTATTTTCTATTTTTCCAATCATGCCTTTGTTTTTACAATTTAAATCTGCAGGTTCTATGTTTATTGGACGTTATTATATAACATTCATATTTCATCACGACGCGTTGTAGCAGAAAAATAAAGGTAATTTTTGCGTTTCCCTCACGTACTTGAAATTCAATAGTTCGTCAGTTGCATATAAATCAATGATGCACATTGATACCCTTAGCTTTTCTTTTTATATCGATACTAGTTCTATGATATTTATTTTGGTATATTTATCAGTTAAAGATCAGATGTCTCAAATATTTTGTTTTTAAAATTATTTAAAGTCCCATTTAACTCATTCTTAGCGAGCGGATGACATCACGAATCCAAACAAGGAATTGTTCATGTCAAAACCAACGTATCCTCACTTTCTTCGATGTGAGATAAAATCTAGTCAATTTTATGCATCGCGGATGAGTTTGCACTTTCTTCACCGGATGACAAGCCGAAGTCCATCGCATTGCCGATAGCCATATATAACGGACTGTATAAATGTTAAATTTGGTTATTTACCAAAAATATCCATAGAAAACTTTTCTCAATTTGTTTCGTAAATTTCAGTTAACCGTTTCATGCAATTGGGTACTAATTAAATACTTAGAATATTGCCATTCAAAAATGATTTTGGGCAAAACAACAAAATAGTACCTCACCTACCCTCACGCCTTCCACCGCATTCATATTTACCCCATGCGTCAGTTTTCTGAATTCCATCTAATTTTACTAAGTGCCTATCGGTTGCAACGCATGCTGTTTCTCCGATTCGCCAGATAAATACCCTCATCTTACTTTTTATTCTCCCCATGCGTCTCTTATTGCTTTTATAAGCTGTTTTTCTTTTCTAATTACTGTCTATCCATATTTAAATATATATTTATCTATTTTAATTTTTCCATCGATTACAGGTGCTTTTTCAATCGTTTACTCCTTTGAAATTCTCTTCAATCTCTAATACTTCTCCTTTTCTTATTAAATTTGAAATAGCCGGTGCTATCCGACAAGGATTCTATTTTCTCCATTCGCCAATCTCTTTCCTTTCAATTGCAAGTTTCTTCATTTTATTATTCCCCCCATCGCTTAATCTTGATACTAAGGAGACTTAATTCCCATAATCACCCTTTTTATTCCTTTTTCTCACATACGGGTAACCCGTTCTCCAATTCGCCTTTCATATTTTCCTCTTTTGCGTCTTCGATCCTTCTCTTCCTCACTCTCTCGTACTTGACCTCTTTCCGCCATTCACCGTTTCTTTTTATTCCTTTCTCACAACTGCTTTCTCCCCTCCCCGCCTCTTATTTCCCCCTTCTCCCTTTATCATTTTCCTCAAGTCTCCTCGTTTCACCCCAATCGAGTTCCCTATGCACGATTTTATTACAGGTTTTCTCATCTTTCTGCCATCCGTCTGCCTTCGCCCATTCACCTTTCTTTCCACCCATTCATCGCTCCCTCCATCCTCCCACTCCTCACTCTCCTTCTTCCAATCACACACTTTTCCGATCTCACCCTCTCCCTTTTATTCCATCTTCCCTCCTTTTCCCACTCACCCTCTTTATTTATGCCACCCATCCCTCTCTCCCCTCCCCCACCCACCGCTCCCTCTCCACCTTCTCCAACCCTCTCTCTATCCGTACCTTTTCCTCCCATCCCTACCTATTCCCCTTCTCACCCTCGCCGCTGCCACACGTGTCAACACTCCCCCATACGCCGCTTCCCTCCCTCGCCTCCCTCCCTCGCTTCTTTCTCTCCCTCCCTCCCTCCCACCTCCCTTCCTCCTCGCTTGCTTCGCCTCTCCACCTACCTCATCCCCACTCCTCACACTATATGGGGGAGTGACCGCGGTTCGGGGGACGTTGGACGCTCCTCGCGGGCTCTGCAGCTCAGATTGTGCGGTGTGCGATCCTTACGAGTCCCTTCGGGGACCGCTTACTCTATATGTTCGCAGGTGAGTGAGCCGGCCGCGAGCCTCACAGTGATCGAGGATGTTGTTGCGAGCGCTGTGTTACTCCTCTGTCTTCTTGTTCCTGCTCCCGGGCGCCCACTCCCCGGCACTAGCCGCCGCCACTAACGTCCAACGCCTTTCCAGAGCTCACTTCGAGTTCACACTGGACCTCTACAGGCACCTCATGGACGAACCGGGAGGCCGGGAAAACGTCATTTTCTCGCCGTACAGCATAACCACGGTGCTCTCCATGCTATTTTTGGGCGCCGGCGCCAACTCTAACACTTCGCGTCAGCTACGCGAGGTCCTCCACTACAATAACCTCAGCTATTCGGAGGTGCATAACGCGTTTAAACTGGTGCTCGAGAACTTCCACGATTCGTATTACAACGATACCGTAAGGGTGGCGAACGGCGTGTTCAAGCAGACGGGCGTCCCCGTCTCCTCGTACTACGAGCGCGCCCTCAAGGAGTTTTACAAGACGCAGATGGACGTGGTGGACTTCAAGAGGGACGAAGGATCCGCCCGGAGCACCATCAACAAATGGGTGAGCCGGAACACGGGCGGGAAGATCACGGAGCTGTTGGTCCGACCCTTAGCCTCCGGCACCAAGCTGCTCCTCGTGAATGCCTTGGCGATGCGGGCGCGATGGCTGCTCCGCTTCGAGGAGTCGCACACCTTCGCCAAAGGGCTGTTCTACACCCACGCGCAGAGAAGGTGCGTGGATGGTCCATTCCGGTCTCTCTTCCTCGCCGCCCCTCCCTCATCGCCCCATCCCTCCTCCACCATCTCACACCTCTTTTCTACTTTTCCCACGTTCATCCGACTTCCGCCCCCTCCTCGACATCGCGCCTCTCGCCTCCCCCCCCCCTCCCAACGCCTCGCCCTTTTCCTCCGCCCTCTAAATCACGCTCCCGCCTCTCCCCCCTCCTCCTCGCGCCCTCCGCCCCCTCCTCCACTTCCTCCTCCTCCGCCCCATTCCTCCATCTGCCTCCTTTACGATCTCCGCCTCCCTCCGCCTCAAGACTCTCGCCTCGCGCCGTCTCTTACTCGAGCCGTACGCTCACAGACCGCCCCCTCCCCCGTCGCCTCCCGCGACGCATCCCCTCCCTCTGTCCCCACTCCGCTCCCTCACGCCACTCTCTCTATCCCTCCGACGTACATCCTAGCTCCTGGATGCCCTCTCGCCTCGGCTTCCGTCTACACCCCACCCACTCCTTCCTCACGAATACCGTGTTCCGGTGGTGAGAGCGACCTGGGGTCATTTGCACTAAAAGCCTTCCTCCTCCTCGCCCTCACCCCGCCTCTTCCTCGCCCTCGCCCTACCTCCCATAGGCGCTTCTATTCACCTCGCCAAATCCGTGGCCATATCATCAGTGTTGCCAATCTAGGGTATTTTCCGCTAGATCTAGCTTATTTCGCTGATCATCTGGGGTATAAAAATCTTTAAAATCCGCTAAGCGGATTTTCTTGGTTATTTAATAAACGATTTTTGAGGTTTTTGCTCACGTATTTACCAAATTTAAAAAGGTTTAAATCTTTTATAATAATTTCAATCTTCCACAAAAAGTTCATATTTTATGTATTTAATGCAGAGTTTTTCCAGAAATTCTGTGAAATCACGCTCGCTTAGTTTGTAGGGGAGATAGAAAAAGTAGCGTGGATAAAATCCCTAGCTTATTTTTGTCAAAATTTTGGAAAATTTTTCACAACCATTTAGAGGATTTATTTGTTAGCAGCTAGCAACAGTGCATATTATGGCTTTTTACTCTACACCATGCTTATTTTTAACTAATTTTGTTACAAAAATGCGACCTCTGATGACTGCAAATAAAATTCATAATATTTTTTTCTAAATGTTTTCGAAGACAATTAATGATTTACAGCAGGGACGTTTTTTTTCGGACAGGTTGAATCTTCGTTGCAAATATATAATCATTATCGTTGTAATAATACACGAAGTAATTTAACGGTGGATGTCCTACTTTTACATAGTGAATGACTGCAATTGTCTCTGAATTTGAAATGCTATTATTAATGACCCAAAATTATGTGGTTTTATTGAAACATCTCCAGCATTTATTTTAGTTAAATTATGCGGTAGTACCAAATGATAAAACGTTTTTGTCAAATTTCAGGACTACATTATAATTTCCTACGTAAAACCAATTTATACTTTTTATAAAACTTTCGTTTAAAATTTTCTTTTTTTGTTTTTATTTTTGTCGTGTGTAGCATCCGTTTATCAGATAATCACTTTGTGATTATACTAGTTGTTTAAATTCCCGTCAAAAATGAAATGACAAAATTTTATGCATGTCTTCTCTCTTTCCCCTCTCTCCCGCTTCTTTCAATTTTCGTTTTTTGTTTTTATTTTTATCGTGTGTAGCATCCGTTTATCAGATAATCACTTTGTAATTATTATTTATGCCTGGGCATATTTCACTTACAATTTCGCGATATATAAGTAATATATAGCTATTGAGATCATTTGGTCAATGATGGCGCATCAAAGAATAAATGCAGTTAAATAATTGATATTTCTATTAAGCTGGTAGGCTAAACTAGTATCATGACGATACTAGTTGCATAAATTCCCGTTAAAAATTAACGGGCATAAAATTTAATGCATTTATTTTGCTTGGTCTTCTCTCTCTCTCTCCCCTCTCACCTTCTTCCCATCTTTCCACTCACTCTCCCCTTCCCATCCCCCCCAACATCAACGACTACATATATATGTAAATTTTAAATAAGTTTAGTATTATTTAAAAAAGACCATCTGACAAAAAGTTTCCAAATCTTTTTTTCCTTTCATATTATCCAATATAATGCAATAAATTTTGCGAAAGGATGTGTCTAATTGCTTCAGTCAGTTTCTCCATGGTATTTTCTTACAGCAAAAATATAATTACATCCAATACAACCGAAAATGGAAACATTCTTTCCTTCTCGATGAACTGCTCGGCTGAAAAATTGATCATATGGAATGCAAACACTTGAGTTTACAAAGTGAAAACTCCCGTCCCTCTCGGTCTGAGTTGATCTTCGAGCGAGATGTATCAGCCAACCAACTAATTTGGCCTTTTGTTATATTTTAATATTCTGATTTCTTGAGTTATCCTTCAATAGTGACCTAAAATAGTGCGCTTTGACACAAATTTCAATGAAACACATGCCACGTACGCGAATCTACATTTGCCCAGAGTAAGTGTGAATGATCATTAAAGTGACATCCATACATATGATTGTTTATCGATCCTAATTAATTACTCACTAAAAGTTTACTGTAGAAAAACTTTATATTTATATTTTAATTAAAAAAAGAATGAAATTTATCGATTGACACGATAACAGCAAGAAGCGAAAATTTTAAACGACTTTGGACAATTTCAGATTAAAAACTTTCTCATTTGATTTTCCCTGTAATAAGAAGGAGCTTTGATTTGTACATTTTGTAGAATTTATTTTTCGAATCCACATAATTAGGATTAAAAAGACTAAATATTTCTTCAACAACTAATCGTTTAGAGGATAAATTAATAGTTTATGCTCAAGAAAAATATTTTATGCCATACTAAACCAATTTTTTATATTTTACGTATTTGGTTCAATTACGCATTTAGAAATAAATTGTGATTCCTGATATTGAACAATGATTGAAAAACGCGATTCTCGATACAATTTTTTTCTGTAAAGGTCACCTTGTTATTTATGTTACACCAGGGGTTGCCAAAGTGGTCGGTACCGACCCCCTGTGGTCGAAACCTACTCTCAGAGGGTCGATGAGAGTAAAAGGGTCGTTAGGGGGTCGGTGAGAAATAAATTGGTCTTTAGGAGGCTTTTTAGAAACTTTAATATTCAATAGAAAATAACAGAATCTAAAATTTCGCCAATAATTGTTCTTAAAATACATATTTCTTGCTTTTCCTTTGATATATTTTAATTATGAATTCAAAATTTAATGAGTCCCAAAATCGTTTGCAAGGTAGGGATGTCAGTCTCATTCAAGCTCGAACAGTCTTGCTTGGTTTTCAAAAGAAACTTGAGCTATTTAAATTGTCCTTATCAATGAGGGACTTCAAATATTTTGAAAATATTCAGAAACTGGAAAATGAAGAAAATGAAAGTATTACTGACAATGTTTTGGAGATATTTGTTAACCATCTTAAAGAGGTAATCTATGATTTCAGCATTAGATTTGCAGACCTGCAAAATATGCAAATTCCTGATTGGATTGTATCTCCTTTTGATTCCTATTTAAACCATAACAGCATAGAAAACCAAGACATTTTTTATGAACTTATAGACATGTCTGTTGATCTCGAAGCAAAAGCATTGTTCAAAAATAAGACTACCGATTCATTTTGGGCAAATGAAATAATTAATACTAGATATCCAAAAATTTGTGCAACAGTACTACCTTTTATTTTAGCATTCCCCACTTCATATATGGTTGAAGCTGGATTTAGCCATGCTAACACACTTATAATTAAGCAGCAAAACATGTTGAACTTGGAAGAAAGAGGAGACTTAAGATTAAAGCTTACAAATCATGAGCCCAATGTAAATGGTCTAGTAAAGAAACACCAAGCCCACCCTTCACACTAAAAATAAATTTTAGTTCAGTATAAAAATTTCATGTTACTTGATTAATTGTAAATGTTTTTTTTAAATACAGTTTATTATACACTACCGTAATTATTACTATTCAAAAACCTTTCCTAAAATAGATTTAAAAAGTATTTAATATCAAAACTTTCACTGGGGGTCTCCGGATTTTTATGGCATCATCAAAGGGGTCGTTGAGAAAAAAGGTTGGCAACCCCTGTTTTACACCGTTAACAACCTTCTTGAGTTTTGAATTTATCTAGGACGTCTTTCTCATTGCTTGAATTTTTAAAGGCATTGGTTAATATGCTGCCATACCCATGCGCGTGCTTTTAATCATGTCAATGAGTTTAAGATAATGGTTTTCTTTACTTTTTCTCAAAGTTCCACACTAAAAGTCGAAGAAATCGTTAAAAGAATAACAGTGTGCCTGGATGGTTGTGAATATCTTTGTGGACATGATCAATCCTGCTGTAAATGTATTGTGGAAACTAATATATTGTTTCGTAACCTACCTAAGGTTCTGAATGCTTGAGTGCGATTAGCCAAACATATCTACTGTTGGGTGTCACCTAAGATTGCATGTTATCTACGAAGCATCGTGGATCGATGCTTTCTGTTCTTTTGTTGAAAATTAAAGAATATCTGCGCTTTCTCAAAAGGTTTTTCTAGATTAAACCGGATGCAATCTCGGTATGGCCTATATCAAATAGGGATAAAAATAACTCCTGTGGCCGTACAATGGTTCAGAGACCGTATGTGCCATTGTTCAACCAATCTTATTATGAAAATGCTACGGATGTAAGTACATATATTTAGACTTGGTAGTTTACTAAGTTTATATTTCCTAAAAGTCGATTATTATTTTAATTAAATTTATTAGGATTGGTAGTTTTCGACGTTTATACTATTACTTACTAAGCGACGTTTATTTTTCCTAAAAATAAATTTAAAATTTCGCAATTTATTTTAATGAATTTTAGTGATTTTAATTTATAAATTTTTTATAGATATATTTCCTTTTAACCAAATTTTAATTAAAGTGTATGTATATATATATATATATATATATATATATATATATATATATATATATATATATATCACATTTATTGTAAGCCGGATTGTTTGTTCTCTAAATTTTGATGAATATGTGACTTCGATCACAGCTAATATTTCGGAAATCAGGAAGTATATTCTATTCGTTAAGTCGCGCCTCTTTTTCACAAAATCGTGACTATTGAACTATAATTAATTTGACGTGAATATAACGCAGAGTCAAATGTATATATGAACATATTTATCTTGTCGAATTTAGAAGAAAAGCCCAGAATGCGAACGCAGAACGATGCTCCAACGGCAATGAAAGAGAAACTAATCACAAGAAATTCTGATTGGGACCATTGACCATTTTTATTGTTTCGCATTCATCACATTCGCCTGAAAACCAGCTGAATTATGATTTTTCATCGCTTGGTTTCGTTAAACAGCACTAAAGACATTATTGGAACTAATTTTGAAACGAGAAAAAATTCTGATCGTTTCAAAATTATTCCCAACTTTACAGCTAATGCCTGTCTGCTTGGGATCTTGAAATCGTTTCGTACCATCAATTTACAGGAATTATTGTAAGGGAAAAGAGGATTTGGCTGAGTTACGGGACGCCGCATAGGGACGGAGAAGAAGGCAAATGTTTGGGCCAAGGCTAAGATGCGAGGCAAGTTAAGGGGTCGTGAGGTTGTGCTGCCGAGTGAATACGGATTATTTGCACTCATTTGATTTAGGCGTAATTACGACAAGCAACCTTTCTCCTTGTTCTCATCTTCTCTCTCGTTCTGCTCCTTCCCTCTCTATATCTCCCTCGGCCTTCTTTATTACACTCCTCATCACACGACCGCCACGCCCCCCCCGCACATAATCAGCATCGTTGAACTTTGAGAGTATGTGAAAATTGTGCCATTTGCAGCAATATTCTGCATGTCTCATTCTGCTTTGGAAATATATCTGTTCATTACGAAATGTTGCGCACAAAATCTGTCGATTGATCAGGTGGTACTTCTTTTCGATTCATAATATCCTTTGTTATTATAAAGCCAATAATACGAGGAATATTGCTTCGCGAATGCAAAAATTCTAAATGAGTACAGATAATTGAAGGGACTGTCAAGTCATTTCTACAAAATAATGAAGTATTTATCTTGTATAAGTATCTCAATTTGTCAGCATCGCCCAAAACAAGTTCGATCACGTTCTTCATACTTTCATGAATAGAGGAATAAAACTAGAAAGGAGATTGAATTTTTTCAATATGTAGCCCAGTCTCCGCCTATATAATTAATAAGCATAAATATAATCTTTGATTTATTAAACCATATGAATTTTTTAGTGTAAATTTCATCCAAATTGAGGAAAACAGGATACGAAATTGAAGCTCTATATGGAATTAACTAAATTATATCAATGAAACATTTGAACTCAAAAAGGTTCTTTCAAATTTTATCTAGAAGTCACCAACGCTACCATCCGAAAAATAGTAAACATTTACCTCAATATTTACACGAATGATGAACAAAGAAATTTTTAAATTTGAGATAAATACAATAGTTATCTTTTGTTTAAATAGAATCAAGGTAGTTTTAGTTTTGATTATCATACTTTCCTTTTATTTAATTTTAAAAATTAAGTTCCTGAAACTAAATCTGCAACTATAACACGGCATTTGCAATAAATAAATCCATATGCATAGAACAATGCTAAAAGGCAGCGAAAACTCCACAAAACCCTGAGGCTAATTTCAAAGTAACGGAGCAACTGGTATCGTGTTCTTTCGGACATTTATTTTCACTTAGTTTTTATCCATTACATACTCATGTGCATATTTCAAACTGTTGCTACTTGTGGTTAATATCTCCATTTGCCACTTATTTACATTTAATTTTTTCTTGGCTATGATTTATTAATAACTAATCCGGGTAGTTAAATTGCCTGAGTTATGAGAACAAGTTTCTACGAACGATAAATGTAAGCAAATTCTCTTGAAAATATTTGGGAAACTATCCTCTTTCACAATAAGAAGAGGAAAATCATTACAACGTTTTCATCCTTGACCTTTATAAGTTATGCCATGTCATTCATAAATTGTCTTACTGCATGTGTAAACAAATCATTGTTGGTGTCATCGAGCAGCGCCCCTTGGCAATGAAGCGATTTTTATTCTGATCTCTATATCCAGGAGGTGCATTTCAACTTCGCTACTTCATCAAACCATAATACCTAGGAAATATTAGGTTTCCACAGTTTTTGTAATAAATAAACAAGTTTTTAGTCTATAGAGGAATATTTACATAGATAGTGATATGTATATGGTTATAAATTCGAGAAAATAATAGATAATTCAATGTGATGAAAGAACTGGTTCGTAAAAAGTTCAACGCTAAGGCAACATATAATACGAAAAAGGCACCTCTTTTGTTCAATTTAAAGTTACTGGACAATATAAATTCACTAAATCTTACGTTTTCAGATTAGAAGTTTCAAGATAACTATGGAAAATCAACTTGGCAGCTAAATAAGGTTAATTTAAGGTTGTAATAACGAAGGATGTCTAGTGCATATTGCTATTGAAAATCATTTACAATTAGTCTTTGTAATCAAATATTTGTAATGAAAAAATTATTGAAAATTAAAAGGAGTATCGTACCAAATTATGAAATTATTTTTAATTTAACATATACTTAGCATTTTCCTATTTTAGTTTTTTTATGTGATGTTCTTTTTATTGTATACAATCAATTGTTTTTCGTTTCAAATGCATTTAAGTGCAGCCGAATTCTGATATGGTAATCATAAATAAGAATTAATGATAATCAGAACTTTCTAATCACGATTAATTTCACTCTTTGCGATACAGATTTATCCCGAAAATTTTATTTCCCAATAAGAATTTCCATTTCTGTTCAAATATAATTAAATGTTTGATTTTATTCACCGAAACTTAAATTTGATATATTCATTTTCCGTTTTTTGTGTCGTTCCCGAAATAACTATAAAATTAAAAATTATAAAAATTTAATCACAATTAATGGAAAGAATCACCAGCTTGAAAGGCATAAAATAATGGCTCTTTGCTTAATCAACGTTGATTAAGCATTGCAAACATTCTTAAGCCCGTCAATAAAGTGCAGTAGAGCGTATAGTATCCGAACGTGATTGCCTGCCTCAAAATATCTACAAATAATTTATTGCTTTATAACTAAACTAGGGGGAATCCTCTATCTCAGGCTTTCGGCCTCCAATCCCCGCATCCGTACAAAGGTTGCCACCCGTCCGGTATCCATCCGGACAGCCCGAGATTCAAGACATTTGTCCAGCGTCCGAGCCGGACGCCGATCCGGGCATAATATGTCCGGTAATTTATAGGTGAACGACTAGGAGGCGAGAAATTTTGATCGGTCATCCTTGACAAATTGAGCGGATATGAAAAGTGAATTTAACCCTTTAAATAACACTAGTGAGTATTTATACCTGTAGTCAATTTGTATTCAATTTCTTGAAATACTATTTCTGTTAGTTGGATATTGAGTGCGGAAACGGGAGGAGAGAGTATGGAGGAGGCGGAGTCGGCATACAAAAAGCGGACAATGTACGGGAGATTATATTTAGAAGGTAATGGAGGAGGCAGTGAGAAACTATGAGAATCCGAATATGACGGAACCATGAAGCCCGACTGAAAGAAAAATATCACATGCATTCGGTACTAAGTTGTCAGTCCTTCGGTACGCATCTCCTCGCTGTTTCCTATGTCACTTATTCTATTGAACCTTCCTTTTATTTCTTCCTCTCCCTCTACATTTGTGCCCCACTGTATTTATTAAATTACGACATAGGAGTTGTTTCCTTTCTTTATCCAATATCAGTGTTTCTTAAATTGTTTGGTTCCACTTAAAGTCGGAGGTTGGAGTTGGTATGTGATTCTTAGCGACATTGAAAGAAGTTACGAACAACTAACGGAATGTCCGTCTTATTTAATTTATTTTGCCAGTTAATTTTATCCGGTATGAAGTGAAATATTAACTTAGGTTAGATTGAGCGACTAGTACTTGATAATGAATAACTTATTTACCTTTCTATGGCTAAATTTCCTTTCAAAATACGTTATATTGTCCTTTGGTTTGCGAACAGACGTCGCTAACTTTTTCCGGCTCATGTTAAATGGCTGGGATAACATTCAAAACTCTCAGAAATTTAACATGAGCCCCTTTTCCATCTGTCGTTACATAAATTCGCCACGGCAATGAACACTTTCTTGTTCGAATGTGATGAATTCGGAGAGTAACAATTTTTCTTTGTACAGTTTTCAAAAGGGCGTATTCTCGCTCCAAAATAGTCAACTATGATGTTATATAAGTGGATAATAGAAGAAGAAGACATGGCAGATACCCATCAGCCGTTCAATTGAGAAAAACTAAAATAGGCGTGACCATGCTTCAGTCTGTTAATTATTATTTTAGACGTGTCGTATGGTATTAGCCATAAGTGTCCGTTCGTCGCCCGGGCTAATACTGATTTTTGTAAATCGATTAAATAAACAGTTTCCTACCTTTAGTATTGGCTCAATATGTGTAATATATCAAACATCTGAAATTGACGAATAAATTCCTATCAATAAAAAAGTTGTAGTCGATGGAAATTTAGATTTACCGTGAAATTGTTATTTTTATATGTACCCATTTACATGAAAACCCGTTGGATAGAAGCCGCAATCGAAATTAATATAATTAATATTTAAATGCCGTATATTGGTAGCACTGTTCTACTGCCGGTGCATAAATTTAAATTTTCCCGAGATACCGTTATTTCTTAGAGGTTTACCAATTTTCATGAATATACGTTTTGTAGAAGCCGACAAAATTTTATACAATAAAAATTTTGTATCAACTATATTGGCAGCATTGTAGAGCAATGATTTTGAAATTTTATTTTTCTAGAGGAGTTTAATATTTTTACAGGTTTACCACTTTTCATGAATATACAAATAAAATAAGTCGAGATGGAATATATCTACCAACAAACAGACTGAAGGACAGACGGACATCCAGGTGTCACTTGAGTATGCATGTATAGTTTCAGGTCTGTAGGTTTTGTGGTGTTGGAGCTATGGCTACAACAATCAGACAGACACAGTTTTATTTTTACAGAAGATTATTATTAAGAGGTAAATTACTTCGAATGAAGGATATTATCTTTCAGTTATAATTCACACTGTTTTAACATTCACGGTTTTGGCATTCACAGTGACTGTGCGTATTTTTTCTGAGATCAAATATCAACGTAACTTATTTTTCTTAAAAATTAATGAACTCTATCATAAAAAGCTCATTTGTATTTTTTTGGCAATTGAAAATACTGAAGATAATGTCTTTATAGAAGCGTTTGCATTGCATAAATATTTATATAGATAGTTAGCTAGCTAATTTCCTTGTTTTACATTTGCAGAAAAGAGCCTTTATAATTAAATTATTCTGTGTTACCTGTGCTTTGCAATCATCAACTCATTTGAGGGCATGTGCTATTGAGTGTTTTTTCATTACATCCTACAATTCAGGTAATATTATTTCATTTATATATAGAATAACTAATTTAGTGCGTAAGTTAAAAGAACCTTTCGCAACTTCGAACTTGGATTTGATCATTAATTTGGCCTAAAAGATATCAAGACTCGTTTTCGTGCAGTTTTTCTGAAAGTCAAATATATATATATATATATATATATATATATATATATATATATATATATATATATGGATGTCAACAAGGTGTTGGGATGAGGAAACCCAGTGAGCACTCACCAATCAGACGACTTCAGGTTGGCGAGGCCCCGGGGATGTCGAAGCGACACACGTAAAATAACACAAAAACACAGAAACATCACAAACGTATAAAGCTTTCGGAACTACTCCTTCTTCAGCTACAGAGAGAGAACTGATGGCGGTGACACTGGGTGGAGGCATGGGGGTGGAAGGGTAGTGCGGAAAGGTCGAGGATTGGAGGAATATATATATATATATAAATGCTTACGGAAGAGGAAAGTTAAATGGGATAAATGGATGGCAACAAGTTGTTGGGATAAGGAATATTTATTTTAGTTATTAAGCACACTTTAAATGTAATTTCACAAAGTATAGGTCGATAGTTCTTATAAATTCTTATAAATTATTTTAAAAATAAAATTCATTATGTACTTTGATTTATTTATGTAACGACATTTTGCTCCGGGAAATATTTGGTGGTAAGACCTCGGGTGCTATAAAAAGAGATAATGTACTTATAATAAAGAGTGGGAGAAAGATTACAAACGGATTATACAAGACAACACAGAAGCCGACTTTGCAAAATGTACTCTGTTCCTGCAAATTCACGGTGAAGTGGGATGGTTTAAAATCTAATAGCTCATGTTGCTTCAGTAACTCATAAACAAAGAGAAAGTATTGTATAAAAGAATACTTTGATAAATTCATTTTGTTCTATTACCGGATCGTCTGGCCATAGTAATGTACTTCTCGCAAGAAATAACTAACGTTTATCTTGAAATTCAACACCACCATTCCTATCAATGAAATGGGAAATGAATATGGCACGGAAACTCTATTATGACTCAGGAATCGCAAAATAATTTGTTGTGGAGGAACCAAATCTGTTGCTATTTGCGAGAAAGTACTAGCTCCTTTATCTGTTGACATTCTACTGGAAGAATTAGGATCGGCATATTTTTCTATTGCCAACGATTGTACCAATAAAGGAAGTTAAATTTTTTCCGCTATGTGTGAGATTCTTCAGTCCTGTTTCAGGAATAAAATGTTATGTTTTGGATTTTATAAAGACGCAAATGAAACCTCAATCGCCATTTATGGACAAATAACATCAATTGTAAAAAAATTCAACTTAAAATGGTCAAATGTCTCTTCAACGAAGTGAGCGAATTCTGCTCCCTTCGTTCGCTTGTGTTTAGCGCCTCACCTGGTGGTTGTTTGTTTTCCCCCGGAATTCTAAAGGCATATGTTAAAGAGGTTTAAGCATAACCTATGAGCTAGGCCAAATTATGGTGTAAACTAGGTGTCCGCAATCTGGTGCTCTTTGGCAGTCTTACCGTACACACTTAAGAAGCTAAAAGTCACATTTTCTAGCACCAATACTCTAATTTGTTCGCTTGTTTACTTTCTAAACGTACAAAAGGTCATTTTTAATCACTTTGACGTTCATTTGATTTCATTTTTGATTATTTATACTTTTACAAAAGGATTGTAGTGCTCACTGAATGCTCGCCATATAGAAAAGGTTGCGGATCCATGGTGTAAGCTAACAAAGCTACATCTTAGGGCGTCGTCATATTGGAAAGAAGAAAGACGTACTTCATTTCAATATTAATTAAATCGGTAAATAAATAAAGGAGGTATGACAAAAGGAATATTCCCTCAAAATGCGGATACTTTTATTCAAATATGAGAAAAAATAAAAATCGACGTAGTTACAAGGAACTATTTATATCATCAATACCACGTGATAAGGCGCAAGGCTTGACAACAAAGTGAAGAAACTCCATGCCACAACCACCGATTACTGATTACTTTTCATAATAGGTCATTTATTATACTATATTTGTCAACTGGCGAGCTGCAACCAGCGGTTGAAAAGCTGCACGCAGATAGTTAAAAGCTAATTGGTTTGTTCATCAATAAAGTTGGCGAAAAATAAATTCATGGAATTTACTTGGTATTTCCAGAAAAATAACTTTGGTAGTCTATAGCGCAGGTGAAATATGGCAACATGCGCCTGCGCAGAAACATGTTTCAAGCGTCTTCTTTCGAGTAAATCTTTCAGCCAATATTTTATATATTACAGAGAGATATCGGTAACTTTTTCAGGAAAAGATTGGATTTTACTACACCGAGATGGGTTTGGTGTGGTTTGTGTAGCAAATCGTATCATGTAAACCTCAGCTGCTCATATTTAAAGGACTTAGAGATTTTGAAAGAAAAAGCGCCGATCAGGTTTAGTTCAACGTATAATAAATTGTAATTTTTATTTACTTTATCACATTATAATATACGTATGACGAGCATTAAAAATTCTATGCAATGTACGTATGTTTAGTTCATTTATGAATCCAAGCTCGAGTATCAAGTACCCGGATAATCGGAATTTGTAAGCCTTTTTCGAGTACTACTCGACTACCTGGGTAATTTGTTCGAGTATCTAGCTGCATATTTTTTATGGAAATTATGCAATTTTCTAACATTTGAACCAACAGAAAATAACAAAAATAACGAAATAGTACGCGTAATTAAACAGGTGGCAGAGGTGTAGCAAGGGGGACGAGAGGGGAGACCGCCCCAAGCGCCTTAGTCCAAGTGGCTCTGAACACGCACTTTATTTAATGCATAAATCGACGCTTTTTAAAAATAGGATATTTTTTGTATTTAAATCCCAAAGTGAGCCACATGCCGAAAAATATGACATAGACACATTCACTTCGAGTCGAGCATAACACGGAACACGTACGAAAATATTATGCTTTTTCAGCACACGTTCTGTCTTGTCTTCGGACTTATTACTGAGCAGGCAAAACGACGAGTAAAAACTGAGCGTGTGTGGCGGCCTTTACAAAGACAAACAAATCTTTCCGAGCGAGAGATACCCAAATCGTGATCTTGCAAGTTGCGTCTCTGAGAGTAGAATCGCTCCTATTGAATAAGACCTATCGCCTCTCTCTTGGGAGTTTTGTTTACGCCCTCGGAGAGAGGATACTCTTGAAAAAATGGATGAAACGAATGGTGATGCTGCTGCATCTTCAAAAAGGCCGAAAAAGGAAGGAATATTGAATATTGCCAGCGGAGAAAAATTGAATGAAATATTAACGAAATGTGCTGCAAAGGACGGATTTGGCATTAAAGGAATAACGTTATCTGAAGCCATTAGAGGCTTTGTAAGAAGGCAAAATTACAACATGCCAAAAAGCGAAACAACGTTGATGAAATATGAAATGAAATTTTATGAAGAAAAAAGGAAGAAATGAAAGAAGCTTTATCGCAACAACAAAAATCTGGAAATAGATTCAGTCCCACCGTTGACGAATGGAGTGATATAAATCTCAGAAGATACATGAATATTACAGTCCACTCAGAGCAATGTTGCCATTCGTTCTTGGGCTGGTTCCTATTGAAGGTTCTTGTGGTTCTAATGCCACCATATCTCTAGTCAAAGGAAGACTTAATGAGTTTGGAATCGATATGGATTCTGATGTCCTCGGATCAACTCAAGATGGAGCTGCATTAATGGTAAGATATAGAAGGAGTATTCCAGCATTGGCTTAGTTATGCTACAACTATAGAATCCATCTTGGTGTCCTTGATGTATTTTATAAGAAAACAGTCCAGCCTCTCACTGATGACGAAGAAGGGAATAATGAAGATGAAGAATTACAAGATTATAATGATTACGCTGATCAGGATGAGGAGGATATCAGTAATAGTAAAATTGATGCGTATGTTGTTGATGGCAGTTTGAATTTTGAACCGGAGAGTCTCGGTGAATTTCCACAAGTCAATAGAGGCATTGGAATAGTTCTTACGGAGACACAATAAATTATTAAATTTTTCAAAAAATCTGCTGTAAGAAGCAGTGTTTTTCAAAAGCATGTGCCGGCACAAGAACGCAAGAAACTACGGTTGTTACTTGGTTGCAAGACTCAATGAATTCCATTATTCCCATGGTCAATCGTTTTTTAAAATTGAATGATTGCATAAACAAGGCTTTCATGGAGTTCAGCTAGCAAAAATTTAAAGATACAAATATCAATGTTTTAAAGAAAATATCGGAAGTTCTGCAAACTGTCGAGCTTTGCTGTCAACGAGTTAAGCAAAGAGGACAGAAATTTACTGAAAGCTGAAGGAATTTGCATCTTTCTTTTGAATAAATTACAACAAGCAGATACGGATCTCGCTACTGAAATGATGGATGCCTTAAAAAAAAAGAATTAATGAAAGACCACACAAAGTTATTGTGACGTTGTTGCTTTTTTTGCAAAGTCGCAATTATCCTAACTTCCTCTTTAATGTTTATTTTACATATTCTTAAAAAAATTAAATCAAATTAATGGCAAAAGATACATTTGAGAGGTTGTTTGGAGAAGATGAACATGAAAATGAGCAACAAGAACCAGCTACGACAAATAGAGGTTCTGCTAGTTCTGTGAATGATGAGGTGCAGAAAACAATACAATCTGTTATGGCTATTCCGAAAGAAACTAGTACAACAAAATCAGCATTGGACAAGACTAAAGTTGATTGATGGAAATCATGGCAGAAGATGATATCGCACAGAAAAATTGTTCCAGGCTTTGACAACAATTTGATATACTTCAACAGCTAGTGAGTGAGTGTTCACAGTAGCTTCAAACTTCATTACTAAGATTAGACACCAGTTAAAGATATATACCTTAAATGGCCTTGTATTTCTTAAATATTATTTTTGAATAAAAAATAAATGAAATTTTTAAAAATATATAGATTTTCTGAAATACCCGGGTATTTCATAAAAGAAACACATACTCGATTATCCGGGTAGTTAAAAATCCGAGTATTTGGATTCTCTAGTTCCATTCTATTCATGTTTCAGTATCCGAGCTTATTGACCAGAGATGGTAAATCTATCGCATGCGTGCAAAAAGTGGCACACAAGACGATTTTGCTTGGCACGCTACAAAAAAATTGTTTATTGGCTGTCTCCTTAATATTTTTCCATTTTTTACACAATATAAAAGACTATTTCTAGAGATATTGCAATTATGTGGATAAAATTACAGACAAATAGTGACCTCTTGTTCGAGAACGAGATACTTGTTCCTCCATAATTGTTGTTCAACCTTAAATTAATTGGGACAATGTGATATAGTGTGATGATAAATTAAATTTTATATAACCGGTATATCGCTTTTTAAGCCCTAGAACTGAATACGTTATCACAGCTAAGCAATCAAATTATATCTTTTCGAATGTATTTCAAATTGGTTCGTAAGTATATAACGAAAAGCCATTTTTGTGATTTTGGCACACGAGTAAAAGAAGGTATTCCATTCCTAATATAGACTATTCGTCTCTAGTTAGAATAATAGACGCTTTAAATCAGTGATTCTTGGGGAGAGGGGATACGCAGAGGTGGCGCGGGAATTATTACGGGTTGACTTGAGAATTTAGGAAATTCATACGTTGTCTTATAAAAAATAAGTAAAACCAGGAAACTACCCACGCATGCTTCTTTATATATGTGAAGTATAATGTCTGTGTCATAGGAGGGAGACGAATTCATCTTTAAGAGTGATTTGAAGAAAATGGAACTTAAATCAAGGTGACGCCGGCAAAAAGGTTGAGAACCATTGACAATAATAATCAAGAGCAGCGATTCTCAAACTTTTGTCAGTTGCGACACACATTACGGTCGATACTTGCCTGCGCGACACACTGCAAACAATAATCCGCCGAAATAAAAGTATGAAATAAGAAATAATTTAAGCTTAAACAATGTTTATATTGTTCTTAAAATTACAGAAGAGAAACAATAACTCTGCCTAACAAATTGTACTTTATTTTTAGCAGCCGATATTAAAATTTTTGGCGAAAAACCGGTTGAGAATCTCTGCATCATAGGATTATTTTACCAAAAAGTAGAAATATAAATAATATTCTGTTATTTTATTTAAAGGAATGAATCATTTAAAATGACAAATTTGTAAACGCCACAACACTTTATGTTGTTTGTCATATTAAATTCATATAATTAGACAAGAGCTATACAGTCAAACCCCTATTTAACGCCCCCCTATATAGCGCCACCCCTGCATAGCGCCAATGAATCTTTGTGAACAGAACTTCCACATAATGATTACATAGAGAATCCCCCGGTAAAGCGCCACCCCGCTGGCCGCCCAAAGCCACGTCTGTGAATGCATAAATGTAGGATTTTGCATAACAAAAGAATCCGATTTAACACCATATCTGCCTATGCCAAGCTTTAACAGAAGGCCAAGGCATTAATGTCATCGCTTTTTATTTGACATAAGAGGCTTCGGATATTTTTCAAACCATCAAGATATTCTATATTGGAAATTTATTTTAGATCTCGTAAATATAGAAAGTGAAACGAGGGACTACACAGCCAGTGAAAGAATGATGTAGGATAGTGAACGGATGACGAGGCGAGTATACGGCAGGATGCACGAGGTATCACGAGCAGAAGAGTTAGAAGTATGCACGAGTGGTGTGAGAGGTCTGACCCAGCATTGGTCATTATTCGTAGGTACATACTCGCAAACGTGAATACTCGTGAGTGGTGTGGGACCGGTTTAAAGCTTTAAAGGTTTTGGTACAAGACAAATGCGTGCTACCCCAATTCCGATAATCCTTGAGGGCGTCTGGTCGTTCACTCCATTTACTTCGAGAAAGAATCGTTAGATATAAATCTTCCTCCACGAGCCGAGAGGTTAGATTTTCCTCGATGAGAACTCTTTCAACCCTTTGGATGTCGAGAGGGAGAAAAAAACTTCGATAGTGATTAGAAAGGGAGCTTCTATATATAAGTGCCGCCTGTTGTTTGGAAGTTCTGTTCCATTAGCCGTCCCTCTCCAGTGTGCGTCCAATGGTGTGTATCCTTGGAAAAGATACAGACAGTAACTGATGAAGTAATTAAGGAACAGGCAAAATTAATGGGAGATCAGATGGGCATCACCGACTTTGTTTACAGCAGTGGGTGGTGGCATCGTTTTAAACAGCGCCATGAACAGATGCAAGAGGCATGGCGAAACAGCTGAGGTTGGCAAGGCAGTAATTGAAAGAAGTCGAAAAATAGTTTCTTTTATTTTAAAAACATATAGAGATGTTTATAATATGGATGAGACCGCTCTCTTGTATAGAATGCAGCCAGAAAAACCATCTCAAGTGGGTCTGTGAAAGGATGTAAAAAATAAAAGCCAGGATCACCCATGCATTCTGTACAAATGCTGATGGGAGTGACAAAGGGATGGTTTCTGTGATTGGAAAGGCAGCGAAGCCTCGGTGCTTTAAGAATTTCAAACCATCACTTTCTGTGAATTATATGCACAATAGTAAAGCATGGATGACTACTATTGAATTTTGTGAGTGGCTACAAATTTTCAACAAAAAAATAAAAATCAAGAACTTTTTGCTTCTAGACAACGCACCTTGTCATAAAACCTTGGACCTTAATAATGTGATACTCGAGTTCCTACCACCCAATGGCAACGGCTCCCTACAGCCTCTTGATGCTGAAATTATTAAGAGCTTTAAGCTACACTATAGGCGACATCAAGTGAATAAGATAATAGAGAGCATCAGAAATAATTATTCACTTTCGGTTTTCCTTGTAAGATGCATTGTACATGATCAAACTGTCATGAGGTGAAGTTTCACCATGAACAATAAGCAAGCGTTGGGCACACACCAGTTTGTGAAACAGTGACTGCTAAGGAGGCTGAAATATGTCTTCACGAAATTTGCCTATATCTTGTAGAGAAATCGGATAGCAAAGAATTAATAAAGCATGTTGTAGCCTTCGACATTTCCATTTGTTAAATGAATTACAAAAAGAAAATTCAGACAAAATTAGAAAAATATTTTGCCCAGAAGTGAGTTTGAATTATATTTCTAACTTCATTGCTCTTTCTTTTTACTTTCTCCACAAACGAAGAATAGAGAAAATATCGTTTTCATGAAAAAAAAAAACAGAATTTGAGATATCAACGGAAATCCTAAACACGTTTTGATTATTTTCTCGATCATGTCTGTGAGTGTCTGTATGCCCGTGACCGGAATTTTGTGGGTGCCCTAACTCAAAACTATTGATCAGATCAACGCGAAATTTTATATTTGACATTTTTGTTAAAGGAAAAAGAGCTGATTAGCTTTTGGTAGAAATCGGTCAACCGAAAGTGGATGTTTATTCTTGTCACATATCCGTTTTTTTATATTTGCTTTAATATTTGATAAATGTAAAAAAGTACTACAGTAAAAGTTGTAGGAAATTTAATTTTCTACAACTTTTGTTCGAAATATTTTTCCATATAATGCATTGTTTAAGAGATATTTTAAAAACTGTTTTTTAGTTGCCACCACCACACTACCTACCGGCGACTATTGTAAACACCTTACGTTAGTAACACTTCTTTTTATTTTCTTAATTGTCGGAGCTTCGTGGCTATATCTAATATCAGAAGGCTACGGTTTGAGTTTATTTCTGTTCTTTGTAAGGCCTTTAAAATTTTCTCGCAGTTCCTTAAAATATTTATTATCATTCAACCTATTTGGAATTTTTAGAAATATTACAGGTATGGAGAAAGTCATGTGGTGGCCACGTCAGATTTTTTAAATATAATGTGCAACTATAGTAATTGAAGCAAATTTTCTTTCCCTCAAATACTATTAACCTGTGTTCACTGTGCATATACAGATAATCCCCAAATATGTTTCTATGTGAATTTTCTTTGTTTTATATTATTGTTGTGCACCAATACGTGTTTTCGTTTTCCTTCTTTCCTCTACATCAGGGTTTTCCAAACTATCTGAAGCCACGGCACCCTTGGACTCATATTATTATTATTTAATGCTACCTCGTGAACCTTTCGCGGAACCCAAGGGTTCAAAATCCGGTTATTTTATTACATTTTCCTTTAAAATTCTGTTCAAATTACGGCAATAAATTTACATAAATTCAGCACCAGATTTGTTTTGTGACTAACTGCTCGTGACTCAAGCACAAATTTTCCACAACGACAGAATGATTGCAACACCGGGTGATTATTTTATTGGCTGGGTGATGAAATTCATGAGACCACAAGATATTCGGCAGCTAAAAGTATGTTGCGGAAAGGTTCCAACCAATCATGAAGCTGCCGAGAACTGCATTGACGAATTTGCGAAATTTGATGGTGAAAAAAACTTTACATAAGACCAGATATATAATGCCGTTGAGACTTCTCTTTTCTGGTGCTGTTTCATTTAAAGACCAGCCAACGGAAGTGAAAGACCGTAAAGAAAGCCTAACATTGCACGCATGTGCAAATGATTTCATTTAGGGACTTGAGCAAAGAAGGTTTATTACTGAACTGAAAATTATCTGATTATAAATGAAAAACCCATTACTGAAAAACATAAACATATGAAACAACTAACATTACGTGATATTTTCAAAAACCTACAAATGGTTACGCGATAAATCTTTCCCCTATCGAAAATCAAATCGCTAGCATATCTGACTTCATAAGTGGAGAAGGATATGTTCTGATAAGCCAATAAAACGTTTATTCTATATTTATATATATTTTTTGTTTCCCTTACTCCATATGGATTTTTCGTATACATGGTTAGACTATATATATATATATATATATATGGGCGTCTGCGGCGCTCTTGCTAAACGAATCTCTCCCTCACCACGCCAGCGGTGATTGGGTGCCCGATCAGTGACTTATACTGTTTATCCTTTTCCAATTTATTTCATACTTTGCCTAACAGTTTTAGGCATTGTATAATTTGCCTAGGAATTCTACACAATTCCGGATTTCATACTTTTCCGGTAACATATGTATACACCGCTCCTCGGTTATAGCGCCGTCGGTATTATTTTGGATTCGGAATTACTGCGGGTCTTTCTTCATCCTCGTTCCTTGGAGAGAACGTTCAGTCATTTTTTTCAGTATTAACGTCAAAACAAAAAATTACTGACTTTTTAAGGAATTAATTAAATGCATTTCCTTTAGTGACTATATTATTTTTTTTAATTTTGTTCTTTGTAGAAATTTAAGAAATAAAATAAGAAGTTCTATTCACATGCTGTATTGGACAATACGATCGTTTCCTCGGTTATACCGCAGTTCCTCCTCCGAAACCAGCGTTATAACCGGGAGCGGAGATTTATCTGTATATGACCCAAAAACCGGCAAACTACATGTCCTGAGATTGCCGGATTTTGGACTTCGTACTGTAACATGTAACGATAACAAGGATATCCAGAACGCACAAAAATTAATTTAGCAATGTTTACCAAGTGTATGAGAAAATAAATTTGTCAGAAATGTCAACTTTGGCATACAAATCTTTACATAGGTTTCAATATCAAATTTCATCATCAGATGTACAACGTTGCATTGTGGTGCTAATTTCTGTGAACTGCGGATGAATAAAAAACCGCGTTAAAGCGACAATGATTTATCGTATGCTATTTTTGTTTATAATTCTTATATTACTTAACAAAGAAATCACGACTAAAGAGTTTTTTAAAAGAGGGATGCCATAATGGGAAATAATTTAGATAATAACAGTGAGAAAATATATTAATTCTTTAACGTGCATTAAGATTACATGTTCGGATCTCTTATTAAAAATATAGCTTCCCAATGTCCTACACATCCATAGGTTAAATACATTCCGCTTTCTGAGAGTATTTTAAATGAATGAAATGCTTCCCTTACTCCCGCACACTCACCATCACTCTTAAAAGTTGAGGTAGCGGCTATGAAATGATAGGATGTGGAGCTGATGAATAAGTTTATGAGATTGAACGCTCTTTTGAGATGGATTTGCTAATCAAAAAGAAGTATGCTTTATTTTATGCATCATTAACCAGCTTTTATGATATAATTCTCCACATTAATATCAATCAAATCATAAATGAATTTATACGAAAAATACGAAAATGAATTCATTGGACGTCTAAATAGGTTGTGAAATTTCATTTGAGAGTACTCTAGTGCTTTCAAAAGAAAAAATTACTCTTCTTCAGCTAAAATCTCTGTGAATTCTTAAGGACTAGAGAAAATATGAAACCTAATGTGCTAAATGCTGTTAAATCTGTTCATTTTTATCAAATGCATATAACATAATATGGTGACACACATTTAATTATATCGAATTTAATGGCATAATCCTCGCCGTAGTATTATTCTCGCACCCTAGTTTTTATATGTGGGAAGTAGAAAATACTAATTCTGCCAATTACATTGTGGGTTGGGAATTGATCAATTCGGATCTCATTGAGCACCATGGAACTATTTGAAACGTATCTTTTTTATGTGTAGAGATTAAGAAAGGTCCCAACAACGTGGTTTATGCTTGCCATAATTCATTCGATTGTGAGAAATTTTCTGCCACAGGCCATAGCATAAATTTAAAATCTGTGGCGTACCTACTACTAATTTCATAAACTACGCAAATGAACTCCATGTTAGCTGGCTAAAAAGGTAAAAAATTAAGATTATATTATTTAATAGCGTAATTGCCCGCCAAATAAGACGGGTATGCGTGGATTAAGTATTAAATTTAAGGCATTTTCCATTCTTCCTCCTTTTCTCCCCTTCTCTCTCCCATCCTCCTCCCTCCCATTCTCCCTCCCTCTCTCCCTCTTACGAATAATGGACTTCCTCGTCTCAATCTCATCTTAATAAAGAACATTATCACTATCTACTTCTGTCTCCCTCCCTCTCTCTCCTCTCTCACTCCCTCTCTCTTTGTCTGTCTGTCTTTGGCCCTCTGTATCTCCTTTTTCTTCTTCTCTCTCCTATTACAGCATTCAAAGAACGCTTTCCTTACGTATATAGTATAAGGATTAAGACGACAATAAAATCTCGAGGTTTAACAATGACACTGTCGGCAAGGCAACATATCGTTAAAAAGGTTAAAGTTTTCCAATAAATATGATTTAAACGTATTACTTGAGCAATTTCGAATCATAGGTGAAATGTAACTATAAGAATAAGAAAGGTCATTTAATTTTCTTTAAAGCTGTTTAGGTTCGAAGATCGTACGTCAATTCTTTCTAATTTTAATTAAAAAAAGTAAAATCCTCTATGTCGAAATATCGATTTTTATGTGTTATCTTATGGGGAAACAAAATTATCTACTGGAGTCGAATTCGGATCGTTTTTGGGGATTTTTTCCGTAAATAGCTCCTACTATAAGAATCAAACATTCCTACCAAATTTCAATCTTCTACCTACTACGAAAGTGTGTTAAAAATAGCATTACAGTCAGTCATAAATAATTCATATTAATCGAGCGTGAACGGATTTCTTAGCTCATTATTTAACGAGATATTTCGTTTTACTTTATTCGTTGTCATAAACTTCTCTTTTGATAACAAAATAGTTCTTATTGCGACTTTTTAATCCGTTTCAATGTATTAATTTCTTAAATATTTGGATTTACTTTTCAGCACGACAAAAGAATGAGATTTTAAAGATGATCTTCAGTCAATTTCGAAAGGTAGGTACTTTAATTTCATTATATTCTTTATGGAAAATGACTTTTCTTAAGTAGATGTTGAACGAAATCTGCTAGAATACTGGAGTGCTAGATCGCGTAATTTGAGAAAGTTACTCACAGGAGGAAATATCCAGAAGGCAGCAAACTTCTGATAAGTCTGAGTACGAATTATTTCTTTATACTTTCGCTGCAGTGCGGAATGATTTTGAAGGTTCAGGTTTTCTGCTGGATAATAGGCGAGATCCGGAGTAGAAATTGCGAACGAGTTCGTGAAAGGTTCAACGCATTTTTATTTTCTTGGAAGCCAGAAAATCTAATCTCACAGGACATTTAGTAATGTAGAAATTTAATTTTAATATTTTTCCAAATTTGCGATGATATTTCTTTCAGTTTCTATCTGTTGAATATGATTGACATAAACTTCATTGAGATAAATCATTTTAAAAGATTTTTTTGGCTTTATGTGATAAAGTTGAACGTAGTTGGAAAGACGATTTTCGCCTTGCAAGTGCAAATTTAGGTTGTTTAAACGACTCGCAATATCTGTAAGGCTAACGATATCATATATCCACAAATCTCTCTTCAGAACTCTGCAGTATTCTGGCAGTTTACTCTTTTTAAAAAATTCAATATATTATCTCTCAGATACCAAAATCTTTCGAGTGATTTTCACTTTGACAGCCACTAGACGTCATGATAGAGGAATAATTCATTGCGAAATTCAAGGTGGTTTAGTTTATACAGCGCACTTCTGGATTAAGCACATAAGAAAAATAAGAGCCTACTGGTTAATAATGCACTTGTACATGCATACCTTGCTATTTAAGTATTCTTCCGGTAATGCTTCATAACCTTTCGACTTTCTTATCATTGGATGGGCCACGACTGTGCAAATGCTATTTAGTGTTGTCCAGTTAAGGTCTCTTTTGTCAATACAACTTTTAATATCTTCAAAAATGTCTTCACCTTTAGTAGAAATTAGTTTACGTAAATCTTGAAGCTCCTCAATTATGTCGACATTTTCGTTAATGCCGCGCACAAACGCACAGAGCTGAGCGGTGTCAAAATTGTCATAAATTTCGTCAAGAGCTAATGAAAAGTATTTTGCGGTCAAAAATGAAGTGCTCAGAAATGAATAGAAAAGGCGGAGAGTTCGTGGAATTTCATAATGTGGATGAAATTTGGCGCTGTTAAAATTTAAAAAACAACACAGATTTTAGAATTGATATTATATCTGTGTGGGTTGTTTTATTTTTTGTATTTAATTTTTGCCACGCCACATTTCATCCACGAAGTGCTCTGCTTCTCAACAACACCAAGCATGTCAGTAGTTCTCCTTATTAGAGTATTTTGGGAAAGAGCGATGTCATCCTCCATTCTTTTTACGTTTTGTTCACCGTTATATTTTGCGAACGTTGAAAGACTTAATTTTACAATATGTTTTATATAAAAACTAGCAGGTATATCCGTACATTGCATTGGCTAATTACACTGAACATCAAATTTTGAACTTTTGTTTGTTTTCACGGAATACGGTGGTTCTTATTAATTTTGATGAGCTGAATTCAAAATTGAAGTCAGATCTTACCTAGCACCAATAATTTTTGAAGAAAAAAACACAAGTCATTCTAGTCAGAGAATTATATTCAAATTTTAATATTTGGGTAAAATTCCAGGCGCAAATGGAGGAAATGTATTTTACATACTGGAACCAAGATTTTGGTAGGCCTGCAATAAATTTTGAATTGAATTTTCAGCCCTGTGATTGCCCAAAAACTTTTCAGAAACTTTCTTAAACGATTTCCAAGCTTCCAGTTCCCAAGTATTTAATTGTGTTTCAAAATATTCATCTTTCATTAACTCTCAGATCTGTGGGTCAATGAATATACCTTCCTTAATCTTGGTATCACTGATCCGACAAAATTTCAATTTTAAATATTTAGAGCTGTCTCCATTCTTGTCCATGGCTTTCACGAAGTTCATCAATCCTAGCTTTATGTGAAGTGGGGGCAAAAGTATGTTCTTTGGATCAACTAATGGTCTATAGCAGGGGTCGGCAACCTTTTCACCTACGAGGGCGCAATTTATAATACTGAGGACGTGAAGGGCGCATAAGCAAAATCAGTTGATATCTCTCTGTATCAGTGGTCGGTAATCTCTTTATTTATGAGGGCGCAAATTTAATTATTGGGGGCGTGAAGTGAAGTAACAATAGTAGATGTGTACCAATATTTATAAAAATGAAATTTTTGTATATATAAGAGAAAAACTATTAAGGAATTTATTATAAAAACATGAAAAATGAATCAATGTGAAACTTGGGACTGCATATCTTCTGCCAACTTGCAATAATATGGCACATAACTCGAGATACCTGATCTTAGGCAGCTGTCTAAATTGTAATCGGTGAGTCTCGATCGGTACTTGGATTTCAATTGTTTCATGCTTGAAAAAATGGACTCGCAAGTGTATGTTGAAGCACAGTAAGAATATATTTAGGGCACATTTTCTTATTAATGGTATATTACTTTCTTGGACATACATTTTAAAAGCTGAAAAAATGTCTTCACCTATTGTTCGTCCCTTTAATGGAAGAATTTTAAGAAATTCTTCCTTTCCTGAAAAATCATTCAACACCATCTTCACAACCATAGCCAATTGAGAAGTGTATGATACGTCTGTTGACTCATCCAGTTGCAACGAGAAGAAAATACATTTGCCAACTCTATCTCCATATTGGTTGCAATAACTTCAATTCTTTTTGTAACTGTTCTTGCCGATAACTGAATCGTGTCGATTTCTGAGGTAATTTCATTTTTATTTTTAAAATCTTCGAACGAGTCAGCAATTGCTAACATGGCTTCTTTTATAATCTCGCCATCTTCAAAAGGCTATTTCCTCTTGACCAACAAATGCAAAAATTTTAAGTGATGCAATCGTTGCTCTTTTTGATTGCTGCACTGGTCTGGTAAAAATGCTCTGCTATTTAGTTAAAATAGATTTCATATCAGAAATTTTATTTTTCCTGATCTCCGAGTTTAACGGATAACTAGTATTAAAATTTCCGTGGACCGTATTAAAATGTCTTTCAATATTACTTTTCTTTAAAAGTGCGACACAAGCATTGCACAATAAACAAACACACTTTCCTTTCAAATCAATAAAACAGAATTGTTCTTTCCAATCAACATTGAAGTAATATGTCCTTTGCCTCTTATAACTCATAATGGAGATAAAATTTTCTACAAATGAATTAATAAACACAACCCACTGAATATCGGTAAAATATCAGAAATATTGTGAACAGTTGGTCAATTTAAAATTATTTATATTTAACCAATGAAGAAGGAAATGAGCTATCACTAGCTGATATTGTAAGAGACGAAGAAAAATCTCCCAAGCTCTGTACTTTGTATATTAAGCGAAGAGCGGAACTCCGAAACCAACGACTCACAACAATAACTCGAGCCAAGTTATGCTACAAGACAGAGGACAGAACTCCGAAACCAACGACTTTCAACAATGACTTGAGGCAAGTTATGCTACAAGACGGAGGACAGAACTCCGAAACCAACGACTTTTGACAAGAACTTGGGAGTTTCACGCGACATAGGGAAATAGTTTTCCCGTATCGAGCGCCTACCTCCAAATAGCCTGAACCGGCTAACGGAGCTATTGTACACGACGGGTTGAGAACAAGGATCTCAGCCTTGTGCCCGTAATAGCGATTGAAGGCGACAGGACACCTTCACCTAGCATAAACTAGAGGGGGAGAACTCCCTATCTTTTCATATAGTTCGTACGAGAACGTTTGTATGAATTGTCAGCACAGGCACGGCAATCACACAAACACCATGGGTTTCTATTTGTAAAGTTTAATGTCTGTGGCAGTGGCACTTGCTGTTTCATGAAAATGATTATATTTTTGAAACACTGTATTAATGAAAGAACCTTGAAATCACCTCTTCACTATCTGACGAAAAAGTAGACAAATTTGATATCGAGCACCATTGAAATGTGCAGAATACACTAACCAAGGAGTATGCTGAATACATGAGGTTATATTGCAGTTATTGGAAATATATTAATTTTTAATTCGTGTGTTTTCTACACCAGATAAGAAATGCGTTTAAAAATTTACCAAACTTTCTTATTAAAATCAACTAGGGTGTTCCAATAGAAACATATTTAGTTAAATACGTACGAGTATACATATATATATTATTTTATAATTTTGATTTCATATTTGTTTATTCTTATTTCAATTATTTCGCGAGGACACGCGGAGCGTGACTCACTGACCCTTATCATACGATATTGATGCGCAGGGGAAAAGAATGATATTTACAAACTGTTGGATAAATTAAATTTCGAATTAAAGGAGTAGATTGCTTGGATGTAAGGAGAAATGACGAAGCAGTCATCAGATCAACTGCCGGTCGGCGGACTGCGCTTGAGGTCATCCGAGATACGACAATTTGAGCGCGATAAGTGGGGTGGGGGGTCGGTGCGCGAAACCACAAATGAAACTTTCCTCATGAAGAGATGTTGGCTTGTTTATCAAGTTAGAATGACGAGGGAAACATTTCTTTTCATTCGAGAGTAATTGACCACACACAAATAAAGCAATTGCATAGCACTACACTGATCGTATCACTCCAATTTCTCCTTATAATTTACAAAAATATTAACTCACATTCAGGATGAAATTGTTTTATTATAAAATTAGAAATTACAATGTCGAGGACGATCCGCCATCATCTGGTTCTTTCTTTCGGTACTCTACTCCGGAAGAAGATGCCACATTCCAGTTCTCGGCGACAGGTGGAATGGTTTGTGGATTCAATGGGGGGACGTATGGTTCCTCACGGCTCAAGTCGAAAATCATTATTATAGCAGCTTTCCAAAGGTTTTTCCCTTGGTCTGACTTCAAATACTTAGATTGTAACAACGGCTGGAGACGCATTCCAGCCCTAAATGCCGACAAAATACGGCAGTAGGAACACAGAATTTTTCTTCTGAAATCGATGGTGCAATTACCAGATGCAGCGCACTCGAAAATTATTCTGTTGGTCACCGTACATTGGATAAAAGTGACGCAGTCCCTGCACGCCATAATTCCAAGTATTTTTTGGGTCTTTTTGTCCCCACAAATTCCACAACGGAAGTTCTCCATTGTACCAATCTCCGAAGCTCCGAAGGCACTGTGACGCCTAAAACAGCATGTGGACAGAAATGTAATTAACACTTAACTACTCGCGTGGCAAAATATTGCGCAACTACTCGCGTCGGGTGAATTCGACCCAGTATACTAAAAAATGTAATCACTTCATTTGTTGTTTTGTTAAATAATAAATATTAATGCTATTACTTAATATAAGTGCTACTAAGCGTGATCTAAAATAAGTGTTCTTATAACTTACAGGTAACAAAAAAGGTTATCAGAATGAAACACTACTGGTCGCGTCTGCTTAGAGAGCTTCGAATTATAGATATCCTTCGTCTGGACGAAATGTATGGTCTGCTAGTGTAACTAGTCGGGGTGACGTCCAAAACACACTGACGATGAGAGAAAAACTTCGACGACTCCCCCCGCTCTTCCACAAAATACAATGTTGCAGACGGAAACACTGCTATTCGCATCGGGTAAATATCCTCAGTTTCGAGAAACTCTCCCACTAGCGTCGGGTCAAATTGCAAGTCACTATGTGGCAATGTGTCAAAATGACATCGAAAACCACGCTGAGAGAAAGAGTTACACATAGAAAGAGATTACAATAGAGGTACTGCAATATGAACCGGGCAGAAAAAAAAATATCAATATACCAAGAAAAAAATGGGTCCATTTTACCCGGCGCGAGCAGTTAAGGATTAAGAGGGAGGGCGGGAAGACGGGGAAGGATCGGTGACTGCCACTCTCTTTATCTCGTTGGGAGAACCTTATGCAAATAACTTGCCGATCGGTACTTGGATTTTAAGTGTTTCATGCCTGAAAAAATGGACTAGAAGTGTATTTTGAAGCAAAGGAAAAATATATATTTTTAGGGCACATTTTCTTAATAATGGATAGCGATTTTCGTAAACTCAATTCCAAATTATTTATAATTTTTGTGTTGCCTTAAAATAATATCATTCTGCATATTTATTATTTCCATTTCTATGTCCTCGGTGTTAACGATATTAAAGTAAGTTCCAATATTAACAAACATATATTTATCCAAAAAATTGAACGGATTAGCAAAAAATGTTATTATGGGGTCTACTTCAGAAAACCGACGAAACCGAAAATTAAATTCCTTCAGGAGAGTTTCAATGTCTTGTGAAAATAGTTCAGTGGTAACATTTTCAACAATTGCTAACATGGCATCTTTTAAAATCTCGCCATCTTTAAAAGGCTTTTTCCTCTTAGCCAACAAATGCGAAATTTTAAGTGATCCAATCGTTGCTCTCTTTGATTGCTGCACTGCTCTGGTAAAAATGCTCTGCTGTTTAGTTAAAATAGTTTTCATATCAGAAAATTTCTTTTTCCTGATCTCAGAGTTTAACGGATAACTAGTATTAAAATTTCCATCGACCGTATTAAAATGTCTTTCAACATTTCTTTTCTTTTAAAGTGCGACACAAGCATTGCATAATAAACAAACACATTTTCCTTCAAATCAATAAAACAGAATTGTTCTTTCCAATCAACATTGAAGTAATATGCCCTTTGCCTCTAATTATTCATAATGTGGATGAAATTTTCTACAAATGAATTAATAAACACAACACACTGAATATCGGGAAAATACCAGAAATATTGTGAACTGTTGGTCAATTTAAATTGATTTATGTTTAAGCAATAAGCTATCAGTGGACGATATTATAAGAGACGAAGGAAAATCTCCCAAACCCTGTACTTTGTATACTAAGCGAAGAACGGAGCTCCGAAACCAACGACTCACAACAAAAACTCGAGCCAATTTATGCTACAAGACGGAGGATAGAACTCCGAAACCAACGACTTTTGACAAGAACTTGGGAGTTTCACGTGACATAGGGAAATAGTTTTCCCGTATCGAGCGCCTACCTCCAAATAGCCTGAACCGGCTAACGGAGCTATAGTACACGACGGGTTGAGAACAAGGATCTCAGTTAGCCTTGCACCCGTAATATAGCGATTGAAGGCGAAAGGACACCTTCACCTAGCATAAACTAGGGGCGGAGAATTCCCTATCTTTTCGTACAGTTCGTACGAGAACGTTTGTATGAATTGTCAGCACAGGCACGGCAATCACACAAACACGATAACGGCTTCTCCTACTCTCGGCGAGTAATCTCCAAAAAACGCTGTGAAGGATGTATTTATATTAGGGCAGGGTATGGAGAAGGGAAAGGGACGTGGATAAACAAGAGAGGGGTAGCGGAGGAGTCATTATGAAAAGAACTCTGTTAATGACAACAATGTCTTTATTCAACAATGTATGTCCCCATTCTGTTCGCTTATAAGTACTGATCTTGACGATGTTATTTTGTAACAGACATACGATTCGGCTTGGTGTGATGTAAGATTAAGATGTTGGTTACAATGTTCTATTCTTCATCTTGTTCCGCAACTTATTGGTCTTCTGAGAGTTTTCCGTAATTGTATAACTTGAATTCTCTTTTCGGCTGGCGGGCGACACACAATTGTCTTGCGGGCGACATGGCGCCCGCGGTCGCCGCGTTGCCGACCTCTGGTCTATAGGTTACGTTTTTTCCCCATGCACAAAATTGCTGCGAGGAGGCCAAATTTTAGTTATGTAATGGTCCTACTTGGCTCTATTGTTCCATTCACATAAGAAGCAGCAGTATTTTATATATCCAAGTTGTAGATTGAAGAGAATCCCGATAACTTCGAAATCTCCGTAATTATGCTAATTGTATTTGTCATATTGGTCTTAATTTAGAAAAAGCTCCATATTCTTGTAAGATTCATTCATGTGGACTGCATGGCCGATTGGTATAGATAGATATCTCTTTCCAATGTGTATCAACACAGATTTTAGACTTAAATTTGAAGAGTCTATAAAGTCTCCATTCTTCTGGTTTATGGCATTTTTCCATGGCCTCCAGCAATCCATCGACATCATTGCAATAACATAGTGAATCAACCATTAAAAAATACGAGCGAAATTCTTACCATCGAGTACGAAATACAGAGAAAGATGTATTCTTTTCCAGCAAACTCCATCCCTGAAATCTAGATCCTAAAATTTCTGCCTGTGTCATTGATAGATTCAAATCACGAACAAGATCGTTTAGTTCACTTTTGTTGATAAGGTGAGGCTAATTTGAATCCGGCAACTCGTATTCTGAATCAGAACTTGTCAGAAATGTTTCCATTAGCTCATTTTCTTTCTCCTCCTCCAATGTTCAAGTTTTAGGAGGAATAGGGACTGGTAGTTCATCACTAACTAACTGGCCTCATAGCAGGTGGAATACTTGGGTATACTATTTTTTCTGTCTTTACCTTTTTGTCCCTCTACTTTAGTCATGCAAAAGTAGCAGTCCTTGACATGAATGGGCGGTTCTCTCCACACTATCGGGAAAGCGAATGGCATTGAAACTTTGTGTTTATTCTTCAACCAGCCTCTGAGACGCGAAGCGCAATTACCACAACATACATATATGAGGAGCCCTCTTTTTACCCGGATCTCTTAACTTACAACTGAAATAAAGGCCATGTGCCTTTTTTTATTAGAGGCGTTCTATAACCTGCGGAATTTAATTGTGTAATCACCACACACCTAGACAAAGGATCCAAGGAATTAATGCACTGACGTGATTTTTTAACACTAGTTAATTGTTAATGAACCTACTAAATATAAATAAATTTAATACAAAAGATTCGTTTAGAAAAAGATTACATTGCTTTTCACAAAACAACAAGTTCACTGCTCAACAGCCGCGTTGTGTAGATGCTTTGCTTTTCACGTACTAAAAGCAAATGGAGTCTAACCGACCGATTCTCAGTTGCCAACTATCCAGTGAGTATGCCTTGTTTAACATTAAATCGGCAACGTTGCATGACTGGGCTACCTTACGTAACAATGTTGCGATTATTCGTCTTCTACATTTTTTTGGTCTTATAAGGAAATTTACAAATACAAATAAACTTCGTTATAGAATGTCATGTTATTGGGGAGTGTTAGAAAAACAAATTACATATTCGGAATGAGGGTTACAAAACGCATATAAACCACCTTATTTGTTAAGTGTTATCATTTAGCTCTATTGTCTGTTTGGGAAAATCAGGTACCTTTCAACAGTGAATTTTTGCAGGAAAGAACTTATGACATCACTTGGATTGAGCAGTTACTACTGTAAGTGATATAAAGCTTCTTTGTATACAAAATCTCGTGTCTTGTCCGTCGGTGCTGGTATGTGTAAATTATTTCTCTCACTAACTCTCGAGCAAGCGACATAGAACTGACCGTGAGAAAAATATGGATGGTATAAATCAATTCCAGCAACTTTCAGGGATTGTCCTCGGGCTTTATTTATACTAATTGCAAAACATACTTTTACAGAAAATTGAAGTCACTTGAATTCCAAAAAATGGAATCATGGATATTTGTGAAATTGAAAACGCTTTTCTCTGTAGCACATCCTGTGAGTATCACTGCTCCGATTACGTGAGGTTTCAAGGCATGAACCTTCAGGCGTGTTCCGTTGAAAAGCTTAAAACATTTAAATTTCGTAGCAACATAATCGGCGTGTCCACTTTCGAAACCAGTTTGTGGGGGAGGGGCATTCCAGGCGGGTTGAGTGTGTTGAGGAATTACTCGGGATAATGCACTGTTTCCTTCTCGTTCACCACACAATCTACCGAGCTGTACACTCCTTCTTTGGCAGTAAATTGATTTAAAAGGTTTTCTTTGGTCGAAGTAGCAGTATCGTTTTTAGGCGTTAGGATGGCTCTTTTGCATGGCATGTTTCGGATTTTTCATTTACATGAGAAATATCTGGGTAAACGTTATTTGATAATTCGTCTATTGAATGAATTATGTTACCGATCTTATCTGGAATGTCTATTCCGCCGTTTATTTAACTAATTTTACCGTCACCAACTTGCGGTAATAGCAAATTTGTCTGCTGATTGGGCTCCTTTTAAGTAATTGATCATGTTAATTGTATGAACAAATTTCTCCAATTTTCTCCACATAAATGAAGACTTGATTGACGCGTTTATTTCGTCAGCTCTTGTACCTCTCGGAATCACCGGGAGAGTTTGACGGAAATCGCCAGAGAAAACGACGGTCATTCCACCCATAATCTTGTCACTATCTCTTATATCCTGGAGAGTTCGTTTAAGGGCCTTAATTCCTGCTTTATGGGACATTGTACGTTCATCCCAAATGATGATTGAACAGTCCTGTAAAACTTTTGCCAAAGCATTTCCTATCTTAATGCTGCAAACCGGAGTTTCATTGTATGTGAGATTCAAAGGTAATTAAAATGCGGAATGAGCTGTTCACCACCCTTGCAGCAAAGTAGCAGCGATGCCGGAGGATGTGATAGTCATCGCGATCTTTTTGATTGATCTTACTTTGGCCAGTATTAAATTTATCAAATACGTTTTGTCCGTCCCTCCAGGAGCGTCGAGGAAGAACACTTTACTCAGATTTTCATTTACACTTTCCAGTACTCCATCGTATACCTTCCTTTGATCTTTCACTAATCTTGTTTCATTCTCGGTGACACAAGTTAATAACTCATTAATATCGTAAGTCATTTCCCGCAAATACTCACTGTTCAAAGGTGTCGGATTTTTACGTTGGGGAGAGGGAAGATCGTAATCCTTGAGAGTCCTACCGGAAACAGACTGCAGCTATTCTTCTAACAATATCAAGCGCTTGTTATAAATGTTATCATTATAAGTTTTCATCATGACGGAATTGTCGTCGTGCGCAACGAAGAATGTTCTCAGACTGTAGCTGTGATTGTTCCACAGCATTTGCGGATCGGCTACATGACAGAACGCTAGCATAAAGACAAACAACTCTCTCATCATACTTGGTGATTCTTAAAGATGCTTCCTGAAATTTGGAGTCTCAGTGACCATCGTCCTCTAACAAACCAAGAGCTTTACATCTTGCCTGGAAAGTGGGATAGCGTTGACCGTTTACCTGCATAACATAATCAAATGATGTTGAACCTCGAATGGTGTCCCACAAATTCGCCTCCGGCAATTCTTCGCGCGGCAATTCGACGCGTGTCAAATTCGTCGCATGGTAAATTCGTCGCATGGCCAATTCGTCGCATGGCAAATTCGTCGCGTGGAAAATTCGCAAGACAAATTTGTCGCAAATTCAGGAATTTCTGAGGAAATTGCAAAATCTTTTCTTCATTAATCCTGCGATACATCATATTTAGTGTATGGGAAAATATTCGCAACTTATCTTTAATACGTGTTTTTATATTCACTGTGCACTTGACAAATGCCATTCTTCTCAATATTGTTAATATAATGTAAATATGTATCCCAGATCCTCGAACTGTACAGCAAGTACGCTTCGCCATACCGCTGCACGTTCAAAAATTACGCTGGAGTCGCTGGCGAGAAGTTGTTGATAAAAAGTGACGATTGTCTTGCGTTATACGTATTAAACTGCAGAATTTCGCTCGAAGCGAGCTCGGAGCTGCACCACGAACGTGGACGCATTTTTCCACTGGCTGTCGTTACTTGCGTAACTGCATTGCAAGAATTTTCGATAATGAAACAGACGAAGGTAAAAATCTTGTGTTCACGGTTAATTCACGGGTTAAATCTAATTCTCACCAGACTTATTCTCACAAAATGGACAAGTGGCTTAAAAAGATCCCTTCAAAGAAACTTCGGATTGAATATGATACTGATAATGCTACTACCACAAACAACCAACAAGAAAATAGTGATGCTGACATTTCTCCTAGTAAGAGCTCTTCGTCAACCGCATTAATAGGTAAAAAAGGTGTCGATCTAATACTGAATAATAAGCTGTCTACAAAAATTTGAAACTATCAAGAAAACTATTTGAAATTTGGATTTACATCCATTATCGTTAACGATGAACCACGTCCTAAATGGGTATTGTGTCTTTAGATATTAGCTAATGATAGTATGAAGCCATCACGATTAGCAAGACATTTAAAAACTAAGCATCCAGAACATGCACAAAAACCTGTACAATTTTTTCACCGATCTTTAAAGTCATGCAATACTCAATCCAGTACTTTACAAAATTTCACCAAACTTAATGATAAATGCTTAGACGCTTCTCTTGAGGTTTCTTACTTAATAGTGAAAGAGAAAAGGCCACACACACCATTGGAGGAACACTTCTTCTTCCTGCTGCAGTAAAAATGGTTGAAATAATACATGGAAAACAATATGCCGACAAACTAAAATCCATTCCTTTGTCAGTAAATACCGTAGGAAGACGTATAGAAAGCATTACTGATGATTTATAGAAACAAGTAATAGTACAAATTTCTCTGTGTGGGAAATTTACTATAGAGTTGAGTGAAAGTACAGATGTTTCTAACATGTCTCTGATTTTGGCATTTGCTAAATTCTGTTTTAATAATGAAATACACGAATAACTTCTTTTTTGTGAGCCACTAAAAGAAAGATGTACTGGAGAAGATATATTCTCAACAGTATATGACTTCTTCAATAAAAACAATATTTTATGGAAAACTGTTTGAGTATAACCAGTGATGGTGCAGCTGCTTTGACTGGAATAAAAAAGGATTCAAGGGCAAGGTTATTGAGATAGCACCACACGTGAAATTCATTCACTGCATCATTCATAGGCAAGGTATTGCAGCAAAGAATTTGGAGCCAGAAGTACATAACGTGCTCCAAGATGTGATCAATGTGGTTAATTTTATAAAAAAGACCTTTAAATAGTAGAATCTTTACAATACTTTGTAATGAGATGGTGAGTAACCATGAAAATCTTTTGTACCGCACAGAGGTTCACTGGTTATCTCGCGGCAAAGTACTTAAAAGAGGTGTCGAACTCAAAGATGAGTTACGAATTTTTCTTTTAGAAAAAGAGAAGTGTTCCAAATTTGCCGAGTTTTTCTACGACGAGAAGTGGCTGTCATTAGTATGCTACCTAGCAGACATTTTCGAAAAAGTTAACACACTTAATCTGTCCCTTAAAGATATAGGTGACGTTTTAACAATGTATGAGGAAGTACCTGCTTTTCGAAAGAAACTCGTGCTATGGAGAGAGCATTTTAAAAAAGGATGTTTGGAAATGTTTCCACCGTTATGTGGTTTTGTTACTGAAAACGATATTAGTGTGTCGCCAATAAAAACTATTGTACTTGCACACTTACAAAAATTATAAACGGAATTTTCTGAGCTGTTTAGAAACCTTTAAAATGAAGAATATCGATGGGTTTTGAATCCATATGTCGAAAACGTAAACATTGAACACGTTCAGATCACTGCCCAAGAACAGCTGATTGACATCAGGGAAGATGAAAATTTTCAAGCTGAATTTAAACAAAAATACTTACACAATTTGTGAATAGGATTGAAAAATGAGTACCATGACTTGGTAAGCTCAGCAACCGATGCACTCCTTCCATTTGGGTCTACCTACCTGTGTGAGGTGACTTTTCAGCTATGGCAGGCATTAAAATTTAGGAAAATGAATAAATGTTTGGTAAAGAATCCACTTTAATAACTCACACAAAACAGACAACCGGCTTTGACTAACACTTAGTCATCATCAGGTCAAGAATAAGGACACTACAACGTATATATAGGAAATGGGCGAGGTCGGGGAGGGAGGTGTGGAAAAAAAGGATAGGGGGAAGGAAGAGGGTCTCTTAAACGGTACTTTTTATGGTGCGAGCGGAGGGGGAAGAAGGCGGTTGGGGTAATTGTTTAGCAAGGGAAAGACCAAGGGAAGGAGCGGGGAGTGGGTTGGAAAGAGATGTTCGTTAACAATGTCGCCGGCGTGGGTCTTCACGTGGTGGAGGAATTCCAATTGTTCGAGAAGGTTGAGTCTTCAGCTTTTGTTTTCGAGATGCAATATGGTTTTATTTCAATTTATACTTGTGTGAATTTTTGCATTGAATTCTATCGGTGATTCTATACCTGTATGTGATTATATATATATATATATATGTGATTCTATATAAATATTTATACATGTATATAATTTATAAATAAATAATTGTTACATATATATGGGGATGCGGCTAATTATTTTTACTAACATAAAAGTGCGCGATCAAAATCGTTTGGAGACCAATGCTCTAAAGTACAGAGTGCCTGGTGGTAGGACGTATTCTAGGGAACGGCATGCCTAAAAACTAGCCAAGGCATAACGTACTCTAGGCAGGTGATTTGGACTCTAGTCCACAGTTCATAAGACTCTTGGTAAACAAGATGTACTCTATATGTTTAGAACAAAACAAAGTAAAAATTTGCTGCTAATAAGGAATCGTTAAGAAAAACGGTCGAAATTGGTATCAATCAACAAATAATATTATAACAATATTATACAAATATGGAGCAAAACGATGAAATTGAAAGGGTTTAGGAGGAGGAGGGAAAGGAGGGGTAAAGAAATTCTAAGGAAAAACTGTCGACATTGGTATCAATCAACTAATTATTTTATAGCATTTACGAATATGGGCAAAAAGATACAAATGTAGGGGTTTAGTAGGAGGAGGGAAAAGGGGGGATAAGAAATCCCAAGGAATCACTGTCGACATTGATATCAATCAACTAAGAATTTCATAACATTTACGAAAACAGAGCAAAAAGATGAAAACGAAAGGGTTTAGAAGCAGGAGGAGGGAAAGGGGGGGGGTTAAGAAATCCTAAGGAATCAATGTCGACAATGATATCAATCAACTAAGAATTTCATATAATTTACAAATATGGAGCAAAAAGATAAAAATGTAGGGGTTTAGAAGTAGGACGAGGGGTAAAGAAATCCTAAGGAATTATTGTCGACTATGGTATCAATCAACTTAGAATTTTATAATATTTACCAATATGTACAAAAATATAAATGTGTAGGGGTTTAGAAGAAGGAGGAAAATCGGGGTACAGAAATCATAAGAAAACACTTTCGACATCGAAATCAATCATCTATGAATTTTGTAGCATTAAGTAACATGGAGCAAATGGATGAAAATGTAGGGGTTTAGAGGGATGAGGATGGAAATGGGGTTTTAAGAAATCCTAAGGAAACATGTAGACATTGGTATCAATCAACAAAGAATTTTATAACATTTAAGAATAAAGCGAAAAACGATGAAAATGAAGGTGTTTAGGAAGAGGAAGGAAAAGGTGAGGTTAAAAAACCTAAGGAAAGACTGTCGACTTTGGTATCACTCAACTAAGAGTTTTATATCCTTCACGAATATGGAGCAAAAAGATGAAAATATAGGAGTTTAGAAGTAGGAAAAGGGAAAGGGTGTGGGTAAATATAAACTAAGGAAAGACTCTCCTCATTGATATCCCTAAAATAAGACTTTTATAGCATTTATGAATGTGGAGAAAAAAGATGGAAATGAAGGGATTTAGGAAGAGGAGGGAAAGGAGAGGTTTAAGAAATCCTAAGGAAATTCTATCGACATTGCTATCAATCAACTAAGAATTTTATAGAATTTACGAATATAGAGCAAGAAGATGACAATATAAGGGTTTATGAAGAAGAGGGACAGTTAAGTAATCCTGAGGTAACACAGTCAACTTTGGTATTACTTAACTAAGAATTATTGGCATTTGCGAATATAGAGCCAAAAGGTGAATGGGTTTATGAAGATTAGGGAAGGGAAGGCAAAAAAATCCTAAGGAAACGCTGTCGACATTGTTATCAAACAACTAAGAATTATATAGCTTTTATTAATATGGTGCAAAAGAGAGAATGTATGGGTTTAGAAATATGGTGAAATAACGAGGGGTTAAAGAAATCCTAAGCAAACACTTTCGAATTTGGTATCAATCAACTTAGAATTTTATAACATTTACCAATATGGTGCATAAAGATGAAAATGTATTTTGGTTTAGAAGAAGGAGAAAAATAGGGGTTACACAAATCTTAAGGGAAAATGTCGACTTTTGAGTAAATCAACTAAAAATTTCATAATATTGTCGAAAATGGAGAAAAAAATACGAAAATGTAGTGATTTACATGGAGAACGAGGGAAAAGAGAGGCAATGAAATCCGAAGGAAATACTTTCAACTAAGAATTTTATATCATTTAATAATATGCAGCAAAAATATCAAAACGTAACGCCTTAGAATGAGAAAGGAAAAGGGGTTTGTAAAGAATTCCAAAGGAAACACGGTCGACATTGGTACCAATCAACTAAAATTTTATAACATATACAAGAATATGGAGCAAAAAGGTGAAAATATAGGGGTAAAATAGAAGGAGGGAAATGGGGTTTAAACAAATCCTAAGATATCATACTAAAATTTTGTGGCCATTGTTTCAATCAACTAAAATTTTAAACATTGAAAAATATGATGAAAATGTAGGGGTTTAGAAAGAAAAGGAGGGAAATGTCGGTTGAAGAAATCCCAAGGAAACACTATAGATATTGATATCAATCAACTAAAAAATTTATAACTATTACGAATATGGAGACTAAAGAAGAGAATGTAGGGTTTTAGAAGGAGTTGGTGGGAAAGGAAGAGGTAAAGAAATCCTAAATAAACCCTGTCGATTTCGATATTAATCAACTAAGTATTTTATAGCATTTACGAATATGGATTAATGATATAAAAATATAGTGGTTTAGCAGTAGGAGGAGGGAAAGGGTGGGAATAGAAATCCTAAGGAATCACTGTAGACATTTGTATCAATGAACTACGAATTTCATAACTTTTACGAATATGGAGCAAAAAGATGAAAATGTGGGGATTTAGAAGGAGGAGGCAGAAAAGGGGGAGTAAAGAAATCCTAAAAAAGACTATCGACATTGATATCAATAAACGAATAGTTTTTTAGCTTTTACGAATATGGAGCTAACAGATGGAAATGTAGGGTTTCAGAAGTAGTATGAAGGAAAGAAAAGCTAGAGAAATCTTAAGGAAACACTTTCGACTTTGGTATCGATCAACTTAGAATTTTATAACATATACTAATATGGAGCATAAAGATGAAAATATATTGATACAAAAGAAGGAAGGAAATGGCGTTTACACAAATCCTATGAAAACACCGTCGACAATGATATCATTCAACTAAGAATTTTATAACATTTTCGAATATGGAGCCAAAAGATGAAAATATTTGTATGTAGAAGGAGTAGGAGGGAAAGGGGTGGTTCCGAAATACTAAGGAGACACTGTCGACATTGGTATTAATCCACTAAGAATTATATTAGGTTTACGAATATGGAGCAAAAAGATGAAAATGTAGGGGTTTAGAAGTAGGAGGGAAAGTGGGGAAAATAAATGCTAAGGAAACACTATCCACATTGATATCAATCAACTCAGAATTTTATAGCATTTACGAATATGGAGCAAAAAGATGAAAACTTAGGGGTTTTCGAAGGAGGCGCGAAATGTGGTGCAAGGAAACCCTAAGGAAATACTCTCTACATTGATATCAATCAACTAAATATTCTATATCATTTATGAATATGGAGCAAAAAGATGAAAATGTAGGTGTTTAAAATGAGGGAAAGGTGGGTGTTATGAATTCCTAAGGAAACACTGTCGACATTGGTATCAATCAATCAATAGCAAAAAGATGTAAATGTAGGGGTTTAGGCAGAGGAGAGCGTTATGTAATCCTATGGAAACTCGGTCAACATTGTGATCAATCCACTAAGAATTTTATAGCATTTACGAATATAGAGGAAAAAATGAAAATATAAGGGTTTAGGAAGAGGAAGGAAAGGGGGGAGTTAAGAAATCCTAAGGAAACTCTATCGACATTGGTATCACCCAACTAATAATTTTAAAACATTTACGATTATGGAGCAAAAAGAGGAGAATATAGGGGTTTATAGGTAGGGGAGAAAAAGGGAGGGAGGCCAATAAATCCCAAGGAAACACCGTCAAAATTCGTATCTATCAACTAAGAATTTTATAACTTGAACGATTATAGAGCAAAATGATGAAAATATAGGGTTTAGGAGTAATATGAGGGATTGAGTGTATAAGGAAACACTTTCGACTTTGGTGTCCATCAACTTAGAATTTTATAACCCTTACCTATATGAAGCAAAAAGATGAAAATGTAGGAGTTTAGAAGAAGGAGGGAAATGGTGGATGCACAAATCCTAAGAAAACTCTGTCGACATTGATATCAAGCAAGTAAAAATTTATGGCAATTACGAATATGTAACGAAAACTTGAAAATATAGGGGTTTATAAAGAGGAGGGAAAAGGGGTGTAATTAAATCCTAATGAATTACTGTCGAAATAGGCATCAATCAACTAAGAATTTTATAACGTTTACGATTATGGAGCAAAAAGATGAAAATATTGGTGATTAGAAGAAAGAGGGGAAGGGGTGATAAAAAAATCGTAATGAAGCACTGTCGACATTGATATCAATTATATAAGAATTTAATAGCATTTACGATTATGGATCAAAAAGGTGAAAATATACTGTTCAGAAGGAGGAGGAGGGAAAGGGAGGGTAGAAGGATCCTAAGGAAATACTGTTGACATTTATATCTATTGAGGATAATTCAATAATTATATTCGTATTGTGTTTTTATTTAGTTTTTGTGGCGCCATCTATCATTTTAAAATATGAATTTGACGTATTTATGAATGCGCTCATGTGTTCTTCTTTTGTTAGTTCTCTTCGTTTTTCAGTTGAGTTGATAAGTTGCCTTGTTGTTGTGAGGACGGGTATCACATAAACACATTTAGTAAATCTTTGTTCTGCATTTTAAACGTTTAGAACCATGTTATTCTAGCAGAGCGTGGTTGTGCTGAACATTGATTTGTAGATTTAGACGTGCTATAGTGCGATATTTTTGAAGACTAGTATCGGAACTTATCCGCGAAAGAGACAGTATTCAAGCAAACGGCTTGTTGCGTGAAACGAAATGTTTTCGTGCACACGATATATTTGAAGAATCGTGTAGAGACTGTTTCGCAAAATTGGCAGAACACTAGCAGACAGTTTGTTTCGTTCAAATAAGTTTTTGAACTGTGACGAGTAAAATAACGAGGCATAATGAACGAAGAAAAGCAGCAAATCGAAAAATTAACTGGTGAAGACAACTGGTCAACATGGCGTATTCTCATAAGAGTTGTTTTGGAATGTGATGCAGTTTACGACGCAGTAAGTGGCGAGTTGAAAAAACCAGAACTAAATATCGAAAACTGTGCATCTCCGTTGGATACTTGTACAATAGCGAATTCTAGAGCGAAGAAGCGTATTATGTTGTCGCTTGATACAAAACCGTTGCTTCGTGTCGCGTCTTGTGAAACTGCGAAAGATAACTGGGATAAACTGCATTAAATCTACGATAATCAGTCTGCAGAGAACATCGATTTGTTGCGTCATAAATCTCACAATATCAAATGGGAATGGTCAGGTGGTGTACAAGGTCATCTGGCGAAATTTGATGATGTTCAAACAAAGATGTCGCTGCTGAACAAGCCAATAGGTGAAGGTGACCTGTGCGCACGTTTACTGCAGACACTGCCGAAGGAATTAGACCACATTTATGTGACTTGGCATGATTTGCCGTAAGATTATAAAACCTGGGCTAAATTACAAAAGAGATGTCTTAATTATGAGCTGCGAATGACAGGTAGAGACGAAACAATTGTTGTAACCGCAATGATGTCGTACTAAAAAATTAATTCACCAACGAAGAAACAGTCTAAACATAAAACTGCGTGTTTCAAATAAGCAAAATTCAGGCACCAGTGATGGAAGGAGGTGTTATTCCTGTGGTAAATTCGGGCACATTTCCAAGGATTGTAAAACAGGTCTATCTAGTTTTAAATGCAAGAATAAATGGCAGATATCAAGTGAATGTCCTAGCCGTGATAAAGGAATGATTCTGCGATGATTTCAGCTGTTACGATGTCTTCAGAAGTAATTTCAGAGGAAACCTCATTTAAAAGATCTGTTTTACCGGTAAATGTGAACAAGTTGGTCTGTGATGAATGGTACATTGATAGTGGTGCAACACATCATGTCACAAATCGTCGAGATTGGTACGTTCCCTACAAACCATTTGAAGCATCAAAGAAGATGGACAGTGCTAATAATGGCGTGCAAATAGAAGCATTTGGAAGTGGTCGCATTGATGTCAAAACTTTTGATGGCAAAAAATGGACGGAGCGATATTTTAAAGACGTATGGTATTGTCCAGAGAGCACCTGCAATTTGTTTTTCGTTAGAAAGACCGCAGAAAAAGGTATTGACCAAATTATTAAAAACGATGGTAAAATATGGCTTTTTTTACAGAGATGACATGCCAATTGCTGTTGCTTCATCTGAAAATGGGAATGAACTTTATCGTTTAGCAGTAAAAGTTATTCGCCAAGAAAAATCTTGTGTTGTTAATGAAGTTACAGATACTCTCCAAGTATGGCATGAAAGACTTGGTCACCAAAATATATGTCATGTGCAATCATTCCTGAAAGATCGTGGCATCGATGTACGGGTCAACAGTGAATTTTGTGAAGGTTGCGTTTTGGGCAAACATCATCAACTGGCTTTTGGTGAACGAGTTGACAAGTCAACCAGACCCAGGGAATTAATTTTTGCTGACGTCTGTGGTCCGATGGAAGATGATGATTTGGCTGGTCATCGATGTTTTCTTGTTCTCAAAGACGATTTTACCGGTTTCAGAGTGATGTATCTTCTGCGACAAAAAAAAACAAGTTAAAGAAAAGTTGTCGGTATTCATTTAGATGGTGAGAACACAAGCTCAGCTAACAATTAAGGAATTACGCATTGATGGTGGGAAGGAATTTGACAACGAAGATGTGAGAAGATACGCCGAGACAATTGGACTGAAACATTCCTTGACCGTGCCATATACTCCGCAGCAGAATGGAGTTATCGAACGTGAAAACCGAATTATATGCGAAATGGCGCGTTCATGGCTTCAGTCGGCAAAACATCTTCCCAAATCACTGTGGGGTGAAGCTGTACTTTCCGCAACTCACACTCTGAACCGAACTGCGCCAACGAAGATTAAAGGAAAAACGCCGATGGAGTTATTCTTGAAGAAGGAAAGCCAGTTCAATCATCTAAAGGTATTTGGGACGGAGTGTTTCGCATGGATTCTGGCACAAAAGCGTAAGAAGTTCGACGCTAAATCTCTGAGAGGGTACGTAGTTGGCTACGTTGACTGTGGTTATCGAGTATATTTTCCAGATAAACATTACTTCGTTGTATGACAGGATGTGAAGTTCAAGGACGAAAAGTTGCAACAACCAATAAAGATTGACGTTACAAAATTTGTTGACAGAAGATGAAGTTGAGCATGTGACAGTACCGAATTTCAATGAAGATGATGCCAGCAAAAATATTCCAGTGTCAAAATACCACGACCATGTTGATGTTAATGACGTTTCTTTAGATGAAGTCAACGATGAAGATGGGGGTCGGATTTTACGAGATTGACGAACGATTAAATAACCGATACGTTTCCGAGATGATCCAGTTGAACGCCAGTGACGAAGGATGATACTACTGAGAGAAACGCCGAGAGACTATGATGAAGCAGTGAAGTCTGAAGGTGCCGAGAATTGGAAAGCTGCAATGAAGGACGAAATGGAATCACACCGTGAGAATGGTACCTGGAAACTAGTCAATTTGCCAGCTGGGAGTAAAGTTATTGGTAAACGATGGGCATTTGCAACAAAATTAAACAACACAACGAAGTAATACGCTACAAGGCAAGATTAGTCGCAAAAGGATTTAGTCAGTGGCCAGGAATAGATTATACCGAAACCTTTAGCCCCGTGGCTAGATTTGAAACTATGAGAGCTCTCTTTTGCGTTGCCGTTCAACGAGATTGGAGTATTAAACAATTTGATGTGAAAACAGCTTTTTTGAATGGCAAACTAGAAGAAGAGATATTCTTGAAACAGCCACAGGGCTATGATGATGGAACAAGTCGTGTATGCAGGTTATTTTGAAGTCTGTACGGGTTGAAACAAGCGTCAAAGTGTAGGTACGAGTGCTTAATTGAATATATCGGAAATTGTAATTTGCGGGAGAGTAGCGCCGACCCTTGAATGTTCTTTAACGAGAACTTGGATCCTTTATTTCATGTAGATGACGGATTGATAATGAAGCCGAGTCAATTGACCGACAGTTACATCAAAATATTACAGCAACGATTTGAGATTGTGACTTGTGAAGTGGACTGATATCTTGGCCTACAAATTCAAAGATTTGATGATTGTATCAAGGTTAATCAAACTGCATATGCGAAGAGAGTGCTGGCGAGGTATGGTACGGCCGATTCGAAACAGATTTCGTTACCAATTGAACCTGGATGGATACCTGGCGAGTCACCACTAGCTGCTGATGCTGATGCCTATCGAGAAATCATCGGTAGACTGATGTACTTAACATGGGCAACACGACCGGATCTCACTTATGCTGTCAACGTTGCTTCAAGAGCACAAGATGCACCAACTGAAGCTCATCTAAAATTGGTAAAACGGATTCTTTGGTATCTGAAGGGATCAATTAATGATGGAATTCAATTCAGCAAAGTGACGAATTCAGCTATAGAGGCCTATAGCGATGCTGATCACGCAGACGACAAACTGACGAGGCGTTCCACAAGTGGTGTTTTGATGAAATACTGTGGAGGGCCAGTAATGTGGATAAGTAATCTTCAAAGATACGTTGCGCTATCGTCAATGGAGGCAGAATTTGTTGCTGCAAGCGAGGCGGGCAAATCACTGGTGTGGCTAGATCGATTTTTGAAGGAGATTGACGCCGTGGAAGAGTCTTCAATTCCCATATTACGTGTCGACAACGAGAGCGCTCTCAAATACATAAAGAATCCAGGATTCCATGAACGCTCTAAACATATAGGAACATGTTAACATTATATACGACAGTTAGCCAGCGAGAAGAGAGTCGTCGTAGAATATGTTCAAGCGGAAGATCAGGGAGCATATATTTTTAAAAAGGGTCTGTCATCAAAGATGTTGTAAATAATGAAAAATTTGATTAGAATGGTAGTGACGAATCAACACAATTGAATGGGGTGTTTTGGTCAATCTAGTGATTATATGAATGCTGCGGGAGAGTATTGAGGATAATTCAATATTCATAATTGTATTGAGTTTTTTTAGTATATGTGTCGCCATCTACGATTATAAAATAAGTATTCGACGTGATTATTAACGCGCTCATGTGTTCTTCTTTTGTTAGTTCTTTTAGTTTTTCAGTTGAGTTGATAAGTTGCTTTGTTGTTTTGAAGAGGTTTATCACATAAACACATTTAATAAATCTTTGTTCTGCATTTGAGATGTGTTAGAACCATGTTATTTTAACAATATCAATCAAATAAGAATGTTATAGCATTTACGAATATGGAGCAAAAAGATGAAAATGTAAGGGTTTAGAAGGAGGAGGAAGGAAAAGGGAGGCAAAAAAATCTTAAAGAAACACTGTCGACTGTCATATCAATCAACCAACAAGTTTATAGGATTTACGAATATGTTGAAAAAGGTGAAAAAGTTGGGGTTTAGAAAGAGGATGAGTGAAATGGGGGTAGAGAAACTACTGTCGATATATATAAGCAAACATACAAATTCATAACGATTACGATTATGAAGCAAAATGATAAGCTATAATTGTTTACAAGAGTGAGGCGGGAAAGGCGGGGTAAAGAAATTCTAAGGTAACACTGTCGTTATTGGTATTAATCAAATTAGAATTTCATAACTTTTTCGAATTAGGAGCAAAAAGTTGAAAATATCATGTTTTAAACGAAGGAGGCGGGAAAGGGTGGGTAAAGAAATCCTAAGCAAACACTGTCGACATTGGTATCAATCAACTAAATATTTTATAACATTTACGAATATGGTGCAAATATGTAAAATATATAGGGGCTTAAAGGAAAAAGAAGGGAAAGGGGGGGGTGTTAATACATAATAAGAAAATTCTGTCGACATGGTATCAATCAACTAAAATTTTATAACATTGAAGAATATGGAGCAAAAAGATGAAAATATAAGGGTTCAGAAAGGAAAGGAAAGAAATATCGGGTGAAGAAATCCTAAGGAAACATTGTTGACATCGATATCAATCAACTAAGAATTTTATAGCTATTACGAATATGGAGACAAAGGATGAGAATATTGGGGTTTAAAATGAGGGGTTAAAGAAATCCTAAAGAAATATTTTGGCCATTGATATCAATCAACTAAGGATTTTATAGCATTTACGAATATGGACTAAAGAGATAAAACTATAGCGGTATAGCAGTAGGAGGAGGGAAAGGGTGGGACAAAGGAATCACTGTAGACATTTGTATCAATGAACTAAGAATATTGTAACTTTTACGAATATGGAGCAAAAAGGTGAAAATATAGGTATTTAAAAGGAGTAGGAGGGAAAGGGGTGGTTAAGTAAAACTAAGGAAACACTGTCGAGAATGGTATCAATCAACTGTGAAATATATTATATTTACGAATATGGAGCAAAAAGATGAAAATGTAGTGATGAAGAATGAGGAGGTGCGAAATCTTGGTTAAGGAAACCCTCGTGAAACACACTCTACCTTGATATCAATCAACTAAGTATTCTATAGAATTTATGAATATGGAGCAAAAAGATGAAATTATAGGTGTTTAAGATGAGGAGGGATAGGTGGGTGTTGAGAATTCCTAAGGAAACACTGTCGACATTGATATCAATCAGATAAGTATTTTATAGCATTTACGAATATAGAGCAAAATGATGAAAATATATGGGTTTAGGAATAGTAAGGCAAGGGGATGGGGCAAATTCTAAGGAAAATCTGTAGACATTTGCATCAATCAACCATGACTTTTATAAAATTTACGAATATGCAGCAAATACATGTGTATGTAGGGGTTTATAAGTAGAGGGAAGAAAATTAGGGTATAGAAATGCTAAAAGAAAAACACTCGAATTTGATATCAATCAACTGAGAATTCATATAGAGTAGAGTAGGTGGGAAAAAATCGTAAAAAAATGAAAAGGTAACACTGTCGAATTTAATATCAATCGACTTAGTATTTTATAGCATTTACGAATATGGAACAAAAAGATGAAAATGTAGGGGTTTAAAAAGAGGATTGAAATGAGGGTTCAAAATTTTTTATGAAACTATGTCAATATTAGTATCATTCAATTTAGAATTTCATAGCATTTATGGGTATGGAGCGAAAAGATGAAAATGTAGGGGTTTATAAGGAGGAGGAGGTAAAGACGGCAAAAAACCCTAAGGAAACACTATCGACATGGATATCAATCAAATAGAATTTTATAGAATCTTGGAAAGTTGAGCAAGAAGATGTGAATGTAGGGTTTTATAAGGAGGAGGAGGGACAGTGAAGGGGGCAAAGAAATCCTGAGTAAACATATTCGATATTAATATCAATCAACTAATAATTTCATAGCATTAACGAATATGGAGCAAAAAGAAGAGAAAATAGGGTTTTATAATGAGGAGGAGGGAAGAAAGAGATGTAAACAAAACCGTAGAAACATCGTCCACATGCCTATCAATCAACTAAGGATTGCATAACTTTTACGAAAATGGAGAAAAAGATGCAAATATAGAGGTTTAGAAGTAGGTGGAGGGAAAGGGTGGGTAAAGAAATTCTAAGGAAACGCTGTCGAAATGGGTATAAATCAACAAATAATTATGTCTTTTACGAATATGGAGAAAAATATGAAAATGAATGAATTTAGAGGGAGGTGGATGAGGGAAATGAGGGTAAAGAAATCCTAAGGAAACACTGTTGGTATCAATAAACTTAGAATTGAATAGAATGTAAGAATATGGAGCAAATGATAAGAATGTAGGGGTTTAGAAGAAGTAGGAAGCAAAGGGTGTGTAAAGAAATCCTAAGGAGACACATTCGTTCTGGATATCAATCAACTAACAATTTTATAGAATTAACAATTTGGTAGCAAAAAGATGAGAGTGTAGGCGTTTATAGGCGGAGGGAAAGGAGGTTAAAGAAATCCTAAGGAATCATTTTCGAAATTGATATCAATCAACTAAGAATTTTATAGCATTTAGGATTATGGAGCAAAAAGATGTGAATGTAGTGGTTTAGAAGAAGAGGAGGGAAAGTTGTGGCAAATAAATCCTAAGGAAACCGTGTCGACTTAGGTGTCAATCAACTAATCATTTTAAAGGATATTCGAATATGGATGAAAAGGATGAGAATGTAGGTGTTTGTTAGGGGGAGGAAGTGGGGGTATAGTAATCCTAAGGAAACTCTCTATACCTGGAAATCAAACTTTAATAAATTTATAGCATTTACATATATGTAGGTGTTTAGAATGATGGGTGTTAAGGGTTAAGAAATCCTAAGTATACACTGTGGACATTGATATCAATCAACTAAGAATTTCATAGCATTTACGAATATGGAGCTAAAATATGAGAATATTGTTGTATAGAAGAAGGATAAGGGAAAGTGTGGTAAAGAAAATCATAAGGAAACAATGTCGACATTGATATCCATCAACTTTGAATTTTATAGCATTTTCGAATATGGAGCATAATGATGAAAATGTAGATGTTTAGAAGACAGACAGACAAACGACTTTATTAGGGCGAAATTGAGACTATGTGGTCCCTTCTTACATTTAACCCTTTCGTCATATAAGTAATTACAATATTTACAAAATAAAAGAAATTAATATCATACATATTTTAACAAATTACAAATTAATTACAAGTTAATATATTTGTTAGTAGATAACAGAGCATTACCAAAGAATGTTAGTTTTGTGGGTCATAAAAAACTGTGTATCAGTTATGTTTTAACACAGAAAAATTCCCACTGCGGAAAACACCTACGAAGAGAAGAGAGGTGTAAAAACCGCGAAAATTTCTAAAATAGTTCAGAAGGAAGGAAAAAAATACAATAATATGAGAAACAGAGAAAAAAATCATTCATAAATACAAACATATGTACATACATTTATATCCATATCAGGGAGGGAGGGGTGAGAGGGGAATAGGGATTGTAGGGTAGGATATGCCTGGGAGATTACATCGTAATTATGAGGAGGTGGAGGAGGATCCGGAAGGGTGGGTAAATAATTCCTAAGGAAACACTGTCGAATCTGATATCAATCAAATATGGATTTTTTTGAATTTACGAGTATGGAGAAAAAGATAAAAATGTAAAAGGAGGAGGTGGGAAATGGGAGATAAAAAATCCTGAGGAAACACAGTCAGCATTGATATCAATCAACTATGAATTTTATAGCCTTTACGAATATGGAGAGAAAGATGAAATGTAGGGGTTTATAAGCAAGAGGAGGGAAATGGGGGGTAAATAACTTCTTAGGAATTAGCCGACATTGTAATCAATCAACTAAGACTTTTATACCATTTACGAATATGGAGCATAACGATGAGAATGTAGGGATTTAGAAGAATGAAAGAGGAAAGTTGGGGCAAATAAATCCTAAGGATACAATGTCGAATGCGAAGTAATTCAACTAAGAATTTTATAGGATTTACGGATATGTAACAAAAAAAATGTTGGGAATGCAGGGGTTTAAAAGGAGGAAGTTGATAAGGCGGGGTAAAAATTTCCTAACGAAATACTGTCGACTTGTATAACAATCAAATCAAACTTTTATAGAATTTACGAATATGGAGCAAAAAGATGAGAATGTAAGACATTAGAAGGAGGACGGAGAGGGTGCCAAAGAAATCTTAAGGAATCACAGTCGACTTTGGTATCAATCAACTAAGAATTTTATAGGATATTCGAATATGGAGCAAAAAGATGAGTATGTGGCGGTTTATAAGGAGGAAGAGGAAAAGGGAGGTAAAGAAATCCTAAGTAAACACTAGCGACCTGGATATTAATCTACTAAGGTTTTTATAGCTTTTATGAATATGGAGCAAAAAGATGAAAATGTAGATGTTTAGAATGAGGGGGGGGGGGAGGGTTAAGAAATCCTAAGGAAATACTGTCGACATTGATATCTATCAACTTAGAATTTTATAGCCTTTACGAATATGGAGCAAAAAATAATAGTATAGGTGTTTAGAGCTAGGAGGAGGTAAAGAGTGGGTAAGGAAAACATAAGAAACAATGTCGACATTGATATCAATCAACAAAGAATTTTATGACATTTACGAATATGGAGCACAAAGATGAGAATATAGGGGTTTAGAAGGAGGAGGATGGAAAGAAGGGTAAAAAAATCCTAAGCAGAAATTGTCAACATAGATATCAATCAACTAAAAATTTTATATCATTTGCGAATATGGAGCAAAAGATGTAAATTACTGGGTTTAAAGGAGGATGAAAATGGGGAGTGGAAATGTAGGAGTTTAGAAAGTGGAGCGGAGAGTGTAATGAAATCCTAAATAAAAACTGTCGACATTGATATCAATCAACTAAGAATTTTATAGCATTTACTAACACTAGGAGTACGGACCTAAGTGGTTTCACATCGAGTCCGGACCCGGGTCCTAGAGGACATAATTAAGCATATAAATAAAAATGAAATAATTTTCTTGTTCTGAAGGATAATCTTTAATAATACGAAAAAACTTCTTTTTGAAGGTAAATTCAGTTAGTTTGATTCAGTTAATCTTATGTTAGTTTGATTCATCTGAGTTGGAAGTGCAATTAATACATAATATTTTAGTCTCTTTCATTGAGTAGTTCTTGCATACAAAATTGTTACATTTGTCACATTTTGTAGTGTATTTATTCTCCTACCCAGTGCAGAAGCTGCACCTACCTCTCTTTTTTCTTTCACCTCTAGTTTCTTTAGGTTTCTGTCTGGCCCAAGAAACTTTCCTGCCTGTCAACTCAATACAACGAAGAACGCTTTTCTGATAATTTTTACCACGTGTCTTCCATTGTTCTGGCTCGTCTTTCAATGTTTTCTTTGACCAATGCCATTCCTAATGTTTCCCAAAATAATTTTCTTATCTTCTGCAAACCTGATTCTAGAAAATTATTATTTTTTGTCCAAATAACGAAAGCGGTGTACGATGCTATGTAAAGAATGTTAAAAAAGACGCAACGGCCATCTTCTTACTGTTCGAGGCCAAGAGTACTCTCGTATGAGCTTATCTAACATATCCATACCAATCTTGTTAGTATTGTAAAACAAATTTATTGAAGGGTTGACACTAGTTTCCTCGCCTGAAATATCATGTTCGTGATGCATGGACGACACAAGTACGACACACTTCTTTGGTTTTGGCACATGCAAAACCAGGGTGAGGTCTTTGGTAAATAAGAACCTAGAAGATTTTACTTCTCTGCCACAAGTTGAAGTCAACGATGGGGGCAAGCCTTTCCTATTTTTTCTAACAGTTCCAACCACTGCTATTTTTTTTCAAAAGCACTTCTGCTAGAGACAAGTTCGTAAAGAAATTGTCAGTGGTGACGTTACGGCCACTTCCATACCAAACTCGCATAGCTGCTACACTACTCGCTGTGTTTTTCCACAACATTTCCAACCTTTCCAAGGTAAACATCAAAATTACAACAATAAAAATTTTCTGCATCGCACAAAACCCAAATTTTGATGCCTACTTCTTGGGTTTGTTTGGCATATAGACTCTGAAAGGACACCGTCCGCGGAAGGACAGAAGCTGCTCATCGATGGTCCTAAATGCTGACGCATCATAAACTTTTCGACAATTCTCTGCAAACATATTGGATACTTCACGAAAGGGAGCAAATTTATCTTCTTGTCTTCGCGTATTTCGGGTGTTGGTATCGTTGAAACGAATGAACTTCATAATATTAATGAAGCGATCCCGGGACATGCCAGCTGTATACACGGGTCTTATAAATGCGGTGTTTTTGTTCCACAAAAATTGAACGTCTACATTGGATTCACGAAATCATCCTATCAATAACAAAATTCCAATAAAGGCTTTGACTTCAACACTGCCGACATCAGTCCATGCCTTTTGATGGACTGTATGCAGCTGGTTTGCGAAGTGTGCTCTTGCTTTTATGTTTGTATTGGCAACTATCAAATTTATAATTTCATCTGAAATAAATAACTCAAAAGTTTCCAAATGTGATGTAGCATCTTTGCAGTAATTAGTAACTTTACTAATATTTCAAACTATATTTTCGGATCTTGTTCTTGCAGGTTGTGGAGTAACGTAACTCCAAAGCCTTCCTACTACTTCTTCATTACGTTCAACTGTCACTTCTTTATCCGTTTCACCGCCACAGTTCACAACTAAATCGAATTCGTCCTCAGCATCACCCACCTCTATTTCGACATTATCTTTACCTAAAACACCTACATTACTATTACTGTCAAGGTCCTCACAAACTTCTTCATTTTCCTGATGAAAAAATTCTGCCAAAATTTCTTTTTCGCTTCTAAATATTGTATCTCCCATTTTAGAATAATAGAGTCACAAAAGTAAAAAGTATCTTACAAAATGATTCGGGGGGCAAAGAGAACGATGTGGATAACGGAAACACGAGAGAACTGAAAATGGAGACGTCGAGACTTCGATAATAACTAACATGTATTACAATGTCGTGCTGAGCGAGCTAATTTTGTCAGGACTTTGATCTGCCCGGTCATAAGAGCTATAAAAGTTACACGACGTAGAGTACGGAGCCGGGTCCCCGAAGACCATCACATTTATATATTCCGTGATTTCGATGACTTAAATTACGATATAATCGTATTACTGATTTTAAACTCTCAACATGATCCACTAGGAATACATAATGTATCAATTTTGGCAAAAAAAATTTAAAGATTTATTTTCGAAAATATACCTTTCGGGTCTCCTGAGACCCGAGGTCAGTACTCCGAGTGCTAATATGGAGCAAAACGATAAGAATATAGAGGTTAATAATGAGAACGAGGGAAGAGGGGGCGGAGGAAATCCTCAGGCAACCCTGTCGACATGGATACCAATAACTGAAAATGTTATAACTTTTACAAATATGGATCAAAAAGAAGAAATATTGGGTATAGAAGGAGAAGGAGGAAAATTGGGTGGCGTAAAGAAATACAAAGGAAGCACTGACGACTTGGATATCAATCAACTAATGTTTTATTGAATTTAAACATTTGTAGCAAAAAGCTTAGAATTTTGGGGTTTAGAAGGAGGACGGAGAGTGTGGGCAAAGAAATCCTAAGTAAAAAATGTAGACGGGTATATAAATCAACTAAGAATTTTATAGAATTTACGAATATTGAGCAAGAAGATGAGAATGTACGGCATTAGAAGGAGGAGGATGGAAAGGTGGGGCAAAGAAAACCTAAGGAAACACTGCCCACATGGATATCAATCAACCAAGAATTTTATATAATTTTCGAATATGGAGCAAAAAGATGAGAATGTAGGGGATTATAAGGAGGAGGAGTGAATGTGGGGGCAATGAAATCCTAAGGAAACACTGTCGACACCGATATCTATTAACTTAGAATATTGTGAAATTTTGTAATATGGAGCAAAATTATGAGAATGTAGGGGATTATAAAGAGAAGGAGGGAAAGGGGGAGCAAAGAAATCCTAAGTAAACACTGTCGACATTGATATCAACAAACTAAGAATTTCATAGCATTTAGGTATATGGAGCAAAAACGATGGGAATATAGGGGTTGACAAGGAGGAGGAGGGAAGGGTTCATCTACATCTGCATTATACCCTGCAAGTCACCTTTTTGGTGGATGGCAGGGGGTGCAGTGCACCAAGGGTCCATAGTTTTCCTACGTTATCTTTTCCTATTATGGTCTCTTATCGTACTAGGGAAAAACGATCCTCTATATTGCTCCGTTCTACAGTCGACCTCGCGAATCTTATCCTCACTGTCCTGCCTTCCGATATACGTCGGGCTTCTGATAAGTCCTACTACCTCATCCGCTAGTCCCTCCGACATAAATTTTTCCAGTAGTTTAATTCTAGCCTGCAGCCACTTTCCTCTAAAGATGTCCATTTCAGATTTTCTATTAATGATGTTACGCTTTGTTTACTATCGTAATTCCTCTTTACAAATCTACCTGCCCTGCGCTGAACCTTTTCTATCTCGCTAGTGAGTCCCTTTTCGTAGGGATCCCACACAGCTGAAGCATATTCAATCTGCGGTCGAACCAAGGATAAATAACATAATTCTTTTACTTTTCGGAGCTATTTCGAAATATTCTCCCTATAAAGGCCAGCTTTTTGTTAGCGGCACCTATCAATCGGCGAATGGGAGTGTCCCACGTGATATCATGATGGATCGTGACTCCTAGATATTTAACCGAGTCTGAAACTAGAATATCTACTCCGTCCAACGAATAGTTAACATCCAACGATAATTCTTGGTTCTCCAGAAATTGATGACGCAGCTTTTCTTTTGGTTTATCTCTGGCTGCCATTCCTTAAACCATGCAGAAATAGCTTCTAGATCATTTTGGAGATACTGATGGTCTTCCGGATTGCTTATCTCTCTTTTATTGAAGGTGTTGCCCGCGAAAAGCTTAATTTTACTCCTGACTACTGAGCTGATATCGTTTATATAAATTAGAAATAATAACGGACCAATTACACTACCCTGTGGAACGCCAGAGACAACCTCCACTAAGTTCAAAGATTTCCCATCTATAACAACCTTCTGCTTCCTATGATTTAAAAATTTACGGATCTAGCTGACGTTTTTAGAATTAACGCCTAAGGTTTCTAATTTCGTTATTAACTTCCTGTGAGGTACCTTATCAAAGGCATTCCTAAAATCTAAGAAGATGGCATCGACCTGCGTATTCTTTTCTCCGCTTCTCAGTATACAATTCACAAAAATACCGATCTGAGTATCACATGACCTTCCTTTCCTGAAGCCATGTTGACAATCATCTAACAATAAATTACTATCAAGAAATCGCATTATGGTGCTAACAAGTATATGCTCGAGAATCTTACACGATATCGAAATTAAAGAAATCGGCCTGTAATTTTCTGGGTTCTCCTTGTCGCCGCCCTTATGAATTGGGGTAACGTGCGCTAACCTCCAGTAGCTAGGGACCTCTGCGTAAGAAATGGATTTCTCGAAGATTATCCGAATAAAAGGTGCTATTTCTTTTAAAACGCGAGCAGGAATTTCTTCGGGGCCAGTGGCTTTGTTATGTCTGATGGAACTTAATTGTTTTGCTATTCCCACCTCAGAAAATAATATATCGTCCATCAGGCCCCCCCCTTATTGCGGGTGCATAATGTACGCAATTGTCGCTGACAGATTTAAATGCTTTTACAAAATGACCGTTTAACAGTTTGGCTTTCTCTACGCTATCATGAATAACGGCACCCGAGTCATTACGCAGGGAAGGTATGGTAGGGCGTCTACCTTGGGCCTCTCTCACATAGGACCAAAACGCTTTAGGGTCCTCCTTCAAATAATTATTTAATACGTTATTCCGGAAGTTAGTAAAAGCCTCGCGCATAGTATTTCTCGCTTTAGCGCGGTATTCCTTATACGTCTTAACTTTAGTGTCTCTATATTCATCGGATGTTGTAGACGGCATATTTTTTATTTTCGCGTTTCTTATTCTCTGACGCCTAAGCGCACTCCTAACTTGCTTATTGTACCAACGTGGGTCTTTATTGTCGACCTTCAATTTAATTGGAATGTACTTATCGATACCCTCTAGCATTTTATCCTTGAATAGTGTCCATGACGACTCAGCACCTGATCGTTAGGTCATATCACGAAAGCCAGGTAGTATTTCTCGTAGGCGCGACCTGAAGCTTGAAAAGTTTGCCTTAGCAAATATATAAAACTTTCTTTGAGGCTTAGGTTGCCTATCGATTTTCAACTTACACTCTGCATATACGGCCTGATGATCACTTATCCCATCTTCAATGGTGACTTTGTCTATTCTTTCTGGGACGTTAGTTGCTAATAAATCTAATATGTTTCCCGATCGCGTTGGCTTTCTGACTACTTGAAGGAGAGAGTGCTCGCAGAATGTTTCGATTAATGCCTCACAGGATTCGCGTTCTTTACCTCTAGATTCGAAACATAGGTTTTCCCAATAAAATGAGTGTAAGTTAAAGTCACCACCGACTATCACGATACCATCTTGATTTATCAGTCTAAGCTTTGATAATTGTTTCTCGAGACTTAAAATACTATCTACACCAGCGTTAGGTGGCCTGTAAAACGAGCATATGAACACCTTTTTGGAGCCATCTTTACCTATGCGGCACCAAACACACTCGATATCTTCGTCACTTATCGGAATCTCTCTGCTATCGTACTTATCGCTAACCGCTATGAAAACTCCACCGCCCGATCTATTAGCGCGATCTTTTCTATAGACACGATAGTCTCTAGAAAATATCTTCTGACTCTGAATCTCATCCGTCAACCAACTTTCTGTACTTATCACGACGTCGGCATGCAGACTACGAATAGTATGCTCGAACTCGGCAAATTTCTTACGGATGCTGCGACAGTTCAGTACGACGACATTTAATTTCTCACTATCACTTTGCATACTAATCTTACCCTTGACTTTCTCTTCCACTCTAAAACTACATGCGCTCCCATCACAATCACTCCCACAACTGTATGGCGTCGCATCAAAATTGGAATTGCGACCCGTCGCACCCTTTACGAAACATTCTATCAATGACCTATCGCGAAATTGGTGCTGCATGTCTTATTTTCTACAAATGCATCCATTATCCCCTGACCCAAAACTGACCTACACCCAGACCTACTCTCTAGCCTAAAAAATTACTACTGTGCTCGAGAATCCTACTCGCTACTCTCTGAGCCGATTCGGGCGTGTAGTGAACACCAGAGTGATCCAGTGGTGCCTTGCACGATTCAATATTCGGCCGTAGGTCGACGAAGTCCACTCCCAAGTCACGACAGAAATTCCATAGCCTTCGGTTCAGACCTTCAACTCTACTCCAAACCTCAGAACCGCGGTCAATCCTAGGGACTATACTGCAGACCGTAAGCCGCACATCGGAACCCGACTCCTCTCGGACACGAGCAACCTCAGAGGCCAAGTCCTTAAAAGAACTTAAAATCTCCTCGGACCCGCGCTTCGAGGCGTCGTTAGTCCCAACATGGGCCACCACCCGCAGCCGACAGCAACCTGTCGCCACTACGGCTTCTTTCACCGTGTTGGTCACTTGCGGCACCGTGCCTCCTGATATGCATCTGGAGAAGACCCGCTCTTCAACTCCCTCCCGGCGGGCACTGGATAACAGGGGTGACATTACTCGCCGAACGTTAGAGCTACCTAACACTAACAACCCTCCCTTCCCAACCCGACTCCCCTTGGGCCCGGCCTCCATCGAAGAGACGGGAGTGGGTACGGGCGCAATGGCCGTAGAGTCGTCCTCCGACAACACTTCGAACCTATTACTGACAGGAAGAGGGTCCGCCGAAGCATTCCCAACTCCCTGCCTCCGCAGCACCACCCCATGATCTCCCCTAGTGGACACCACTCTCCACTCATCGGATTTCCCAGCTCGAGGACCCTCAGCCCGCGGTAAGGAGTCAGAGTCAACCCCGATCGCTCTACCGGCTACCGCACCCAGGCGAACCTGGGCCGCCAATTTCGCGCGGCGAGCTTTCGGGGATGACCCCACACCCCCCACACGAACCAAGGCTACCTCAGACCTTTTCACCCTCTGAAAGAGGTCCGCAACCACCCTCTCCAGCTCCGTGATTCGAGCCCTCATGGCCTCGCAACCAGCGGCGCACAAGAAGGAGGAAACGGGAGTCCTCGGTTAAGCCATCCTAAACTTACCTAATGTATATACTAACGCAAAAGAGTTACAAAAACCCAGGACAAGAAGGAATTCCCGCGCGTGTATTAAAAGAACTAGCAGAAGAAATAGCTCCCTTCCTTCGGATAGTTTTCGAGAAATCTCTTACCCTCTGTGAGGTTCCTGATGATTGGAGACTAGCACACGTCACACCCATTCATAAGGGAGGTGACAAAGAAAACCCCGAAAAATATAGGCCGATTTCTCTAACATCATTATTATGTAAGATTTTGGAGCACATTATTGTTAGCAACACAATGCGTTATCTCGAGAGTAGATCGCTGTTAGTCAGCTGTCAACATGGCTTCAGAAAAGGTAGATCCTGTGACACCCAACTCGGTCTTTTTTTTAATGATGTTTTATCATGCTGCGAAAATAATAAACAGGTCGATGCAGTGTTCCTTTATTTTAGGAAAGCTTTTGACAAGGTTTCCCACCGTAAGTTGTTATTAAAATTGGGAAATCTTGGCGTTAATGTTAAAGTCATTAAATGGGTTCGCGCTTTCCTTTGGAATAGAAAACAAAAAGTAGTCTTCGATGGTAAGTCCTCGAGTGTGGCAGATGTAGTCTCTGGAGTGCCGCAGGGTAGTGTGATCGGGCCTATGCTTTTCTTGCTTTATGTAAACGACATCAGCTCAGTTGTGAAAAGTAAAATCAGGCTTTTTGCGGATGACACCGTAGTCTACAGAGAAATTAGTGGTCCTAGCGACCATCGTCAGCTTCAGGATGATCTGGATGCGTTATCTGTTTTGTGCAAGGAATGCCAGCTAGAAATCAATCAGAAAAAGAGTAACGTTCTAAACTGTTGGAAATCTAGAAGCCCATCGTCCGTGTTTACCTACTTGATAGATGGTGAGAGCATTCCTGTTTCGGAATCCGTGAAATACCTCGGGGTAACCTTGAATCGTGACCTGTGTTGGGACAACCACATAAGACGAGTGATAGGTGCGGCAAATAAGAAGTTGGCTTTTGTGCGTAGGATAGTCCGGAAAAGCACGGAAAAGGTGAGAGAATCCTGTTATTTATCGTTGGTTAGACCTCAAATGGAATACGCAGCAGCGGTTTGGGATCCATATCAGAGGGGACTCATAAAGGATTTAGAAAAAATACAGCGGCGAGCAGCTAGATTCGTGAAAAAGAATTACGATAAAAAACAGAGCGTTACGTTACTCATTGAAGAGTTGAGTTGGCCATCGTTGAAAGATCGTAGATTACAGGCGAGACTTAAACTTCTAGATAAATATAGGTCGGAGAAATTCGTAAATGAAATGAAGAATATTATTCGACAACCAACGTATATCGGACGGAAGGATAATGAGGACAAGATTCGCGAAATAGATAGTAGGACGGAGAGGTATAAGGAGTCATTTTTCCCTAGGACAATACGTGACCACAATAGATAAGTGAATAATAATTAGTAAAGAACTTGGTGCGCGGCACCCCCTGCCATCCACCGTCAAGGTGACTTGGAGGGTAATATGTAGATGTAGATGTACGAGAAAGGGTCAAACGCAGGTATAAAGTGAAAGGCGTAAGCAACACAAACAAGTTTAGATCTCGCACAGGAGATGATAGTACACATCAACGAAAAATATAAATACTATGAAGCGTAAAAATAAAACAGCCTTACAAATGTAACGAGAATATGCTAATACACAATAACTACTATGATATAAACATTATTTTCTAAAGGGGAGAATGAAATTTCTAACAAGAAACTACGAGGCTTAAAAGTTAACTATTACGGTAGGGAAAATAAAAACTATAACGTGGATGTTATAACAAAACTAATTACATAACTTGAACGAATGTTAAATAAAATTACTGAAGGATAACAATAGAATAAAGGAAATTGTTAGTTCTACTTAACAGTACAGCTACTCTAATGCTACAGCTACTCTAGTCGCTCGAGGCTACGTAGGAGCTCGCAGGAGCAAGTGAAAGGCACGTCCGTTCACTTCAACAGCCAGGTAAAGACTGGTTGGGTTGGGAGCAAAAAGATGAGAATATAGGTTTTTAGAGGCAGGAGGAAGGAAAGGGTCGGTAAAAAAATAGTAAGGAAACGCTGACAAAATATGTATCAATCAACAATGAATTTTGTAGCATTTACGGATATGGAGCAAAAAGAGTAGAATATATGGGATTAGAAGTACGATGAGGGAAAGGTTGGGTACGGAAATCATAAGGAAACAATGCCGACATTTATATCAATCGACTAATAATTTTATCACATTTACGAATTTTGAGCAAAAATATGAGAATGCAGGGGTTTAGATGGAGGAGGAGGGAAAGGGGGGTTAAGAAATAATAAAGAAACACCGTCGTCATGGATATCAATCAACTCAGAATATTATAGAATATTCGAATATGGAGCAAGAAGATGAGAATATAGGACATTATAAGGAGGAGTACGGTAAGGGTGGGGGGGGGGGAGAAATCCTAAGGAATCACTGTCGACTTGGGTATCAATCAACTAAGAATTTTATAGGATCTTGGAATATGGAGCAAAAAGAAGAGAACGTAGGACTTTAACCCGTAAACGCCGTCAGACTTACTATTACGTCCTGCGAAAACTGTCCTATCGGCCGTCAAACGTACTAATACGTCCTGCGTCAGCCATAATTTCCTTTATCTTTTGACACTATAGGCTTCTTTAAATCTATATACCCTTTATATATTTTGAAGGAGGAATATTTGTACAATTTGAGTTGAAGGCTTTCGCAGCGTTCCTGAATGCTGGTGGAGGTTTTTGGGTTTCGCTGCGTTGGCGGCATTTCTAGCTCTCGACGTTTCGCAGACATTGCAGTCTGCATCATCAGGGGATGAAGTGAGATCCGATTGTAGGGATCTGCTTTTATATCCACTCGTGCCTTCCTAGTTTAACCGTTGTCTATAGATGATTGGCTCGTTCGAGTTGCTATCCCTTTCTCTTTAGTGGTTGCTCCAACGTATTTTTGCTCCCTTTCACTTTTACGTTGGATGAGTCGCTTCCATGTTGCGCTGATGTGCAAACCGTCGTCCCGGTTGAAATTGACTGGATGTTTTTTGATTTCCATAGCTTCGCGAATTAACCTCGGAAAATATCGATCTTCTTTCGCGAGCAATTTCGTTTCCTCGAGCGTGATTTTACGTCCCGGGCCGGAGGTGAAGTGCTCCGCTATGGCCGACTCCCTCCATTTCTTGTTCATCATGGCCCGTTTATGTTTGGCTTAGCGGCAGCGAATGGATCGTCCTGTTTGTCCGACGTATACGTGTCCACAGCTGCATTGAATCATGTAGACTCTTTCAGATGTTAGCGGGTCGAATGCATCTTTCGCAGACGGAAATGCCGCCAACGCAGCGAAACCCGAAAACCTCCACCAGCGAATCTTTTTACATTTTATTTATGCTTTTCCTGTATTTTTTCCTGTTTTTAAAAATATATAATCAACGTTGAATTTTGCGATGGAATTTTCAGTTTTGCTACTATATGACGGTGTTTTACCGTATAAAAATCGCTTCTTAATGCGGGAAGGGCCTTTCCTTGGTGTTTGAAATGCAATGTAGCAATTTTGTATCTTTTTAAAGGAGAGCACGATTTTTCTGCTCTTTTGTTCCTGGTGGAGCCATTTGGCTTATGTCATGCGACAAAGGTCTTCGTCGGCATGTAAAAATGAAAGGAAATGTCTTATTAGAAACGTTTACGATGCAATTCATGAAGAATGGAATTCGGTTGAGTAAAATCATTTCGGTAAGCATTCGCATAAGAGAGCGTTAACGCCAACTAATATCTGTTATTTTGTCCTCTTCGATGTGGTTCGGATTACTAAGGTTTTTTGCATCCCCATAGCAAGTTAGTTGAGAAGGAACCTTTGTTCCTTTTTGTAGAGGAATTGCGAGAAGTTGTGTATATCTATTTGTATGTATTGGTTTACATATAATATGCGTTTAGTTTTGTGACAAAATTTTAGTTTTTACCACTGACCTTCGGACTTTAGGTTCCTAGAGATGACACATAAATACCAGATGAAAGGGAACCCACAAATTTGGGTTCCTTTTCTTTGTCCTCTGAAAGAAGATGTAGGGTTTGTTTTCTTCTTCAGATAAGGGCTTTCTCTGTTGTGCTATCTAGTGGGACCAAAGCAGGGATGAAGCGAGTGTGCAAGAAGAGGGCACGTCAACAAAAATCACGAACAGCGAAGCTCTTCCATATAAATAAATAGTGTTCTGCATATCTGCAGGTTCAGGTGCTCCTCCTCCACCTTTCTCTATCCTGTGCTCTTCTCTTCATCTCCCCATACCCTCCTCCCTCCCTTAGAATATCCAACATTTTAATTCTTCTTCTTCCTCTTTTCTTTCTTCCCTCCACCGTTCCTTCGATACCATCCTTCAGTAATCCCTCTCTTCTCAAAATATGTCCTATCCATTTCTTTTTCCTAGTCACTATCGTGTCCATCAAACTCCTTTCCTCTTCTACTCTTCTTAGCACTTCCACATTTGTTATCCTGTCAGTCCATTTAACCTTCAGCATCCTCCTCCACACCCACATTTCAAATGCCTCCACCCTCTCCCTGTCTCTCTTCTTCAATGTCCATGTCTCCGACCCATATAGCATCACACTCCAAACATAACACTTTACCAATCTCTTCCTCAATCCCAAATCCATCTTGCTGTTAAATAGCTTCCTTTTTCTATTGAACGCTTCCTTTGCCAAACCTATTCTCATCTTAATTTCCTTCTCACATTTCCAGTCCTCTGTCAACAACGTACCAAGATACCCGTACTGTTCCACCTGCTCTATCCTCTCCCCCCTCACCTGCACTCCCATCCTTTCCTCGCCCCCTATTCTCATTACTTTCGTTTTCTTTCCATTTATTCTGAACCCATATCTTTCTTCCACGCTCACCAGATTCTGTAGCATCTGCCTCAAGTCTTCCGTCCTCTCAGCAAACAGTATCATGTCGTCAGCAAACCTAATTGACGATGTAATTCTTCCTCCAACGCTTACTCCTGTGCTCGTCTTCCAACACTCCTTTATCATTTCTTCAGTATAGATGTTAAACAGGGTTCGTGACAAACAGCAGCCCTGTCTAATTCCTCTCCGATCTCGAACCACTCCGTCCTGCTTTCCCCTATCCTCATGGCCGTCCCTTGTCTCATGTATAGATTCCTTATCAACCTTCTGTCTCTCCAATCTACTTTCTTCTCCCTCAATATCTCCGTCATTCTTTCCCACCTCACACAGTCAAAAGCCTTCTCCAAGTCCACAAAGCTCAGACTGATACCCTTGTCCCGTTCTAAATACCTTTCTCCAATCGTCCTTACCACCACTATGGCATCCCTGGTATCCATTCCTTTCCTAAATCCAAATTGTTCTTCTGCTACATTCTCTTCCATTACCCTCGTCAACCTTCTATTCATCACTCTCAACATTATCTTGGCCGCGTGAGCTATCAGACTAATAGTTCTATGCTCCTCGCACTTATTTGCCCCTTTCTTTTTAAGTAGTGGTATCATTTCCATTCTGACGAACTCCTCCGGTCACACCCCACTCTCATATATTGCATTGCACAAGTTGGTCATCTCTTCAATGCCTTCGTTTTGCGGACACTTGAACAGTTCCACAGGTATCGTCTACTCCTGCCACCTTTCCCTCCCTCATTTCCTTCATAGCTGCCACTACTTCCTCCCTCAGTATTGCCTCCCCCATCTTCTCCCAATCCACTTCCCCTTCTTCCTCAATTTCCAGCTCTGCCGACTTTTCCTTCGTCTTATACAACTCCTCCATATATTCTTTCCACCTGCACATAACCTCCCTTTCCTCCTTCAGTATCCTACCATCCTTGCTCTCAATTTCTTTTGAGCCTCCTCCTCCAGATCTCTGTCCATCCCAAGTAATACTCCTGACCTTCTGATACGCTAGGTCGTACCTTCCCCTCATCTCGAGCTCTTGCATCGCCTTGCACTCCTCCTCCAGCCACTTTTCCTTCGCCCTTTCCGTCTCCCTCCTCAGTTCATTGTTCAACCGCCTGTAGTTCCTTCTCCCCTCCTCTGTGTTTACATTCTTGTATCTCCTTCTCTCCTCCATCTTTGCTATCATTTCCCCTGTTACCCAGGGTTTCTTAGAGCTCTTGCCTTTCCTGTATCCTATTTCCCTTTCCGCCACATTTACTATTCCATTCTTAATTCTCTCTAATTTTTCCTCTACGCCTTCGTTCTGTGTATTTCCTCTCTTCATCTGGTTTGCCATATAATAACCGATTTCCTCTTCCTGCCTTTCTTTCAGTTTCTCTAGATTCCATTTCTTAGCCATCTTTGCTTTTCTAACTCTTTTTATTTTGATCTTCATTTCCATTATTAGCACCGCGTGGTCGCTTGCTATGTCTGCTCCTGGGAGCCCACACACTCTTTTCACTCCGTTGTCATACCTTCCTTCTACCAATATATAGTCTGTTTCCTGTACATGTCACCTGGCGATTTCCATGTATATAGCCTTCTCTTATGATTCTTTTACCAGGTGTTGGTTATTATCATGTTCCTCTCCTTGCAGAACTCGATATCTGTCTTCCTTTTCGTTCCTCTGTCCCAGCCCGAACTGCCCCACAACTCCATCGGCTCGTCTCTCTCCCACACTCGCAATCCAGTCTCCCATCACTGTTTTACAGCATCCCTTTCCTTCATGGTTCAGTAGGACACTTATTCTCTCATACATTTTCTCCACTTCCCCAACGTCATGGTCGCCGGTTGACATGTACACTTGGATGACTAGCATGTTCTTTGGTTTAGCATTTAATTTCAGTCCAACAATTTCTCACTGTCATAAATGACCCTGGTAACACTCGGTTCAATTTTCTTATTAACTATCATTCCTACCCCGTTTCTCCCACTGGTATTCCCCGAGTAGTATAACTTGGTATCGTCACTCCTCAACTCACAATTTCCCTCCCACCTCACCTCGCTTATCCCAATAATGTCCATCTTCTTTACCTCCATCTCTCTCTTGAGATTTTCCAATTTTCCAGCTCTTAATAACGTCCTTACATTCCAGGTCCCTAACCTTAATCTTCCTCCTTCCTCTGACTTCGCTTTATTCTCTAGACTCTTCGTAAACTGTCTCCCCCAGAGATCCGATTGGGTGACTATTTTAACTCCGGAATATTTAATTTGCGAAGAATCCATGTTTCTAACTCCTCCGCACCATAACATGGGATAATTCCAGCGGTGGTTTCCCGTTGCCTTCCGCTGTCTAGAGAGGCCGCCCCTAACCTGGGGTACCGACGCCTTTTACAGCCGCCCCTAATATGGGGTACAGACGCTACTAAATGGGTTCAAGGGGTATTTCCTCCAACTGAGGGACCATCACCCTCACTAAGAGGTTCATCCGCCCGAATCCGTTGGCCCGCTAGCGTCGACAAGTTATTTGGCGCCGCCTGGCACTTGGCGTGTAGAAAAAAGGAGGGAAAGTTTGGGCAGAGAAATCCTTAGGAAAATATATCGACAGGTATAAAAATTAACTAACAATTTATATATTTTACGAGTATGGAGAAAAATGATGAGAATGCAGAGATTTAGAAGAAGGAAGAGAGAAAGTGTGGGTAAAGAAATAACAACGAAAAACTGTCGATAATGTTATCAATCAAATAAGAATTTTATAATTTTACGAATATGGAGCAATAAAATGAAAATGAGAGAGTTTAGAAGGACGAGGAGCGGAAAAGGGGTAATTAAATCCCAAGAAAACACTGTCGAATTGGCTATTAATCAAGTAATAATTTTATAGGATATTCGAATATGGAGAAAAAAGATGAGAATTAAGTGGTTTATAAGGAGGAAAAGGAAAATGGGGGTAAGGAAATCCTCAGAAAAACTGTCGACATGGATATCAATCAACTTAGAATTTTATAGAATTTACGAATATGGAGCAAGAAATAATGAAAGGATAACTTTGTAGTTTCCACAACTATTTAATATAATACGACCGGTTTCACTACGATCGACATATCATCAGGTACACGCTAAGATCGTAGTGAAACCAGCCGTGTTGTATTAAAAGTTGTGGAAACTACAAAGTTATCCTTTCATTATGAGTAAATTCCACAAAGTTGAGCCTGACCTCATTAATTATATGGAGCAAGAAGATGAGAATGAAGGACATTAGATGGAGGAGGACGGAAAGGGTGGAGCAAAGAAATCCTAAGGATACACTTTCGACTTGGGAATCAATCAACTAAGAATTTTATTGGATTTTGGAATATGGAGCAATAAGATGAGAATGTTGGGGTTTATAAGGCGGAGGAGGAAAAGAAGGGTGAGGAAATCCTAAAGAAACATTATCGACCTGGATATCAAACTACTAATAATTTTATAACATTTAGAAATATGTTGCAAATACATGAAAAACTAGGTGTTTAGAATGAGGGGGAGGGAGGGTTAAGAAATCATAAAAAACACTGTCGACATTGATATCAATCAACTAAGAATTTAAATAAATTTTGGAATATGGAGCAAAAAGATGATAATATAGGATATAACAAGTAGGAGAAGGTATAGGGTGGGTAAGGGTAATCATAAGGAAACATTGTTGACATTGATATCAATTTTTGGGGTTTAGGGGTTTATAAGGTGGAGGAAGAAAAGGGATTAAAGAAATCCAAAGGAAACACTTTCGACAAGGGTATCAGTCGCCTAAGTATATTGCGTAATTTTGAAATATGGAGCAAAAAGACCATAATATAGGCGTTTTTAAGGTGGAGTAGGAAAATGTGTGGCAAAGAAATCATATGGTAACACTGTCAACATGTATATCAATCAACTAAGAATTTTTTCTGCTAAATACATTATAGCATTTACGAATATGGAGCAAAAAGATGAAAATGTAGAGGTTGAGAAAAAGGCGGAGGGAAAGGAGGGGTAATGGAATCCTAAGGAAACACTGTAGACATTTCTATCAATCAACTAATAATTATATAACATTTACGAATATAACGCGAATAGATGGAAATGTAGATATTTAGAAAAAGGAGGGAAATGGGGGAGGGAAATACTAAGGAAACACTCTCGACATTGGTATCAATCAACTAAGAATTTTAAAGGATTTGCGAATATGTAGCAAAAAGGTGAAAAAACTGATTTTAGAAAGAGGAGGAAAATGGGGGGTAATTATACCTAAAGATACACTGTTGACATTGGTATCAAAGCACTAAGAATTTCATGGCATTTACGAATATATAGGAAAAAGATTAGAATGTAGTGTGTCACATAGAAAAATGGGGAGGGTTAGAAAATGCTTAGGATAACACTTTCGAAATTGATATCAATCAACTAAGAATTTTATAGCATTTAGGAATATGGAGCAAAAAGTTGAGAATATCGGTGTTAGTAAATGAGGGAATAAAAGGTGGATAAGGAAAACCTAAGGAAACGCTGTTGACATGGATTTCAATCAACTAAGAATTTTATCGAATTTACGAATATGGAGCAAAAAGATTATAATGTAGGAGTTTAGAATGAAGAGGAGATAAAGGGTGTGTAAAGAAATCCTAAGTAAATATTGTTAACTGGGATATGAATCAACCAAGAATTTTATAAAATTTACGAAAATGTAAGAAAAAGATTAGAATGTAGGGGTTTATAAGGAGGAGGAGGGAAAAGTGGTGCAAAGAAATTCTAAGGACACATCGACATGGATATCAATTAACTAAGAATTTTATAAAATTTGGAATATGGAGCAAAATAATGATAATATAGGGGTTTATGTGAAGGAGGAGGGAAAGGGTACATAAAGAAATCCTAAGGAAACACTGTCGACATGGATATCAATTACCTAAGAATTTTATAGGATTTTGAAATATGGAGCAGAAAGACGAGAATATAGGCATTTATAAGGTCGAGGATGGAAAGGGTGAGCAAAGAAATCTTAAGGAAACACTGTGGACATTGGTATCAATCAACTAGAAATTATATAACATTTACGTATAAAAAGCGAAAAGATGAATACGTAGGTGTTTAGAAAAAGGATGAGAGAAAGGGGGGTTAAGATAACCTAATGAATAACCGTCGACGTTGGTATCTCTCTACTAAGAATTTTAAAGCATTTACTAATATATTCGAAAAAGATGGAAATGTAGGGGTTTATCAGGAGTAGGAAGAGCACTGATATTATTCAACTTAGAATTTTATATAATTTACGAATATGGAGTAAAAAGACGAGAATGTAGAGATTTAGAAAGAGGAGGGAAATGGGGGGAAAGAAATATTAATGAAACACCGTGGATATTGGTATGAAGTAATTAAGAATTTAGTAGAATTTATGATTTTTGAGCATAAAGATGAAAAAGTTCGGATATCGAAGGAGTAGGAGGGAAATGGCGGGTAAAGAAATCCTTAGGAAACACTGTCGACATAAGTATCAGTTAATTAAGTATCTTAAAAATTTTCGAATATGAAGCAAAAAGATGGCATTCACTGTGATTAGAAAGACGAGGATGGAAAATGGGTAAAGAAATCCTAAGGAAACACACTCGACATTGATATCAATCAACTTAGTATTTTATATCACTTTCGAATATGGAGCAAAAGGATGAGAATATAGGGGTTTAGAAAGAGGAGGTAATTTGGGGTTAAAGGATTCCTAAGGAATAACTGTCGACATTGATATCAATCTACTAAAAATTTCATATCATTTACGAAATTTGAGCAAAAAGATGAGAAATTAGAGGTTTACAAGTAGAAGAAAGGAAGGGTGGGTAAAGAAAACATAAGGAAACAATGTCGACATTGATATCAATCAACAAAGAATTTTATGGCATTTACGAATATGGAGCAAAACTATGATAATGTAGGGCTTTAGAGTTAGGAGATTGGAAAAGGTCGGTAAATATATTCTAAGGAAACACTGACGACATTGATATCAAGCAACTAATAATTTTATAGAATTTAGGAATATGGAGAAAAAGATGAGAATGCGTTTAGAAGGAGGAGGAGAGAAATATGTCGGAAATAAATCCTATGGAATTATTGTGGACATGGATATCAATCAACTAAAATTTTTATAGAATTTACTAATATGGAGCAATATGATGTAAATGTAGGGGTTTATATGATGAGGGAGGAAAACGGGGATAAAGATATCCTAAGGAAATTCTGTCGACATTGATATCCGCCAACTAACAATTTTATAGCATTTACGAATATGAAGTAAAAACATGAGAATGTATGGGTTTAGAAAGAGGAGGGAAATATGGGGAAAGAAATCCAGAGGAAATTCTGTCGACATTGCTGTCAATCATAAAAGAATTTTATAACCTTATCGAATATAGAGCCAACGGATGAGAATATAGGGGTTTATATGGAGGAGGATGTAATGGATGGGGGTAAACGAATCCTAAGGAAACTCATTCGACATGGATAACAATAAACAAAGGATATTGTGCAATTTACGAATATGGAGAAAAGGATAAAAATGTATGGGTTTCAAAGGAAAAGGATTGAAAGGGTGGGTAAGGAAATCCTAAGGAAACAATGCAGACATTGATAATAATCAACTTACAATTTTATAGCATTTACGATTATGGAGCAAATAGATGATAATATAGGACTTTAGAAGAAGGAGAAGTGTATGGCGGAGGGAAATTATATACAATGGAAGCTATGTCGACATTGATATCAATCCACTAATAACTTTATAGCTTTTACGAATATGAAGTAAAGGATGAATATGTATGGTGCAATAGGGAAATGAGGGATAAGAAATCATGAGAAAATACTGTCGACTTTCTAATGAATTTACTAAGAATTTTATAGTTTTACGAATATGTAGCAGCAAGATAAAAATGACCGGGTTTAGAAGGACGATGAGAGAAACGGGTTAAAAAAATCCTAAGGAAACTCTGTCGACGTTGATAACAATCAACATAGAATTTAAGAGCATTTGCGAATATGAAGCAAAGAGAAGAAAATGACTGGTTAGAGAAGGAGAAGGAGGGAATGGAGGGGTAAATAAATCCTAAGGAAACACTGTCGACATTGTCATCACTTAACTAAGAATTGCATAACATTAACGAATATGGAGTAAAAAGATATGTAAGGGTTTAGAATGAGGGGAGGGGGTTAATAAATACTATGGAAACACTGTCGACTTTGATATCAATGGACTATGAATTTTCTATCATTTACGAATATGCAGGACAAAGATGAGAAATTAGGGGTTTAGATGTAGGAGGGGGGAAAGGGCGGGTAAAGAAATCATAAAAAAACAATATCGACAATGATATCAATCAACAATGAATTTTATGGCATTTACTAATATGGAGAAAAAAGATGAGAATGTAGGGTATTAGAGGTAGGACATGGGAAAGGGTGGGTAAAGAAATCCTAAGGCAACACAGACAAAATTTATATAAAAAAACTAATAACTTTATAGAATTTACGAATATGGGGCTAAAGATGAAAATGTAGGGGTTTATATGGTGAAGGAGGAAAACGGGAGCAAAGAAATCCTAAGGAAACTCTGTCGAAATTAATATATATCAACTAGGAATCTTATAGCATTTACGAGTATGAAGTATAAGGATGGGAATGTATGAGTTTAGAAAGAGGAGGGAAAAGGGGGTAAAGAAATCCTAAGGAAACACTGTTGACGTGGATATCAATCAACTAAGAAATTTATAGAATTTACGAATATGGAGCAAAAAAACTGATAAAGTAGGTGTTTAAAAGAAGGTGGAGGGATAGGTGTTGTAGAGAAATCCTAAGGAAATATTGTCGACATGGATGGATGAGAATATAGGGGTTTAGAAATAGGAGTAAAAGTGTGGGTCATGTAATCATGAGGAAACAGTATCGAAATTGATAACAATCAACTTAGAATTTTATAGAATTTACGAATATGGAACAAAAATTAATCATTTAATAATATTATAAAATTTACGAATATGCAGCAAAAAGATTAGAATGTAAAAGTTTATAAGGAGGCGGAGGGGGGGGGGGGATAGGGTAGGGCAAAGAAATGCTAAGGAAACATCGGCATGGATATTAATCAACTAAGAATTTTATAGAATATTGGAATATGGATCAAAAAGATGAGAATGTAGGAGTGCATAATCTGGAGGAGGAAAAGGGGGTAAAAAAATCCTAAGGAAACACTCCCGACATGGATATCAAATAAATAAGAATTTTATAAAATTTTGGAATATGGAGCAAAAATGCGATAATATAGAGGTTTATAAGGAGGAGAAGGGAAAGGGGGGGGTAAAAAATCCTAAGGAATTACTTTCGCAATAAATATCAATCACCTGTGAATTTTATAGAATTCTGAAATATGGAGCAAAAATATGATAACATAGCGGATTATAAGGAAGAGGAGGGAAAGGGTGGGCAAAGAAATCCTAAGGAAACACTGTCACCATGGATATAAATCAACTATGAATTTTATAGAATTTACGAATATGGAGCGAAAAGATGATGATTTGAAAGAGGAGGGAAAGGGGGGATAAAAATCTTGAGGAAACACTGTCGACATAGGTATTAATCAACTAAGATTTTTATAATTTAACGAATATGGAGCAAAAAGATAAAAAAGACCGGGATTGGAGGAACGAGAATGGAAAGGGGTGTAAAGAAATACTGAGGAAACACTGTCGACGTGGATATCAATCAACTAATGATTTTATAGCATTTGTGAGTATGGAGCAAAAGGATGAGAATATAGGGGTTTGGAAAGAGGAGTGAAAAGGTGGGCCATTAGAATTTACGAATATGGTAAAAAGGTGAAATTTAGGGTTTTATAAGAAAGACGGGGGAAAGTTGGAAATATTGTCTACATGGATATCAGTCAACTAAATATTTTATGGAATTTACGAATATGGAGCAAAAAGATGAGTATGTAGGGATTTTTAATGAGGAAAAAAGGGAGATAAAAAAGGGGGGATTAAAATCTTGAGGAAACACTGCCGACATGAATATAAATCAATTAACTATCTTATAGAATTTAGAAATATGAAGCAAAAAGATGGAAAAGTTTAGAAGTAGGAGGACGGAAAGTGATATTAATTCAACTAAGAATTTTATAGCATTTACAAATATGGATCATAACGATAAGAATGTAGGTGTTTAGAAGTAGTAGGTTAAGGGGGGGGGTAAAACGTAGTCCTGAGGAATCACTCACGACATTGATATCAATCAATTAAGAATTTTATAGTATTTACGAATATGTAGCAAAAAGATTAGAATGTAGGGGTTTTGAGGTAGGAGGGAAATGGTTGGCATAAAAATCCTTTGGAAACACCCACGATATTGATATCAATCAACTAATATTTTGTAGAATTTACGATTTGGAGCAAAAAGATGAGAATACAGGGGTTTATGAGATGGAGGAGAGAAAATGTTGGTAAAAAATCCTAAGGAAACACTGCCGTCTTGGATATCAATCAACTAAGAAATTTATAGAATTTACGAATATGGAGCAAAAAAACTGATAAAGTAGGTGTTTAAAAGAAGGTGGAGGGATAGGTGTTGTAGAGAAATCCTAAGGAAATATTGTCGACATGGATATCAATCAACTAATTATTTTTAGATATAAAGAATATGGAGCAAAAATATGAGAATGTAGCGGTTTAGGAGGAGAGAAGGAAGGGTGGTAAGGAAATGCTAAGGAAACACTATCGAAATGGATATCAATCACCTAAGAATTTTACAAAATTTTGGAGTATGGAGCAAAAATTTGTGAATGATGGGTTTTATAAGGAGGAGTAGGAATGTGGGGGTAAAGAAGTACTAAGGAAACATTGTTGGCATTGGTATCAATCAACTAAGAATTTCATAATTTTATTAATTTGGAGCAAAAAGATGGAAATGACTGGGTTTAGAAGGACGAGGAGTAAAAAGGAGGTAACGAAACCCTAAGGAAACAATGTCGACATTGATATTAATCAACTAAGAATTCTATTGCTTTTGCAAATATGGAGGAAAATGATGTAAATTACTGGGTTTCAAAGGAGAATCAGGGAAAGGAAGGGTTTATAAATCCCAAGGGAACACTGTTGACATTGGTATCAATCTACTAAGAATTTTATAGCATTTACGAATATGGAGCAAAAAGAATTAAATGTAAGGTTTTAGAATGAAGAGAAGGGAAAGGGAGGGTAAAGAAATCATATGGAAACACTTTCGACATTAGTATCAATTAGCTAAGAATTATATAACGTTTACGAATATAAAGCATAAAGATGAAAACATTGCTGTTTAGAAAAGGAATGAAGGAATGGGTGGGTTAAGAAATCCTAAGGTATTACTTTCGAAATTGCTATCTCTCTACTAGGAATTTTATAGCATTTGCGAATATAGATAAAAAATGGAAATGTAAGAGTTGAGAAAGAGGTTGGGTTAAAAAATCCTAAGAAAACGCTGTCGACATTGATATCAATCAATTAAAATTTTATAGCATTTACGAATATGGAGCATAAATATGGGAATTTAGGTTTTTATAAGGAGGAAGAAGAAGGGGGTGTAAATAAATCCTTAGAAAACACAGTCGACATTGATATTAATCCACTAAGAATTTTATATCTTTTACGAACATGGAGTAAAAAGATTAGAATGTGGAGGGAAATGGGGGAAATAAATCCTAAGGAACACCTTCGACATTGGCATCAATCGTCTAAGAATTTTATAGCAATTATGAAAACGGAGCAAAAAGATGAAAATGTTGGTTCATCGAAGGAGAAGGGAAATGCTGGTTAAGAAATCCTAAGGAAACACTGTCGAAGTTGGTATCAATAAACTAAGAATTTCATAATTTTACGAATATGGAACATTAAGATGAAAATGAATGGGTTTAGAAGGGCGAGGATGGAAAACGGCGTAACGAAATCCCTAGGAATCACTGTCGATATTGATATCAATCAACTAAGAATTTACATCATTTGGGAATATGGAGCAAAAAGATGAAAATGACTGGGTTTCTAAAGATGAGGAAATTGGGGGGTAAAGGAATCCTAAAAGAACATTTTTGACTTTGATATCAATCTACTAAGCATTTTTGAGCATTTACGAATATGGAGCAAAAATATGAAAATGTAGGGGTTTAGAATGAAGGGGGTTAATATATCCTTAGGAAACACTGTCGACATTCATATTAATCAACTAAGAATTTTATATCATTTACGAGTATGGAGTAAAAAGATGAGAATATATGTGTTTAGAACGAGGAGGGAAATGGGGGGGAAGGAATCCTAAGAAAATACCGTCGACATTTTTATCAACCTACTTAGAATTTTATAGCATTCAAGATTATGGAGCAAAAATATGAGAATATAGATAGATAGATATACGTCTTTATTAGGGTGAGATTGCGACTAAACAGTCTCCTCTTCCATCTAACCCATTGCCAATTAGGTACAATTAAATTGTAACAAGTCTTTAAATTAAACTAAAAGTTTACATAAAATGAAGAGCCATATAATATACAATGAAGTGTATAGGATAGTATAGGATTTAAAAACAGATGCGTAATTGTTGTTGTTGCGGGGAAAATCTAATGAAGGTAATGTACAATTCCTTAGGAAAAACCCCACTGCAGGAAAACTCTCACACAAGAAGGGGAGTGTGAAAAACCTCCGAAACCTTCTTATAGCAATATCTAAAGATTTATAGGGTTTGAAAGGTAAATACATATAGTTAAATAATTAAAAATGATTTACACATATACAGAGTTATACATAAAGCATAAAAAATATATATAAAAGTATAAAATAAGGTAAGTCATATGAATACACACTAAAACGTACATGCATATAATATACATACACAATATAATATACATACATAATACAATATCGATAAATGTAAATATATCGAAAAAATTATACATTTTTTGGACGACCTGTAGAAAAATATAATTTCTTGTCATTTTAAGGTAATGAAAGAGAATGGGATAGGAGATATTTGTGGTACAAGTTTTTGAAAGTACATAGGGATGAAGAGGGCCTTATTTCTGCTGGAAGGCTATTCCATAATCTACTGCTGTGACCGTGAAGGATCTGTTGAAGATGTCTGTTCTGTGGTGCGGGGTCAGAAGTTTATGGCATCCTCTAGTGTTAGAATTATGAATTGTGTTAATGGCGATATACTTTGTTGATATATATTGTGGGATGTTTTTTTAATGGATTTGATATAATAAAGAGGAGAGATTCAATTTTCTACGTGATTCGAGATTTACCCAAGAAAGTTTGATAATATATTCCGATATATGGTCTGACTTCTAAAGATCAAATATGAATCGTGGGCAGGAATTGTGGGCTTGCTGCAGCTTAAGGGCAAGCTCCTTGGATAGGTCTTGATATACAACGTCACAGCAGTTGAGGTGTGGAATGATTAAAGAAGTAACCAGCTTTATTTATTATTTTTAGAGAAGAAGGGAGAATTTTATTTAGGCGCCTAAGTGATTGAAGGGATGTGTTTACCGTCTTGCACACTTTTATAACATGATTATTCTAGGAGAGTTTTTCATTTATTAGGATACCGAGATTTTTTACAGTTCTACAAAAAGTGATAATTGTGCCATTCATAGTCAGCGGAGTAACTTCAAAAAGATTTATTAACGCAAGTAGTTTTGAATATTCGATAATAATTGTTTGAGATTTTATTGGGTTGATGCTGAGAAAGTTATCATCATCAGATCTCGGTTAATATTATCTAAGGCTAGGGATAAATTATTAGGTTCGAGGTTTGAGTAAATTTGGAGATCATCTGCGTATAAGTGGTGATTACAGTGTGTAAGTATTTGAGAGCAATCATTAATATACAGAGAGAATATAAGAGGGCCTAAGATTGATCCCTGCGGGACACCCCGGGTTATACTTATCCAAGAGGAGGAGGAATCGTCTGAGATGACTTTCTGATAACGATCACTTATGTATGATGAGAACCACCTAATTGAAGTTGTAGAGAAACTCATACTGCGGAGTTTTGCTAGAAGGATGTCTTTGTCTAGCGAGTCAAAGGCAATACTGAAGTCTAACAGTACTAATACTGTCAATTTCCTGTCGTCCATTGATCGTCGTATATCATCCGTGATTTTTATCAAAGCAGAGGTGACTTTCGAAAGCCTGATTGGAAGGAGTCTAGTAAGCAATTTGAGTTAAGGAAGTCTGTAACTTGTTCGTGCACAAGTCTCTCTAATGCTTTAGAAAGAGTAGGAAGAAAACTTATCGGACGATAGTCTTTGCTATCAGATGATAGTAATTTCTTTGGGATAGGACGAATCAAAGCGCGTTTCCATTGCAATGGGAAGTTTCCCAGTAGTAAGGAGTGATTAATTATATTAGTAATTACTGGTAGAATAAGGTGAATTTATTTGTTGATGAGTAAGACTGGAATGCCGTCTGCGCCCTAAGCTTTCGATTTAATTCTGCGTATGGCTTTAAGTACGTCAGTTTGCGAGACCATCTTGAAATGAAAAGATTAAGAACAGGTAGGCTCATTCGCTATCAGGTCAAGGCTTCGAATAACGTTGCGTTTACGTTCAGAGTCAATAACTGTGAGGGGAGTCGAGAAATTAATAAGAGAATCTAGTGATATATTTTGAGGCAAGAAATAATTTTAGGCTTATCAATCCCGAGATGGCGCAGATTATTCCATAGTACAGACGGTGTTTCTTTCGGACTAAATATTTAGTATGCAAATTTTAATTTAGCGTTCCTAATATGCTGCTTAGTTTTATTTCTAAAGCTTTTGTAGGCACTAAAAGTACTTGGGCTTTAGTTTGATCTAAAAAGGCGGAAAATAGAGTCGCGTCGTGCCAACATTAATTTTATATCGACAGTTAGTCATGGCGCGCGAGGTTTGGAGACACGAATAGTTTTGACGGGTGCATATTTGTCTAACAAGGATAATAGCAGAGTATTAAGTGTTTCAACTTTTTTGTCTATGTCGTCAGTATGTTCTATTATAAACCAGGAAAGAAGGGCAGCATCAGCGAGTATATTATAATAATCAATGTTCTTAAAATCTCGCTGTGAAATGAACTTTTGTTTATGCTTAGGTGAATTAAGAGAATATGCTAGGAAGATAAGGTCATGAGATGAAATTCCGGGGGCAGGTAGTTGCCCATGTGTAATTACATTCACCGGATTGGCTGTCACTACGAGGTCAATCCATGTAGAAGAATCTTTAGTGTTATTTGCAGAATAATATGATTATGGGAAGTAAAGAAATTTTTAAGAAAGGTTGCATCATTATAGTTTGAATTAAGATTCGCGTTAAATTCGCCGGTTATAATTATGTGCTCGTAATCCTGTCTTAAGTTTGCAATGATCTCGTCGATGTCTGATAGGTGGCCTATTTTTGGAGGACGATATATTATCCCTAGCAAAAGCTTTTATGAGTTTACTATTATTTCAAGGAAAAGATATTCAGGTCTTCGGGAGTACTGTGCGTCACTGACAGCTATTAATTTGCAAAAGAGATCTTTACGGACATAAATTCCTACTCCACCTCCTCCTTTTCCAACCCTGTCATTACGAAATAAATTATACCCCAGCATTTCTACAGAAGAACTCAACATTGAAGGTTTCAGCCGCGTCTCGGATAAAGTGAGAGCATGTAGGTTAGTGGGCGGAAGAATTGGACGCAATTCGTCGAAGTGGGAGACAAGACTTTGCATGTTGAGATAGAAGAGTTGAAAAGATCGAGGGAACGGGTTAAACTTTTCAGCGAGAAGATGCTGAGTAGGGATTGGGGTTGTAGAGAAATGGCCATTTATAGGGTGAGTTGGGAGGCTGGTGGCTTGATGAGTAGGGGGGTAATGAGAATGTCATTGGAAGGTTGGTCTGACCTGCGGGAGAGACACAAGTGCATTCGAGTTCAGAGAAGACACCATGGGGGCTGAAGGGACGAAGGCAGGCGCGTAAGGGTATAGGAAGGATGAACCGGGGAGTGAAGGGATGAAGGCAGGTGCATTGGGGCTTAGGGAGGACGGCCAGGGGAGTGTTTGGACGAAGGGAGGTAGCATTGGGGTATAGGGGAGAATTTTTAGAAAAATTGGGGGAGGGAGTCTCTGGGGTTGGTAAGGTGATAGTCATGATCCGGAGGGGTGAGAGATCGGCGGGAAAGTGGATGGTGAATGTATGAAGAGAGGCTGTTGTATAAGTATTATGCACTGTAAAAAACAACAGAAAAGCATTAGCAACTGCACAGCGATATAATATGCGGTGTGAAAAAAAAAATATACAGTTTTTTATCCGAGAAATGTGTTTATCGACAACAACGCACCACATCTGAAATAAATTCAATGCACTGCAAATTAATGAATGGACAGGGAGCACTGATAACAAAATCAAGAAGAGAATAGACGCACCCAATTAATATTTTCACTAGATCAAAATGGAGGGATTAAGAAAACTTTTAATTGGGGTAAAAACACTAAGCGACACACAATTGACACCAACACTCGCACAGAGAGGAGAAAAAAACCGTAATAAGGGTTTAGAGGTAGGAGAAGGGAAAGGGTGGGTAAAAAAATCCTAAGCAAACATTGACGACATTGATATCAATCAACTAGTCATTTTATAGAATTTACGAATATGGAGCAAAAAGGTGAAAATATAGGTATTTAAAAGGAGTAGGAGGGAAAGGGGTGGTTAAGTAAAACTAAGGAAACACTGTCGAGAATGGTATCAATCAACTGTGAAATATATTATATTTACGAATATGGAGCAAAAAGATGAAAATGTAGTGATGAAGAATGAGGATGTGCGAAATCTTGGTTAAGGAAACCCTCGTGAAACACACACTACCTTAATATCAATCAACTAAGTATTCTATAGCATTTATGAATATGGAGCAAAAAGATGAAAATGTAGGTGTTTCAGATGAGGAGAGAAAGTTGGGTGTTGAGAATTCCTAAGGAAACACTGTCGACATTGATATCAATCAGATAAGTATTTTATAGCATTTACGAATATAGAGCAAAATGATGAAAATATATGGGTTTAGGTATAGTAAGGCAAGGGGATGGGGCAAATTCTAAGGGTAATCTGTAGACATTTGTATCAATCAATCATGACTTTTATAAAATTTACGAATATGCAGCAAATACATGTGTATGTAGGGGTTTATAAGTAGAGGGAAGAAAATTAGGGTATAGAAATGCCAAAGAAAAACACTCGACTTTGATATCAATCACCTAAGAATTTTATAACATTTACGAATATGGAGTAAAAAGATAAAAATATACGGGTTTAGAAGGGGTAGGTGGGAAATAATCGTAAAAAAATGCAAAGGAAACACTGTAGAATTTAATAGCAAGGTTTAGAAGGAGGAGGAGAGAAAGGGTGGGAAAATATATCCTAAGGAAACACTGAAGACACTATTATCAATCAACTAAAGATTTTATGGAACTTACGAGTATGGAGCCAAAAGATAAGAATGCAGGGCTTTAGAAGAAGGGGAAATGAAAGGGTGGATAAAGAAATCCTAAGGAAACACTGTCGACTGGGATATCAATAACTAAGAATTTTATAGAATTTGCGAATATGGAGCAAATAGAGGCAATGTAGGTGTTTAGAAGAAGGATGAGGGAAAGGTGGCGGAAACAAACCCTAAGGAAATATTGCACAATTGAGGAGGGAAAGGAGGGTAAGAAAATAGTAAGGAGAAAATATTGAAATGGATATCAATCAACTCAGAATTTTATAATTTTTTTAATATGGAGCAATAAGATAAGAATGTAGGGGTTTATAAGGAGGAGGATGGAAAAGAAAGATAAAGATATCCTATGGAAACATTTTCGTCATGGATATCAGTCACTTAAGAATTTTATAGAATTTTGGAATGTGGAACAAAAAGACGAGAATGTAGGAGTTTATAAAGAAGAGGAAGGAAAGGGGGGCAAAGGCAAATCCTAAGTAAACACATTTGACATGGATACCAATCAACTACGAATTTTATAGAATTTTGGAATATGGAGCAAAAATTTGTGAATGTTGGGTTTTATAAGTAGGAAATGGGGGGTAAAGAATTACTAAGGAAACGCCGTCGACATGGATATAATCTTATCCCCGATGGATGTACTCGGATGGATAATATTAAAATCTCTGAAGCAGGAATAGCGAAGCAACTGGGTGCGATAAAGTCTAACAAAAACCCAGGACCAGAAAAATTTCCAGCGCGTGTATTAAAAGAACTAGCAGAAGAAATAGCTCCCTTCCTTCGGATAGTTTTCGAGAAATCTCTTACCCTCTGTGAGGTTCCTGATGATTGGAGACTAGCACACGTCACACCCATTCATAAGGGAGGTGACAAAGAAAACCCCGAAAATTATAGGCCGATTTCTCTAACATCATTATCATGTAAGATTTTGGAGCACATTATTGTTAGCAACACAATGCGTTATCTCGAGAATAGATCGCTGTTAGTCAGCTGTCAACATGGCTTCAGAAAAGGTAGATCCTGTGACACCCAACTCGGTCTGTTTTTTAATGATGTTTTATCATGCTGCGAAAATAATAAACAGGTCGATGCAGTGTTCCTTGATTTTAGAAAAGCTTTTGACAAGGTTTCCCACCGTAAGTTGTAATTAAAATTAGGAAATCTTGGCGTTAATGTTAAAGTCATTAACTGGGTTCGCGCTTTCCTTTGGAATAGAAAACAAAAAGTAGTCTTCGATGGTAAGTCCTCGAGTGTGGCAGATGTAGTATCTGGAGTGCCGCAGGGTAGTGTGATCGGACCTATGCTTTTCTTGCTTTATATAAACGACATCAGCTCAGTTGTGAAAAGTAAAATCAGGCTTTTTGCGGATGACACCGTAGTCTACAGAGAAATTAGTGGTCCTAGCGACCATCGTCAGCTTCAGGATGATCTGGATGCGTTATCTGTTTTGTGCAAGGAATGCCAGCTAGAAATCAATCAGAAAAAGAGTAAAGTTCTAAACTTTTGGAAATCTAGAAGCCCATCGTCCGTGTTTAGCTACTCGATAGGTGGTGAGAGCATTCCTGTTTCAGAATCCGTGAAATATCTCGGGGTAACCTTGACTCGTGACCTGTGTTGGGACAACCACATAAGACGAGTGAAAGGTGCGGAAAATAAGAAGTTGACTTTTGTGCGTAGAATAGTCAGGAAAGGCACGGAAAAGGTGAGAGAATCCTGTTATTTATCCTTAACATAGGGGTTCACAAGGAGCAGGAGGGAAAGGGGTGGTAAAGAAATACTATGGAAACACTGACGTATATGATATCAATCAATGAATAACTTTATAGAAATTACGAATATGGAGAAAAGGATGAGAATGTAAGGGTCTAGGAGGAGGAGGAAAATGGGGGTTAAAAAATCATAAAGAAATATTGATGACATGGATATCAATCAAATAAAAATTTTATTGAATTTACGAATGTGGAGCAAAAAGATGATAATATAGGGGTTTAGAATGAGGAGGAGTGAAATGGGGTGTAAAGAAATCCTAATGAAATATCGTCGACAGGGATATAAATCAACTAAGACTTTTGTTGAATATAGGAATATGAAGCAAAAAGATGAGAATGTAGGGGTTTATGCATGGGAGAGAAATAGGGGTTTAAGGAAATCCTAAGGAAACACGGTCGACAAGGATATCAATCACCTAAGCATTTTATAGTATTTTGGAAAATAGAGCCAAACGATGAGAATGTAAAGGTTTATAAGGAGGAGGGAAAGGGGGGGGCAAAGATATCCTAAGGAAACACTGCCGAAGGCTATAAATCGATTATGAATTTTATAGAATAATCGAATATGGAGTGTTCTGCTACAATAGTTCAGAGGTAGAATATCCGCCCGGCAAGTGGAAGACCCGGGTTCGATTCCCGGTAATAGCAGACTTTTTTCTCGTTTCAAAATTATTCCCACCTTTACAGCTTATGCCTGTCTGCATCGGATCTTCGGATCATATTATTCCATCAATTTCTACTCATATGGAAACATTGACGACATTCATATGAATCAACTAAGAATATTATAGAAATTTGGAATTTGAAGCAAAAAGATGAGAATGTAAATGTTTAAAAAGAGGAGGGAAAATGTGGGTAAATATATTCAAAGGATAAACTGTCGAGTAGGATATCAATCAACTAAGAATTTTATAGAATTTACGAATATGGAGCTAAAAGATCATAATGTAGGTGTTTTTAAAGGAGGAGGAGGGAAAGGTGGGGTTAATAAATGCTAAGGAACCACTGTGGACATGAATATCAATCAACTAAGAATTTTATAGAATTTTGGAATATGGAACAAAAAGATGAGAATGTAGGTGATTAGATGAAGGGGAAGGAAAGAGTGGGTATAGAATTCCTAAGGAAACTCTGTCGGCATGAATTTCGATCAACTTAGCATTTTTTAGAATTTACGATTATGGAGCAAAAGGATTCAAATGTATGGGTTTACAAGGAAGAGTAGGGTAATGGGGGTAAAGAAATCTTAAGGATACACTGTCGACATTGATATCAATCAACTAAGATTTTTATAGCATTTACTAATATGGAGCAAAAGGATGAGAATCTAGGAATTTAGAATAAAGAGGAGAGAAAGTGAGGGAATTTAGAATTCCTTAGGAAACACTGTCGACATGGATATCAATTAACTAAAAGTTTATAGTATTTACGAATATGGAGCAAAAGGATGACTATAGAGGGGTTAATAAGGAAAAGGAGGGAAAGCGGGGTAAAGAAATCTTATGTAAACACGGTCGACATTAATCTACATCTACATCTACATGTACGGTTTACCCTGCAAGCCACCGCAAGGGTGTGTGGCAGGGGGTGCATTAACACCAAGGGGAATACTCCAAATTTATGTTTGGGTTGTCGCCCCTATGCGAGGTTACTTTTGATCGCAACTTTTATTCTGCTCGGCTATCGTTCTAGGGGGAAATGAGCCTTGTATCTCTCCGTCCTACAGCTATCTCTCTTATTTTACGAGGATGGTCCATTCTACCTATATAGGTAGGAGATCTTATTATTTCTTCGACGTCGCTGGAGAAAGTCCACGTTCTAAACCTTTCAAGAAGTTTTAACCTATCACGTAATCGGCGCTCAGCTAGTGATTCTCATCCTAAGCCCTGTATCAAGCCTGTAATTCTTTTATTTCTATCATAACAATTTTTGACGAATCTAGCAGCTTTTTGCTGCATTTTCTGTAAGTCGGTGATTAATCCTTTCTCGTATGGATCCCATATGCTCGACGCATACTCTAGCAGCGGTCTAACTAAAGAAAAGTAACATGCCTCTTTGACTTTTTCTTCGCTTTTACCTACTATCCGTTTGATGAATCCTAGTTTCTGCTTAACTTTCCCGGATATATTTCGTATGTGTGTGACCCACGAGAGGTCACTTGTTAAAATGACACCTAAGTATTTGACGGATAATTTTAGATGTACGCCTTCTATACTGTAATTCATCGCCTCAATTTCTTCGTTTCTCCAGAATCTCATGACGGAACACTTACCTAAGTTCAGTTCTATCTGCCACTCTTTACATTACTCGAGAATTGCGTGTAGGTCGTTAGAAAGTAATGCTTGATCAGCAGGACTTTTAATCTCTCAGTAAACTACCGTATCATCCGCAAATAACTTGTAATAACCTTATATAAGTCATTTATATATATAAGGAATAATAGGGGACCGATGACACTTCCCTGTGGAACACCGGAGGCCACGCTGACCGAATCTGATTTAAATCCATCTATGACTACTATTTGTTCCCGGTCATTGAGAAAGTCCCTGATCGACTCGATTATCTTTCGATTTATTCCACAGGCTTGTAATTTTTTCAATAACTTAATATTAGGGACTTTATCGAATGCTTTATTGAAGTCAAGAAAAACCGCGTCTAGCTAAATCTTTCGATCACCGGTTCGTAGTATATCATGTGCAAACAGAGCGAGCTGAGTTTCACAAGATCTTGCCTTCCTAAAACCGTACTGATATTTACTGAGCAAGTCTAAGAAGTCCATCACAGAACTAACGATGATGTGCTCTATAATCTTGCAAGATATTGAGGTTAGCGAAATCGGCCTGTAGTTTTCTCGGTCGTCTTTTTTCCCGCCCTTATGTAGCGGAGTTATAAACGCTAATTCCCATTCCTTAGGTATAACGCCATGACTAAGTGACTTACTGAAAACTGTTTCGAGATAAGGTGCTATTTCTAACGCTAATTCCTTTAGTACTCTAGCTGGTATCTCTTCTGGTCCCGGGGATTTGTTTGCATTAATGATTTTGAGCTGTTCTGCTACCCCTTTCGCTGATATTAGTATATAGTACATCTTCTCTTCGATTGGTTCGGGTGGATCGTCATTCCCTTTCTCCACTTCGGTCGTAAATACGCTTTAAAAAAATGAGTTTAACAAATTTCCTTTATCAACGTTATCGTAAACTACCTCTCCTTTGTCGTTTCTTAATGGTGCTACGGTTGGGCGTCGATCTTGAACTTCTCTAACATAAGACCAAAAGATTTTGGGATTTTCGTTTAGATGTTCTCAGAGAATCTTATTCTTGAAGTTCATTAATGCAGCTTGGAGCATCCCGTGCCACTTGCCGCCGCCCGAACCGCCTTCGTCATCTGTGGCACTGTTCCGCCTGGAATACACCAGGAGAACACCCGCTCATCTCCCTCCCGGCGGGCCCTTTCCCAAAACGGTGCTACTAAACGCCGGACGTTTGAGCTACCTATCACTAAGATTCCCCCCCTCCCAACCCGACCTCCCATAGGTGCGGCATCCCTCGAATCGGGGGGAGCGGATGCGGCCACAGAATTCGTCATACCATCCTCCGATAGCGCTTCGAATCTCTTTTTGACGAGGATAGAGTCAGCTTCCGCCTTCCCGTCTCCCCGCCGTGGCCGCCCCACTCTCCCGCGATCTTTGGTAGCCACCTTCCACCCGTCGGGCTCGGAAGATAAAGTCACCCTTTCCGGGTTAGTGTCGCCTACGGCTCTCTCTTCGACGACCCAGCCAGCCTTCGCTCTCGAGCTAGCTCGAGGTACCACCTTGGTACGGCAAGGTGACTCGGAGGTCCCCGCAACTTCACCCCCCTTCAGAGCAGCATCCAACTCTCTAGCCTTAGAGAGAAGCTTCGCCGCAATCCTCTCGAGTTCTGTGATGCGTGCTTGGGGCAGCTCACATTCAACAGAGCTTTTGAAAAGAGCAACAGAAGACCTATGAGAAGCCATACCTAACTAAGTTGATTGAATTTACTTAATGTGCGTACTTGAGGACTAAAACGGAAATAGAAGCGCTAGGATTGAAAAGTTGCTCTTTATATAAAAAAGCGAATCGGGTCGTTCTATGGTGCGAAAGTGGAATAGGTTACTTGGTCTGAGGTAAGATAAACGTTGACTTTTAGTAAACAAAGAAGAGAAAGAATTTGGCGATAAGAGTCCTAAGCTCGGCTAGCCACGCAGTAGGGGTCTTACTTGACGAGAGACAAACAACTTAGGGTTTTTCAACGTGCACGCTATAAGTCAAGGTCAACTAGGCTAAAAGGAAGTGAAAGGACAGGGCGGAAACTACACAAATAGTAAACATTTACTTTGAATTAAAACTAAAATTTACATCTACGAGAAGAAAATGATATTATAAAGCAAGATAAACCAAAATAAGTTTTTCTAAAAGTAGGCGTTATTAATGGTTAAGCACATATACACTAACAAACGTGGTATTATACAGTATAAAGTAAAGACGATTTATAAAATGAAGAAGGAAATGAAACAAGTAAGAAATATTTTTATATCATGAAAGGTAGTAAACAGGAGTACACTAGATATATGGCGAAGGTTGCAAATAAATTAATAAATAATAATAATAGTATATTTGCCTTCAATAAGCTTAGTTATTTAAAAATTTGCTTTCGATATGAAAGTATCGATTTCAATTTGGCAATGAGAGATATAATAAGGAAGTAGACTAAAAATAAAGTAAAATATGTTTAAAAAAACTAAAATAAACTAAATAGGGGGCACCTAGAGCTAAGGAGGCTGCACTATTGGGAAATTCTCTGCTAAGGATGCAAACTTAAATGATAAGGGTAGACTATGGAAATTTACGTTAAGTTTGTAATTAAAATGAAGTAATAATTATCTAAGAACACAATAATATTAGAATAATGCAATAACTATAAATAACTAAAGGTTGTACATATCGCTACAGCTACTCTTAAAAACTAATGGTGAGCCAATGGCAGGATACAGCAGGTAGGAGCAAAGCAGCGGGAGCAAAAGTGAAAGCACGTCTGCTCTCGTCGTAGTCCAGCCACTAATATTAATCATGTAAACATTTTATAGCATATACGAATATGAAGCAAAAAGATGAGAATGAAGTGGTTTAGAAGGAGGAGGAAAGAAAAGGCGGCGGTAAGGAAATCCTAAGGAAACACTGTAAACATTGATATCAATCAATAGAATTTTATGGCATTTACGAATACGGAGCAAAATGATGAGAATATAGGGGTTTATATGAAGGAGGAGGAAAAAGGGGAATAAGGAAATCCTAAGTAACAACTGTCGACATGGATATCAATCAACTAAATATTTTATATAATTTACGAATATGGAGCAAATGATGAGAATGTAGAAGTTTATAATGTGGAGGAGGGAAAGGGAGGCAAAAGAATACTAAGGGAAAACTATCGACATGGATATCAATCAACTAAATATTTTATAGAATTTTGGAGTATGGATCATAAAAATGAGAATGTAATGGTTTATATAGAAGATGAGGTAAAAGAATATAGAGAAATACGAAGAAAACACTGTCGACATTAATATCAATCAACCAAGACTTTTATAACTTTTACGAATATGGAGCTACAAGATGAGAATGCAGGGGCTTATAAGGAGGAAGAGGGGGAAAGGGGGGGGGGGGCAAAAAATCTTAAGGAAACACTGTAGATATGTATATCATTCAACTATAAATTTTATGGGATTTACGAATATGGAGCAAAAGGATGAGAATTTAATGGTTAATAAGGAGGAGGGAAAAGTGGTGTAAGAAATCATAAGGAAACCCAGACGACATGGATATAATTCCACTAAGAATTTTATAGAATTTACGAATATGGAGCAAAAAGATGAGAATGTATGGATTAATAAGGTGGAAAGGGAAAGGGGGGCAAAGTAATCCGAATGAAACGCTGTCGACATGGATATCAATCAACTAATATTTTATTGAATTTTGGAGTATGGAGGAAAAAGATGAGAATGTAGGGGTTTAGAAAGAGGAATGGGGAAAAGGGGGGGGTTATATAAATCCTAAGAAAACATTATCAACATTGATATAAAACAACTAAGAATTTTATTGCATTTACGAATATGGAGCAAAAAGATGAGAATGTAGGAGTTTATAAGGAGGACGAGGGAAAGGGGGGGTAATGAAATCCTAAGGAAACACTGTCGATATGTATATCAATCAACAAGGTATTTTATTGAATTTTGGAGTATGGAGCAAAATGATGAGAATATAGGGGTTTATAAGGAGTAGGAGTGAATAAATCCTAAGGAAACATTTTCGACATAAATATCAATCAACAATGAATTTTATAGAATTTACGAATATGGATCAAAAGGATGACAATGTAGGGGTTAATTAGCAGGAGGAAGGAAATGGGGGGTAGAGAAATCCTAAGGAGTCACTGTCGACATTGATATTAATCAACAAAACCTTTTATAGCATTTACGAATATGGAGCAAAAATATGAGAATGTAGGGGTTAATAAGGGGGATGGTAAGGGTAGAGTAAAGAAATCATACTGACACATTGTCGACATGAATATCACTCATCTAAAATTTTATAGAATTTACGAATATGGAGAAAATAGATGAGAATGTAGGGGTCTATACTAAGGAAGAGGTAAAGGGGGGAGGGCAATGATATCTTAAGGAAACTGTGTCAACATGTATATAAATCTACTAAGTATTTTATGGAATTTTGGAGTATAGTGTAAAATATGAGAATTTAGGTGATTATAAGGAGGAGTAGGGAATGCAGGGGCAAGAAATCCTAAGGAAACAGGGTCGACATTGATATAAATCAACTAAGGATTTTATAGCATTTACGAATATGGAGCAAAATGATGACTATATAGAGGTTTAGAAAGAGTACGAGGGAAAGACGTGTAGAAAAATCCTAAGAAAACACTGTCTACATTGGTATCAATCAACTAAGAATTTTGTAGCACTTACGAATATGGAGAAAAAGATGAAAATCTGGGGGTTGACAAAGATGAGGAGAGATATGGGTGGTAAAATAATCCTAAGGAAACACTGTCGGCATCGGTATCAATCAACTTAGGATTTTATAGCATTTAAGAATCTGGAGCAAAAAGATAAACATATAGGGCTTAGAATGAAGAGGAGAAAAAGGGGGGTAAATAAACCCTAAGGATCCACTACCGACATTGTTATCAACCAAATAAGAATTTTACAACTTTGCGAATATAGAGCAAAATGATGAAAATGTAGGAGTATAGAAAGAGTAGTGGGAAATGTTGGGTAAAAAACTCCTAATGAAAACACCATCGACAAGAAGAGAAATGAGGGATAAAGTAATACTACGGCAATACCGTCGACATTGGTATCAATCTACTAAGAATAATATAGCAATTAGGAATATGGAGCAAAAAAATAAAAATGTAAATGTTTAGAAGGCAGAGGAGGGAAAGGGGGGGCTAAGAAATCCTAAGGAATATCTGTCGACATTCTTATCAATCAACAAAATATTTTATAGTATTTACGAGCACGGATTAAAATGAAAAAAATTTAGGGGTTAAGGATAAGGATAAGAATAAGGATAAGCAAGGAAATGGGGGGTAAAGAAATCCTAAGGAAACAGCATGGACATTTGTATCAATATACTGAGGTTTTTATATCATCTACGCATATGGAGCAAAAAGATGAAAAGCTAGAGGTTTAGCAGGAAGAGGAGCGAAAAGGGGAGTTAAGAAGTCTAAAGGAAATTCTGTCAACATTGGTATCAATCAACTAAGAATTTTATCGTATTTACGAATATGGAGCGAAAAGATGAAAATACAGGGCTTAAAAGGAGGAGAAGGAAAAGCGGACGGAATAAGATATCCTTAGGAAACACTGTCGACATTGATTTCAATCAAATAAGAATTTTATAGCATTTACGAATATGGAACAAAAAGATGAAAATTCAGGTGTTTAGAAAGAGGAATAGCGAAATGGGGTGTAAAGAAATTCTAAGGAAACACTGTCTTTATTGTATCAATCAACTATGAATTTAATATAATTCGCTAATATGAACCAAAAAGATGAAAATATAGGGGTTTAGAAGAAGGAGGAGGGAAATATATGGTAAAGAAATCCTAAGGAAAAACCGACGACATGTTTGTCAATCAACTATATATTTTATAGCATTTAAGAATATGGAGCAAAGAGAGAAAAATTTAGGGGATTAGAAGCAGGAGGAATGAAAGGTGGGGTTAAAGAAATACTAAGGAAACAATGTCGACATTTGTATCAATCAACTAAATATTTTATAGCATTTAGGAATATGGAACAAAAAATGAAAATGTAGGGATTTAGAAGGAGGAGGAGGGAAAGGGTGGGATATGAAATACTAAGAAAACACTGCCGACATGGATATCTATCGACTAAGAATAATATAGCATGTACGATTATGGAGAAAAGAGATGAAATTTTAAAGGTTTAGAATGGGGAGGAAAAGGGGGGTCAAGAAATCCATGGGAAACAAAGTCGAAATTGATATCAATCAACTAAGGATTTTATAGCTTTTAAGAATAAGGTTCAAATAGATAAAAACGTAGAGGATTAAGAGGAGGAGAGTGTATATGGGTGGTAATGATATCTTAAAGAAACACTGTCGACATTGATCAATTAGCCGAAAAATTTGTAGCATTTAAGAATATGTAGAAAAAATTTGAAAATTTAAGGGTTTAGAAATAGTATGAGGGAGCAAATCCTAGGGAAACAATGTCGACATTAATATCAATCAAGTAAGAATTTTATAACATTTATGAATTTGGAGCAAAAATATGAAAATTTAGGGGTTCATTAGGAGGAGGAGGGAAAGAGTGAGTTAATAATTCCAATAATATACTGTCGACATCTGTATCAATCAACTGAGAATTTGAAAGCATTAACGAATATGGAGCAAAGAGATGAAAATGTAGGGGATTGGAATAACGAGGAGGAAAGTGGGGTTCAAGAAATCCTTAGGAAACACTGTCAATATTTATATCAATCAACTAAGGACTTTATCGCATTTAAGAATATGCAGAAATAGATGAAATTTTAGGCGTTTAGATGGCGGAGGAGGGTTGGGAAGCGGGGGTAAGAAATACTGAGGAAACACCTTCGACATTGGTATTAATCAAATAAGATTTTTATAGCATTTACGAATATGGAGCAAACAGATGAAAATATAATGATTTAGAAGGAGGAGGAGGAAAAGTGGGTGCAAAGAAATCCTACGTAATCACTGTCGATTTTGTATCAATCAACTAAGAATTATATATCATTTACGAATATTTAGCATAAAGATGAAAAAGTAGGGGTTTAGAAGACTGATGTGAAGAAGGAAGGGGGTAACGATATCCTAAGCAAATACTGTTGAGTTTGATATCAGTCAACAAAGAATTTTATAGTATTTACGAATATGGAGCAAACAGATGAAAATGTAGAGGTTTGGAAACAGGGCAATGGAAAGGGCGTAAAGAAATCCTAAGGAAACACTGCCGAAATTGGTATTAATCAACTAAATATTTTATAGCATTTACTAATATGAGCAAAAAGATGAAAATATGGGGATTTAGAATGAGGAGGAAGGAAAGGTGAGTTATGAAATCCTATTGAAACACTGTCGACATTGATATCTATCAAATAATAATTTTCTAGCATTTACAGATATGGAAAAAAAATATGAAAATAAAGGGATTTAGAATGAGGGAAATGGGTGGTAAAGAAATCATAAGGAAACACTGCCGACATGGATATCAATAAACTAAGAATTTTATGGCATTCACGAATATGGAGGAAAAATATGACAATATAGGGATTTAGAATGAGGAGGGAAATGGGTGGTAAAGAAATCATAAGGAAACACTGCCGACATGGATATCAATAATCTAAGAATTTTATGGCATTCACGAATATGTAGGAAAAATGAAAATTAAGTGGTTTAGAAGGAGAAGGAGGGAATGTTGTGCTAAGGAAATCCTAAGGAAACACTTTTGACATTGACATTAATCAAGTAAGGATTTTATCGCACTTAAGAATATTGAGCAAAAAGATTAAAATATAGGGGTTTAGAAGGAGGACGGAAAGTTTTGGTGAAGAAATCCTAAGGAATCACTGTCGACAATCTTACCAATCAACTAAGAGTCTTACAGCATTTACGAATTGGGAACATAAAGGTGAAAATGTAGGGATTTAGAAGAAGGAGAAGCGACAGGAAGGTTAAAGAAATCCTAAGGAAACAATGTTGACATGAATATCAATCAACTAAGAATTTTATGCCATTTACGAATATGGAGAATAAAGATGAAAATGTAGAGTGTTAGAAGCAGGAGAAAGGAAAGGATTTGTTAAGATATCCTAAGGAAACACTGTCGACATTGATATTAATCAACAAAGGATTTTATCGCATTTACGAATATGGAGCAAAAAGATGGAAATGTAGGGGTTTTGAAGGAGGAGGAGGGAAAGTGGTGGTTAAGAAATCCTAAGTAAGCACTGTTGACATTGGTATCAATCAATTATGAATTTTATAGCATTTTCGAATATGGAGCAAAAAGATGAAAATATAGGGGTTTAGAAGGAGGAGGAAGAAAAGGGGGTGTTAAGAATTCCTAAGGAAACACCGTCGACATTGGTATCAATCAGCTAAGAATTTTATCGTATTTACGAATATGGAGCAAAAAGATGAAAATGTAAGGGTTTAAAAGAAGAGGAGAGATAGGCGGGGTGGTCAAAAACTCCTAAGGAAACACTTTCGACATTGATATCAATCAACTAAGAATTGTATCGCATTTACGATTATGGAGCAAAAAGATGAAAATATCGGGTTTAGATGGAGGGAAAGGGGGGGGGGGGTAAAAATCCTAAGGAAACACTGTCGGCATTGTTATCAGTCAACTAAGAATTTTATAACATTTACGAATAAGCAGCCCTTAATGCTGGTTTACACTGGGGGGACGGTCACAGGACGGTTGTAGTACGGTAGCAGGACGGTCGCAGTGAGGGCGCTATTAGGGATAGGACTAATTTTGCGGAGGCCGTTCACACTAGGTTAGGCCTCGTTCTCATTCTGGCACCCACCTACAACCTGACGTTGTTTATTGATGCCCCTATCTAGCAGAAATATTCAAGCATACTTAGGATGTCACCTAGGATTGCCGATAATAATCGAAGAGGCTATGACTCGAAGGGGCTTGGGACGAAATTTCCCTCCTCGAGCGCACAAGGGGTTCTTGCCTTTGCCGTCGCCTACATGCGTGAACGCATTTGGGACTTCTCGGTAGAATTCCCATTTAAAATAGGATTTTTATATTTGGTCTAAAATGTCCCAACCGCCACCGTCCTTCGACCGTCCCTCCAGTGAGAACCATCCTTTTAGTAAGCTTTCCTTGAATCATGGGGCAAATCTAATAGTGGGTATAGTGGGTAAGACAGGCAAGTGAGCAGAATGCAGTTCTATTTTTCTGGCGCACTTGCCTCCCCTGACCACTAATTTTTTTGCTGGCACGTCACTGACCCCTTTACTTTACGTTGGGACTCGTCGACCAAGGCCAGTCAAGTGCTGAAGGTATTGGAGTACGACCGTGTTTTTCGTTAGCCCACCCTGTTTTCCTAATACGATAATTTTAAAAGTAATTTGAAACATAGAAACATGCAGTTTTCAAGGGTACATTGCGAACCTTACCCAGACTACTTTAAAAAACTGAAATCCCAACATTTTCCATTTATGGAGCTTTTTGGACCCCAAACATCCATATCAATACGCCATAAGAAAAGCATTGACTGTGATGGAAGCCTTTTTTAAATTACATTTTAAAATAACTTAAAATTAAGATACATACTCAGAACTTATATTATAATACGGAAAAAAGAATGAAAATTACTTCTTGAGAAGAAAATACAAACCTAAGCCGAATTAGCTGAAATATTTTATTTTAACTACATAAAATGGGAATTTTTATAATTTAAAACAATGGAAAATTTGGTCTACCATGGCAACGAGAGGTACGAATTTTGAAATTGCAAATTTTGAAACTCCAGAAAAATGTTTTAGACTTCTGTAATTGTTTCCAGTAGCAAAGTATGACAACGTCACTTCCAATTTAATTCTTGCTAGCAAGGCTTTTCTTATTACAGTGTCTGAGCACAATCTCTACTCAGCTGGATCTTACAAATAAATCAACGCATTGTTCTTCTGTTTCCCTGGTTTATAATTATGGAATCGGTCCACCAAGTAACTCTTAATTTTATCAATTTCACTTCTAAATAAAGTTCCCTCATACGCAAAGCAGAACCCCTGTGCGTATTTCTCCTTGCCATCCATTTTCTAATAGAGATCTTTCTTTTTCTCTCGCTAATCTCACCCTCAAATATCTCCAATATCTCAGCATTTAGAAACATTTCTAATCACTCGTTTCTTATGACAGCGATTCATGGTGACTACTTCACTATCTTGAAATACTTTCCCTCGTGTGGACAGCACTTGCTTATGCCACTGTCTTTCAAAAAATCGGACAAGTTAACTTGCCTACTTGACTGTCCTCCCTAATATCCCCACATGGACGAGGCTTATGGGCTGAGTTACACGAGGACAGGTGGCTGTCCGAAAGCTCACAAGACAGTAGCTGGCTTCATATAAACACGTCCCGACAGTGCATAGAATAGTTCACAAGACAGCCCTCAGTCTCGCGCCGAGCTGACCTCGCTTTCTATCTCTGGACAGTTGACAGCGCAGTTGATCTTGCAGGCTGTTGAATAATACCGTGTAAACAGGTGCTCGAAAAGGGTATAAACAAGCAGAGACAGATCACTGTGACAATGCAGACAGTTCCATTCTTAATTGTTTTGGGTTGGATTGTGTTTCGTTATTAAGGCAATTCTTGCAGTGGCTGTTGCAAAGAAGTGGTGCAAAACTGAAATATTGAGACTATTGGACTTGTATGAAAATCATGGACTGTTATAGATTCCTAAAAACGCAAACTATAAAAATAAAAAAATGCGGGCGCTAGTTTTGTAAATAATTGTTGATTTTTTAAATTGCCGGATGTGTCATTAGAAGAAACTGAAATTAATTAGATCCATGTACAGTCAAGAACTCCGAAAAGTATCAAAAATCTACAAAAACTTTTCTTCGTAGAGTAATTTTTGAACTGTTTGCATGATCACTAGACAACTAACTATTTCGAAAATCCACTCTACTGGCATTCTGTGTTTACATGCAGAAAGTTCTCATGAGACAGTTTATAAGACAGCTGCTGTCTTGAAAGTTGCCGGACAATCAACTGCCCTCGTGTAACTCAGACTTTAAGAAAAGTTCATGTACAATAAAATCCTTCCACAAATGAGAGGTTGACAGGCCTCAGGAGAGTGCTCGGTGGACGCGGGCCATATGTTTGTCATCCCTGACGTAGAGGAAATCTCACGTCTGGCTAGGTATCTCATAATCCGCACTTCCGATTTCTTGGCAGAAAATGACGAGGATTATGCCAGTAAATACGGCGTTATACAAAATTGACTTTCCCAATAGTTTTTCGCCGCAAGATATATTTATTAGAGTATAATGAAACAGTCTAAAGAGGATTTCACGTTTGACAGTTTTATATAGCGAAAAGTATGTATTTTTGGCTAATCAATCTCTTGGATTATTATAAATATAGCGAAAAGTGAAAGACCTAATAATGAGGTTATTGACCTTCTGAATCTTCGCGTCTCCTAATTTCTCAAGAAAATATTTTTATTCGAATTATCTATTCAAACTTCCCATTAAATTAATATAGAATACAATGCTCGAAATTAACACAATTCGAGTCATGAAAATGGAAAAAATCTGATTAAAAACTTCTTGATTTTGTTATATCAATGTTTATAAGGATTTTTAATTTATGAATCTTAGGTTTATATAAATAGAATTGGTCTCCAAATATCATTAACTTGATTTTTGTGTTTCGATTGGCGAACATGTGTTATGAATCAGAAATCAATCTATCAATGCGTAGTTACCAATCAAATCAGGGAAAAATAACTTTCCGTAGTTATGACACGTTTATATTTGTGCCCCAATAAAGTGATTTTATATTGATATTCACAATAGTTATTTGGAAGACCGTATAATTACATCCCCTTGCTTATTTTCGTAGGCGACGAGTATTCTAAGGTACGTAAGTCCTACAAGGAGGGAGGTGGGGGAAAAGAAGGAAGGTGGGAGGGGGAGTAAGCACCGGGGTGGGGCGGGTCGAATGGAGGTGCGGCTCAAACAATGAATGGCGGGACTCGAATGAAAAATTATCGGATGAAAAACAATTTGCAGAGTATTTCAGAATTCAACATATCATCGTTGAAGTAATGATGCGTGGCTTAAATATTTTTTGCTAAAGCACCTCTGTCCAAGAAAAGCAATCATAATATAGATCTTAAAAAAAAAACAATTTCCTAATAACGCTAAATTATAAAATCCTTTAGCAGTTATTTTTTTGGGTCCATCGTCACGGCGGTCACATTTTCAAAATACCTTGATTTTATACATGTAATCTTGTTTGGTGAAAATACTTTAGGATCATGGGCAACCTTGAAGGAAGAAGTAATGCCGAACAAGTAAGAAAGTGAGTGAGCGATTTTGCTGCCATTAGGCATGGTGGAACCTGGCCGAACAGGACGGGCAGGTTATGCAAATTGCATCGTGCCGTAGGAGAGGGAAAAGGACTTTAGTCATGCACCAGAACACACACCCACGCTCTCGGTAAAGCCTCACAGCTGAATGGAGTTCACGAGTGGTAGACGGCTGCGTAGCCAGGGAGGGGGCGGGTGTTGGGTTGGGTGTTCGGCTGGGTGGTCGGGTGGATGCTCGGTGATGGTGGCAGCTGTTGTAGGTGGGGCGGGGAGGAGGCAAGGATGAGTAGAGTGGATAATGTGACCGATGATGAGGAGGGATGAGAATGGGGATACGCACAAAGGTGGAAAGAGTAGGGAGAGGCGGAGAGAGAGAGAGAGAGAGGAAGAGAGAAAGGACGGCGAGGTTGAGAAGGGTGGAGAGAGAGAGAGAAGGGCGAGGTGGCGAAAAGTGGAGAGAGAGAGAAGGGCGAGGTGGCGAAAAGTGGAGAGAGAGAGAGAGAAGGGCGAGGTGGCGAAAAGTGGAGAGAGAGAGTGATAGAACGGCGAGGTGGAGAGAGAGAAGGGCGAAGTGGAGAGTGGTGGAGAGAGATATAATGGCGAGGTGGAGAGAGAACAGCGCGAGGCGAAGAGGGGTATAGAGAGAGAATGGCGAGGTGGAGAGTGAAGGAGGGAGTGAGAACGGCGAAGTATATAGGATTGGAGAGAGAGAGAGAGAACGGCGAGGTGGATAAGAGTGGAGAGAGAATGGCGAGATGGAGAGTGGTGGAGAGAGAGAGAAAGGCTAGGTAGAGAGAAAGAGAAAGGCGAGGTGGAGAGAGAAGGGCGAGTTGGAGAGGGGTGGAGAAAGAGAGAAGACGAGATAGAGGGGGTGGAGAGAGAGAGAGAGAAGAGCGAGATAGAAGGGGTGGAGAGAGAGAGAGAAGGGCCGGGTAGAGAGGGCTGGAGAGAGTGAGAAAAGGGTGTAGAACGGTGGAGATAGAGAATGACGAGGTAGTGTGGGGCGGAGTGAGACTGGTGAGCTGGAGAGGGGTGGAAAGAGAGAAGGGCTAGGCAGAGTGTGAAAGGAGTGAGAGAAGAAAGGGTTAAGATAAAAATGGCAATAGAAGCTGATATTTTCTCTGCTAACTGCTTTTAGGCGTTCTTTAGAATAAGGGGAAAAAATGGCCAGGTCGTGTACGTCCGTCCGTCCGCATGTTTCATCTCAGAAATTACTTGGCGGATGTTAATGAAATTTGGTATTTAGGACATATGGACCGAGAAACTAAACAAATGATATGAATCGTTTACGTGACCTAATCGGGAGTGCCACTTTACTACTGACAAAAATGAACTTTTCTTTATAACTCATACAATATCACTTACAACATAAAAGTCTTTAAACGATTTTGTAGAACTTATCAAATAGCATATATTTTGTTCAATACTTTGCTTTCGAAGGAGTAGCCGATTTCAAGAAAATCAAACTGGAAATTCTTAATTTACTTTTTAAAAAATGTTTCCCGTGTTTTTTATTGTTGGCAACGAAAAAAATCTTCGTGATAACTGGTGTAAACTACATCTTCTTAAATTACCTAATTAGTTTAATTATCTTTCGCTTGCACTCAACATTTGGAAAATGAAAGGAAATGAATAATCTACGAGGCAGAAATGAACATAAATACGTCTAATTTCTTTACGTATACACAGCTCTCGTAAGAAAAGAAATAAGAAATTTACGACAAAGGAATGAATGGGAACATAAAGATTATATTACTGCTATTTAAATGATGTATGTTTTAAATAATTGTCCATTGTTTTAATAATTACAACTGATTAGGAAATAAGTCGGTGAATAAAAAAAGTCGACATTTCCTTGGGATCACTACTAGCATGTCATTTTTCAGTTCTTAGACATTATACTAATTTTAAATCATCAATATTTATCTTTTTTGACATGATTGCATAAATCGTAAAGAACGCCTCTGCCACGCATGTATGCACATATGTATGCACGCATGCTATATGCATCTTTCCTCTATTGTTTGTTAGAGTCTTAGAGATGTAACGATTGGGATATAAGTGAGCTGCATTTAGCGTGATGAACCGTAGATTTTATATACCACTTGAAATCACTATTACGGAAACGAATTATTTTATGTCTTGTCCTTTTCTGCTAATGTGACTCTCATAAACGTCCAGTTATTATGACCATTTTCTTTAATAAATAATTGATAAAGGGCAGTTTTTTAAAGAAAATTAGTTTCTCGTTCGTATTTGAAATGTTGACTAAAGAGGGAGTTGCTCAGATGAGCGTAAAATAAAAAGAAGTATATATACATTAATTTTCTTAGGTTGAATACCGGTAAACACAACAGAAACATTAATTTTGTCTTCCTTGTGAAGAGGGGAGTGCGGTCCTAAAGGTTTTTAGGTTAAGGTTAAAGGAATTGGGTAAGGATGGGAAAGAGTGTCAACGGGTGTATAACCTCTGAGTATTCTTAGCACTCTGTGCCTTCATGTCTTGTTCCTGACCTCTGCCACGGTCAGGAACATTCAAGCCTCTGGAGAATCAAGACAGTTTTTTTAGTTGTACTTCATGAGAGATTCATAATAAGGGGTTTTGTGCCATAAAACATCACGCCGGCTGAGAAGATGGGTTGATGAGTACCTCTTTCACTTTGGCCGCAGATTTTGCAGAAAGGTGTCATAGTATAGTTGAATCTACCATAGCCCGAGGACACGGCTGTGCTTCGCACTTTATACTCCATTTAGCATCCTTCCGCCACTTAGAGGCGGTGAACTGAGGGATTTACAGTCGAACCTCTGTTTAGACTTTCAAATCACAATCGCCCCTCCCACCTTTAGAATCCGTTTATGCAGCCAAACCAATAATTTGAAAATCTCTTCCCCTACAGGATCATTCTTTTTCTTGCCGTACAGACAACCTTCGGTGGGGAGGACGATCGTCCCCCCCCCCCCCCCCCCTTCGATCCGCCACTGATTTACACGCTGTCTTTATACACGATTGCAACCTTACAAGGTCAGTTATTGTTGAGCCCTTTTTAGCGCTCGAGAAGCTAATTTTTTAGGATAGGTTGCTTTATACGAGAGCTAAAAACGGTAAAAATTTGAAAAATTAGCTAAAAATGACATTCTGCTACAAATTTAGACAACCAACAATACATTGCATCTAAGATTCTTCACTCCGATGGAAAGATCTGTCGGTGAAAAAAGCCGTCTTATGGAATTAATTTATTCCCTCACTTGTTTGTACATGGTACCAATTTACTCTTACACGGTGCAGCGCCGCAGCCGTCTGGACTTGACCATCTCCGAACTAAAACACCCGTGACCAAATTCACGTTACGGCCTACAGCAGGGGTGACTAACCGGTGGCTCCGGAGCCGCATGCGGCTCTTTGAAAATTTGGCGGCCTTACATATATCGTAATTGTCCGATAATAATGCGCGCCCATATTTACCTGAGAAAAATTAAAAATAGTTTATAAATAAAAGAATGAGATTTTGTTTTTATCATTATTTTTGACAGTATATAGGTAATATGCAGAATTATACACATATATATGTAAAATATATTTTATCGGCTCACACCATTTTATAGGGGCTCTTTGGTGAGGTCAATTGCAGTATTGTCGCTCTTGCTCATGCCCAGGTTGGCCACCCCTGGCCTGCAGCGTACCTTTCAGTATACTCTGGCATTCGTCATCACACTGGTAATTTGGAACGCTTCGTTGTGTTAAGACTATTTATACTGCACGTATACTCTCCCCACACGTGCACTATACTTCTGACTCTGTAAACACTACGAGGAAGTTATTTTTCGACGACACCCATCAATTGACGTAGAGGGCTGCTCTGAGTAATGTGTCAATTAAAAGTTATAAATTAAGTAATTGTGATTCAGAAGATGGCATTATGCAATTTTTTCTTCTCTTCACTTCAATAGCAATATAGACGAAGCTTGATTTACGCCATAGATACGTTCTGAGGATTATGGCGCAAATCGAAAGTTATTTCCAGCAGTATTTGATCATGTACAGTGGCGGCTCCTAGCCTATGGGATAGTGAAATTCATTTCTACCATGCCATTTTAAACCTCAGTAACATCTTTCTTTATGGTGATGTAAAATCAGTAATTAATTTATTTCTTTATTTAATAATATTCCTTGAATATTAACAATTCAAATAACGTGTTATAAATTTATCATGCAAGCGATATTGCAAAACTTTTCTATACGTTGATTTTCCTGTGAAAAAATTCGAAATAGTTATCTAGGGGTTCCAGAAATACGCCCACGTGCGTACACAAAATTATGAAAAAAGTCCCCATCAGTTAAAAGGTATACGAGCTAGTGCTAATCATATAAATTAAGGGAGTACCGTTCCCAAACTTAAAGTCACGAATTGTTATTATAAAATCACTAAGTCCCAATTCTTTCCGAATGTCAATGTTTCTCTCACCACGTTCAAACCTTTTAAGAACCTCTATTTTAATTTCTAAGGAAAGAGACTTTCTAGATTTTTTCACGTCCTTCCTTTCCATGATAGAATCACTGCTAACTCTTTTGAAGCACATTTTAACACAAGGGGATATATTAAAGAATATTAAGAATTAAAATCATAGAGGTAAACGACAGCTAAATGGAAAACGTTAGCATTACGAAAAACGACAACAGTTTAACTGCCAACTGTATACGTTTGCCCACGTTTGCCTTCGTATGCCTCATTTTGCGGTGAAAGAAAATGAACGTGAGACTTCACAATGTAACAGTATGTATAGTATACATTGTATAGATAGGATGCGATGCGATAGGATGCGCGTTAGACTTCTTAATGTAACATTCAAGGGTAGAGGAGGCGTAGAAACTAGCAAGATGGCGCAAATTGGATGTTATTTGTACGTTTATTATAAATGGCGTTCAAATGAAAGCGCGTAAATCGGATTGGCGTAAATTTAGCGTGGCCTGTAAAGCACAAAAGTATAGTCTTCGCTCTTCGTAGATTGGTTTGCCATTCAATTCATTACAAACCTAAGATATTTTCCCTACAAAATTTAAAGTCCACCATTAACGAGTGTTTATCATGATCACAAAGACAAAAAAGTGGAACGCAAAATGTAGAGGTAGAAAAATCACTAATTTTAATATAAAAAGTGGAAATTTCGGACAGAGCTATTTAGGGTGAAGGTTCAACTTCTGAGAAAAGAGCTTTGGGTCTAAATGTACCGAGGATGCGTACGGTAATAAGAAAGGACGAGAAAATAAAATAAAACTTGCTATGCAGGAGAAGGGAATTTTTCATAGCTGTCTAGTATCTTCGACAAGCGCCCAGAATTTGTTGGATAAGTCTTTAATCTCACACTATCACACCACCTGCCATAGCGACTTTTAAAAAACATTTATTATAGATGTAAGTTTATGCTTAGTAAATGGGTGAGCAAACAAGGATCAAATTATCAATCTTTCACTTGTAAAGAGAAAAAATAATCACAATCCACCTTTCTAAATTTATTATTCCTTTACAAATTTTAATAAAACATTTTGAACGTAGAACACTTGCTAAAAGTAAAGATTTGATTGAAAACATCACAACCGTCCTGTTTTGTTTCATTTTCTTCTATATCATTCATTTTGAGGTCTAGTGATATGCGCACATTCTATAGGTTATTACTGGTACTACAGGATAATCTTTTGTCTAGGACCTAAATCCCTATTGGCCATAGAGCTTCAGTATCATTATAGAGGGTGTTTTTCAGGAACGTAACCTTATACCAATTTGCCTCCAACAATCCTCCTCCAACATTTGAATACATAAACAAGGCACTAGTGCTTGTCGGTGTAAAGTGAAATGAGAGTTACTTAAGAAAAATCCTCGTGAACGACGATCAGAGCAAAGAAAGGAGAAAGAGAAGGCGATAATAAGAATTGAAAAGATTCATTGGGAAAGAACAAGAGACCACGACGTTGCTAGAGGAAAGCGTCTCGGGTTAGCGACGTCTCAGGGAACGGTCAGAATGGAGAGTGGGCGAGGGAGAGGCGTGCGTGGGAGGGGAAGGGGTGGGGGAATTTCGTTCGCATCTCGCCCGCCGCCGCCGACGCGAATCGAGAAGCATCGCCGCCGCCGCGAGGTCAGTGACGCAGAGTCGAGGAGAGATGCGCGAAGCGAGATGTGCGCCCGAAAGGGCGACCGCGAGCCAGAGGAGGCGGACCGCTCGCCGACCTTTCGAACCCGCCCCTGCCGTCTAACGGTACGGTGCTGTGACAAAAGGGCCCCTTCCAGCGGTCCACCCCGATCTTCCTTAAAGCTGCCTTCTCAGAGAGTTCTGCCCGTTTCTTCCCCCCACTCATCCGATGACCCCCACCCCTCACCTGATGCCGCCCTCCCTCATACTATGCCCACACCCCTCACCCTATGGCCCCCACCCGTCATCCTAAGCACCCCACCCCTCACCCGAGCCCCCACACCCCACACCTGACGCCCCCACCCCTCACCTGACGCCCCCATCCCTCACCTGATGCCCCAATCCCTCACCTAATTCCCCATCCCTCACCTAATGCCCCCATCCCCCATACTATGCCCCCACCCCTCACCCTATGTCCCCCACCCCTCACCCGATCCCCCATACCCCTCACCTGACGCCCCCACCCCTAACCTGACGCCCCCATCCCTCACCTGATGCCCCCCTCATCCTCATCCCCGTCATCATATTCCCTCTCATCCTATTTCCCCTCATTCTATTCCCCTCGTCCTATTCCTCCTCATCCTATTCTACCTCATCCTGTTCCCCCCTCATACTATTCTTCTCATACTTTTCTCCCATCCCATTACCCCTCATTCTATTCCCCTCTTCCTATTCCCCCTCATCCTATTCTCACCTCACCCTATTCCCCTCATCCCATTCCCCCCATCCTATTCCCCTCATCCCATTCCCCATCATCCCATTCCCATTCATCCTATTCACCACATCCTATTCTCTCCTACCCTCATCTTTTGCCCCCCCACCCCGACCGGATGCCTCCTACCCCTCAGCTGCCGCCTCCCACACCTCCGGGGCCATTCAAGACTCCGACGCGTTGCACGACTCCCATTTCGCGGACCGCGCGCCCCCGGGTACCACGGCCCCAACGGGCACCACGGCCTCGGCACAGCGACCTTCCGTCACTGCCTCCAGTCTTATCAGCCGGCCCTTCCCCATAACGAACGTTCCGAGGCATTTATATTCCTCCCACCCCGCGACCGTATTTACTCGCTGACCTCCCAGACTGCTGCCCCTATCTGCTGCAACTCCACTCTATCTCCACTCCCATCTTTCTCTATCTCCTCCACTCCCGGCAGTGTTTTAAATGCTATTTCCCCCTTGCGTTCCAGTATCTCTACCCCTATCTGTCTCTCTCTCTCTCTCCATTTCCATCTCTCCGCCGCCTTCGCTTTCATCTCCCACTTCGCTCCATCCACTTTTATTTCCCTCTCTCATCCCATCTCCCTCCGCACTCCTATTTCCATTTTCGCTCCGATCTTCCTCCCATCGCGATTCCCCCCACTCCCTTCTTCCTCGCTCACATCCGATTCTCCATGCATATCTGCGTCTCCACTCCGATTTGCCTCCTCGCTCACATCTCCCTCTCCACTCTTGTCTCTCTCGTTCTCTCTGTCTCTCCCTCGCACTCATTTTCTCTCTCTCATTCTCTCTCTCATTCACTCTCATCCTCTCTCTCATTCTCTCTCTCATTCTATCTCTCATTCTCTCTCATTCTCTCTCTCATTCTATCTCTCATTCTCTCTCATTCTCTCTCTCATTCTCTCTCTCATTCTCTCTCTCATTCTCTCTCTCATTCTCTCTCTCATTCTCTCTCTCATTCTCTCTCTCATTCTCTCTCTCACTCATTCTCTTACTCATTTTCTTGTCTCACTCTCATTCTCTCTCTTTCATTCTCTCTCTTTCTCTCTCTTTTTGTCTCTCTCATTCTCTCTCACATTATCTCTCTCTCAAACTCGCTTCTCCGCTTTCATTTAACCTCCAATTTCTCTCTTTTCGCATTCCGCCATTTTCTGTCTTCATTGTCATCACTAGTTTAAGAGACTGAATCGGTGCATCCCATTTCCATGGATTCTATCCTTGGCCTTCATCTTAATTTCTTTATACTTTCACGCATCCACTTCTTTCCGAAACTATATTTCATGCCTTTCCTCTTCACCATTTCCTTCGACTATCCCCTCCGGTTCGTGTCTTTTGTATTTATTTTGTTGAAGCGGGAATCTTATCCATTTCTCTATTCGTATTTTATGCAGTAGTAAGAACTTCATCCTTTTTCTCTTCTCATTCCTATTTCGTCCATTTACATCCGTCAGAGCGTCTCCATTTATTCTTCCTTCTGTACATCTCTTCTTCGGCACGATATTTCTTTCTGTAATTACCAAGTATCACTAATTTACTATAGCAAGTAATTTTCGACTTTCAATAGAAATGCGTCAAATCGGCGATGGTCTAATAATATCCTGGAGATTTCAGAAGGATCACATTGCTCCGTGACCGAACTTGTAATTAACGTAATTGCCGCCATAGCCGACTATTATACGAGAAATATAACCTCACACCAACTAGAGTAAGTAAGAAATTCCTTCAATATTGTAAATTTAGAAATATTTTCTAGGGTTACTGAGGAGATCATTAAGGGTTATATTCTTTCCAATTAACGTTGTTTACAGGCAAATTAATTTCATAAAATTCGTTCCTGATCTTTCTCTCACACAAACGCGCGCGCGCACACACACAAACACACGCACACTAACAAACACGCACACACACACACACACAAACAAACACAAACACACACACAAACGCAAACACACAAACGCAAACACACACACACACATATATATATATATATATATAAAGAAGTCACTCCGAGCAGTTGTGATGAGGCATTTCGAATGGAAAAGTCCGTTTTACACGATCCAAAATGTGAAGAAGTTATGTGAAAACGGAAAAGAATTAATAAGTACTTAATCTCTTCTTGTTTTGAAATAGTTGTAACTCCGAAAGCTTCAACGTTTGTGATGTTTCTGTGTTTTTGTGTTCTTTTACGTGTGTCGCTTCGACATCCCCGGGGCCTCGCCAACCTGAAGTCGTCCGATTGGTGAGTGTTCACTGGGTTTCCTCATCCCAACACCTTGTTGCAATCCATCCATATATATATATATATATATATATATGGATGGATTGCAACAAGGTGTTGGGATGAGGAAACCCAGTGAACACTCACCAATCGGACGACTTCAGGTTGGCGAGGCCCCGGGGATGTCGAAGCGACACACGTAAAAGAACACAAAAACACAGAAACATCACAAACGTTGAAGCTTTCGGAGTTACAACTATTTCAAAACAAGAAGAGATTAAGTACTTATTAATTCTTTTCCGTTTTCACATAACTTCTTCACATTTTGGATCGTGTAAAACGGACTTTTCCATTCGAAATGCCTCATCACAACTGCTCGGAGTGACTTCCCTCCGCACGGAAAAGAGTTAACAAATTCACAATCTCCTCTTGTTTTGTAAAACAGTAAATATCTTAAATGAACCAAAATGACCCCGCATAACCCTGATTCAGTTAGCGCTCTCATTTTTTAGGAACGCATCCCCAACGTTAAAAGAGGTACGGATGTATTTCTTTTATTTTCTTCAAAAAGGGCTTAATGTCATAACTCAAAAACAGTAGCAAATCTGAGAAAAGTTTATTTACATTTTCTGCTCCAAATATCATAACCAACAACCTCCTAACCGATTGACTATACCTTTTGAATCTCGCCCCAATAATTCGAGCGTCCATGGCTATAACTCTAATTAATTTGGAGTAAATTTATAGATTTTCATGATCAATTATAATATTTGCGTTAATTGCGCCTGGATATAGTATACCATCCTTAATTTGTTTAATTTTGAATTAGTGGGATAAGTGGCATTTATATTTCTCAAACGAGAAAATTTGGTTTCTTTATCGTTGAGATCGCTAAAAAATCAAAACTTAATATAAATTACGCTTTTTTCTGCAACTTTTCAATATTCAACTCTTTGAAGTGTAAGAAAATATACAAAATTTTCTTTTTCTCGTATGTAAATTTAAATTTTTTACGATACGATTGTTTGAAATTTTATTCGCTTCTCTCATTTAACTTCAAAGTGATGAATATGTTGATTTATCTTTAGATTTAAAACAAAATAAAATTTATTTTTTATTTATTAATGTAAGAGTTAATTGAAATAAAAATCAACTAAATCACCCCTCTCTATTTTCTTTAAATATAATCAGCTATACCGTGGCACAATGCTCGAGGCGGCGAGGACTAAAGTTTTCAATATTATTTCTATATTATCTCTTATCTCTATCTCATGAATTTGTTGATTTGGTATCTCCCCCTGTAGTATTTTAGAGCACCCTGAATCAGAGGTATCGATAACACGATTTTTCAATAACTTGAACTTTTTTGACTGCCATGGTGGTTCGATTTATCATATCATTAGAATCTGTCTCCGATTAAGTAAGCTTTCTAAATCCTAATTTGTATTTATTCCCATACCAGGCAAGCAGTCAATCACCCGTGTCGAGCTTTGAACGACTACTAGATTAACCAAATAAAGACCCGTAAATGAGCTGATAGACCATTCTCATTGAGCTCATATATTATTGACCAAAACACGGTCTAAATTATCAAGAGCATGGAATCCACATCTGCGTATCGACCAGAGTGAGAGCAATGAAAAACAAAATACATGGAAATTTTGAAGAAAATATAATGTAGCGACCCGTTTCAGAGTTTCTGTGACCTCGGATGTGCCGTAGGAGGCTTTTTAATGCGGGACTCCGTTCCTCCACTCCAATCCGCAGTAGAACCAGGAAGCACTTTATTCAAATCAATCAAATTGCCAAAATCAAAGGGTGCAAAAGAGCTTTTCTGCATAGAATAATATGTAATTTCTCAAAAAAGTATACTGCTTTTAATCATAACTAATTATCTTGTGTTTTATTTGGTATCAACAAAAAGCCAAGCTTTTTGTATTAAATGTAGTTGGGGACGTATGGGTTCCTACAAAAAATTGATTGAATTCCAAAAACTTATAACCAATGAATTTTGTCATTATAAGGCAATGAATTAAATTATTGAAATAAGATTAAAATCAGGATTAATCCGATGAAAAGAGCATTATTTATTACTAAATTACTGTAGGCGGCATGATGGAAGTTCGTGCCATGAATGTAAAGAAACTACGAAGCTTGATTTATTTCAGTTAGAAATTTTGGAAGAGATGGATGATCATTAGATAAGTAAATCTGAGTAATAACTACAAAGCAAACATGGGATGTAAAAAACATAGCTTGACAGTTTACACATTATCAATTAAGTAGGTAATCCTATGTTTTGTCCTAATAGTGAAGTTTGGTATCAACTAGAAAAAGATGGAAAGAGAGAAAATTGTGAGTCAGGAATAGCATAAGTGAAAGTTTAAATTTTAAATTGTAATTCGCTGCCAAGAGGGCTATACTTCGCCAAAATTTTAATTAATTGAGATGCTGCATTATTATAAAACTCGCCTTAAATTGAAAAATTGCGTCAAAGGTTATTCTTGCAAAGTCTCACACTATTTTGCTTAATTCCCCTCCCCCTCTCGTTTTCATCAAAAAAAAATCTCATTATCTGTTTCAAATCATTCTCGCCATTATTAATTAATCGTCTTTCCAATAACCATAAAATTTCAGAAAACTAGAAGCGCATATTCACCACCGATCACCCGCATCAGTGGTGATACACGCATAGTAAATTCTAAAAATTTACTACATCGAATCATCATTAATGAATGCTGATTTGTAATGAGCACGTGGTTTTCCCAAACTTTTCATGGCTATTGGAGAGATATTTCATCATTGTGATTCCAGTCATAAAGCGAATTCGATAATTTTATTTTTAATTTCACACCAATCTTGTGTAACCCTCGTTATTTCTGCAATCTCCAATTATCTCCCATTCGCACACCCACTCCCTCCGCTACCTTTAATTACCCTTAAAACACGATCCATTTCTCCTCAACCGTTCTTCGGTATTCCTTCATTGCAAAGGGATATGTATTCCAATCAATTTCTTAACCGAAATGGAAAGTGATTTGTTTTAATGGAGTCGGTGAATAGCGTCGTTGACCTCAGATTAAACGCATGCTCGTTCCCTTACGGCCTCGACAAAGCGATTGGAGTGATTCAATTACTTAGTACAGTAAAACCTCGATTTAGAGGTTGTTTACCACTGACATTGACGCTAAAGTGAGAGTGGCCGTAAATCGAGGTACCTAAAGCTTTTATTAGGCACCCTAGGTATTCTTGCTTACACGCTTGCCTCTGTGTGGTATTTCTATGAGCAAAAAACAACACATAGTACCACGTCAAGTTTTCCGTATCTGAACGTAATACACGTGTACCAATATATTTAATGCTTTTATATAATGTGATTCTCTAGGTACGCACGGCGGATAAAGGTTAAAAGTAGGATAGGCAATGGAAATTTACTTAGATTACTGTATTTGCATGCTATATTGAAAAATAAGAAAGCAATGTAATAGATGATGTTACAATGAAGTTAAGTCCGTATTTTAAACTCACTATTCGGAGTAAAATACTTTTATTTATTGATTTGTTTATTTAATAGATCCAAAAATAGCACAATGACCTCTTACATAGGGCATATAACAATATGAGCTAAACATTAATATAAAACCATATAATAAGTCTAAAACAAAAATGTACAGTTAAGTAAATACAATATGTTAAGTAACAATTGATCGGAAAAATATCAGTTTCAGAACGAGAAGACTGTTAAGACTGAAAGATAAAGAAAGTTTCGTAACTGTTAGGCGAGGAGTTGGGCAATGAAAGAGATTGTTTAGACTAGTGGGGCGTATAAGTATCCGAAGGGGAAACATAGAGACCAGTTCACTTGCCCATAACTATATTCAAAATAAATTTTAAGTCAGTATATTTACGTCATTGATACAACAATGAAATGTCAAGAGTTTGAAAATGATATCTGAATGGTAATTTCTAAGGGCAATAACACAAAAGCGAGCTATAGATATAAAAATATTCCAGTTTCTAGTTTTGTCTGAATTTTCTATTTGGTATCTAAAATCCCAATGTCCAAGGCTACAACATGCTTCATTAAATCATAGCTGTCAGAGTCCTCTTTTAGATATCGATGAATTTTCTTAAGACGTGTTTCAGCCTCCTTAGCTGTCACTTTTTCATAAACACTTGTTTCATTTTCTTCACTTTCACTGTCGGATGAAGGCGCATACACTCGCGTCACTACCACAATTTAGTCATTTATTTAAAAGGGAATCCTCAACATTGACTACAGGAAATTCTTCAGCAGTCATAGGTGCAATTCTAATTGAAATATTTTCCATGGTGATTCGTAAACTCTGTCCTCTAGTACGTCATATATATTTCCTAGGGACTATCGTGTCTATAGAAAAGATCGCGCTAATAGATCGGGTGGCAGGATTTTCATAGCGGTTAGCGATAAGAATGATAGCAGTTAGATTCCGATAAGTGAAGAGGATATAGAGAGTGTTTGGTGCCGCATAGGTAAAGAAGGCTCCAAAAAGGTGTTCTTATGCTCGTTTTACAGCTCACTTAACGCTGGTGTAGATTGTATTTTAAATCTCGAGAAGCAACTATCAAAGCTTAGACTAGTTAATCAAGATGGTATCATTATAGTCGGCGGTGACTTTAACTTACCCTCAATTGATTGGGAGAACCTATGTTTCGAATATAGAGGTAAAGGACGCGAATCCTGTGAAGCATTAATCGAAACATTCTGCGAGCACTCTCTTCTTCAATTAGTCAGAAAGCCAACGAGATCGGGAAACAAATTAGATTTATTAGCAACTAACGTCCCAGAAAGAATAAACAAAGTCACCATTAAGGATGGAATTGTTGATCATCTGGCCGTATATGCAGAGTGTAAGTTGAAAATCGAGAGTCAACCTAAGCCTCATAAAAGTTTTATATATTTCCTAAGGCAAACTTTTCAAGCTTCAGGTCGCGCCTACGAGAAATACTATCTGGCTTCCGTGATATGACTGAAGGATGAGGTGCTGAGTCGTCCTGGACATTATTCAAGGATATAATGCTAGAGGGCATCAATAATCACATTCCAATTATATTGAAGGTCGACAATAATGAGCCACGTTGGTACTACAATAAGCAAGTTAGGAGTGCGCTTAGGCGTCAAGGAATAAGCCACGCGAAAATAAGAAATATGCGGTCTACATCATCCGACGAGCATAGAGCCACTAAAGTTAAGACGTATAAGGAACACCGCGCTAAAGTGAGAAATACTATGCGCGAGGCTTTTATTAACTTCAGGAATAAGGTATTAAATAATTATTTGAAAGACGAACCTAAAGCGTGTTGGTTCTATGTGAGAGAGGTCCAAGGTAGAGGCCCTACCCTACCTTCCCTGCGTAATGACTCATGATAACTTAGAGAATGCCAACCTTTAAAACGGTCATTTTGTAAAAGCATTCACAGCCGTTTGCGACCATTGCGTACATTATTCACCAGCTATAAGTAGCTACCTGATGGACGATATAGTATTTTCTGAGGTGGGAATGGCAAGGCAATTAAGTTCCATCAGACATAACAAAGCCACTGGCCCCGAAGAAATTCCTGCTCGCGTTTTAAAAGAATTATCTGAAGAAATAGCACATTTTCTTCGGATAATATTCGAGAAATCCATTTCTGGCGGAGAGATCCCTGACGACTGGAAGTTAGCACATGTTATCCCAATACATAAGGGCGGCGACAAGGAGAACCCAGAAAATTATAGGCCGATTTCCTTAACTTCGATATTGTGTAAGATTCTCGAGCACATACTCGTTAGCAACATAATGCGATTTATTGATAGTAATTCATTGTTAGATGATTGTCAACACGGCTTAAGGAAAGGTAGGTCTTGTGATACTCAGCTAGGTCATTTTGTGAATTGTATACTGAGAAGCGGAGAAAATAATATACAGGTCGATGCCATATTCTTAGATTTTAGGAAAGATTTGATGAGGTACCTCACAGGAAGTTAATAACGAAATTAGAAACCTTATGCGTTAATTCTAAAATCGTCAGTTGGATCCGTGAATTTTTAAATCATAGGAAGCAGAAGGTTGTCTCTGGCGTTCCACAAAGTAGTGTAATTGGTCCGTTATTATTTCTAATTTATATAAACGATATCAGCTCAGTAGTCAGAAGTAAAATTAAGCTTTTCGCGTGCAACACCTTCAATTAAAGAGAGATAAGCAATCCGGAAGACCATCAGTATCTCCAAAATGATCTATGAGCTATTTCTGCATGGTGTAAGGAATGGCAGCCAGAGATCAACCAAAAGAAAAGCTGCGTCATCAATTTCTGGCGAACCAAGAATTATCGTTGGATATTAACTATTCGTTGGACGGAGTAGATATTCTAGTTTCAGACTCGGTTAAATATCTAGGAGTCACGATCCATCATGATATCACGTGGGACACTCACATTCGCCGATTGATAGGTTCCAATAACAAAAACCTGGCCTATATAGGGAGAATAGTTCAAAGTAGCTCCGATTACCCTTAGTTCGACTGCAGATTGAATATGCGTCAGCTGTTTAGGATCCTTACGAAAAGGGACTCACTAACGAGATAGAAAAATTCAGCGCAGGGTAGCTAAATTTGTAAAGAGAAATCACAATAATAAACAAAGCGTAACATAGAAAGTCTGAAATGAACATCGTTAGAGAAACATAGGCTGCAGGCTAGATTTAAATTGTTTTACAAATGAGTTAGTAGGTCTTATCAGAAGCCCGACGTATCTCGGAAGGCAGGACAGCGAGGATAAGATTCGCGAGATCGATTGTAGAATGGAGCAATATAGAGGATCGTTTTTCCCTAGGACGATAAGAGAACATAATAGAAAAAGATAACGTAGGAAAACTAGGGACCTTTGGTGACTTGCAGGGTATCATGTAGATGTAGATGTAGATATTGATTTTTTTCGATAATTCCTATAGTTCCCGGTGAAAATGAAACACTGGCGGTGGACCGCTTGAAAGTGCTTAGTGGGGCGCAACCGCCCTGTGGTTCTAGAACAATTTATACTGGAATGATATACTAATGAAATTATAAATGGATTCCTTTCTGACCTTTTTCCGCTGACATAGTAGTTAAAGAAGCGTTTATTATGGACAACATTTTGCACTGGATTACAAGTTCTACCAAACTCGATAATAGTTCTGCTCGAGTCAGTCGGTTTAAAATCCAAACACTCGGTGTAAGTTGATATCATAGATATATTTCCAGGCTATAGATACGCATAAAAAGTAATTAATTATCATTAATTGCAAATATACTGTTGAAATTATACTTTTTATTTACCAAACGTTATTAAATGATAGCTGAAATATGTAACACACTCGTTTCTTTTATTACAAAAAAATCACTACTCTTTATATATTTCAATGATTAAATATGGGTAGCTTTGAAAATATTTCATGAAAAAATTATTTGTGCATATTCTTTAAAATGTTCACCTAGAATTCAAATATTTTCTCATGTGCAATCCCCTTTCGAGTGCTTGAGAACAGTGGAAAAATTCGAGACGACGTTTCTCGTTACGATGTTTTAACACAAGTCAGATTGAGGTATTGAGGGCCATATAATACGCATTGCTTATTCTTCTTAAAAGCCCCTTAGCGCCATATTTATCGAGAAAAACTCACGTGATCCTAAAATAAACTAATATGCAGTGAAAACTCGATCTATCATTTTTGAAGGGACCGAAAAAATACGAAAACAGAAAAGTAAGTAAAATTTCAATAACACGGCAACAAAAAAATTATTATTCTAAAAACTAAACATATTTTAAATTAATATTACTGAGCATAATAATAAGCTACAAACTATTTTATCGCACAACTTTTCTGAATTTCTTCCCAAAAACATGTTTTCACAAATTAACATTTTAAATGAAACTGTGATCTTGTCATGTCACATATTCTTTGTCACAATCATCTATATATTGCGTAGAAAATGTTTTCTACTTTCTCGGAAAGTATATTTCTTTTTAGAAAACACTACATGTGAATCACCGCGTATTACGACCGTTTTGAAGCCGAAATGCGCATCTGGTTTTCCAAATATTTTAATAGCTATGGGAATTTTTTTTTATTTTGATTTCAGTCATATGATGCGCTCAAAAGTTCTTCCTCGAATTAAGAAATAATAAGTGCTTATGGAGAATTACACAACACAACTAGGCGAACATAACGAGACTAAAGTGTAGAGTGAGCCAACGACTATGGATGCTTGTAACACTTTCTCTGCCACCTCGGAAATAACGGGGGTAAAATGCTGGGGCATGGAGTGACAAGCCTGAGAGAACTGTTTCCCAACTGGCACCCTCATCAGAGAAACGATTAATCTGATTTTTAGGTTTTAAGTTAACGTCAATGGGTTCTGTAGAAATAGTTCTTAGTAACCTTTTTATTGTTTAGAGTTAATTTATAATCTAAAAGAATCAATTGGGGCTTTAGAGATTTCATGGTTAAAATGGCAACCCAAAGAAGAGGAGAAAATGACGATTAATCGAGATAAATTATAGAAGAGGACCGAGAAATTCCAAAAGATTGTTGCAGGAAAACGACACTTCGAGGAATGATGAATGCGATATAATTTAACATTATTTATACGGGTATTTTTGGAGCTATTCAAATTGAACGATACATTCAGGAAAACGATGGATGGGGGAAGACAGATCGAGATTCCACAGCATTAAAATACTTTTGTTTTTCTGTTGGTTCAGGTAATATAGAATAAGAGTCCATATTAGTCTCAGAAAAATCTTCCATAATACTCGGCACGCCATCTTGTTAGTCAGACTTCATAAACATTAAGCCGATAAGAAATTGTAAAAAAAATTATTTATTCGGGAAGCTCTATATAACTTAACCGCAACAAAATAATTTCGACTTATGCGTAAAAATATCAAAATGAATTATAATATTATAAAAAGCGTGGTGTACATATGCACTTGGTCACTAGGAGCTCTGAGCGTGATCCAAAGACTAAAGAGGTGTGTTTCTCAGGACTACCACCAAGAAATTAACGCATACTTAACCCAAGAGCTTGGTGTTCCATATTACCTGCCTATTCCACATTGACCTCCCGTTCTTAACTTATTTATTTTTGCTTTAGATTCGAGATTCCAATGATGATTGGAAAATTTAAGCTGCCTCTGGGATATAGCCAAGACCTTGAGTGCCGTGTATTGGAAATTCCATTCAAAGAGAGACGGATTAGTCTGTTCATTCTTCTGCCAGACGATCTGGAAAAGGGATTGACTCGTCTTGAAGCAGATATGTCGTCTGACACCATCAAAGCACTTTTCTCTACACTAAAGGTAAAGTTTCTTTCTTTAAATTGAATTTCTGTTCTAGGTATCTATAAACTATCGTCCAACTATGCATAAAATTCGAAGTAATTATTAAGGCACTAAGTATGTTGTTTAAATGTATTTAGTCTAATTACCTTATTTTCTGTCACCACCCACGTTGTATGAAATGCATAGTTTCAAAAAAAATTCAATTAGCTATGGTACTTTTACCTAAATGTTAAATGCTTAGTTATACAAGATTCAAATTCCGCCGGCATTTAATGATAGATAATCAATCAAAAATTACATTACAGCGAGATCTATGAATGAGAGATGTTAAATTTTTAGACCGATAAAGAATTCGATGATTACCGAGAATTTCATAATAGTCGACATCTTGCAAAAATCCTCCAAATTATCTATAGCGAATGATACGTCTGTATTACAGTATTTTGCTCTTAATGGCTAGTTTATCGACTTGAACAAGACGAGGTTAATGAAAGCTATTGATTCGGATTTTACTTGTAAGCTTAATAAAGATGATTACATATAACGGAATTTCCAAATTGAAACATCTGATTACGGAAAATATTTCAAAATGCAAAAGAGCAGAATATTTCGAATTAAAAAGGAAATTTTATTGAAAAACAGTTCAGAAATGGAAATTATTTAATAGTGGTTTAAATGAAATTTCAAAAGAAAATTTAAAAGGACTGTCACAAGGTTCTTCTGCCTTCTCCAATTCCTCACTGTTTTTGGAAGAAAGAGGAAGTGAGGATGAAAAAGTACGTATAAGACTTCAAAGGTTGTCAACGCCCTTGACCGAAAATGTATTTATTTAAATCATGTTAAGCGTCATTTCGCCAAGAGAAAACTTAATAGAAATTGAGAAATTGTGAGTTGCCATTTTACATTATGTAATATTGATAATAATAATAATTAGCCGAGCAAAACGAGGTCGCTCCTGTTGAGTCCCTGTGCAATTTTTCTGCTTGTTTGTCTGTTTGTTTGTTCTATAATAACTACTGCCTCGATGGTATGATTTTTATTAAACTTCGTGTGCGTGTTCAAATAACATAGAGTCGACTGCCTATAGGTTTTCTAGAACACCAACCTTATAGTTCCTGCGCAATTTTTGTTAGCGCATTACAATAATTTCTAAATCTTATCCAATCAAAACGAAATTTAGCGTACTTACGTAACACATCATACGATGACGAAAATTTAAAATAAATATTTCTCTAAAATGTACAGGAAGCCTCCCAGAGGCGCGCAATTTGCGTTCGCGCGGTCTCTCCTGTTGAGTCGCTATGCACTTTGCTTATTTATGTTTGTCTGTTCTACTATAACTGCTGTCTCAATGAGGAGACAAGGCTCTGGTTCATTTGCCATTAGTTCCTTATTTGGTGCGTTTCTTAGATTTACATTTCTTTCATAAATATTTTACTGCTGAGTGCAGCGCTTTCAATTCAATTCAAATTTTACATTCCCACTGTATGAAGTGCAGGAGAACTATGAAGACGATGATAATATTGAACATGTGATTCGCCCCCACCAGCCCTAAGTGGCAGAATATCCTGCGGATCTCCTAGTGATATTGATAGGTTCAAGAAGTTGAATTTATTTCACCAGCATGATTCTTTCTCTATTTATATCGACTAGCGAAATATGTACTTTCAATTATAACTACCTTATCAATAAAAGTGCTATTTTCTCGTAAATATTAAAATAGTAATATTAATCATATTCATAATAAATTATGACTCCTTGCAGAGGCGTAGTGAATGCCTCTGAAACCTCAGAAATGAGGATGCCGGCGGCCACCCCTTTGAATCTTATTTGCCATCATTTTATGACGCATCTCAAGTTTCCATAGTCATAGAGAGGGGGCAGCAAAGGTGGTCAGTGCAGTGTAGACAGTGAAGGGGAAAGTACACGTTGATAAATTCATTCTTTATTGTGCAGTTTTTTTTAGTGATTTACAAACGAATGTCATTCACAGCTGTTGTTAATAAGTGCCTGAATTTTCATATATCATTTCTATTATTTTCATTTCGCATGTTTATCGCGGCAATAATGAAAAACTTGTTTTCTGTAGATGAAGTTGGGTAAGTGGGCACGTGGCATTATTATTTGTATACTGTTCCCAGGCCCGGGTTATCCAGTAGACACAGTAGGAACTGTGCCTAGGGCCTACAAAAAAATGTTGACCATGTTTTTTTTGTTTGTATGGTAAAAAATGTAAGAAATCTATATTCTTGAATTAATATATTTATATAGCAATGATAGTCACAGTGTATAGACAAAGAGTCAGAGTCATGTGGATGTCAATCTTTTTTATTTATTATATTAACATTGGAGATGAACTTTTCGACATTTTTTTCATTGAAAAATTAGCAATAACTCCTTCAAATGGTATTTTTGCACAATCTCATTCTCAAAAGAAAGTAATGCAAGGGAAGACAAGCGTTGTAGTCCTATGGTTGATCGGAGACAGTTTTTCATCAGCTTTAGCTTCGAAAAAGAACGCTCCCCTACACAATTCGTTCCCAATTTCTAGAATAAGTGTTCTTGAAAAGTCTATAATAATTTTCCCCAATTAAGTTTCATCTATATATATATAATTGTTAAAAGGCCTACGATCCATAGTGCCCATATTTTGTCTGGAGAAGGGTGCGTCATCAATCCTAACATTTGAGGAGAGACGGCCGCTTGCGGAGGGAGGATAGGAGGCGCTGTTTTAGTTTCTCAGATGGGTACTTAACCTTTATCCGCCGGATTTTAATCCCGCCTATACGGTTTGGCTGCCGTATTTAAATCGCGGCATTTAATTTGTTTGCATATTTCTGAATGAATGTACGTATCTCGTGAACTATTGATAGTATAATAATCAAATAAAAGTCTCTTCTTGCAGAAGAAATCTGCTGCTAACAATACCAATTCAGCGCACATCACAGAAAACAAGAAGAAACATAATATCCAAGCACAGAAAAATGATGACAAATGCAAGAAGAAAGAAAAATTGCTGTCGGAGTTACAAGAATGCTTAGAGAAAAGGCGCTGAAAAAGTAAAACAGAAGAAAATCAATAAAAACAAACAAAATGGATCATCTAAGAAAACTGTTAAGCGGGGAAGAGGTCAATACACCGTTTGTATTTTCAGTCGTCATGGTCAGAAGATGATGAAGAACCAATACTCCTGTCTGATGATCAATCTGAGGACTACAACATAAATGAATGTGTTGAGTGCCTTGAACTTTACTCTAATACACAGTCTACATCAGACTGGATCCGGTCTAAAGTGTGTGTCAGATGGTTACACAATACCTGTTCTATCTACTCTGACATGTGTGCTTTGTGTGGTTGAAATGAAATGAGAAAAGAAAAAATAAGTAAAATAAGTTCATTTTATTGCTTAATTTTGTTACGTTTTCTCTTTGAACCTTACGATTTTTGTATTCAATATTCACTCTATTTCATTCTCATTATTTTTTTTCCAGAGAATACTACTTCTCAAGGTATTTTACATTCTTGCTGTTTTATTACTTTGAGTTATTTTTTATTTTTGTGTATTTTCTTAACTTTGGGGGAGCTGTGTCGGTCCTCGCTGGTAACAATCAAGGGGGCCAATTTTTTAAAGGTTACCTCTCATTTTTACACTTCTTGAACTTATTATTTACGCCCATGTCGATACTTTTGTAATAAATATGAAATATAAAAAATTGTGGTATCTTAAGTTGATCTTGCTTTTCGGTTTACCAGCACGTATATTTCCATAAGCAATCTCTCCTATCCATAGTGCCTCTTCTTACCTACCCTAACAGGAAAGACGGCAAAAAACGGGGTTTGAAAAATCGCTTAAAATCGTATTTGAAGACTTTTTAAAAAATACTTTTATTTTTTCCTAATATAAATAATAACCGAATAATACATTATTATCAGCGATCTCATGATTTCTCATCTATTCTAAAATCTACGATTTTTTGTTTAATTGTGCGTCATCTCTCCTCGCTTTACCTTATATTCTGCTACACCACAGACTGCTTTCGAATGTAATAAGAATTCAAAATTTCGCGAAATGCCAGAAAATATCAATAAATGGAGGAGAAATGGAAAAAAGAGTCCCATAGAAATAAAAAGAAACGGAATTATCTCCCGTTCTGGTAATTAATTCCATGAAAAGTAGAAATTCCGGCAAAAACCACGATAAGAGCATAATTGAAATAATAGCCTAACACATAGAACGAGCAATAAAAACACGCAATCATTAATAAACCTAATAGTTTTAGATTCTGCAAAATATACGGAGTTAATTTATATGAATAATTTTAACGGTAGAAATTTATATGGAATTATAAGAACAAACGCATATTTAATAATATTTTACAATTTCAGCGTCGCTCAATGCTTTCAGAGAGAAAGTAGGGAAATGTTAGAGCACAGTAAATGAATGACATCGAATTGAGTGAAGAATGAGAGTTCTCTTTGTGCCGTTACAGGATGAAATGGTCAATATAAGACTGCCGCGATTCCGTGTTGCACGCGGTGCGGAACTTCAGAGTACTTTGCTCTCCATGGGAGTCACGGACATCTTTTCGGCTGCCGAAGCCGATTTCTCGGGCATGTCCGAAGACAGAGGACTTCACGTCGGTGGAATCGCACACAAGTAAGTCGATTCATCAATTGAAGCGTTTCGCGAATGTCATCCTTTCGTTTCACTCTGACTGCCTCCTCAACTCTTTGCCTCCTATATGCCTCACAATTCAAGTCGCAATATTTTCCACGCCACCTCAACTTCCGCCCACCTCTTCCCTCGCACGTCATCTTCGGGATTTTTCCTTTATCTTTCCTACAGAATTTTCTGATTTCTTTTCCGTTTAACTCCCCCATCTCTTCTTCATTCGTCCCGATTAATTGGGAAATTTGAATCGATTTTCTTTTTTAGGTTAATAGTATGGATCGATTCAAATGATTGGATTTATAGCATTTTTACAAATAATAATTAAGAAAATTAAAAATATGCAAGAAACCAAAAGCTGGCGGTATATTATATACATACAAAATCACTGATCAATAACACTGAACAACAATAAAAAATTTTAAAAACAAAATAGGGTGGCCTATATGCATTTTGTAACGCTGATTCCGAATATGTAATTTGTTTTTTCTAGAACCATCAGATCACAAGATATTCCATAACAAATTTTATTTGTATTTGTAAATTTCCTTATAAGAGCAAAAAAATGTTGAAGACGAATAATTGCAACATTGTTACATAAGGTTGCCCAATCATGCGATGTTGCCAATTTTATGTTAAACAAGGCATACCCACTGGATAGTTGGCAACAGAGAAATGGTCGGTTGGACTCCATTTGCTTTTAGAACGTCAAAAGCAAAGAATCTACACAACGCGGCTGTTGAGCAGTGAACTTGTTTTGTGAAAAGCAATATAATCTTTTTCTAACGAATCTTTTGTATTAAATTTATTTATATTTAGTGGTTTCATTAACAATTAACTAGTGTTGAAAAATCACGTCAGTGCATTAATTCATCGGATACTTTTTGCTAGGTGTGTGGTGGTTACACAATTAAATCCCGCAGGTTATAGAACGCCTCTAATAAAAAAGGCATATGGCCTTTATTTTGGTTGTAAGTTAAGAGATCAGGGCAAAAAGGGGCTCCTCATACAATTATATACTTGGGAACTGGAAGCTTGGAAGTCGTTTAAGAAAGTTTTTGGGCAATCATAGGGCTGAAAATTCAATTCAAAATTTATTGCAGGCCTATCAAAATCTTGGTTCCAGTATGTCACTTAAAATACATTTCCTCCATTTGCACCAGGAATTTTTCCCAAATAACCTCGCAGATGATAGTGATGAACACGGTGAGCAATTTCATCATGATATTGTACCATGGAAAGACTTTATCAAGGCAGGTGGAACCCTAATTTGCTAGCAGATGCTGGACAATGATCAAAGAGACACTTTATAATTACAAAAGGAAGAGCAAATATAATAATTTGATTGACATAGATTATAATGGTAAGGTAAGGAAAATTTTAGAATAATTCTCTGAATAGAATGACTTGTGTTTTTTTAAACTATGGGTGTTAGGGAAGATCTGACTTCAGTTTTGAATTCAGCCCATCAAAATTAATAAGAACGACTGTATTTCATGCAGAAAAACAGGAAAAGTTCAAAATTTGTTGTTCAGTGTAATTTAGTAAATTTTACAAGAAAAGTTATTGACGAGCTATTTCTCCGTCAGAACTACTTGAAGTGCGCCAAATATAATGTATGATTGGTCCACTGCCTGTCTTTGTAGAGAGTGGCTAGCGTGCTAGCTCCCAATGCTTAAGTCTTGTAGGCACAGTCATATGCACTCGTATATCATTGATATGCTCATTGTAAAAGACCTTGAATTAATCAGATTACATGGATAATGGAGTTTTAATGAATTGGGTGAGAGAGAGAATAACTCCCTAGCCGCTTAATAAATTTGGAATAAATCGATACTTACAAGTCCGGATCAAGGTAATTAGGGACATAATGTTAATTGTTCAGTAGGGGAGCCGCAATCGTCACTCAGCTAATAGTTGAGTGGCATAAAGTAAAATCTAAAATATGAGAGCTTAAGGCTCTAACCTTATTAGCCGATGGGTTAATCCGGCTTTTGGAAGAGCAACGAGGCAAAAACAAAAACTTAGGTCCTTTTCACAAGAGCTTTTTTCTTAAACGTGTTTATCCTGTGATTTCCTCGCGTGTTTTGGAAATGTAAAGCATGAACACAACCCGTTCACATGTTGAACTCCAGTTAATAGTAATCTGGATAAAATGTTTATGAGACACTTAAAAATAAATGAATGAATTACGACACAATAGATCAAAATGCCTATCATATTGAAGGAGAAATACCAAAATACAATGTACAAATTTACCAATGCCTCGCTTTACGCGACAGATAAGTTCCTGAAAATTTCGCGCTAAGCGAAATTCGCGCAAAACGGGGTCATTATGTCAATGAGGATAGGTTCCATGGACGAGGAAACTAAAGTGTAATATTAATAAAAATACGCCGTTAACCTGGGAAAACAGCTTATTATCGGTTTCCGTCCATCAACGCCATATGAAAATCTTTATATTTTTTCAATAACTTATCTTTATCGGTAATTTTTAAATGGTTCAGAAATCTAAAAACTTAATTATATTAAGACAAAATTGTATTTATTTCCTGTATGAATGAAATTCTAAATAAGTCAACGAGGAAGTTCTATTGGAAAAGTCACCTATCTGTAAAAATAGTAAGACCAAAATAACCGTCGATCGAGATATAAAAACTATATTCCGTCCTTGGGATTTCTTTTATATAATCGTATAACATCGTTGCCCTAATGGGGATCCAAAGCCGATATAAATCCACAAGACTGTAAGAAATGGATTTTCTAATTCACATATGGTTAGGCTCCCTCAATACCTGTTTTTTTTAATACCGGGCAGGTGCGGGCCTGCCTCGCGCTATAACGAACCCGCTTAAAACGGGGTCGCGCAAAGCGAGGTAGGTATGCCTCTATCTAATTTATAGAAAATTACCACAACGTTGAGAATAACTTAGTGTACGCCACTTCCCGTATGGTATTGGCCATATTAACAAAATATTGTAAATTACCTTAGTACTTTCTCGGATATCTCACCGAAAACAACAAAATAATAATTATTAGGAATTGATAGAATTCGATTGCACTCTTATAAGACTTCGTCGTATTCGTGAAAGCAGCGGAAGATCAAAGGGAACTCTTCTACTTTAACATGGTCGACCTCTGGTTTCATTTGTGGGACCATTATGAGGAACATAAGCAAGCAAAAACAATACCAAAGGAAGGTGAACAAAAGTCAGTTTTCCAGGATTTGTCTTGGTTTTCACTTTGATTTTCTGTACGTAACGTATATGTATGTGCTATTGATTTAACATTATTTTACTTCACGTTGTATTTTAGTTCAGTGTTTATTGGATGCACCGAGAGTGGAAATTAACCAAAGCATTTAAACAAATCAAATAGCGGATTGCAGAGTAGTTCGTTTTCAACGTCGGTTTCAATGGATTCGTCATGAATCGATCCATTTAAAGCTCAGTCATTCGATTTCTGCTGTTAATGCCTTACTATTTCGAAAATCTTGAATGTACACATTTCGCCACTCTGTTCAATTGTCTCATTAAAACTCATCTCCTTTTATTTTCCCCCGTCTAAATCCCTCTCGCACTTTTAGCTTTCCTTAATTATTCTCTTTACTACGACTCCATGTTGTTTATACTTACACCTTTCGGTCTGTAAATTAAACCATTTCTCTCGTGCTCCCACACACCCTTCTTTCTCACTTTTCCTTATTCCTTCTCATTCTTTTATCCTTCCTCTCACACCCCTTCCACGCCTTCCTCCGTAATTCACTCCTTCCTCAATCTCCAACTCCTCTATACTTTTCCTTCTCTTTCTTCATAATCGTCTTCATCTGCGTTGCAATTTTTATTCCATTTGCTTTTTTCGTTCAATCTCGATTAATCCTCACATTTCTCTCTTTTTTATTCCCTTGTCTTCGCATTTTCGTCATCCTAATATCTCTTCTCATTCATTTCCAATTATCGCTATTATTATAATTTCCTCATCTCTCTCTTCTTTACCACCCTACTCATTAGAACTTGCGATACAGACTCGATCTGATCGTCTAATACGGGTAAATTTAATGCAGAGGTCTCAGACACGCGTCCCTCGAACCGCGTCATGATATATACTTTATACGGCTCAATCTGAAAAGTAAATTTAAAAACGTTTCACGTAAATATTTGGGAATGATGTAAGATATTAAAGAAATTTACTCAATCAGCACTTGCAAAAATAGCCTCAGTTTATTGCGCATTCTTATGTATAATACCCTGCACAGTTGGGATAGTGAAGAACGTTCTTCTCATTGCGAACATGTTTTTTGTGCATCCAAAGGACCTAATCCACGGTGCTGTAAGCCCATAGACGGGTGGGGCTCGTAGAAGGGGAAAGTGATTACATCGAGAATACAAAACGGTGTGAGGAATAGGAAAGTTCATAACATGAAATACGGCCCGTGGATTTGGTACCGTGGCGTAATGCGGCCCACGGACTTGCTGTCCTTACAAAAAGTCTAGATATCCGAGTTTGAGGCGGTAAATCACGAAAACAACGGCTAAGATTTCAATGGGGGAAAAGTATCGGGTAGAGAATTTATTTATACGTTAATTGATTTACATTAAAAAATTTTAGTTTGTTTAAATATTTTATATTGGGCTGTATTTGAAGAAAAACACGGGTTTTAGCCCTGGAAATCCGATTAGACCTATTTGAATATTTACAACACAGGAACCCTCCATTGTATCAATTTGCAATTTTAATAGCACTTACCCAAAACTATTGGAAATAAGTATCTGGAAGCGTTATTTTATAACTGTAACATTAATACAAAATTTTGTTGCATTTCTGAATTTCGGCTATCTTTGGCATTCCTGGGCTGTTTTCAAAGTTAAAGGTACCGTAGTCGCCGGACAAATGCCCATATTACTAATATGTAAAAAAGAAACATCAGAAAACCGATATGAGTCGCGATCCCTGATTTCACGCGTACATGATATACCATTTTTGTTTCGCAGGACCGTTTTGGAGATTCGCGAGGACGGCGCCGAAGCGGCCTCTGCCACAGCGTCCGGATTGGAGAGGATCGGATCGTTCGGGGATAAGTATTTCGAAGTGGACCATCCGTTCATATTCTTCATCTGGGACTACCGCAGCGGCATCGTCCTCTTCATGGGTCGCGTGGCCGACCCAGCACCTCTCAACGACTAGGCAATCCAACAGGTGGCGGAAGCAGAAAGGGGAGCCTCCCTCCTCTACGGATTCGGCCCGAAGAGGGCGAAGGGAGACAGAAAGAGTGCGGACGGAGGGAGGGGGAGAATAGAGCATCCGGGGGTGCGAGCCCGAAAAGCCTCCTTCCCCAGAAGTCGACTCCCGCCGCACCTCTCTCGCCGCGCTCGCTTCCCGCCGTCGCCTCGATTTGGTTTTTATTTAAGGCTGTGCATCATCGCCGAGGTTGACACTCCTGCATCGTCGTCGCCTTCGTTTTCGGCATATCCTCCGAGGCTCTCCGTGAGGGACCTCTCCCTCCCTCCCTCCGCCGCCCTCCCTCCCTCCGCTGCCCTCCCTCCCTCCGCCGCCCTCCGTCCCTCCGCCGCCCTCCCTCCCTCCGCTGCCCTCCCTCCCTCCGCTACCCTCCCTCCGCCACCCTCACTCCGCCTCTCTACATCCGCCTCTCTACCTCCGCTTCTCTCCCTCCGCCTCTCTCCCTTCGCCTCTCTACCTCCGCCTCTCTACCTCCGCCTCTCTCCTTCCCTCCGCCTCTCTCCCTCCCTCCGCCTCTATCCCTCCCTCCGCCTTTCTCCCTCCCTCCGCCTCTCTCTCCCTCCGCTTCTCTCCCTCACTTCGCCTCTCCCTCCCTTCGCCTTTCTCCCTCCCTCCGCCTCTCTCCCTCCCTCGGCCTCTCTCACTCCCTCCGCCTCTCTCCCTCCGCCTCTCTCTCTGCCTCACTCCCTCCACCTCACTTCCTTCGCCTCTCTCCCTCCGCCCCCTCATCTGCCTCTCCAGTCTCCTCCACGGTCTCCTCTTGGCCCTCGCCCGCCCCTCCTCCCATCTTCCACCCCCGCTCCCCTTTCTCCATTATTTTAATCCCGCCCTCTTCCTTCCCCTGGCACCGCAGCAAGACACGCGTCGCTTACCGAACGACTCGCGGCGCATTGTTAGGCGAGTGGATCGGAAGTCGCGTGCCGAGCGGTCACGCAACTCCCTCTGTCCTCTCGCTCCCACTCGTCCTCTGTCCTTTCCTTTCATCTCGACCTCACTCTCTGCCACTCCTCTCCGCGCCCATCCTTTACGTAGTGGCCTTACTCCGGCTTAGATCCTGTTTAATTCGAGTTACCCCGTTTTTATCGTGGGGAAGCTAAATTCCAGTGGTGGTGGTTTTTTTAATTCCGAAAAAAATATTCGTGCCTTGGAAATATTTTTGCGATTATTTTTTATTTATCAAAATACGCTTTGATCTTTGGAAGAAAACGTAATTCTAAATGGTACTGCAGAAAACTTCTGATAGTTATGAGGTAGTAAAAACTGCGCCGAAAGTGTAACTAAAAAACTAAATTGTTTGAAAAATCTTATCTACCTCATGGGTAACATAAATTACGCTTTTATCTGTGATGGAAGGAGTGAAAGATAATTTAGACACTTCTATATTTTTAAAGTTAAAGAAAGGTAATGAAAATAAGAATTTGAATATTTTATATTATACTTGACATCTTTCTAGGCTCGACCAGTATTATCGAACTGAGCATTTATATCGCCAAATCTCTTCCAAGATATACCAATCCATTCCACGATCCTTCAACCTCCTCTTCCTCCCTCTTCAACCTCACCTTCCTTCTTCACCCATTCCCGTCCCTTCTTTCCCTTCCAACCGTATCTGTCTCCTTTCCGTTCTCCTCTACTCGATCTCTTCACCTCTTGTCATTCCATCACCACCGTATCCTTTCATCTTCACCACCGCCATTCTCTCTTTGCCTCACAAAAATCCCTACTCGTATTTCGTAATCTTATTTGTGTATGGTATAAAGTGAAGATTGGTGCATCGTTTCAATTCCCATTTTACCATGCCTAATAACTGTAATATTGACGCCTTAATCCCATAATTCCTCTCATAGAGAGCCTCCAGAGACTAAATTGTTTAGTGACCCGCTCATATCGCCTTTGAAACAAGACTGCAACCACGGTGCGATATTCCTGAATAGTTTTATCAGCCTTTCTTCCTGTTTCTATGAAGGTTGAATAATATCGAATTCTGAGTTGATTAACATTGCGATGGAAAATGGAAATAACAATTTACTGTTCCATTTAATGGACTCCGTTCGTATGAGTGAATTGTATGCTTGGTATGGCACTTAAAAATGTCATGTGGAGTATTTGCTGTAGTCACAACTCAAACTGTTGATTCTGGCTGTGCTTTTTGAAGTTACAAAAATGTAAATTTTCGAAGAAACAAACTTCAGAACCATAAAAATTTATTTCTCCGAATAAATACATAATAACTTAGGAAACAATTTTTTTAGATTTTTGAAGAACATACTGAAGTTCGAAATTAGAACTCATTAGTACATTAGAATATCTGTCTCAACAGCTACTAATTTTAATGAGTTCTATTCAAATTGGAATTTTCAACGTTACCAAAAATGATATCATTCCAAAATTTCTTTAAATGGTCCCATCAACTTAAGCAATACTTCAGGTCAACAACTCTATTACTCTATGCGGCTGAAAATAAGATCGTTATTCGAAAACTGCTAGTGGAAATGCTGAAACTTAACTGTAATAAAGTGCGAAAAAATAATGCAAAAAATCCGGAAATGAATTTTTGTGAGAGAACAATATGAATTTGTTTGGTAAAATAATATATATCTATCATTTAATTTATGTTAAATCCCATTCAAGATGAAGTTTTTTAAATTTTAAAGCCAGATGATAGATAACATTCAAACTTTAAAAATTCGTAATCTCCCTCATTTGCAAATGCGAATGCCATATTAATAACTTTATATACGAGAAGTATCTATTGACTTATCCTATTTACCTGTTACTTTTTATTTCAGTAATTCTTTACTGCTATCAAACATCTGTATGAATAAATGTAGTATTTTATGCAATACAAATTTTACATAAAATTTCGCAATACAAACACTGATGGCATAGTTGTTACGCCATCTAACAAAGTTGAGCCTATAAACCTTTGCAGTTACTAGGCCTTAGACTAGGTTTTAGCTATCGCATGTCAGATTATTACAGTTAGCATACCAGAATTTTTCTAGATATTTAATAAATATATTTTAAAATTAATTTGATTTTTGTAAAACAATTGTCCAGTACAGGAGTATCAACTTGTGTTAATAAAGTTAAAAATAATGCCTGATGATATTTGATGAATCTCGTGTGTATTTTTAATCGCTGAGATTACTGAGTTTAATTGAAAGAGGGACATTACTTTTTTTCTTTTACAAGATTTTTTATTGTGACTTAGAATAAAAAATAATTAAATTATGAAATGAGTGAATTATAAAATGAGGAAATGGAAAATATTATCTTGTAAATGAGTAGCCACGCCATTGCTTCGTAAATAAAATTATTGGTACGTCTGTCAATTGATGCTCTTGGCGGGGCGATCAAATTATCGATGCGTACACTGCCAGTAAAGACTGTAAATATAAAATAGATACATGAGTTTTTTGTGAAAACAAGTCAATATTGTTTCATGTGCTAACCAATGTGATGAACATAAAATGGCTCAAATAAAATAAGAAAGAAATATATCAATAGAAATGTAATACACAAGAAAACACATCCTTTATTCTGCTGTAGATTATTTTTGCTGAGTGATAATCCATTGCTTTGATGCTTGCATCACCAGAATATTTTAATGTCATATGAATCTATTTTTATTGCTCTCCATTTCTATAATTGACAAAATTAAAACAGCTAAAAATAATTGGGTATTTTATCTATGAAACAGCAGTGATTTATCATGTTACTATATGATTAATTTTGAAAGAGTATTGTAAATTACGTTGATGCAGTAATCCAGGATCTCAGATACATTAAAACTGTTACGATTAAAAATCTGTATCTAACATTGAAAAGTTCAATAAAATATTTAGAAATAATTTTCATAGAATTTTCTTGCATATTCCTAATTGAAAATGCAACGTTACAAAAAGATAAAAAGGTAGTATTTTAATTAAACGAGGCACGCATCCTTTCGTCGTAGAGATATTATTATTTGAATTATTTCGACACGTTTCAAATTCATAGGGTACTTTGATTCATTCCTCATGTATTGAGGAACTTCACTTTATGCTAAATGTATTATGCCTATTTGTTCGCAAACTATAGATATAGTATTAAGTGCACCTTCGTGAAGCTCATCCTTCACGGAGCGACCACAACTTATACAATAATCATAACAAATGAGCGTTAACAATAACATATGGACTGAATACGTCAGTCTTTTATAAAAACCTCACTTTATTTTATGGGTTTTATTTACCTCACTGCAGAATATTTTTGATTCTGTACCATTACATTCATCAAAATTTTTTAGCCAGCTAAAATTTGCTAGAAGCTCCTCAGGCGGCTGTTATAGCTAAGAAGAGGGAAACAAAAACTTTGAAAACACGACTTCATCCACAAAATTGAGCGCAAAACGTATCCCAGAGTGTTGTCTTCCGATATTGTTATTTTAAACTAAGACCCTTCAAGAATATGATTAAAGTGAAGAGTTTGTTGCCATTTTTTCATTTTAATTTTGTTCACTGCCCTAACTTACCTTGAATAGTTTCTTCAAACAATTTTTTATTAATTATTCTTATTTAAGGAAGTCGGAAGAAGGTAGGGAAAATTATCGCTTTAGTGAAAATTTGCAACGGAAATCGTTAAAAGGATATTTTAATCTAATAAAAATTCATTTGTATGAATATGAATAATATAATTATGTCACTTGACTCAAACAATGCTTTCGTTTTCCTGCTGGAAAGATAAATGGATCAATCAACCGTTAACAGGTTGCTGCCATCACGATAAAGCATCCTTATATAAATTTATGATACCATAAATCGATTAGTTTACGTTGCGAGACGCATGTGATTGGCAATTTGTTATTTATATTAAAGGTTGGACTAGCCGTATATAAAGTCATATGCTTGGAAACACTAAAAATATATAGCATCTCTTTACATCTGTGGTATGGGTTAAGAACTTTAACGAAAAAGGTATTGGAAGTACGAATTTTTAAGCTACCTCGATAGAAACCATTGCAAATCATGTTAACCAGGCATTTATTAGAGATCAGAGATAAAAATAGCAACATAAGTAATAATCGCGAAATGAGATCAGCAGTTTGAAATATTTATGAAAAAGGAATATTTACTTTTGTTGTAGTGAAAACTTGAATTCGTTGAAAACTTCCTCTCATGATCGCTTAGCTGCGAGGGTCGCTTCAACTCGAATGCGAGTCATGAAATAAAAGAATATCTGAAGAGTGAAGCACGCGTACGGTCTCCCGTTGCGTGTGGAGGTGGGAAAAGTGCCAACTTCTTTTCAATTCACCAGACGGCAAACCCATGAAGATACTGTCGATGAATAAGCTATAATGCTTGTATCGTGGGATGGAATTCTTCCAAACGATATCGATCCGTGAGTATAACCAAAAGATTATCGTCAAACAAGAATAGAAGGAAAAATTCTCTACTCAGAAAACTCTCGACATTCCTTATTTTTTTCCTTGCGGTTGGCCAGATTGAATGTTACACATGCAACATATTAAATGAGGTTAAATCCTGTTGATATAGAAATGAGGTTCTAAAGTGAGAACCGTCCCATGCATTTTATCTCTGAAGACTTGTAAATTTAGTATATGCGAACATATAATTGCATAAAAGTCCGATTCATTTTTGCGTTTCGTTGTACAACAATCCTAAAAACGTAATGCATGGAACGAGTTAGAAAATTTCATGAATGATAAGGAATGCTCTAAACCAGATGTCCTCAACCCCCGGCCCGCGGGCCAAATGCGGCCCCCGAGAGCACTCTATGCGGCCCGCGAATCTATGATGGATATGTGATCGGTAAAATTTGACATAGACAATTTCATATTTTTTCAGTATAATTATAACCTAAAAACCTTTTCTGGTGGTGCTTTGGCACTAGTAATTTATTTAGATTTGATTTTCGCTAATATGAAACCACAGAATCCCTTGGTAACTTCTAATGTAAACACTCACTCGCTGAAGCTCTCGTAACCTCCATCGCTCTAAACCATGAGTCACCAAACTTTTTATTATAATGGCCATATGCCACACTGTGTCGCCCACATACTGCCTTTCAAATGCCTGATCGGGCCCTATGCAAATTTCAAACAGTTTTGAGATTATTCCTGATTAAGTATTGTGACATACGCCAATATTAAAAGTATTTTGCATTATCGTACCCAAAAAGTATCGTCAATATTTCATAAAATATTCCTAAAGACGCTTCCTGTTGGCAAATATACAAATATACGTCTTAAAGAAATTGATGCGGTAAGGTAAACCAAATGAAATAACTGTGCGGGCCGGGTATGGCCTGCGGGACGTAGTTCGAGGACTTCTGGTCTGAACAATGAATGTTACAGCGACTTAAAATAAAACGCCGCGAATGAAGTTATCCCAAATACTACTACTACAGCGTTACAGACAAATATGGTAACTCTACCCAATATGGCCTAGCTAAGCTTTATTAATTTTGTATTCATCTTTCCCAAATGATGAAAGTAAAACTAACATAATGTACTCTTAGACAGTTTATTTAAGTAAACGGAAAATATTTTACTACTATAACACCTCAACATGGAATTACTGGTTAGCATTTTTGCAAATCCTTGCTGTTAGACCAAATTAGGAACATATGATCTCAATATGGCCTATTGATTTACTGTTAAAAAATAAGAGAACAAGAATCTGAAATATTTATCAAGTACTTGTATGAAAATTCTAATCCTTGATTGCTCAAAAATTGTTACAATAAATTACCGGTAGGGAAAAATAACTAAAAAATGAGAGAATCAAAGTCAAAATTCTAATTTTACAGGTCAAAATCGTAAAATTTTACCTCCAGAGATTTAGACACATGAGGCCAAAATTTAATTTAAATGAAGAAATTAACAACAAAAAATTTATTGTCATTATTTAAGGATCACAACATTGGCAATTTGGCCTACATAGGCCGTAATGGGGAGACTTGGAATAGTAAAACATATTCCGTTGGAACTACATGACATCCCAATGAATTGCCAAACCAATCACACCACTAGAGACAATTATCTTGTAGAATGCCTAAGGTCAAATTAATTAATTAACTTTTACCTGTACAAACAATGGCTTAGATGCACGTAAACACAAACGCTGGTCTCAAACTAAACACTCCAGCAAATTCAGCCAACTGAGCGCGTCCAGCGAAATTCCATATAAACACAATCTACAGTTTACCGATATACTGCAACCAACATCTATCAATTTTGTAACGAAGTACGTTCGATACGGCGATTAGGCCATATTGACGATCAGGCCATATTGGGTACAGTTACCTTATATACTTAATCAAGAGAAAGTAGTATACAAATGAATGATTCATTTTTATTTAATCAAATATAATCCAGATGTAAATTTTGAATAATTATTTTCGGGGATACCCATAAAATATTAAATACAAGGGCGTTCATAAACGCTGTTACTGGACAACAGTTCAAAAAAATCTATAGAGCGAAGTGTCAAATTTCTCACATTGAAGTAATTCCGCTTACGATGGGAAATCATTTCAGCACTGAAAACAGATTTTCGTGGAAAAATGAATAGATAGAGCGTAATTTCAAACGAGAAGTATTCACTAAAGGCATGGTTTGAACCAAAGAGAAATAGTGAACATTTTTTACATCTTATCATATCATTCCGTTACATTTTTTTAAAACTTAAATTCTATTTATGAGAATCAGCAGAGCAAAGCATTTAAAAGATAATTATACGAATGGATGTTCCTTAATCAAAAGATGAGCGTTTTTGCGTATAACTACGAGGTGATATATCGTTTGAAAACTAAAAACTAAGTACGTAATTAACTATGAGAATTGAATTGTGTACCACAATCTAAAGATTATGCTCATACGGCGAATTTTACGACACCAATTGAGATTTTTTTGTTCTATGCAATTCAGATGACGGCTCATCACAATTCATGGATATGTATCTGGGACGATTATAAAAACTAGGTATTCGACGATTTTCCAAATTATTCGCAATGAGATATGAACTAACCTGATGATTTATAACAACTTACAACCGATAGACATGAATGTAATAAAACCTATCAACTACAACCAACAATATACGAGGACTCCGTTAAAAACGCTATAAAAATTAGTATAATTTTTATCCTCATCATTTAAAAGCGGAAGATAGATAGCTTTATATATGATATAATTAAGCTTAGTAGTTTTCGACGATTAATTTGCTTAATAATCGACGACTGAAATCGACGCTTATTTTTCCTAAAAACAACGACGAATATCGAAGTTTATTTTATTACATTATATTAGGTATGCTTGGTAGTTTTCGACGTTTATATATCTTAATAAGCAAACACATATCAACGTTTATTTTTCTTAATAATCTACGACGAATACGGACATTTATTTGATAATTTCATCCATTTATATCAAGAAAAATTATGTAAATAATTAATAATATGCAATAATTTAAATACAATTTTACTCAAAGTTTAAATATAAAAATAACACTTACTTCCTGTATGACGGGTTGCTTGTTGTCCTCTAAATATTATTGAATGTGTCGTTGTTGACATTGGCCACCAACCCGAAAAAGATATTTTTTTGAATCAATTAGTGCCTTTTACTCGTTAAATCGTGACCATTCAATAACAATCCTTATGTGATGTGATTATAATGTATAACCAAATGCATGTAGAAAAGTCCTTAGCTTGTTTGAGCAACAAACGAAAATTAATTTAGAAAAACCAAGAGTGCGAACATGGAACAATGTTCCGCCAACAGCATTGCCAGAGAAACTAAGCATGGGACACTCATTCGAAAGATGGATTGTGGGTATATCTCCCAAACAGGGCCGTCTCTAGGATCCGCCGACCCCCTTTACCCCACCCACAGAAAAATGGCATTGTGTCGTTCAATTATATTATGATTATTTTTATTTATTCATAATTTTTGCAATAGTGTTTTTATATTCTAAAAATACAGCAATAAAATAAGTTTGAAAATCAACATAAAATACACTTGAGTAAAGAATTCACAAAATAAAAAAATTTCACACAACATTTTTAAAACTTTACTTTTCGAGGTTTATTATGAGCAAACCTATCGATAATTGTTGACTTTTAAATTGCAAACGTAGTGGCCAGCCCAAGAAAGTCATGTAACTGCAATGAAGTAAATTTTAGATTATGTACAGTCACTTTCAAAAGTGGATCGACAAACTGAGGGGCGCCACTTGCGCCCTTTCCAGAAATCGTATTTCAACTCTCGCATAGCTTGAATATTCCATGATGACCGGGAATTACAAATACACTCAATCTTCATATTAGCCTAAAGTCTTGAAGTACTTTCAAACATTAGGTTTCACGCATTTAAAGATATCACAAATCGAGGAAATTCACGTTTCAATCTTAGTCGCCATATGTAGTTAGTGTCTTTTGTATTAAATACATTTTAACTTTTCGAAGACAATGACCGGTACTACTGTGGCCTTATCCAGTTCGAATCTTATGACAGCTCGCCAGAGAGAGCCACAACAGCTGCGAAGTTGCAGTTGGTATAAAAAGCTTATTAATTCGCAGTAAATCTTTAAGCATCCCCTTCAAATAATGATCAGGCTCCGGGGTTCCAATTCTGGGGCGATATTAATATTGGATTTTAACAGAAAGTTCAGATTTGAATTGAATCAATTCAAGTTATTCATCTGAAGTATTGGATGTTTTTTCTCACTACCTCATCCATATATATTTTCCGTCATTTTTGACGGGTTAACACCTAGTCATTACATAAAGAGTAAGCAGTTCTCCAAAACCATAAAAAAAACGCACATGCTTCTAGAGAGCCATAGCCCACATCCATTACTTAAACCAAAGTTTCCTTTAGGATGTGGGTTGAGTCACATTTGGTTTTTCCTCCATATCTTAGCATTAAGAAGACGACTGGTCTTCATTCGATTTCGGTCTACGGCCAAGCGAAGGAAATCTGCGACCTTTTATTCTTCCCCCCTCATGCGCTTGAGTTTTCAAAACAACTACCAACATCGCTCATCCTCATACTCACTCCAAGTCAAATATTTCCGACATAAATATAAATGGACGGAATTTTCCCGATTTTACCCACAAATCTAGATAAATGAAATGAACTCTCAAAGATCCTCCGAGTGAGAAGCGTCACACAAAAAAACATTGGGACTCTTGGGAGCTCCAATAGGATTTGAACCCGGGGCGACCACGTCGTGGACCCATTCGATAGCCTCGGTCTTCTCCTACCACCTGTGGTTGTTTTAAGTTTTACATGTGAACTTGGTTTGAAATATATTTATGGTAGCCGCAATTGTAAGTGCTCATTAATAAAAATATGGTTGTTTGTACAAGAAATTTTAACACGATTGCTTGATTATTCGCGAAGACGGAAATTTGTGAACGCCGGTTTACTTAGAAATTTCTCTGTAAAATTAAATTGCATGGGATGTGAAATAAGCACAAAATGCACGCAGAAAAAATCACCAGGATCGTAGTACCCTGGCCTGCAGGAAAATGAAAGCATTCTTTTTATCTCAAAAATTCGACACGCTATAAGCACAAATTAAGATTTGGTCGTAGAGGTTTCTTATTACAGGTATTTTCTTTTCATATTCATACACTGAAAAATATCGCAACTATGAAACTGAGTATTTAATATCCGTTTATATTTATGCAGCTTAATAAATTGTCACGTCGGTCTCTAATTTCTTCGCTTCTTTGGGTCTAAATAGGTAATATTGCGTTCTACACAAAAACCTTCGAACTACGCTGCGCAATTTTTTAACTCATCGCTTTTCCGATTTATTTAAATAGGTTGAACAAAGATCCTTGCTGCTACATTTCTTAAAATTTACCACATTACTATTTGAATTTCCCTCGAGAAGGTCTTGACCCAAGAGTCCTATACAAACAGATACGAAGTTAAATTCTCCTGCAGTCCCGAAAGTGGCGCCGCTCAGTTTGTCGATCGACTTTGAAAGTGACTGTGCATCGGAAACATTACGAGTACAGTTTCGATTAGTAAGATTTTGCCTTAATTTAAAAGCATTATTATATGACCTCTTTATTTTTTAAGCTATATAAGTGAGTTTATCGTATTTTTTTTCAAAATCATATTACGTTCATATGCCACAATGTCTATTTTGTGAAATTATGGAGTTCTGTGGTTTTCTTGTGTGGACGAAGATATATTCTTTGCAGAAAATTGTGATTACTCGAATTTTTTGAAAGAATACATACTGATGTAGTTCTGCAATCTCTCTAAATAACCACTTGAATGGGTATGTGATATATATTTTATGGTACGGTTTTAAATGCCCACCGTAGGTCCCGCGGCCGGATTTAATTAAATTGGGTATTTCAGTAGTACACGTTTCTAATCAAATATATTCGCAAAACTGATGGTCTATTTACTAGAAAACTTTCAAATAATAACCACTTAACATTAAGAATTATTCCACCAGAGAATATGAACTTGCTATCGTCTGCTGCCGTACAAGTGAATCTCTCACCAAAGAATAAATAAATAAGTTCAACTAAGGTAATCCTAAACTTATAAAGAAAGAGTGCAATGAACATATTATATTATTTTATCCTGCACCCGTACCTTTGGACCCGAGGCAGCCAAGTATGGGTCCGAAAATGAAGTTTGGTATGACAAATGCAAATGTTCTCATCCGTTTTGGATGTTTGGTGTTAAAATATACAGACTCCCCGAATTACGTAAGGGTTCGGTTTCGCAAATACTTACGTAAGTCGAATTTTACGCTTGTCGGAAATTACCATAAGTTTGTACGTTTGTCATATTATGTACTTTCATCGTACTCCACAGGTCTACTCTACTCCCCAAGCGTAATCGTACATCTCTCCTCCGTAGGAATACCACCATTAGAATTATTTTTACGTTTATCAGTCATGATTGCGGGCGCAAAATTACACGAGCAACGCACAATATCAAAACAGAAGATGAAGACGCTGCAGAATACACTGACTATGCAAGGAAGACTGCCACGATACGCAACGATATGCAACGAAATGTAAGATTTCGTATTAAATGCTATCATTAAATTTCTCTATTCCTTTAATAAATAAATATTTAATAAAAATTAGAGCTATGTGCAGTTTGATAAATTAAAAATAAATTGACGAGTTTAAATATCATTCAACATTTTACCTTTAAGCCTGAAACGTTTTGCCTTGTAAGCAAATTTCCCCATTTCGGAATTTTTTAATTTTAAAAATTTATTTTCGGATGGTTTAACCTAAAGTCGGGTATGCGTAATCCGGAGAGGGCCTGTGTGAGTTTAATAAATCCAATTTGAAAATCATTTCGGATAATTCCGTGAAAATTTCTTGGTTAAAAATCGACACTAATTGACAAAAATTCATTGCCGTCGAATTTCAAATTATTGCGAATTCGATGCTTACCAACAACTATTGATTTAAATCGAATCCTACCTAACCTAGATATAATAAAAGGTGATTATGAGATTTTAAGAAGTCAACATTACATAGTAGGTCTGAATGGCACAGGTGAACTATTTTTGCAACTAAGACAATAATAGTTGAACAATATTTACTATGACTACTGAAAATTCGGCTATAACAAACATATTTCACCTAAAATCATCAAGAGAGAACATAATTTGGTGAAGCTCCACTATTAAGAGCGAATAAATTACAGGTAAAATAAATTCCTTCAATTCCACAAAATATTTTATGGAAGTGATCAATTTGAAGTTAAAAAATTACATATCGTTTGTTTACCCCAAAGCTTTTAGATTTTAAAGAGGACGACTGGAATGGAGCGATGTGTGACATCTTTAAATTATTCCGTTAACACTTATTTCATAATAGGGTCAGGTCTTTCATTCAACCCCAGAAAGTGAGTGCAGGTAATGTGGCCAAACAGTCAATGAAAAGTATCATCAAGGATATGAGAATGCAGTTTATTAGACGCATGCAAGCAGGTGAACGTTAGAATAATGCTGGACATAGTTTAGGTTTGCATACACTAGAAGCATTCTCAAGATCGCACACGAGATAAGAGATTCCTCACCATCCACCACTGAGTTAACTGTAACCAAGACTAGACTTTCAAGGAGTATTTTACACGAAAAGTTGGAGAGACGCTTCAGAATATGGATGGAAGATCAGACATATAGTCATATACCTACCTGCAAGAACAAGGAGAGGGATCGACGGCTGAGGTATTCCAGGCAAGCCGAGGTCGGTTCGACAAGTTTAAGCGCCGCATTAAGTTGCACGGTGTGCGCACCTCTATTTAAACTTGTTACGGAGATAAGCCACTTCGTCCGATTCTGATACTAAGTTCCCCTCCTCTCCTTCCTCCTTTCCCTCTCACCTCTTCACTTCCTCCTCTCGTTTAGAGAGCGCAACTCGCGATCAATGTCACTAAAAACCAGAAATAATAATCAGGATCATATTGAGTTAATTTTAAAATAATGATTTTCGAAATATTTATAACAAAATATCGACTCGCTTGTTGGGACGGTCACCCCACTCGCCTCCTTCTCCTTGCTACTTCTCTGACTACACGTTTTTTGTCTGATTCTGAGTAAACCAAACCCCCCCTTATTTAATTTCTAAGAAACAGTTTCTAGTAAACTTCCCCCGGGTCAGTAAACTCTCATAAATACACAGTTTGGTTGCCTACTGTTAGTGCTGCTACATAGTTGGTGGTAATCGCAGAAATTCAGTTTAGTTTTCCAAAAGTTTTTCCCTGGCCTTTGTATAAAATTTGAATATTTCCGTGTTTTAAAGAATCTTTAATTAAGGTTTTTGCATTGAAATACCTGTATTGAGAAGATTTTAATTGCAAATTTTACATAACACGCTCCCTCAGAAACCCGCTCCCCGATTGATCCATCCCGCACGGCGCCCCCAACCTGTATACTAGACCGGCCTGGGATTAACAAATCCCGAGCCGATCCGGCATAGAGGCAGGGACTACCGTCCGGGAAGGACGATCGGCTGGATTGAGTTCTGAAAGAACGTACGCCCACGTCACTGGTTGTGACAGTTATTTACTTAATTTCATAAACATTTGTCTGTACATATCATGAGTAAATAACATTTCTTTTCCTTTATCTAAACAACATAAAATAGCCATATTGTCAGCATAAACAATTAATCTTCTGTCCGCTGGAAGATGTTCCAGGGCTCCTCGCAGTGCCGCTTCTCCTTCCGCCAAATATATGGACAGTTCATCTTCCAGGGGATAAATGGTTGTGCGCTGCAATTCTGGTATCACCCATGCTAGTTGCCACGGGGTGGCGTCGCAGAAAACTTCCATCGGTGTCGTTTCCGCTGCGTAGGAGCGTTTCTTATTGAAAACTCCTTGTTGCCAGCATTCCACTTAAGTTGCGTTGTCTCGTTGGTAGGTGTCCGTAATCAGAAAGTAAGGAAGCGCTAACATGTAGCATATCCACGCTATATAGCCTGCCAGCTTGGGAATATCTAACTGACGTATTCGTGGAACTATCTTAATTGCCTGATGTAATTTCGCTAGGGATCCTGGTGTTAACCATAGCTGCTTTAGGCGCGTATCAATCATTACCCCTAAATATTTTATCCTGGTTACTGGGTCTAAATTACATTTGCGCAAATTAAGGGAAATTCCCAATTGATCTGATGAAAATCCCACTATTAGCTCTACTTTTGGGCCTGCTAATTCTTGGTCAACTAATAGCCAATCGTCCAAGTAGCATAGCATTTTAACGCTATCAGGGCCTCTATTTCCTTGGATACTTTTAATTCAAGATTTTTTAACGTAAGTTCAATTCACACCCTTGTTAATCATGGATTGTATTTTGCAAAATCATCTGCTTCGTGTTCTTTTGAACAAGTCAGGAAAGTAGGTAATACAGATAGAGAAATGGAGCCAATAAGCGCAAAGCGAATTAAAAAGCACGAAGAGTCATTTCTTAAATTTGAATTTATGTGTGTAGAAGTGAAGAGTAAAGAAAACCCACGGTGCGTGTTGTGCTAGGCGGTACTGCCCTCGGATAACACGAAACCTAATAAACTGAAGCGACATTTTGAAAAGAATGACATGGAGTATGTGGGGAAACCTATGCCATTCTTCCAACGCCACAAAAATGATCTTTCGCGGCAGAAGCTATACTTTGGGAAAAACCTGTCGGTGTCTTATTTTGTCCTGAGAGCATCATTCGTAGTCTACCATCGTATTGCTCGTTGCAAGAAACTGCATACCATCTGAGAGACGTTAGTTTTACCGGCTACTATCGACATGGTTAGAATTACGTGTGGAGAAGACGAGGCCAAAACAGTAATAAAATTCCTCTTTCAAAAAACACGGTTAAGCGAAGGTTTGAAGCGATTGCCACAGATTAGGAGAAGCTTAACGTCTGAAACTGTAAGAAGATTTGCTTTCTATGTTGACTTCAGCACCGAAGGGCATTATTTTCATTTCTTTGTTTTGGTGCGATTTTTATTGGAGGCGACAATGTTTTAAGACATCGTCTGCCTCTCGAATATGAAGAGTCAGTCAAAGCAATATTCTGTCCTTAATGGCTGCTTATAAGGAAAGAGAATCCTGTGGGGAACTTGTTTGGATTTTGCCCTGATGGAGCTCCATCTACGGCAGGGCACTGCGGCAGCTCGCAAGCCTTAGTAAAGAATGTGGTTCCGACCGTGGCGTGGACACTATGTTTGATTCACCGAGAATAGCTATAAGATTAATCACTTAGCCCTCAGTTAAATTAAATGTTACAAACTGTTGTCTAAGCAGTGAACTTTATCTAAATGCAGCCTTTCCGCTCTCGCCTATTCACTCAGATTCCTAAGGAAGGTGTGTCCAAGTACGATGATTTTTGTTTACCACGCAGGGGCGTGCGAGCTTTCCAAGGGTAACGTACTACAACGCTTATTCAAACTTAATAAAATGGTATCTACCTGTTTCGCCGAATGTATTAAGGAGAGGCTAAAGAATTTCTTGCGTAACGATGACTAGATGTGTCTTCTTGCCTAGATCTATGACATATTTCTGAAGTCGAATGCTGATTTTCAGGACTAGTTTTCCCGCTAAATAACCTCAGGAGTGGATTTATGAAAAAAATTGATTTTTGGATGAGGAGCCATAACACAAAATAATTCAATGTATCTCCAATGTTACAAATAACAGACACAAGGGTCGCATTAAAAGTACATTTTAAATAAAAAGATTTTTTCATCGGTGTTCGACTTCGTCGAAATTTGGTCAGTAGTGATTTTGGTGATTTTCGGAGTCGTGTGCGAAAAAGGTTGGGAACCGCTGGACTAGAGAATCATAGCAAACATCATAACTTACTACCAGAAGCGTGTATTCAAATAGCTGGTGGGGGTTACGGACGATCGAAAACAGTCTATCAGGGATTTTTGGAGATCATTCAACATAATGAGGGCAATTCTGGTCATCAACATTTCGAATTAAAAAGCAAGGAGCATCAGCATAAACGGTATGCAGCACATGACAGTGGCAGAGGCGTTTTACGACTTCCGAGGATTTGAGTAAGCTGAGGAGGGCAATAGCAGTGACCTCGTTCAGCTACCCAACCAAAGTGAGCTACAAATTGATGGGATAATATGATCTATAGATCCAATTCTGATAAGCATAAGCTGCAATATAGGAAATAATTAAAAAAAGAACAAAATTAGGCAATATCCTGGAATCTAACCCGGGTCTTCCCCTTTCCGGGCGGATATTCTACCACTGAACTACCGTAGCAGACAATTTTTCCTGTTTCTGAAAGCGGGTGTTTTTCCTAGCTTGGTCCGGGCAAGCCAAGCTAGTATCAAACATCCCCAACGGACGTCCTCCAAGAGAACGTCGAAGAAGACGTGGGTGATCAGAAACAGGAAAAATTATCTGCTACGGTAGTTCAGTGGCAGAATATCCGCACGCTAAGTACCACCCGGGTCCGATTCTAATTCTAATTCTAATTCTATCAAGTAGCAAAAGTGTTTTTTTTTACTTTTTTAAACGCATATATCTCGAATGTTTTTGGGAGTTGGGCCTTGTCACTTTCGTTATTTCCGTTATGTAACAAATACTATCGAACCGAGGAATTTGATAAAACCGATGAAATCGTCGATTCGAAATTCGTAAATCAACTCGTACTTTTACTATTAGAACTAATTACGCAGCGAGTTTGCTTCAGCCCTCCCCCAACAACCCCTCTCTTGGACAAAATAACAATTCCATGGACCTGATTACGCTATCATCACGATGCAAGAATGACTGTTAAATAACAACTGCAAATTATAATAGTACGTTCAAATGATCGCGCAAGACGCGGAATAATCTATGTCAACTTCGGTCAATACGCAAGAATACGTCGCATTTTATACAATAATAAACCCTGAAGGTTGAGGTGGCGTCACGACAGGAATGCATATTCACCGACTGACAACATTCACGTTGACATGAAGTTAAAATTCAGTCTGCTGCGAAAGCGACGCCGCTCAAATTGTTGTAATACTTTTGAAAATGACTGTACATAATAGAGAAGAAATTCAACGGGAGTCAACCGAAATAGGTATAGGAGAGGAGCCCGTCAAACGATTTCAAGAAGGAGAAATTGAATGAAGTTGAAATACAACAACTGCATTTATTATGTTCGAGCCTGGAGTTGGATAGCATACTGTATTCTCTTTCTCATTCTACTTTATCCTCATTCTCACTAGCACTCCCCTTCTTCTCTCTATTTATTCCGTCCTCCTTCACAAATCGAGGAGATTCATCGAAGACGATTAGGAAGATTAGAAAAAAATTACTTTTTTAAATGTATGCTTATTAAAGAAGATTCGATTTTATTAAAGCACTCTGAAAAGTGGGTTAGGCCTACGCTGCGGCGCGGGGAACCACCATAAAAAACGCGCCGAAATCTCTACCACTTAGGTGGTGTGGAAACGAGACTTGTGTCCATAATGTTTTTTGTTTTAATTTTAAAAGATTCTCCCAATATTTAATACAAATATGTAGCACTTAAATTATTGAAATGTCTCATACAAAGCTCGGAAGTTGGTCAATTTTGGATTAATGCGTTATTTTTTAATATTTTGCTCAGGATTACATTTTATTTATACATTACATCCTGAGAAAAACTATATTTGGAATTTTTTCCAGCTAGATTCACGATATTGACCACTGTGCATTGATGCAGTAGTTGTTAGTAGGGGACACACATATACTCAGACAGGGCCATTTCATAAGGCTATGTTTCCTTTGGACACCAGCCTTAAAATAGCTTCTACATAACTGTTGTTTCACTTTTATTGACTTACTCAATTTCCGTGTGTTTTAGCGAATTCAAACGCCTGAACCTTATAACTAATATCATATGCGTATCTATTCAATTGTGTAGCCATTGTGATCTCAATACACGTAAAGGTATTTTGAAAATTTTTATAACATTTACCACAATAATAATGTTCCGTGGCATTAATCGCGTTATTCAACGAGCTTATTAGGAACTAAAAGATATGACTAACGTCAAAAGCGCATTGAAATTGCAATTATTCTGAGCGGACATGTAATAAAGCGCAATAATAAAAATACGTAGCTGGACTTCACGTTGCATAAGGTATCACCGTATATACAGTTGGACCCTGATTTAGCGCCCCCCTATATAGCACCCCCTCCCTAAGGACTGCATAACCTTACAGAGGTGGGAGGGTTTGTGTACTCTTATGAACCAAAGAGCTATGCCGGCGGGAGATAATTCTCCTGGTAGGATCATCCAAGCCGGAAAGGTCTGAGGGGAAGAGTCAGACTAAGAAGCAGTCTTGGGGGTTTTACATCCCCCTGTGCAAGGGCAGCAGCTTGCACAGTACCCCTGTAGGTGGTGATCATGTGGATCTGAACAGCTACAGATGGGTAATCACTCTGTGAAACTGCGATGAGGAAAGCAAGGGGAAACTACCTCATTATATTTCCCATGATAGGCTGAAAATCTGCAATTACCTCTATGGATCTCGCTGGGGTAAAATATTTCGGTGGTAAAACAGTCCCCCAATCGGATCTCAGGGTGGGGACTACCCTAGGAGATGCACAGAGGAAATGGAACATTAATAAGAAAGCAAGTAGTGAGAAATTAAGAATAGGCACATGTAATGTTAGGACTATGAATTCAGGGGGTAAACTAGAGAACTTTAAAAGGCAAATGAGAAGGAATAATGTAGGTATAGTAGGTCTTAGTGAAGTTCGGTGGGAAGGAGAAGGCGAGATAAATTCAGACAAATTTAAGATTATTTACTCGGGAGGAGAGAAAAAGGAAAGGGGAGTGGGGATTATAATGAGAAAAGAGATAGATGAAAGAATTAGCAAGGTAGTGACAGTTAATGATAGATTAATAGCCGTAAAACTTCAGATGGAGCCAGTGGAAATGCTTATAATTCAAGTGTATATGCCAACAACTAATGCTGGCGACGACGAAGTAGATGAAATGTATGAACAGATTATGGAGATATTGGAGGAGGAGGGAAAAGGAAGGATCACCACCATAGTAATGGAACAGTGTAGTCGGAGAGGGACAGAAAGATAACATAGTGGGAAAATATGGACTAGGGAAGAGAAATGAAAGAGGGGATAAACTTGTGGAATTCTGCCATAGAAATAGATTGATTGTAACTAATACATGGTTTAAGCATCACCAGCGGAGACTTTACAAATGGAGAAGCCCAGGAGACCAGAGACGATACCAGATAGATTACATACTAGTCAATGAAAGATTTAGAAATAGCATTAAAAATGTAAAAACACTACCAGGAGCAGATATCGATTCCGACCACAACCTTTTGGTGGCAAATACAAAATGTAGACTGAAGAGCGTTAAAAGAAACATAAGAGTTAACAAGAAATGGAACTTAGAGGAACTCCTTAAAAACAAGGAGGCTATTATGACTGAGCTGGAGGAAAGGTTGGGGGAGGGAGCTGAAGAAAATAGGAAGAATGTAGATGAGGAGTGGAGATACATCCATAGCAACATTAAAGATGTAATGGAAAAGAAGGTAGGAAAGATAACGGGTGAAAGAAACAAAAAACCCTGGATCACAGCAGCCATGCTGCAAAAAATGGAAGAGCGGAGAAAGTGGAAGAACATAAACACTGAAGAAGGCCATAGAAAATACAAGGAGTTAAATAATGCTTTAAGAAGGGAAACAGATAAAGCCAGAGAACAGTGAATAAATGAGAAATGCGAGGAGATTGTCGAGTGTGAAAGAATTTGTAGAACAGACCTCATATATAGCAAAGCAAGGGAACTATTCAAGAAAAAGGCAAGAAAGATAGGACGTAAAGGAATCATGAACAAAAGTGGTAAAATAGTCTCGGAGCCAGAAAAATGTAAAGAATGTCTGGAAAGAATATATTGAGGCGCCGTATGACAAAGAAGGAAAGCCAAGAAATATTGGATTAAATGAAAAAGAGGATGTGGAAAAAGATCAGCTAGGATCAAGTATTCTCGAGTCTGAAGTTAAAGGGGCAATTGATGGCATGAAAAGAAGGAAGGCTGTTGGGAGTGATGATATACCAGTGGACGTTCTTAAGGTTTTGGGATCGAAAGCAGTTAAGCAACTAACAAAATTTTTTAACCAAGAATATGATACTGGCATATGGCCTGAAGATTTTTTAGATGTTGTAATGGTACCACTGGAGAAAAATAACAATGCAAAAAGTTGTAAGGATTACAGAACTATTAGTTTAATTTCTCATACAGCTAAAGTTCTAACCAGAATAATAACCAAAAGAATTGAAGGTAAAATAGAAAAGGAGCTGCAAGATAATCAGTTTGGTTTCAGAAGAGGAAGAGGAACTAGAGATGCTATAGGATGTATGAGGATGATGATAGAAAGAGCGCTAGAAGTCAATAAAGGTATGTATTTTTGTTTTGTAGATTGGGAGAAAGCTTTTGACCGAGTGAAATGGGATAAAATGCTGGGTATTTTAAACAAAATAGGAATAGATTGGAAAGATAAAAGACTTCTTAAAAACCTTTATTTTGATCAAAAGATTAGAGTCAGGGTTGAAGGAGAAGAAACAGAAAGTACTTCAATAGGGAGGGGAGTGAGGCAGGGATGTCCTATTTCACCAGCGATATTTAATATTTATGCAGAAACAATAACAGAAGAAGCGTTGATGGAAGAGAAAGGATTTAAGATAGAAGGTGAAAGTATTACCACCATTAAATACGCAGATGATCAGGGCTTAATAGCAGAAGACGAGAAAGAGCTTCAGAAGATGACAGACAGACTAGTGGAGTTTGGCCAACCATATGGAATGAAGATCAATGCCGAAAAAACAAAAGTCATGGTGGTTTCAAAGGAACAAAAAGAATTAAATATAATGGTAAATGGACAAAAATTGGAACAAGTAAGTCGTTTCAAATATCTTGGCAGTATTTTAGCGCAGGATGGAAGTAGTACACAGGACATCAGAAGTAGGATTGCAATGGCAAAAGCAGCATTTAACGAGAAGGAGCTTCTCACAAGCAAGAAAATAAATTTAGAAACAAGGAAGAAATTAGCAAAATGCTACATATGGAGCATAGCTCATTATGGTGCAGAGACGTGGACGATAAGGAGAAAGGAGGAAAAATATTTAGAAAGTTTTGAGATGTGGGTATGGAGGAGAATGATGAAAGTGAAATGGACAGAGAGGAAGAGAAATTAAGAGGTATTAGAAATGGTGATAGAAGAAAGGATGCTAATAAAAACAATCAGGAAAAGAAAAGCAAATTGGATAGGGCACATATTGAGAAGACAGTGTTTACAAAGGACGATCTTAGAAGGAAAAATTAGTGGAAGAAGAGGAAGAGGGAGAAAAAGAATAGGAATATTAGAGAATATAAAGCAGGGATATAATACTTATAGAGGTATAAAAGAGGCATCTAGGGAGAGAGAGAAATGGAGGCAGCGATTCAGTTAAAACCTGTCTTTGGACAGAAGCATGATGATGATGATATAGCACCACCCCCGCATACCGCCCATTAATTGCTGTGAACAGAACTTCTACCTTATGATTACATAGAGCAAGCATATACCTCGATTTATTGCCTCCCTCGCTTTACCACCTTCGTCAGTGATGGGCATACGGTGGCGCTAAATCGGGGTTTGACTGTATTAAAAAATTTTCATTATTAATAATGTATACCTATTTTAATATATTTGCGACAAATTACTGCTAATTATTCCATTTTGGGGATGTGTTCGTATTGAGAACAGTAATAATCTTACCTTCGACCTTTGAGATGCAGGCTGATTTTGGGGGTCCTTTTTCTGGATAAAAGAGCTACTTATATGCCAAGAAATAAGGTAATCTCTTCACAAGGATATTGAGTTTCTCGCAACATACGCTACTATTGACTATGTTACCTTTATATTGCCTAGTGTCTACCATGTTACCTCTTTATGGTAACTATTATAACTAGTGTATTGCCCGTCATAAGAGAGATAAAAAATAATATTCCCTCCCCCACCTCTCTCTCCCTCCCTCCCCCCAGTCAGACATTGTCCCTCCTAGGAAACGGACGTCATTAGCTAGCGCTTCCTCCCTCCTCCTACCCTCACGCAATAATTTCATCCTTCGCCCGTCATGACCACCAAGGCAGCCCTTCAGGAGCAAAACACCCTGCTCATTGCTGAGAATAAGTCCATTTCAGACAAATTAGCTGAAGTTTTGTCTAAGATGGACTGTTACAGCACAGATCTTGCCGAAGCTAAGCAATTATCCGGTCCACAACGGATTGATAGTCTCGCCAAGCTGGAAACGGATTTTAAAAATTTTCGGGAACAGCTTATGAAGGATATTTCGTCCGTGAAATTTAAAGTCTGCCAGACTGAGGACCGTATTTTAAACTTCGACGAGAGACTCGATGATCTGGAGCAATATAGCCGCCGAAACTGTCTCTTCATCCATGGGATCCCCGAAGAGGATGGAGAAAACAGACTGGCAATCGTCGACGAATTTTTAAAGACCACATTAAAAGTAAGTGTCAGTCCGTACATGATGTCCCGTGCCCACCGTATCGGTAAGAAAAATTTCTCCAGACCTCGACCCATGATAGCGAGGTTCCTCAGCTACCTGGATAAGGATACATCTACATTATACCCTGAAAGTCACCTTTTTGGTGGATGGCAGGGGGTGCAGTGCACCAAGGGTCCACAGTTTTCCTACGTTATCTTTTCCTATTATGGTGTCTTATTGCCCCAGGGAAAGACGATCCTCTATATCGCTCCGTTCTACAGTCGATCTCGCGAATCTTATCCTCACTGTCCTGCCTTCCGATATACGTCGGGCTTCTGATAAGTCCTACTACCTCATTCGCTAGTCCTTCCGACATAAATTTTTCCAGTAGTTTAATTCTAGCCTGCAGCCTACGTTCCTCTAACGATGTCCATTTCAAATTTTCTATTAATGATGTTACGCTTTGTTTACTATCGTAATACCTCTTTACAAATCTAGCTGCCCTGCGCTGAACCTTTTCTATCTCGCTAGTGAGTTCCTTTTCGTAGGGATCCCACACAGCTGAAGCATATTCAGCCTGCGGTCGAACCAAGGATAAATAACATAATTCTTTCACTTTTAGGAGCTATTTCGAACTATTCTCCCTATAAAGGCCAGCTTTTTGTTAGCGGCACCTATCAATCTGCGAATGTGAGTGTCCCACGAGAGATCACGATGGATCGTGACTCCGAGATATATAATCGAGTCTGAAACTGGAATCTCTACTCCGTCCAACGAATAATTATTATCCAACGAGATACTCTTGGTTCTCCAGAAGTTGATGACGCAGCTTTTCTTTTGGTTGATCTCTAACTGCCATTCCTTACACCATGCAGAAATAGCTTCTAGGTCATTTTGGAGATACTGGTGGTCTTCCGGATTGCTTATTTCTCTATAGATGACGGTGTCGTCCGCGAAAAGCCTAATTTTACTTATGACTACTGAGCAGATATCGTTTGTATAAATTAGAAATAATGACGGACCAATTAAAATACCCTGTGGAACGCCAGAGACAAACTCCACTAAGTTCGAAGATTTCCCATCTATAACAACCTTCTGCTTCCTATGATTTAAAAATTCCCGGATCCAATTGACGATTTTAGAATTAACGCCTAAGGTTTCTTATTTCTTTATTAACATCCTGTGAGGTACCTTACCAAGGGTTCCCTAAAATCTAAGAAGATGGTGTCGACCTGCGTATTCTTTTCTCCGCTTCTCAGTATACAATTCACAAAAAGACCGAGCTGAGTATCACAAGACCTACCTTTCCTGAAGCCGTGTTGACAATCATTTAACAATAAATTACTATCAAGAAATCACATTATGTTGCTAAAGAGTATATACTCGAGAATCTTACACGATATCGAAATTAAAGAAATCGGCCTGTAATTTTCTGGGTTCTCCTTGTCGCCGCCCTTATGAATTGAGGTAACGTGCGCTAACCTCCAGTCGCTAGGGACCTCTGCGCGAGAAATGGGTTTCTCGAAGATTATCCGAATAAAAGGTGCTATTTCTTCAGCTAATTCCTTTAAAACGCGAGCAGGAATTCCTTCGGGGCCAGTGGCTTTGTTATGTCTGATGGAACTTAATTGCTTTGCTATTCCCACCTCAGAAAATACTATATCGTCCATCAGGCCCTCCCTTATTGCGGGTGCATAATGTACGCAATGGTCGCAAACGGCTGTGAATGCTTTTACAAAATGACCGTTTAACAGGATGGCTTTATCTACGCTATCATGAATAACGGCACCCGAGTCATTACGCAGGGAAGGTATGGTAGGGCCTCTACCTTGGACCTCTCTCACATATGACCAAAACGCTTTAGGGTCCTCCTTCAAATAATTATTTAATACTTTATTCCGGAAGTTAGCAAAAGCCTCGCACATAGTATTTCTCGCTTTAGCGCGATATTTCTTATACGTCTTAACTTTAGTTGCTCTATATTCATCGAATGATGTAGACGGCATATTTCTTATTTTCGCGTGGCTTATACTCTGACGCCTAAGCGCACTCCTAACTTGCTTATTGTACCAACGTGGCTCTTTATTGTGGACCTTCAATTTAATTGGAATGTACTTATCTACATCTACATCTACAAGTTACCCTGCAATTCACCAAGTTGGTGGGTGGCAGGGGGTGCAATGCCCCAAATCCTACCTAAAGATTTTCTAACGCAATTCGAAATTTCCTATTGTGATCTCGTATTGTCCTCGGAAAGAACGAGCCTAGATAACGCTCCGTTCTACAATCGATCGCACGTATTTTATCGTCTCGATCATTTCTACTTATATTCGTTGGTGCTTCAATTATTCCCACAACCTCCTCTTTTAGACATTCCGATCTATATTTCTCCAGAAGTCTCAACCTTGAGTTCAATCTTCGGTCCTCCAGTGATACCCAGTTCAAATGGCTCAATAAAGAGGTGACGCTTTCCTTATGTTCGTACTTTTGTTTTACAAATCTGGCTGCTCTGCGCTGTACTCTATCTAGTTGAATTATGTGTCCCTTCTCGTACGGATCCCATATTCTCGCTGCGTATTCCGATTGCGGTCTTACCAGTGATAAGTAGCATGTTTCACATACTTTCTCTGTAGTGTTCCGTACTATTCTACCAATGAATGCCAGTTTCTTGTTGGCCGCGACTATAACTCGACGAATGTGCATATCCCACGAAAGATCTCGACAAATGGTTACTCCTAAATATTTTACATACTCAGCTTGTCGAGTGCTCATTTCATCTATTTTATACTCGAAACCAAAATCTTTGTTCTTACTTTTCCAGAACGTGACTGCGGCACATTTAGTATAATTAATTTCAATTTGCCATTCTTTGCACCAGGGTTAAGTCTTCACGCAATGACTGATGATCCTCCTGGTATTTTATTTCTTTATATAGAACGGTGTCATCGGCGAAAAGCCTAATTTTACTACGAACAACCTAGCAGATATCATTTACATAGATTAAGAAGAGCAGAGGGCCCAATACACTTCCCTGAGGAACACCCGAAGCAACTTTAACGGGGGACGAGTATTTCCCATCGATGACAGCTACCTGTTTCCTATTCGAAAGGAAGTCTTTCACCCAACCGACAACTTTAGGATTGATACCACATTGTCCTAACTTCGCAATTAATTTCCTATGAGATACTTTATCGAACCCCTTCCTGAGTATTTTTCTCTCCGCATCGCAACAAATCGTCCACGAACAGGCCGATTTGCGTTTCGCATGATCTACCTCTCCGGAATCCGTGTTGGCATCCGCTAATCAATGAATTACTATCTAAATAGCGCATTACAGAGCTAAAGACTATGTGCTCAAGTATCTTGCACGATAATGAAGTTAAGGATATCGGCCTATAATTTTCGGGGTTCTCTCTGTCGCCACCCTTATGGATGGGCGTAACGCGTGCCACCTTACAATCTTAAGGAACTACTCCTTCTCTAATGGATTTCTCGAATATAATTTTCAAATACGGCGCGATTTTAATAGCTAATTCTTTCAATACACGCGCGGGAATTTCCTCCGGTCCAGGAGATTTAATGGCTTAATCGAATGAAGTTGAAGCGCGATGCCATTTTCCGAAAATACCAAATCTTCCATCGAATCGCCCTGATGCATAGGAGTAGGGGATTCACATTCATCGTCGTTACGAGTAAAAGCTTTCTGAAAGTGTTGATTTAATAGGTTTGCTTTCTCCGTACTATCGTGAACTACGTTTCCCGTTTCCGATCGCAGTGACGCAATGGTGGGCCCCTACCTTGAACTTCCCTGACGTAAGACCAAAATGCATTCGGGTTCTCTTTCAAGTTTTCTTGTAAAACCTTCTTTTTATAATTGTTAAACGCATTACGCATTGCTACTCTGGCTATGGAGCGCGCCTCCTTGTATTGCTGCCTTATTATTGCAATCTGTTCGACCGTAGCTGTTGAGGATGTGTTATTTACGCGAGAGTGGAATTTTCTTTGCCGTCGGAGAGCGCTTCTTACTTCCTGGTTGTACCATCTAGGTTCTGCACTATCACGTTTCAGTTTGCTCGGAATAAATTTATCTGTACACTCTCGCATCATATCTCTGAACATGCACCAGGATTCCTCCGCGTCTGCGCTATCGGTTAAATTGCAGAAATTAGTATATTTATTTCACAGAAAAGACCTAAATCTTGTGAAATCGGCTTTGGCGAATACATAAAGCTTTCTTTTAGCCTAAACCTGTTTCCCAATAATTAACTGAAATTCCACGTACACTGCCTTGTGATCGCTTACTCCCTCAGCATCAGATACTTTATTCATACGCTCAGGAAGATTAGTAACAAATAAATCTAATATATTATTAAATCTCGTGGGAAATCTCACTAATTGATACAATGAGTGCTACCGAAAGTTTCTAGTAAAACCTCGCACGATTCATGCTCTCTACCTACGGGATAAAAGCAATTATGGCTCAAAACGATTGACGGAAGATTGAAATCGCCCCCGATTATAATGGCTTTATCTTTATTAGACGAATTTAGCATCGCCACTTGTTTCTCCAGAGAATGAATAGTTTCCTCGCCCGCATTTGGGGGTCTATAAAAAGCGCATATATTTATAGTTTTTGAGTCGCTTCCTTTCACACGACACCAAACACTTTCGATTTCGTCGTCGTTAATCTGTAAAGGGTAACTTTCGTATTTATTGCTAACTGCTATAAGGACTCCACCTCCCGACCGGATACATCGATCTTTTCTGAAGACTCTATAGTCACGAGGAAAGATATCCTGACTGGCTATGTCTGCCGTAAGCCAAATTTCTGTGCCTATAACTACATCAGCACGCAGACTACGAATAAGATGTTCAAATTTGGCCTCCTTCCTGCAAATGCTGCGACAATTAACCGTAATGATTTTTAGTTTTTCGCTATGACTACGTAACGATTCCTCGCGCTCTGCTGAGTTATTATTATTGTTATTATTATTAATATTACAATTATTGTCATTATTTTCTGCCTCCTTATCCTTTCTATTATGTCGACTATTTCTACGCTTGGAATGTATTCTACTGTTACTTAACGTGGCGTTTATAGTGCTATTAATGTCGCACGCATTATCTACGGAACTGATGCATGGAAAATCGTTTATCTCCATATCTTCGATAATTCTGTTACCGCACGGATCTCTTACATTTTCCTTTATTGTGCAGCCAATTAATTCCGTACCTGTAAGCAGCCTACACCCTACCCTACCATCTGATCTACTATTGACGTTCATCTCAACGCTTGCTGAAAAATTACATTTGCTTAAATCTAACCTAAAAAAGCCCTAGAATGCTCAAACACCCTAAGCGCTACCGCCTCCGCAGCCTCGGCAGTGTAGTGCACACCAGAGCCGTTTAGGGATGCCCTACATGAGTACAGGACCGGCCTTAGGTCAAAGAAGTCCACTTCATTGTCTCCACTCCAGAAGTCCCACAGCCTACATTTCAGCCCGACCACTCGTCTCCAAACCACAGAACCGCAGTCCGTCCGAGGAACAATGCTACAGATGGAAAGCCGCACATCAGCACCAGACTTCTCTCGGACAATACACAGAATCAAAACTACAGCCCAGGGTGCTGATGGTATTCCTATAATTATCATAAACAAATTAATACATCTATTACTCCCCGTGCTTACTAACATTTTCAACCACTCCTTATTACAGGGAAAATTCCCATCGCAATGGAAACACGCGTTAGTACGCCCAATCCTTAAGGAATCTCTCACCGCAAACAATGACTATCGACCGATTAGCTTTCTTCCCACTTTATCAAAAGCCCTGGAGCGACTTGCGCATGAACAGGTAGCAGATTTTCTCAACGTTAATCATCTACTTGACTCCCATCAATCTGGCTTTCGGAAGTCACATAGCACCACCACCGCACTAATTAAAATCACCGATGATATACGCAGACACATGGATGACAGAAAACTCACAGTGCTAATATTGCTTGATTTTAGTAAAGTGTTTGACTCAGTAGATAAAGACATACTCCTAGCAAAACTCCGCTGCATGAGATTCTCTTCACCTTCAATAGATTGGTTCTCTTCGTACCTTAGCAACCGTTCCCAACAAGTCATCTCCAACGATTCCTCGTCCTCTTGGCTTAATGCTAACCAAGGCGTTCCGCGGGGCTTAATCTCTATTGTTCTCTGTATTCATAAATGACTGTTCTCAAAACTTACTCCAAGCATCATTTTCGCGGTTTTTTACACCTCTCTTCTCTTCGTAGGTGTTTTCCGCAGTGGGAATTTTTTCTGTGTTAAAACATAACTGATACACAGTTTTTTATGACCCACAACACTAACATTCTTTGGTAATGCTCTGTTATCTACTAACAAATAACTTGTAATTAATATGCATTTTGTTGAAATCTGTATGTAATTAATTTCTCTTATAAATATTACTAATTACTTATATGACGAAAGGGTTAAATGAAAGAAGGGACTACATAGTCTCAATTTCGCCCTAATAATAAAGTCGTTTGTCTGTCTGTCTGTCCATCTCTCTCTCTGCTGTTCCAATCGATAGCTATCCCTCTTTATCTCCGTCTCCTTCTTTACTCCCGTCCTTTTCTAATTCTATACCCCCTTACTCTCTATGTACGTACCTTCCATTCTATCTCCCTCCCTTCCTATCTCCCTCCCCACATCCCCCTCTCTCTTACTATGCATCTATATAGTCGTTTAAATAAGCAAAAGAATCCAAACTAAATTCACGAAAAATCCTACGATAATTTACGGCAATCTATGCACTCGTATATATTACACGTATGCGGGTTGTGACAACAATTGATTCTCGAAGTTTAATAATGACGTGGTTGGCAAGGCAACATCCCGATTAAAAGCCGATATTATTCCAAAATATGTTATTTAAATGTTTAATATGAGAGACTTCGAACCGTAGGCAGAAAAAGATTAATACAATAAGAAACATTAATTTTCCTAAAAAAAGTTTAAATTTGAAGATCGTACGTCAATTCTTTCTAATTTTAATTTCCAAAAAAATTAAAGTCTGCACTTTAAAAAGTCACACTTAATTTTTACATCTGAATCAAATATTCCTGCGAAATTACAACATTCCAACTAATCGGGATGTTTGTTTAAAACGCCTTAAAAAGTGCCATTGATGACGTTACCGTCTCACACAGACCAGACCGACCAGACAGAATGACAGAACTGGAAAACTACATGTAAGACTAGCCGATTTTTCCGTGAAATATGACGTGAGTAAGTATAAAATAATACAATATCTCGGCTCAAAATCGATTAAAATTATTGTATTTTTCCATCAAATCAAGTTTTATGGCAAAGTAATTTGGCTTATCTTTCCTTCAATGGAATAGATAATTTTAAAGTTATCTACTTCAAATCTAATCACGTGCATATATTATGTAAACAAATTTTAAACAACAATATCAATAAATAACACCGTAAATATTTATATTATATTTATTTTAAAAGATTTCCTTATAAACTACATTGCATGTAAAATTTCTTCCATCATTTTCAATTTCATGTTTGTTTTTATAATTTATATGTGCAACTTTAATTACTTCTCCCTTACTAAAAAGGTAATATTCCGGCATTGAAATAAAAGATTTTTTCTTTTGGTCGATCATTTAAAATGACCACAGTCCACACGCAGTTTACTGAATAATTACACAATTCTTATCTGCAATTATTAACGTTGCATATTAAGTTTGTCGTTGCTACAACTATAAATTCGATGCTTCATAAAACCGCGAAGCGAATACCGTGATTCTTTCGTGTATTTGAAGGCTTAATAGATGCTAATTCAATCGGAGACAACAATCCGGGTCGCCTTGGCAACATCCAGAAAGAGTAGGAGAAGGTAATAAAATTTCGACTTAAGTGGAAGACCCGGATTCGATTCCCGGTCATAGCAGACTTTTTTCTCGTTTCAAAATTATTCCCAACTTTACATCTTATGACTGTCTGCATAGGACCTTCGGATCGCTTTATTCCATCAATTTCTTGCTTGGCAATCTCACCATTTGAGAGGGAGGAGTTTTCTTTGATGTATCTCTTCGAGGTGATCCGTTGGGGCAGTTTGATACTAGCTTGGCTAGTTCCGTCCCAATCAAAAAAGCATCGGCATTCAGAAACGAGAAAATTGATCTGCTACGATAGTTCAGTGGTAGAATATCTGCCCAACAAGTGGAAAATCCGGGTTCACTTCCCGGTCATAGTAGACTTTTTTCTCGTTTCAAAATTATTTCCAACTTCACAGCTTATGCCTGTCTGCATTATTCCATCAATTTATTACTAGCATCTGTGGGTATTCCATAACACTGTGACTTTTTTAATTCTATCAACAATTCATTTCTCCAAAATAATCCGATAACAATTTTAATGAGAGCTGCGTAGTTTTACTTCGTCCGCAAGAATATTTACTGGCTATTTCAGAGTCCCAAAAAATTTCCTTAAAGATTAATTGTTACTAGTAGCTGATCGAAAGGAATGATGATGTTTAACAATGTGGTAGGTCATTGTCAACTCACTTGCTATAGTAAGATGATCCTCCATTGGATTTTTCACATGAAAGTACTGCGTAATATTTTGTGATGCGCTAACATTTCCAACGCAAGTCGATTTGACTTTATGCTTTTCTGTATTAATTTCGTCGTTTACATCAGATTTGCCGCCGTGACTAATGTTTATATAGAGTTGCACATTTTACACTCCACTTCGTGATCATTTCTTCCTTTCTTGATAAATCTCCATTTTTTAATCTATTCTTCATTAAAGGTACATTTTCTCTTCGGCATTTCCGCTGAGGGGTTCTGTAGAAATTATTGTCGATTAAAATTTTAAAAATCACAGAATATTCGGTAGCTTATGTACAAAATACGCAATATTTTCGACCATCAGATTCAAAAGAATTTTGATAAATTAATGTAAACTTGGACTTAAAGTTTATAAAAAAATTATAATAAACTTTCTTTGTGAATGAAAATATCTGTACTGATTTGAGTATCAATAACGATCATAACACACAAGATATTTACATACCTGTAAAAAATAAAGCTATTGAACATCTAAGGCGATAAACTTGAACAACACTTGTTAACGCGGCGCGATACTATAACGAAAAAGTGGTATATTTTTAATATCACGCTAATATTATTTGCAGAGATATATGATTACTCGATATTTTTGAAAGTGTATTTACTGATGTCGAGTAGTTTCCTGACCCCCTTAATCACTTCACTGGATATACGGCATACGCTTTATGGTACGGTTTTAAATGCCCACCGTAGTTCCGGCTACCGGTTTTAAATTGGGTATTTAAATAGTACACGTTTTTATTATAATAAATTCGCAAAACTGATGATCTAGTAGACTTTCAAATAACATACATTTAGCAGTAAAAACTATATACCGGAGGACAAGAACTCGCTACCGCACAAGTCAATGGTTCGCCAACGACTGCATATGATCAACCAAAGGAAGTCCTAAACTGAAACGCAGACGCCCAAATGCCAGAAAATTAACAACAGAGATCGGTGCATGTTTGTGTTATGAGTGAGACTCTAGAAGCAGACCAGAAAACTATAAGCATTTTCACAGACAGGAGTTACGATTGATCTCCGCTTGAAGACTAAAGCAACAATAAGCCCATAAGGTCATCCAATTTTAATCTTGCTTGCAGCATGCATCCAGAGCGATTTTCTGACGTTCATCGCACGTTACATCTTTCCCAGTGTGGCTCAGAACCTTCAAGGCGCGGGGCCCTGGTCGACTGCACACCCAGCCTCCGTCAAAGATTATCATTAATAGTTTAAATTTAATTTTTAGCACCACCATTCCTACTTTTATCGATTACATCTTACAAGTTACGCTTCATGCTTACAAGAAAAAAACCGGGACATTTATGCGTCCCGAAAAAAATATTCGGGACACTGGAACAAAACTCTGAAAACTGGGACCAATCCCGGGAAACCGGGACACCTGGTCACCCTAGTCTAGATAATGGATAAATAAATAATATTGAAAAATATAGAATGCGTTACATGCGCCAAGCGTCACTATACGCAACAGTAAATAATAAAGTTCTAATTTCTTTATAATATTATACAAATACAAACACACCAATTTATTATTGTCTCTTATCTAATTATAATCATGATACAATCTTATTTTATTTCAAAATTCATCAAAACTATACTGCTATCAAGGTTCAAAAAACGTTATAATATTAGAAACATTATTTTTGCAACTTGCAACACTCTATGCATTGCAATTTCCACATTTCGACTCCCCACTCAGCGCCGTTCAGACTCCACTGCCGCCAGGCCTTGACAGACACGCTTCGGACGTAGATCTTGATCGCATATATTCGTATATCATCGTGACGCGCGAGTGCAGGAGTGATTGAAATATTTCTATGCCGGGTGTCAGGCCCGGGCGCATCTACCTAATACGTAAATAGGTATGTACACAGCAGGCACACTAACAAGTTTTGTAAGTCTCCACATTACATTATATTAAAAATATAATATTAATAAATGCTCTTGATGGGCCGCCGAAATCGCAACCCCCCAGCATTTGCCTACCACGCTTAGGCGAAAAAACTGTACGTTATAATTAAAACCAAGTTTTACAATTCCAAGTTAACCTGTCAAATGTCCTATATTGAGGAATTTCCGTGACGAAAAGTTATGGATTAAGGAAATTCTTTCAATATCTACTCGAAAATGTGGGTTTATTTGCATAACTGCACACAATTTTTGCCCAGCTTTAACACTCTGACCAGTAATGAGGGGTAAGGGATCTACATTCCATTCCGAAGCGGAAGAATTTTCCCACAAGCGGTAGATTGATTGAACAAGTACGTCGGAAGGGACAAAAGAAGGAATTTCGGAGGAAAAAGATAACAGCTGCAAGGCTTATGATAATACTTAGTAGCTATGACCACGGCAAGAGGAGGTTACAGGTGCCGCTAAGTCATACGTCATTGGGAGGTCCTCCTGATCAAATTGGAATACGAGAAAAACGAGAGCAATGTTGACGTCGATTCTGAACCGTGTAGCTCTGTGAACATCTGACACACGTGAAAGAATGTAACAGTGGTAAGGCCAACCGGACTGAGCGATAAGTGTCTTTTACGTTTACATATTCAACTCGTGCCACAACTTACAGTGATTCAGATAGTCCCTAATTAAAAGGGTAACTTGGCACTCTTTAATTGCTAGTCCCCATTTGTCGTGAATTCGCTCGATGCAGTCGTCAAGAATTAGCTATTATCGGAAGTAGTGGCAAATAGTGCCGAGAAGATGGAAGAAACGTATATCATTTTTTTATTGTTCCCTGATTCGAATACACTGGATAAATGGAACCAGTAAATGAAAAGCCCCAGTTTTCAGTTATAATAATATGATTGCAGAGAAGTAAGATACTGGAAAAATGTATTAATTTACATGCAAAGTCTTACTTCGTTGTTAGAGAATTGGGAGAGTAAGTTGATTGGATTGATGCTTAATGGTTCGCCCACAATATTATTATTAACGCCTGAAGATTAACTCTCTATTGTCATGATGCAACACAAAATCATAAAATTCGCTAGGGACATAAATTATCCCAAAAAGAAAAGGATAACAAACGCCGAAATGATGATAGGTCGAAAATTCGAGAGAGATGTAGTTCAGAAGGCCTAGTTGAAGTTACGGAGATAATTCCGTATAGAAAGACACGGCCAAGATGATGAAATGCTTAACGTGAAACCAATTGGAGTTAGTGTAATTGAGTGAGTGTTGCGGAGAGAATTGTGTAGAAAAGATCGGGCTTGCACAATTTAGGTTTTTTCAGGGAGACCGTTGTTAAAGCCACAAGTAAAAATAAATTTTTGAAATATTTATTAAAATAAAAGGCGCTAGGATGCTGCGAATGAATTACCCCAGCCCTTTCTACCCTGAAAGAAATCCACCTGCAATGCGAACAAGTTACATAAAATAACCGGAACTCATTTGACCCATTGATAATCTCCTTCGTTAGGTTTTTTCACCCCAATTATATAGAGCGAGTCTATTGTCAGCTATTAGGAAGCTCACCCCTAGATTGCTTATTTTTCGAAGAATCATTAGGGATTATAATATAAAATTGAAAGTTATTACTGAATTATTTACCTTGTCCCATGAAATGCCTATTTCTAGCTGTGGGTGAATTCTCCGTCCGCTGCTTCTTTCACCATCCGCAAGGCAATACATTAATACACTCCAAGCTCAAAGGCTAAGCATGAGTCGGTCGAGAGGTGTTTTGAGCACTAAGGGGTGTTTTAGAGAGGAAGGACTAAAGAGGGAGAGGGTTGGGAATACGTGTGTTGGTTTACGACAGTCACGAACTTTCTGAGAAATTTCAGGTAATAGGGAAACTTCTATCGTGAAGTATGACAGTAAATATTTCCTCTTGAATGACTTTGAATATTAAAAATTTAGTGATTGGCGAAGTGATCTGATTTCCTAATTAACTCATTTATCGAAATGTCTTAGTTTCAAATTGGCAAAATATGTCGTTCCGATATCCAAGAAAATAGTTACAAAAAGTAGATAGGTACGTGTTTCGAATACAAAGCAGGCGTCGTCAGTGGTGATTCATCTAATATCCACAACAACATATTATTCGAAACCATTGAGTTTATTTGTCAAAATCCCACTGTCTCCACAAATGTTGAAATATCATTTACCAAACATTCAAAATGATTTAATCCAGATAACAGTCACGGAAAAAATTCCTATATGAAAGTTTATTTTACACTTTTCTTAGGATAAATAAGTAAATACACTTCCGTATGCGAGCAAGTTTATCTTGTACAACCATCGCTGTAAATATTTCTAGCTCGTAGTAGTATTTATACGAAAAATGTTAAAGTTCTTGGACGCCAAAGTTATTTTTAAAAATGAAGGGCGGATACAGAAAGACGTCGATTTTCACACTGTACGCGAAAGTAAATCATAATTGCCCCGAGAATCGGAATGTTACACGAGGTCAACGTCATGAATGGTCCTAGGTGTGATCCAGCTTCTTTCTCACATCCTAATGCAGTTACATCACTTTTTCCTCCATTTCTCATCTTCTTCCTCTTTCACATTCCTTCGCCTTCCATTGCTTTATTATACTTCTCACTCTAGATTCGGTCCTCTGTCTCTATGACCCTTGACATGAGTCAATGTATGAATCTAGGTTGTATGCACATTTGTATGTCACTAACGAGCTCGAGTAAGAATGCGATAATATAAAAGTGTAGTTTTTTAAATCTAGGTTTATTTTAGTAAATAGTTTTTGTTTTTATTGTTATTATATTTGGATCTTTTAACTTGTAATATGTTTTATTGTCTCATTTTATAATTATCTGATTTCGCGATTTCCAGGTATATTTAGGTACACATCTAATATATTTTCTTTCTCTCCGAATAGGTTTCTGCGGATTTTTCACAAATCCCTTCGAGCGAGTGAAGCGAGCGGAGGGCAGGTGGACGCGCATAACGCGAAAGGGCAGAGATCATACTATTAACGAATCAACGTTTTATATTTACTAAAAAGTAACGAATATAAATGCTTCATAATTGTAAATTCCAAGAAGTAAAAATACATTTAGGGCATAAAATAGTTGTCTAGAGCAGCGGCTTTCAAACTTTTTGGGCTCCGGAGCCATTTACATGCTTAAACATTTATGCGGAGCCCCAATGATCCACTGTTTGTGTGTGTTGTACCTATCGATGTTGGCCGCATTAGACCTCAAAATTTTGGGAATATATTTATTAACTCATGTGGTTTTATTCATAAATAATAACAGTCAAATCATTTACTTGTACGATACATTTTATTCAGACATTAAAACAACATTTTTTATAAGAAAAATTACTGCATTTTGTCCAAAATTAGAAACGATCATTATTTTTAGTGAGAAGAGTGGGCTTGCTTTCTATTCTTACAAAGTTAACAGAAGAAAGTTGGATTCACAAGTCTGCTTCTGCATCCAGTCTGTTGCGGTATTTAGTTATGGTTGAAGCGTATAATGAAAATCCGGCCTCACACAGATAAATAGTGGTGAAAGCAAGGAGTATTTTTACAGCTTTCTTCGATAACTGTGGATATTCTTCTCTGATACGGCACCAAAATTTCAGAATTGGTAGTTTCTCAAAGGTTAGTTGTATTGAGAAATCCAAAATCATGTCAATGAATATTTCGTACTCTGTTATAGTGAATTCTTTTGGCCTTTCTCGAAATTTGAATGGATTTTTAACACATAAATAATTTTTCAACTTCTCGTCTTGGTCATCTGGGAAATACTGCTTCACCGAGTTATGCATGTCTTCCAGATGTTGAGGAATTTCGTCACACAACATCAACATACCAGATTCTTCAATGTCGCCATCAGTCTCGTCAAATAAGTCCTTAAGTATTAGGAAGCTGTCAAGTTCACGTTGGCGGATGCAAGTGGTCCAAAATTCTAATTTCCGCTTAAAAGCTCGAATTTTGTCACTGGCTGTGAACACTGATACCTTTTTTCCTTGAAGTGACAGATTCACTACGTTTATTTTTGTGCAAATGTCCGCTAAGTATCCAAGCCGAAACAATCATAGCTTGTCTGTCAGTCGTTCTTTTAAGTAAAACCGGTGTTTTATGAAGAAAGAAAGCCCGCAGCTCAAACAGTCACACAGCGAGACAGCCATCGTACTTCGGTATGGAGCAGTAAGGCTTTATGAATGCTTCCCATCTCGTCGCACAAAATATTAAAAAGCCGTGTTTTAAGGGGTCGAGATTCAACGAAATTTATGATTTTTACGGCCTATTCAAGGACATTACTGAGCGAAATTGGCATTTGTTTTACTGCGAGCGCTTGGCAGAGCCCCTGGAGATGTCATGCGGAACCCCAGGGCTCCGCGAAGCACTGTTTGAGAAACACTGGTCTAGAGTAATGTTTAAAAAATAAATATTCATTAATATTTCATTTCCTCATAATTTTTTCATGTGCAAAACTTTTGCTACTTTCTGGAATATCCAATTACTTTCATTTTATAACTGTTTTACTTAGTATTGCATGGAAAGGATTCATTAGCATTTTGGCATGTTTAAAAAAAATGCACTTGTAGTTTCACATTGGCGTCTGTCTGTATGTGCATTTGCTTAAATTGTAATTTTGAAGAAACCGTAAACAACAGATAGCTAAAACTTGGAGAGAAGATTTCTGTGCTGCTGCCACCTGTTTTCTTTTTATATTTGAGTTTTGAAAATCTAGAAGTTCGGATTGGGGCTCATTAAACTTTTTTATATATCTCCAAAGGTGTAAAAGCTGGAAACCTGAAATTTTGTATTTAATTTTCCACATTAATGCTATTTGGAACTTAGAAAATTTATTACACGGTTTTATTATATTGAAATATATATTTATTATAGTCATCAAATACAACCTTCATGGCAATTGAAGCAATAAAGTTCTTTTACAAATACGTAAATACGTTAATTTTCCTTTCTTGCGCAAAAGCGCTCTGCAAGTAAAAAAGAATGAATAACTTACGACGAAGGAATGAACTTGAATCTAAAGATTACGTTGCAATTACTTAAGTGAGGTATGTTTTAAATAAATTTTCGATTGCTTTACTTATTTATACCTATGAAGGTATAAAAAAGATGGCTGAAACTTTGAATGTACATTTCAACATCGATGCCACTTATACTTTAAAAGTTTCGAGTATTGAAGACTTTAACCCTAGAATAGTAACGCTATTTTTAGGCAATTATTGGTAACGCTGCGTCAATTTGACTCAAACTTGGAATAAGGAAATATCATTAAAAATTGTTTTAACCCATTTATGCCCAGAACTTTTTCTTAAAAATATTCATGAAATTACTTTAATCGCTTCAGAATGATTTCCTGAGGACTATAAAATAACTAAAAAAATCTTTTACTTCTGATTTCGGAAAAAATGGATGGGTCGTTAACGACCCGCTGGGCACTTGTCTGGGAAACAGGATAAAAATTCGAAAAAAACAATTTTTCTTGAAGATAATTTATTTTTCGTTATTACAGGGAAAAATACAGGTTCAGGAAATTCTGGCTGGTCACGAAATAATAATTTGTTACAGTAAAATCATAATTAGAATAAAACTTACTAAACATCATAAACAATCACATATCAAACTAGAAATCACTTATTTATACGAATTAAACTAAAACTTCTCTTTACAATGATGAGTATGCAAAGTGAAGTGCGTAATTATAAGCATACAAATTGAAAATAACATACAAATTAAAGCAAATAACATACATAAAGCAACATAAATAGGCATACAATTAAAAGTAAGCGCAATTTAGCATGTATTTCCACTAGTTTTAATATATCCATGGTCCAACCATACTGGTTGAAACATATCCATGCAATGAGATCGCAAAACTACCTATGTCATCTCATTCCGTGTGATACGATTCAAGGAAGGCATCATGAAGGGAAACTTCACACCTGCGGCAGGATTTCACCGTTTTGCTCTTGCAAACTGCACATCGACGCCTTGTTTGGTTGTTAACAATCAAAGGCCCTCCATGACTATCTCGCATGGGTTTCGCCACTACGTTTGAATTCTTCAGTCCCCCATATCCATTAGAAAGCGTGCCATATTTTTCTAAAAGAGCCTTTGCAGCAGATCTTCTGATGTTCAATTCATCCAATGATAGTCCATGTGACCGACTCAAAATCCACTCGTTATTCATCGCTACGTCCAAGAGCCAAAGAATGATAGGCATATACCATTTTTTGCCCTTAATAGAGATTCTCAGGTCTGCAATGTCCATGAGGTACACACCACCCATATTCCTATTGTACTCAGAGAAAAGGTACGGCTGCGGTGCCTTGATGTTCCCTTGAGCCACACTGGCATTCACAGTATGATACATAGATACACATCCACCATCATAAATCTAATGAGAAAGAGAAACAAAAATTGAGAAGCAAGAGTTGGTACAGGCCAAGACAACAACAAAATATGAGATAGATACAAATTGTTGCAGCAAAAATGATAATGAATGACAATACATAACCAGCCTCCATGATGCAGTAGAGAACAATATTTATATCACAGTGAGTTAAGAAAATAATTAGAGACATACTGGCATTCAGAGTAGGATATGTAGATACACATCCACCAGCAACAATCAAAAGTGAAAGGGAAACAAAAATTGAGAAGTGAGAGTTGGACACAAACAGAGACCAGAACAAAACATGAGATGGAACATAACCAGCAAGAATAATACAATGAATATACCCTTGTATTTTATTTTTTCAATAGATAGCTGCTTGGTATTTTTTTGTCATCTTATTTCATTCTATTTTGATGATTATCTTATTGCATATTGACAGTAATATATGATTATTATTTGATTTTATATTTTTAATTGTTATTTTTTAATTTTTTTATGATTATTTTCAATTAAATATTTTCCACAGCAATATCTATGGTGTGGGCCATACAACAAAAATGAAAAGTAACACCAATATAGAAAAAAACAGAGAAGTCATTAATAAATGACAATACATAATTAGTCTCCATGGTTCAGTAGAGTGCAATAAATTTACATAACACAATGAGAAAAGCAAAACAATTAGCACCACACTGTCCCTCATAATATGATCACTTATTCTCTTGTTCAGTTGGTCACTCTGTCTCTAACATTCAATATTTCAGCTGTTTCTTCAGCCAGTTCAACTACATTTGGTAGAATTGCTATACGATAATTTTATAATAAAATGGACTATTTGTCCTTCATAGTATTTGATTACAAAGCCCATTTTAAAAGGGCTAAATCATCTAGTACCTATAATGATGAACAAAATGAAGTCATTGATGATTAAATGAGCCATTCACTCATGCAACACACAACATACTTCTACCTCTACATACAAATATTCTACTACACATCTCATTTGATCACCCTTCACCCAGATATACACATGCACATGCATCTAAACATTCCCATCCCAATCCATCCTTCACCAAGACAAATTTTCACACACCAAACTATTACTCTTACTCTCTTCAGTCTACTATTACTAACCCCCTAAGTCTACTATGCATATTCTCCCACGTCTACTATGCCTACTTTGCTATGTCTGCTACTCCTACATATTCCCCTAAGGTCATGCATTGATAAATGGCACATGCAAATCACTATAATACTTATACCAATGTAGGACATATCACTAACACAAATATCACCATAGTACAAATATCATCATAATACAAATATTATTATAGTACAAATAACACTGTAGCACAAATATCATCATAGCACAAATATCACTGTAGCGCAAATGTCACTGTAGCACAAATGTCACTGTAGCACAAATATCACCATAGCACAAATATCACCATAGCAAAAATACCACTGTAGCACAAATATCACACTAGCACTCATGCCACAGCCATACACCTATCACTAACATGCATTTCACTGTAATACACTGATAAATGCATATCCCAATTCCCCAATTTTATTAACTTGCATAGCATTGGTGTTCCTGCAAAAAAAATTCGAAATTACTTTTAAGAATCTGAATAATCAGCACACCTAAAGTTATGAAAAAATTCTTTACTTTTGTATTCGTGAGTCATTGTTTGCATGATGACAATTCTAAAGTAATAGAACTGAATACAATGACTGTAGAAAGTAAATATCACATGGGCATTTAAATGATGAAAATTGTATTAAGTGCCAATTTACATATGCAGAAATAAAAGCATACAGTAAATGGAGATTAAAAAAACATTAATACAATTTGCTGGCCTTGGTAGATGGGTGATTGGCATGTATAACTCCCAATACAAGGGTTGCAGGTTCGAATCCTGTTGAGGGCATTGTCGTATGTGCTCGTCAGAAATCTATTATAATGCATTTAATTGGGGAAACCTGTTTGCATTAAAGAAATTATTATTACTATTATTATTAAAATTTATGCAAAGTAGTATGATTAGTCTGAATTAATAGCATAGCAAGACAGAATACTAAATTGATTGACATAATTGAAGCCTATATTTGCTTTCATTTAAGAAGCGTTTGCACATCAGATGGACAAGCAAAAAACAAAAATGAATATCCACCATCCAAAACTAAGATCGGGCACTTTAATTAGGCTATTAATTTCATTATAGACATTTTGGCATCAACCATTTTATTTTAGCCATGCACAACTTTTGATCATATAAAATAACCAAGTTGCCATCTCGGACAGAATCTAACTTGGAAATTATAAAAGAGGAAATAATGAATAGGTCTGCAGTTTCAGATGAAATCTCAACCCACGAATGTCATTCACATAATTATGAAAATACAATTTGTTATTATTCTTAATATTGAATCTAAAAGGTATATTTTAAGATACTATCAGACAAAACTTTAAAACAGTAAGTTATTCTATTTAATATTACTTAATTTTGTCAATACAATACAATACAAGGGTATATTCATTGTATTATTCTTGCTGGTTATGTTCCATCTCATGTTTTGTTCTTGTCTCTGTTTGTGTCCAACTCTCACTTCTCAATTATTGTTTCCCTTTCACTTTTGATTGTTGCTGGTGGATGTGTATCTACATATCCTACTCTGAATGCCAGTATGTCTCTAATTATTTTCTTAACTCACTGTGATATAAATATTGTTCTCTACTGCATCATGGAGGCTGGTTATGTATTGTCATTCATTATCATTTTTGCTGCAACAATTTGTATCTATCTCATATTTTGTTGTTGTCTTGGCCTGTGCCCACTCTTGCTTCTCAATATTTGTTTCTCTTTCTCATTAGATTTATGATGGTGGATGTGTATCTATGTATCATACTGTGAATGCCAGTGTGGCTCAATTTTTTTTCTATTCTCATTGTAATAAAAATATTGTTCTCTACTGCATCATGGAGGCTGGTCATGTATTGTCATTCATTGTCGATTTTGATGTAATAATTTCTCTGTTCCAATTTTTTGCCTGCTAGTCAACATTATGCATGTATATTATATACACTATTATTTTACAATTTAATGCTCATGTTTCCTGAGGATACATTTTTGTAGATGAATGTTAGCTAAATATTTAGCCACTTTATATAAATATAATGGAAATAAGATTCATGGCACAAATAAAATGGTAAAAGGCAAAAATTTCCAAATGCTGTATTATGTATATCATTCCAACTACCTTCCTTATGCCTTCCTTGAATTGGCTTCACCAATTGTTTATTTTATTTTTCTTTTCCTGACTTCAGTTTTTGTTTTTACCTATGACAAGGGTCACTGCAATTTTTTTGCATACCCGATCTGTGTGAGTGTGTGTGTGATTGTAGGTCACTGGCTTGGATAAGTCTCCCGTAAACCTGGATGTCAACCTGCAGTCCCTGGCGCTGGCCCTAAAAAGCCTGTAAACAGCAAGTGGAGTGTTTGTTTGTTTGAGTGAGGTTTCTTTTACTCTTTCTCTTTTATTTTTCTCCCTCTTTCCTTCTCTTTGAGAGTTTCTTAACTTTAGATTTAGTATGGCATTTGGAGATTTTTACCTTTTACCACTTTATATAAAGTATGATATTGAAAATTTATTGAATGTCGAAGATTTAGTAGCTAAATATTTAGCCACCAAGTATTAAAGGGTTAAGTCACTGTTAAAAACTCTCTATTAGTTACATTTATTTATTTTATAGATGTTATCACTGTTCTTGTTTTTATTAACTTAAGGCTGTCTATGGAAGGTTTTGCCGGATTTCCTTCTGTATACGGCAGTGTTTCTCAACCAGGGGTTCGCAGACCCATAAAGGGTCCACATGTTATTTCTGGGCATTTTGACTAATATTTCCAAGAGAAATAATGGGGCTATTAATGGAAAATTTATAAACTATTTATGGGGAGGGGGTCCATAAAAATTGTAGGACTCCATAAGAGGTCTGCAGCTCCAAAAATGTTGAGAAACACTGGTCTATGGCAAATGTCAGACAAATGCCATCCCCCGAAGAAAAGAGAAAAATGAAAATTGTACTGTCAAATGGTTTAAATATTTGTGTGTAAGTAACAAAGTAATATGTAGATTTGATTGTACAAAATGGAATTTATATGATAAGGTAAATAAAGTACATTTTTCTTTCTATTTAAAATTTGTTTGCTTTATATCTATTGCAAAAAAGATGTATATAATTTCATATTTCATTGCAAGTCACATTTGAAAATGGAAGTTAGTAAAACTTGAATGTGTATATATTTTATCTCTTCACTGGAAAAACATAAGAAATATATAGAATAAGTTGTCATTCGTTCTTATAAAACTGATTTATGCCATAATTCAGGCTATAATATACTAGTGGAAGGTGCCTGCATTATGTAAGCATATCGTCTCAACTTGAAAAAACATTCATTTTTAGAGAGACATTTCATCATTACAAATATTTTTTTAATTCTAAATATTTCACCTCAGCAGCAATTTTCGTTTTTCCCTTATGTAAAAATAATACAATAAAACAATCCCAAAATGTTGCAATTTTAAATATTTTACACTTTCTTCATTATATCCTAAATGTTATATATATGTTATATCCTCCTCTGTAAGAGTCGTTGATATATAATGATAGGAGGATACTAATGTTTAGGCACTTCCAGATGTGCTGGAGATTCAAAATTTTTTTCTTAGGTAGGAATTTGTGCAAAACCGACTAGATAAAACGAAAATCATGAAAAAGTGAAACAATGCGGCTGCTAAAAATTCGCAATTGTTTAAACAAATTTTCAGGGTTTAGGCATTTCCGAATGTGCTACAGAGCTGAAATTTTTTTTTAAGGTAGAATTCTTAAAAAAACGAAATAGGGATTATACAAATTTTGATATTTTAATTTGTTTGGCAGTTAAAAATTCTTAAAGGTTAAACAAATAGATAACTGTTTACGTTCTACGGGATGAGCTAGGAAGCTAAAATTTTCAAATTATTTACAGAGTAGTAAATTTGCACAAATTTACATTTCAATTTTACCATATATGAATTGCGGCGGCCGTTAAAAATTATTTAAATTTAAACAATTAGAAAAATATTATTTTACTTCTAGAAGTGCCACAACTTTAAACTTTGGCTAAAATGTGTAGCATCAGTACCTTATAATGAAGAAAGTGTAAAATGTTTAAAATTGCAACATTTGGGGATTGTTTTAAACTATTATTTTTACATGTGGGAAAAAAGAAAATCGCTGCGGAGGTGAAATATTTAGAATTAAAAAAATATTTGTTGTGATGAAATATGAAAAATGAATGTTTTTTTATGTTGAGATGATATGCTTGCAGAATGTAAGCACGTGCAAAACCAACCAGAAAAAACGAAAATCTTAAAAAAGTGAAACAATGCGGCTGCTAAAAATTCCAAATTGTTTAAACAAATTTTCAAGGTTTATCTATTTCCGCATGTGCTACGGAGTTGAATTTTTTTAAAAGTAGAATTCTTAAAAAAACGAAATAGGGATTATACAAATTTTGATATTTCATTTTGTTTGGCAGTTAAAAATTTTTAACGTTTAAACAAATAGATAACAGTTTAGATACTACGGGATGAGCTAGGAAGCTGAAATTTTGACATTATTTACACAAATTATTTTCACAAATAAACATTTCAATTTTACCATATATGAATTGCAGCGGCCGTTAAAAATTATTTAAATTTAAACAATTAGAAAAATATTATTTTACTTCTAGAAGTGCTACAACTAAAAAATTTGGCTAAAACGTGTAGCATTAGTATACCATAATGAAGATAGTGTGAAATGTATAAAATTGCAACATTTGGGGATTGTTTTAAAATACTATTTTTACATGTGTGAAAAACGAAAATCGGAGGTGAAATCTTTAGAATTAAAAGAATATTTGTAATGATATGATATGAAAAATGAATGTATTTTATGTTGAGATGATATGCTTGCAGAATGATATATAGACGTTCCTTACAGAGGAGGAGGAGGATATAACATAATATATGGGAGGATACTAATGTTTAGGCACTTTCAGATGAGCTGGAGATTCGAAATTTTTTTCTTAGGTAGGACTTAGTGCAAAACCAACTAGAAAAAACGAAAATCTTCAAAAAGTGCAACAATGCGGCCGCTAAAAATTCGCAATTTTTTTTTAAATTTTAAGGTTTATGTATTTTCGAATAAACCACGGAGTTGAAATTTTTTTATAAGTAGAATTCTTAAATAAATGAAATAGGATTATACAATTTTTGATATTTTACTTTGTTGGGCAGTTAAAAATTTTTAAATTTTAAACAAATCGATAACTGTTTAGGTACAACGGTATGAGCTAGGAAGCTTAAATTATCAAATTATTTACAGAGTAGTGATTTTGCACAAATAAACATTTCAATTTCACCATATATGAATTTCGGTGACCGTTAAAAATTATTTAAATTTAAACAATTAGATAAATGTTTTTTCGCTTCTTATTGTGCTACAATGTTAAAATTTGGCATAAATGTGTGGCATTATTAACCCAATGTAGAAAACGTATATAATTCCTAAAATTGCAAATATTAGCGATTGTTTTACTCCATTATTTTTCCACAAGGAAAAAACGAAAATCGGTCCCGAGGAGAAATATTTTGAATTAAAGAAATATTTCTTATGATGAAATATCTCTCTGAAAAATTAATGTATTTTCAAGGTGAGATGATATGCTTGGAGAATGCAAGCGCCTTTTACTAGTATGTTATATCCTCCTCTGTAGGAGTCGTCGATATATAATGATATCATTATATATAGACGATTTTTACAGAGGAGGAGGATATAACATACTAGTAGTTGGTGCTTGCATGCTGCAAGCATTTCATCTCACCTTGAAAAAACATTCATTTTTCAGACAGACAAATGGTCTTTTAATTCTAATGATTTCACCTCCCCAGCGATTTTCGTTTTTCCCACATGTAAAAATAATAGTTTAAAACAATCCCCAAATGTTGCAATTTTAAAGATTTTACACTTTCCCCATTATGAGGTACTAATTCTATACATTTTAGCTAAATTTTAAAGTTGTAGCACTTCTAGAAGTAAAATAATATTTTTCTAATTCTTTAAATTTAAATAATTTTTAATGGCCACAGTAATTCATATTTGGTAAAATTGAAATGTTTTTTGTGCTAATTTACTACTTTGTACATAACTTGAAAATTTCAGCTCCATAGCTTATACCGTAATGTCTAAATAGTTATCTATTTGTTTCAACTTAAAGAATTTTTAACTGCCAAACAAATTGAAATATCAAAATTTTTATAATCCCGATTTCGTTTTTTTATGAATTCTACTTATAAAAAAAAATTAACTCCGTAGCACATGCGGAAATACATAAACCATGAAAATTTGTTTAAACAATTGCGAACTTTTAGCGGCCGCATTGTTGCACTTTTTCAAGATTTTCGTTTTTTCTAGTCGGTTTTGCACAAAATCCTACCTATGAAAAAAATTTCGAATCTCCAACTTTTCCGGAAGTGCCTAAACATTAGTATCCTCCTATATGTTATATATCATTACATATCGACGACCCTTACAGAGGAGGAGGAGGAGGATTTAACATACTAGTAGAAGGTGCTTGCATACTCCAAGCATGCCATCTCACCTTGAAAAAACATTAATTTTTTAATTCGAAATTTTTTCTTAGGTAGGAGTTTGTGCAAAATCGACTAGAAAAAACGAAAATCATGAAGAAGTGCAACAATGCGACCGCTAAAAGTTCGCAATTGTTTAAACAAATTTTTAGAGTTTAGGCATTTCCGAATGTGCTACGGAGCTGAAACTCCTATATGTTATCATTATATATCGACGACTCTTACAGAGGAGGAGGATATAACATATAGGAGGATACTAATGTCCAGCCCAAACTACAAAAGCCACAGAGCTGAAAGTTTCATTTTTTTTAGATATGATGAAGAAACCTTCAGATAAAATGAGACTTCTTACCTAAGTGGCATGAGTTCGACTCCAGAAATTCCGAAATTTGCGTTTTTCCCATAAGAAAAGCATTGCGCCATTTTTGTAAATTAATTTTGGGCACTTTCCGGTAAGCTAGAAAGATGAAATTTTCAGTGTTGCTAGAAGGCCGCAATATCTATTAGGAATTATTGTCACTTCTGCTTACAGTGTCTTGGATTCGACTCCAGAGACCCCGGAATATCTCCAATATGTTTGCATGGGAAAACGCAATCAAGTGTGTAGACCAATCTAATAGGTTTAGGAAGCAGAAATTTTGCAAGATTATAGAACTTTTCTCAAAACCAACTATAAAAACCAAAAAAATTAAAATTGTAAATTTTAGGGGTTGTTTTAACCCCATTTGAAAATTAAAGTTTAATAATTTTTTAGGTACTACGGGATGAGCTAGGAAGCTGCAATTTTCAAATTATTTACAGAAGAGGGCATTTGCTCAAATAAACATTTCAATCTCTCCATATATATATTGTGGCAACCGTTAAAAATGTTTAAATTTTAAACAATTAGAAAATTGTTATTTTACTTCTAGAAGTGCTACAACTTTAAAATTTGGCTAAAATGTGTAGCATTAGTACCTTATAATGAAGAAAGTGTAAAATGTTTAAAATTGCAACATTTGAGGATTGTTTTAAACTATTATTTTTACATGTGGGAAAAACGAAAATCGCTGCGGATGTGAAATCTTTAGAATTAATAGAATATTGGCAATGATGAAATATCTGTCTGAAAAATTAATGTTTTTTCAAGATGAGATGAAATGCTTGCAGTGTGCAAGCACCTTCTACTAGTATGTTATATCCTCCTCTTCCTCCTCTGTAAGGAACGTCTATATATAATGATGTTATGTATATATTATATCCTCCTCTGTAAAGAATGACTATATTAAATTATATCCTTCTCTGTAAGGAACGTCTATATATAATGTTAAGCTATAATTTCATTATTATTTCCATTTTAAGTTTTCCTACTTATTTATATTGGCACATTAACCCCCATTAACTTGAATGTAACTAAATACATCGGTAAAAAGTCTATTTAAAATTTTCTGTATTAGTTGAATTTTAAATGGAATGGCATACGACAAACAGTATTAAATTTGAATTAAACTTTTAAACATGCTTGAAATTGTAATTTATCTAGGTAAACTTTCCTTTCTTTCTCAAATACGAGCTATTAGTTAATAAACTCATTTGAAAAGGATAAACCTGATTGAACAAGGACATCAGTTACAATTCTATAAAAAAGATTTATCCAAGAGTAATGTAATTTTATATATTTATTACTATTGATAAATATTTACTATTATATTGCCTGTTTTATTAATTCACTATATTTATTATTTATTTATTTATTATTAAAAAATACATTGCAATTAGGCCATCCGGCCAGGTGGCAAAGAAACATAATATATCTATAAAATAAATGATATTTACAATGACAATTTTTTTAAATATACACTTTCTACAATATCTTTAATATTAAAATTCAATATTGCACATGAAGTGCGGATTTTCGGAGTTCATGAAAGGCCTTCACGGCTACCATAGCGGTCATGGTGCCCACGAAGTCCCCACCATACATCACCCTTCCAAGCAATGCCCTACTTTTCCAGCACTTAGGTACATTTACAGCCATAAATATATAGATTACTATTATTCCTCTTCCAAGTTCATCTAACTTTTACCCTGCATATATGCATTAATTCTATGCTTAAAATTTTTTGCGTCCTTAGGTAATGGTTTGAAGAGCACTTCAGGTAAACTGTTCCACTCACTGATTCCTCTGTTTAGAAAAGAATACTTTGCTGTATTAGTTTTCTGCAGCCTAAGTTTAATTTTAAATTCATGGCTATTTTTACCTAAAAAATTAGGAACCTGCATTCTACTTCCTGAGTCTTCCCAAACTTTATTATTAGTATATGCCTGTTAAATCCCACCTAATCTGTTAATTTTTCTCCTACTTTCTAACTATTCCCAATCTAGAATTTTTAACATTTCTGTTATGCTGTCTTCCTTTTTAAACCTACCTAGTACATATCTTGCAGCTTTCCTCTGAGCTTTCTCTATTTTCCTTTTTTGCCCTATCTCATGTGGATCCCATACATTCATCGCATACTCTAATATTGGTCTGACTATTGTTTTGTATGCCTTTTCCTTTGCAGCCCTACTACTTCCTTTAAGATTACGCATCACATAATGTAAGCTTTTATATGCTTTTCCTATGATATTATCAATATGCCTATCCCACCCTAGGTCTTTTGCTACATGGACGCCTAAGTACTTGCAGCAATCAAATTTTGGTATCATTTCACCATGTAGCTTGTATCTGCACTTGCTTATTAATCTTTTATTTGAGAACGTGACGTGCTTGCTTTTATTTATGTTTACGCTCATTTTATTTGTTCTAATCCAAGATTCTGAAGTGTTGATATGAATTAGCCTGTTTAAAGTGGACTTTGTAATCAAACAATAAAAAGAAACAAATTAAAACATTTTATTACAAAATTATAGTATAGTAATTCTGCTCAATTTGGTTGAACTGGCTGAAGAAATGGCTGATATATTAAGTGTTATGGACAGAATGACCAAATGACAAAGAGAATAAGGATTTATTATATTCTGATTAGAGTATCTCTCTATTGACTTATATGAAAAAATCAAAGTATCTCCGAACCATCTCAAACCAGATTTATAGGTTTTAACATAACAGATACTCTAGACCAGTGTTTCTCAGGCAAAATTTCATCATGGCCGCATTTGTGGCCACCAGCCTAGTCCTCACATAATTTTTCAAGATACTCACTTATTTCAAGTTTTATTTTACTTGTGACATTTTGTAATTTATCTGCAAGAAGCACATTCAGACAAGGAAAAATGGAGAGATCATTCTCATTTTCTACCTAAGTGACTATGCCAGCTGTAGTATTCTTGATTTTATCAATTAAGAATATATTCTTGATATGTGTCAACCCTCTGGTTTGAAGCTGTTGATTAATAGAAATAAGCTTTGGTCAAATGCCTTTTAAAAATAGGATGCAACCATGAATAGAAGGGCATCGTAACTCTAGGGCTAAATCATTATATTTTGGAATCAAGGCAGCTGTTACTTTATCATAAAATTTACACAATCTCTGCACACTTGAATAAAAACTTAACCAGCAAATGTGATTGATGTTGTTATGCTTTGTTGTTGTTGTTATGCTTTTTCTATGATCTGCTGATTCCCTCGTACCTACACATAATACATACAAATAGTTGAACAGTTTTAGTTACATCATTGCTCTCATACAAGCTCAAGCTGTAGAAAGGACTTTTATGATACATTCAGCAACTTCCACACCTATAAATGTCCCTATTTCTTCTATTCTTCATTGTTCAGTATCATTGCTCAAAGATATATCTTGAACCAATTTGTATTGAAGTTGAGTTGCCAGCATTAATGATGCCACAAATTCTCCATCTAAAGAGGGTTAATTTCCAAATATCCTACATAAAATTTATAAACCATGTACTGTACTTAGCAAATTATGTTCAATACAACACCTCAGGTACTTTTATTTGCACAGCCGAGTTTTCCACTATTAAACCTCTATTATTTTCACCAGCATTCATAACCAATAATATCACTTTCTCTTAAAATATCAATTAAATAACTGTAATTTATACCAGTGACAATCACAATTAAAATAACCCACAAGCATCACGACAGTTATCAGGAGCAAATTATACAGAAGTACTGAAATAATTATTTCTGCTATGCATATAGAAAGACATTAAAAATTCTTATTATGAAAATAAATAGAAATTGAGTCTTCATTACGAAAACAAAGTGGAAAGTTAACCGTGTAAAAAATTCACGAAAATTCTAAAGATAATCGATGAACAGGAACCATTCAGGAACCCTGCCTTCTTCCAGAAAATGAACATTTCCCTGTCCACTTTAAACTGAATAATTTTAATATAAATATAATAATTACAGAAAAATAATATTATAATATTAAAATCCCGGAAAAGATTAACCCAAAAATATATTTTTCAATAAAGCATTTCTGTATGATTAAAATATTTAATCTCTTAAAATATGCCAATAGTATTGTGTTCCTGGTGCATTTAATCACGAATTAATTTATGGATAGTGATATATTTCTTTTATAATCAAGTTTTTTGAAATAGCAATAAATAAAACACAACAGTAATATAATTATTAAATAAATATAAACAAATGTGTTTACATACCCTAACTATTAAAGTAACCCAGCAATCAATTGTTATGCTAGGGTGGAACGAAGAGACAAAAGAGCATCCTGCAAATTAAAAAATATTAACATATCGGATTTATGTAAAAGCATCTAATAGAATCAGAAAACATGTATGCTAAATTTATAATGCTGTTTTAATACATAATAATATATGCATAATCTTACAAATACATGATAAATTTTTAATCCACTTCACAATAAAAGACAAACAGATAATCCTGATTTTTACTCAAAAATAATTAGAGATTAATAAAAAATTAGTGTTTTATGAGCATGATATAAGAAATAAGTACAATTATTTTTCATAAAAATGTTCTAACCTCTAACAAACCACTAAAGGTGATGATGAATACATATAGTCATCATCAGGTCAAGAATAAGAACACCACAACGTAGAGATGATATGGTATTAACTCCAAATGGAAAAAGCAATTTGATTGTAAATTGTATGTTTTTTATAGAAATTGAATTTATTTTTTTGATAAGTGATTATGATCACGATGTAAGTTTTTAATATTTTCAAATCTCTTTTAAATTCATGACAGCATTTTATGAAACCTTCCCACCTGTCAAGTATCCAACCTGCCATGAGAGTATGTAAATAAATAAATATATATAAGGAAAAAGGTGAAGGGAGGGGAGGGAGGGGGGTGTGGACAAAACACAGGGGAGGGAAGGAAGGGGGCTCTTAAGCAGTAGTTTAGGAGGGTGTGGGGGGAGAGGGAATAGGAAGGTCAGGGCGATTGTTTAGCAAGGGAAATGGGTTGGGAAGAGATGGTCATTAATGATGTCGTTAGGGTGGGTCTTTACTTGGTAGAGGATTTCCAATTGTTTGAGTAGGTTGAGTGTCCAGCTTTCATTTAAAAAATTTAATATGGTTGGACAAAAATTGGCAGAATGTTTGTGATCGATGAGGTGTTTTGTAAAATGGGATTTTTGGGAGTTCTTGTTCTTTGCAACGGGTCTTAAAATTCCTTCCCGTTTACCCAACTTAAAATTTGTCACAATCATTGCAACCAAGTTTATAAATTCCGCTTTTATTGAGATTTTCTATGCTATCTTTGCCATTAGAATGAAAATGCCCTAAAGTGGAGGTTCCATAAAAAGCGGGTCTTAATTTGTTTTTAGGGAAAAGATTCGCGATTTGAGGGATAGAGGCTCTGTAAAAAGAAGACGAAACCAGCGGGGGTTTGTTTCGGTCTCCGGAGAGGGGGAAAAGATTTTATGGAGGGCCAATTTCTTTTGTTTTCGGAAAGTATCTATTAAGGAAAGGGAATAGCCGTTTGCAAGCGCGATATGTTTGATAGTGTTGAGTTATTTTTGGAAGGAGTAAGGAGGTGTTCTTTCGCTACCTCATCGGAGAGGTAGCGGGTCATTTGAGTGCTGATGTAGGAGACGCAGCGTCAAAATGCTGAGTTCTTGCATGCACCGGATGTGAACCGGAGAGTGGGGGTTAACGTGAATAATTTCCCAACTTGCGGTATATTTGAATCGAGTTAAAATTTTGTCGTCGGCGGTGATTTTAAACATGTCAAAACGAAACAAATATATTGGTCCTAACTCGTCTTACTTACTTGCTTTAACAAGTCGTAACTTGTCGAAGGTCGAATGGAAGGATGATATGAAATAAAAATAGTTTATTCTTTAAAATCAAATATTCCTTTATTTCCATTTAAAAATGTCTTAATGATATTCATTTCCTTTTTTATTAAAGGACAAGTTACCACAAATCGACCATGTTCCTTTTAAGGATCATCTCCTCTTTCCCACTCGTATACATTTACACCGCATTTACTACAAATAGTCATGTCCATATATCCAGAATAAATAAATCCAACAGAAGCCATTTTTTATATCGAAAATAAATTGATTTTTAGGAAAGCCATTGAATAAGTCTATCAGATTCATTTTTTAGGTCGACATATTGCCAGTTCTTAGTTTTGTGACAATTATCCACAGAACACATTAAATTTCCATCATTTCTGTTTATACAGCATGCATCTTTTACCCGATGAGGGTAATCGTGAAATCGGAGGGCAGTCAAAAACGAGTAAATCGATGACTTTATGTTTTATTATATCAGATAATAATTTACATTTTTCTAAACCTTTTACGAAAAAAAGATGATAACGTTATGCATATTTCAACAGTACATATTTGGAATTTTCATGGGTGATGTCACCTTCTTCTACCATCATTCCGTGGTAGTATTTGGTAAGCCATGAAATTTCTTTTTTACAAATTAATTCACGTGGTGATGAAAAAAATCTATGATTGGCTATAATCATTGTCAATATCGCAAATAGCCCATTCTTTGGCTACGAATTCGTTCTTTTGATTGCGAAAGGCTTGAAAATCCACTATACATGCTCTCAAGTGAAAAATCTCTAATAGAGTTTGGTTTACGGGAGTATTAGCTTCATCGCCAGGGACCAAATCCATCATTCACACACACACACACAGAGTAGAAGTTTACGGAAGTTTTAATTCCGCGCCAGTGAGTGCAGTCTTCTCACATGGGGTGTAATAAAAATTCTCCGATTGAGCAATGTATAGGAATTTCCAAATTTAATCTTTCAAAATCGATTTTGCTACCTGTTGGTTTAGCTATATCGGTAACGTTATGCAGACTGATTACGCTGCCAACATTCATGAAACTTTCATAATATTCTTTTACGTTTGAAGATTCTTTAATTAAAGTATTTAAAGTATTCAAAGGTTTAGATTGCACCAATAGCTTATTCCACTCCTCCACATTCAAGATGACCGATTGACGGTCACCTTTGATTATTAAATGTTTAGCTCCGAAATACTTTACAAATCATAATGGTAGCTTTTCAATGATTGGTTTGCTATCAGAATTAAAACAGTTAGAAATTATATCTTTTTGTTCGAATAAATTAAGCCATAGATCATTACTCAGATTGACTGCCCCTTTACCGATTTGAGTCAATTGCACACACAATTCAAAAGTTTCACCATGATTAAACCCAACACTAACACTCATCTTCGACCCTCCCGGAAGGATTTGAACACCGTTAACCAAAAGATTAAAATCTGATAGAGAATAATGATTGAATGAGAAAGGATTTTTTCCCTCTCTACAACATACGATCCGTTATCTACCATAGTGAAAATCATAGTTTCTGGTAATTGCCCCATCACAACGTTATTCAAATTTACTAATACGTATTTACAAAGTCATCCCTGCTTCCTTAAAATGATCACGCATTATATTACTAACGGGTCTTGTACCTAACTCGGACAAGGCTTCCGCACTGGCTCTAAGAGCTTCTCTACCCACCGCTTTGATTCCACTGCTTAACAGCGGTTTTGCGAAACGAAATAGTCCTCTAAATAAACCGTCCAATCCTCTACCTCTCTGAACTCCATAACTTTGTTGATAAACGGACCCAATGTCTTCCCCGCATTGATTGGCATAATATGTCGAATATCCATCCACATTGCATGCATTTCGATTCATAATGATGATTTTGACTAATGTGATACTTTAATAAAGTGTAGAACTAAAGTATAAGGTTTTGTACCGGAAGAGAAATTATAAGGTTTCCCGTTTTATTAGCTAGCAATATTTCAATGCTTTCGATTTCATTTATTTCGATTGGGAAATAATAAATGCAATAAAATTCCCGTCGATTTTTCTTAGAATCAACGATTCTCAAACATCTACTCATGGAATCGCCTATCATTTGAGACTTTATTATATCAGTGTAAACGATGATATCACCATTTTCAGCTGTATCATCACTCCTCGATAAATCTCCTTTTGATCATCCAGTGACTAATGATCTAAAATAACGTTCCTTTTCTGGACCATGACCTTTTACGATACCTTTAGTAATATCGTTCAGAACTTCAATAAAATCATTTTATGTTATTATCGAACGTATAAATTGAATAAAAGAAATGTAATATCCTCTCTTTACAGCATAAGCGATTTTTCATTAGATATAATCACATAATCTCTAGGATCATATTCACCCAAATGTTTTATTGGGGATGAGGAAATTAGCTGATATATAATTACGCCTGGAATTTGCTAGGGTGATATGAAGAGTATCTCTATATGGCGCCACATAGCTTCTGCACAAAGATTCGATAGCCTCATTAAATGACTTATATTTTTCGGGGCGGAAATTGAGATTGAGTACCTTATCTATTTTTATTACCGCATCGGTGGAAGTGATTTCTGAGATTCCTGTTTGTTTTTCACTTCCTCCTCCTATCGATTCTGTTGAACTTGCGCTTCGTTTACTTAATGTTTTTACACTTCTTTCCTCCTCCTCCTCCACATTTATGATCGGAAAAGAAATCTCACATAGCCCAACTTGCCATTGACTATTCTCCAAATACAATCTATTAGCTAATTTTGTTTGAAAATGAGCTATGGAATTATCGTTAAATACTTATAGGAAGAATTGCTTAAAAGAGTGATATAAAAACCATTCATTTTTTTAATACCCCAATTTATAATGAATCAACATTAACTATCCTTGAGACTTTATCACTTTCCGTCTTCTTTCTTCACAAAGCGAATTGAATATCGATTTATAAAATTTCAATTTTTTAAACGATTCACAGTACCCACGAGATAAAAGAATCAGAATATCCTACGCACATGATGAAATATTCTAGACTGCTACCTTTTCCTCTTCTTCTCAATATTTTATCTATTTTAAATTCGGTAGTTTTAGATATAACCGTTCGTCTTAATTCCGGACCGTAAAAAATTCCCTCGATGGGTTCACCATTCAAATCTTCCAACTTTTACATAGGAACCTTATTCCCTAAAATAACGGATTTAATTTTAAATATTTCAGTTGTATAGTTCGGGGTGTACTTTAGCGAATGGCATTCTCTCCTTGCTCATCCTAACGTAATCACCCACCTTATATTCTGGCTTTATTTTTCTCTTTCCTCTATCCTCACGAGAAAAGCATTCGATTCGTTCACGTCGGATGGTGCCATCCCAATAGATGAATGAATCGTATGATTATACCCTTTCAATAATTTTGGTAATATGTTCACATAATTATAGGTATTATTTTTCGTAAAATACTTATGCATCTTAGATTTTAACGTCCTATTGAATCTTTCTACTACGGCAGCTTTGACATCGGGGTTATGAGTATAATAAAACTTGACGTTTTTTCTCTCGAGGAAATCTTGAAACTTTTTATTCCTAAATTCGGAGCCTTTATCGCTTTGTAATTTTAAAAGTTTTCTATGTTTGAAAATATAATCAAACGCCCTCGCCATTTCTTCCCCCGTCTTGCTCTTCAAAGGAAATGCCCAAGCATATTTTGAGAATAAATCTATTATGGTTAGAATATATGCAAATTCACTATTATACTTTTCAAATTTCGCGTATCATTTAAGTCACATTGCCAAGTTTCGTCGATATAATTAACATCGTAAAAATTTCTTTGGAAACGTTTTCTTAAAGGTCTGTGTAATGAATAAGCGTCCCGTGAATTCAACCAATCCTGAACGTATCTCTTCGATAACTTAATTTTACCCATTGCTTTATACAATTTATCGGTTGTGAAAAATCCTGCTTGGTTAGAAGGGTCGTAATAAATGGATTCTAAAATTTCATCGGACTCCAAACTATGTTTGGTTTTCGAACTCGTTCCCCTCTTCTTGGTAATTAGCTTTCCCTCGCTTATTCCTAATCTGATTAGTTCTGTATTCCCTCGTCTCTTAACAATTCTCCCGTATTTCCTATTCTTTCCATCATACGCCTTCATCGTTTATCTATACGTTGGTTATTGACCCTGAGACGTTTCGTTATACTCTTCAAAATAAGTCTCTTAGGAGACGTCGGGGGAGAATGCAAACGTTTTCTTTGCAAAATATGTCTCTTAGGTGCTGGAGGAGGAGAACTGGAACGTTTTTCCTCTTTCATTATCGGAATAGAGATGAACTTTCTTTTTTCTGCAGCAGTATTTAAGTACGTATCCAAAGCATGCTTATAAAGGTGCCATTTATCCAAGTCATTCAAATCTTTTCTATTCAAAATATTTTGCATCTCATCATCCAATCTAAATACTCGGTCTTTGGATTGTTCTCTATCGAATAAATTAGGGTTAATTAAGAGCATCTTTTTAAGACTCATTTTCCAAATAGTTGACTTCCTAACACACTAGAAAGAAGAGCACCTAGTAAAAGCGAAATAAAACCTCCTTTTTGTATCAAAAATTACCTTTTCTGCTTTAATGATTTATTTTTACTACCTATTACTCTTATACTCTTACGCTATTTAGATAACTTGTTCTTCGAAAGGCACTTAATTCAATATTTCCTTTTAAGGTATTGAAACAGCACTCGCACAAAGTTTTAATCAATTCGCCGCTACCTTCTTTCAAAATCACGTTACGCAATTTAGGTTTGGCTACTTTAAATACATGCAGCTAATGCTTATTAGATTTCAATCTTTTCATCTTCAATCATATGCTTCGGAACATAAACGATTGTAATTTCATCGGGGAAAATTCGTGTCCTAAATCAAAAGCGATCATCCGCCTCCTGCGAAATGTCTAAGACTAAATAACTGTAAGATTCCGATGTTGCCTCCTTATATACTCTTGTCAACTCGGTCGAATTCTCCGGATATACCTGCCTCGCTAGATGACTAAACTGAAGTTTATCGCGAGGATTTCGGAACACTACGATATACTTTGCATTGAGAGAAATATTTCTCGATCGAGGACTCGGATAAAATGCGTTCTGTGTAATGAGAATGACTGAAATATTGAAATGGTGAGAACCTCTCGTGAATAATTCGCTGACTTGCTTATTATATGCTTCATGCATCAAATCATCTATGACATATAATGTCGGTATTCCGCTAGCGTTCTCGAAGGATGGGACCTGATTTTCAATTTTAACACATTTCAAGTTAGGTTCGCTTTCTGGGCTGCAGCACCACACTATGCATTCAATTTTTCCATCAATCAAATGCGGTAAATTTTTCAAAAATGTTTCTACAAATGTTGTTTTTCCAGAAGAACTTGGACCCGCACAGATGCAAGTAAATGGCTGTTTCCACTTTACACTCATGATGCTTACTGAACAAAAATTTTTCACCACAAAATATTTATTCAAGAATCGCCTTCAAAGGCTTCTTCCCGGTTTCTCTTTAAATTTGGAATTTTACAGTTCCTCCACGCTAAGGTGTTATCCCGTCGTCACAAACATAACGTTTGTCGTCAGAAGCACTCAAGGCAACTTTATTCATTTCTATCGAATAAAGTTCATGCTTTTAATCACATTCATTTTGCAAAATACAACAGAATTATCTCTTAAACAATTTACATAATCATCAAATTTTCAACCTTTATTGATAACTGCTTTGGTTATTCCTTTTGCTCTTTTCTTTTCCTTCGAATCTGTAACTTTAAATGCGTACAATTTGCTCCGCAGTCCTACAAAATGATCTGTCCGTCACACTCGTCTTTAAATTTTCCAATCGTCTTTTTATTTTTATCGGAGAAGCAAAGATGGTCCTTTGGAAAGTTGGATGTGTCGTAAAAGCCCAAGTCAGTCAGCATATATTTGTAAAAGTCATCAGTCCTTATTTCATAAATGAAGCTGTCAGTGTCCATGTAACATAGGTTTAACCCGTCACCGAATTTAGGCTTCATCCTCCGATAGTGAAAGTCATACATCAATGTTTTACTTAATTCTAAAACGGATAATCCTATATAAATAGGTTTATCCATTTTAATTTGAGATTTTCTCAAGTGAACGATGACTAAATTTTCATTAATGATCGTTCGGTCGAGGAATGTGGATTTGGATATTAGTTTATACAATTGTTTTTCATTGGAAACCAATTCCAAATTTATCCTCTTCTGATCGTTCTCCATAGTTTTGCCAAAAACGGAGTTATTCATTAATTTGTAAAAATCCTTTTCAAAATCATTTTCTGCAATTTTCCTACGTTCAGAGTTTAAATCGATATATGATTTCAACCACGGAGATTGGTTAAATTCAATGACTCGGTGAATTGTCTTGAGTCTTAATCCAAGAGATAGAGCCTGTTTTAGGTTAACGTAGTGAATAACATACTTTGTCTTATCGTCTAGAGTCGTCAACAGTTTTGTATGCTTTCCACCTGGAGGAATTTTCTTTTCAGGATATAACACTAGATCGTTGTGTTCGTGGTGGAGATCAGTCGGATATTCTAAATCGACTTCTAAAATGTAACCTTTCGAATAATCATCTGAAATAGAAGTTACGTTAAAATTTTGGATTTCCTCCCGATCAGTCCAACGAAACCCGCTATGGGGCAGGTAATTACTCATTGACCAGCCATAGAGGTTGTTGACATCTAAATTAACGATATATCGAGATTCAATCTATGGATTAAAATTATCTAGATACTTGTTATTGGCCTCAGAATACCTTTTCATTCACTGACTGATTCCACCACGAATATCCTTCTCTACCATCAAAATCATGTCATAGTCATTCATCAGTTCAAGGTTAACTTTAGTATATTTCAACATGGCGTCGAAAGCAAGACCTGGTGCGGTGAAGTACCATGTTGGGTGTAATTTGTACGTTTTCAAATATACTTCCCTAAAATTTTCAAAAACATCAGCTAACAACAAAACGTCAGTCTTCAGGTAAAGATCGCTGTATTCACCCAGAGTCGAACAATTAAAATCGTTCCAAATTTTCTTTGCATAGTCATAGTCCTCGTCTTTGATGTGTTCCTGAATCAACTGAATATAAAATTCCTCTTTGGGCGGTAATTTTTCCCAGCAGTCTTCGTATTCATACCGGAAAACACTTTCACGAGTGACCAAGTCCAGTTTTTCTCCAAATACCTTTGCAGTTTGCTCGAACTTACCTTGGGGGAGATTTTCAACTAATTTTGAGAGGGAAGAAGCCATGAAACGAAATGTATCGAGGAACCTGATGGAAAAGTTTTCACTCACCTTCTTTGAAAAGGAACTATATTTTTCCTCCTAATTGGGGATGCAATGTATTTCCTTTTCGTCGTAGCCTAAATGAGGGATGATCAGGTGGGAGTCGTAACCGGATAGGTTGTGGATGAAAACGGGGAGAAAATTTGGCATTTTAAATTTTAAATTGCAATTTGAATGAGCAGGTCCTCGATGCATTCCTGTGAGATGACAGTGATCTCTCACGCGATCATTACTTAATTCCTCACCACAAATGTGACAAACGGTCACCGTTTTGAATGACTCCTGTTTCTCCGGGGTCATAGCAACAATAGGGGTCACGTTTTTGTACACTCCCTATATGAGCTCTGCTACCTCTTTTAAATTTTTAATGGACACCTCGGCGGCATCCGCACCACGACAGAGAACGGGATCGAAAATCTCTCCCGTGGAGGATACCACAACAAAACAAAAAGATATGACCTCATGTTTTTGGGTGGATATCGAGTAGGAATGATCAAGAGGGCTACTGCAACTGGCAAATTTTGGTAGGATGCATTCGAAATCAGCGTACACCGGAAAGGGACACGCATGGTGTGCCCGAAATTTTATAATTTTAACCAGTTGTCTTCATCTGTGGGGAGCAGGATTATCGAGGGTGCATTGGTGTTGCAGTCCCGTTTATGTTCCACGAGCTTTTCTTCATCGTGATGATGCACAAAACATCTTTTGAAAATGAACATTTTGCATTTACATTTAATTATTTGTTTTCCAACTAATCTCTCAAAGTTTCTTATATTATAATAATGGCTGTTGGAGCCTTCCGTTAAAAGCAAAAGGTCCCGGTTGCCATCGAGTTCCTCATCCACCACTTTGATAGGGTACACATTATTTTTTTATCAAGACCGAAAACATTAATCGAAATATTGTTGGTGTTTTCAAATTTTGGAATGAGATTGAGTTCCGCGGGATAACTGTTGCAATCCCAATCGTACCCTTTTCGAAATTCCTCGTTGTTGTATTTGGAGACGCGTTGAGGATTTTTCTGAAGATTTTTTGCCAAAATCGCATACTTAAAACAAAAGGAATCGCTATTCTTGATATTTATTACCGAAAGTGTGTTTTTTATTTTTGATGGCAACTCAATAAAAGAGGACCCTCTCAAAGGTCTATATTTATTGATCCTCAATTCCAACTCAAGAATCTCGGATAGCGACCAACCGGAACCTTTTGCCTGCTGCTCAGACTTTTCCTTCAAAATTTTTCCAAAAAGTTTATTTAAAAATTCATCAATATCATTAGCCTGAAGGACTCTAATATTTTTCGTTTTGAACACTCTCTCATTCGATTCATACTCCTTTTTAAACATAGCTTTTAAAATTATATTAATTTTCAGAGCCGTATTTGCCAACTGTTTGCTAATTTTACCTATCAAAATTTCCCTAAGACCGTCTAAAAACGTGACAATGTCTCTATTCACTCCATCTCAACTCACCCAAAATATCTTTAGACGATTTCTTACTGCCGATTCTATTTCTATAACTCAATTTCGTGCGCTACGCGATAACGTGGGTTAAAATATACGAAATCCACCTCACAAAGTGTTTCCAACCCAGCCGCTTCAAAAAAAAAAAATATATATATATATATATATATATATGCAGGTTAGGAAAAAGGAGGTTAAATTGATATACGTAGTATCTGAAAAAAATAAAAATATCATTTTCAATACTCATACAATTTACATTCCACATTCCTATATATCAATTACATAATCTCACAGGTCTTATACTAAATAATTTAACATTACAATAGAAACAATAATATGTAGAATCTTCTACAATTTCAACATGACTACATTTTACAATTATAGTTGTATAGAATACTAAAATGTTATACTGTTCAATGACATTAAAAGAAGAGAACTGGGTTGTTTCAATCTGAAATACATTGATTGCAACAATATTCTACTCGAGAAATATTATCACTAAATTTTTTTCGTAAAGAAATAATCACTATCACTTATATCCATGCTATCACTAAAATCGTCAATTATAATATCTTCAGAGGTTACATTTAGCCCTCATCGAACACATTTTTCAAGGATGTGATGATTTTCAGAATTTATGAAATAAGATCAATTTTAAAAGAATTCTTCCAAAACGATTAAGTATTTTGAATGAAAATATGCTCACCAGATGACGTAGGTATTGAAGGTATTCTTTAGAAACGATTTTGTTTGTGAATACTGCCGCAGCAAAATATATGACACGAGGTCCGAGGCTAAGAAAATGTCACATCAAGTCGAAGACTCGAAGCGTTATGGCGTGGTACATATACTCTTTTTATTCAAATCGCAAGTTGGGAAAGTGTTCACGTTAACCACCACTCTCCAGCTCACATCCGGTGTATGCACGAACTCGGCATTTTGTAATTATGCAGCTGCTCACGTCCGGTTCGATGACTGAAGATCGCTACGAAGAGTCTCGCTGGAGGGGGAGGGAGAGAAGGGGACGTGCCACCTCAGCATTTTTTCCAACCTTGCAGTTAGAATGTTTCATTCAGATTTGAGATTCGGCAGACGACGGACGTGTGCATAAGGCAAGTTTCTCGAAGAAAGACGCATCCAGATATTCTACTTATTAGATCGCTCTCCAAAGATAATTTAATTTATATTTAAAATTATTATTTTATTATAAATCTAAGCAATCATTGATTTGAAAATAATTACTTTTCATAAAGTTGGGTCGACTATTTGGACCTATCATGAACATGGTTGAAAGAGGATGAAAATTGAGGATCTGAAATTTATACCTTTTGATTATATTGAATTGTCTCATCCACGTGAAAAAGGCCACATTTCCCGAATTACAATAATTAGAAGATCCATGTCGGAGGGAACGATATCAGCCATGCCTGGAACACTACAATAAAGGAGAAATTCATATTGATGGACCACCTTCTATGAAAAAGGATTGTTATTTGTGTTGTGGGTATTCATAACGTAATAATGCTTGTATTTTATTGGAAATAAAAACTTGATCAACCTGCTCAATATTTCGTTTCATTTTAACGTACTCATATCCGCCGCCATACAAAATACCACCCCAGAAATTTTAATTCGATTCGAATATACCGCGCATTCGGCGCTGCCAACAGAAAACTTTTAACTCGATTCAAATATCCCGCATTACAAGATACCAACCTAACATTGCGCACGACCATCGGCTTTTGTTATGACGTCATTACGAATCTTTTTTATCTTAAGCTCACAGTTCCACCGACTGGTGGCGCGACTATCGCTGTGCTGAAAACTTTAAATTGACTCGACTGCCTCCCAGGAGGTCGGGAAGTGTGCGACGAAGATGTCCTGGATGGCGCCGTGTCTCCGCTGCTATCCTTCGGACACCGGGATGCAGTGGTTAATAATATGAGGAAGGGTTTCCTCCACTGTCCCGCATAGTCAACACCTCGTATTCCCTCTTGCTCGTCCTCTACTCGCGGAGATGAGGGAAAGCACGTTGAGGCGCGCACGATGGATGAATCGCCACCCGCAGAACCGCTGGTATCTCCCTCCAGCAAGGAAATGGCTGCTAACGTTTTGCGACGTGACGACCTCCATCACTTTCTCCTGGTCTGGCTTCGAGACCAGGCGCTTCCTGTACGCTGCAACAAGTGCCCTTCTGAGGTACCGACAGATCTTGTACCGAGAACTGCCGGTGACGATCACCGTGTGGGAGTCCGGAGCAGACGCCGTTATGCGGACGCCCAGCTAGCCTGGCACGTCCCTCCACTCCCACACAACTCCAACTAGAGGTGGCAGATTCTTCGTTGCAGTCCGGATGCGGGACCAGTTGGATGCTGCGTCTCCTACATCAGCACTCAAATGACCCGCTACCTCTCCGATGAGGTAGCGAAAGAACACCTCCTTACTCCTTCCAAAAATAACTCAACACTATCAAACATATCGCGCTTGCAAACGGCTATTCCCTTTCCTTAATAGATACTTTCCGAAAACAAAAGTAATTGACCCTCCATAATATCTTTTCCCCCTCTCCGGAGACCGAAACAAACCCCCGCTGGTTTCGTCTTCTTTTTACAGAGCCTCTATCCCTCAAATCGCGAATCTTTTCCCTAAAAACAAATTAAGGCCCGCTTTTTATGGAACCTCCACTTTAGGGCATTTTCATTCTAATGGCAAAGATAGCATAGAAAATCTCAATAAAAGCGGAATTTATAAACTTGGTTGCAATGATTGTGACAAATTTTAAGTTGGGTAAACGGGAAGGAATTTTAAGACCCGTTGCAAAGAACAAGAACCCCCAAAAATCCCATTTTACAAAACACCTCATCGATCACAAACATTCTGCCAATTTTTGTCCAACCATATTAAATTTTTTAAATGAAAGCTGGACACTCAACCTACTCAAACAATTGGAAATCCTCTACCAAGTAAAGACCCACCCTAATGACATCATTAATGACCATCTCTTCCCAACCCATTTCCCTTGCTAAACAATCGCCCTGACCTTCCTATTCCCTCTCCCCCCACACCCTCCTAAACTACTGCTTAAGAGCCCCCTTCCTTCCCTCCCGTGTTTTGTCCACACCCCCCTCCCTCCCCTCCCTTCACCTTTTTCCTTATATATATTTATTTATTTACATACTCTCATGGCAGGTTGGATACTTGACAGGTGGGAAGGTTTCATAAAATGCTGTCATGGATTTAAAAGAGATTTGAAAATATTAAAAACTTACATCGTGATCATAATCACTTATCAAAAAAATAAATTCAATTTCTATAAAAAACATACAATTTACAATCAAATTGCTTTTTCCATTTGGAGTTAATACCATATCATCTCTACGTTGTGGTGTTCTTATTCTTGACCTGATGATGACTATATGTATTCATCATCACCTTTAGTGGTTTGTTAGAGGTTAGAACATTTTTATGAAAAATAATTGTACTTATTTCTTATATCATGCTCATAAAACACTAATTTTTTATTAATCTCTAATTATTTTTGAGTAAAAATCAGGATTATCTGTTTGTCTTTTATTGTGAAGTGGATTAAAAATTTATCATGTATTTGTAAGATTATGCATATATTATTATGTATTAAAACAGCATTATAAATTTAGCATACATGTTTTCTGATTCTATTAGATGCTTTTACATAAATCCGATATGTTAATATTTTTTAATTTGCAGGATGCTCTTTTGTCTCTTCGTTCCACCCTAGCATAACAATTGATTGCTGGGTTACTTTAATAGTTAGGGTATGTAAACACATTTGTTTATATTTATTTAATAATTATATAACTGTTGTGTTTTATTTATTGCTATTTCAAAAAACTTTATTATAAAAGAAATATATCACTATCCATAAATTAATTCGTGATTAAATGCACCAGGAACACAATACTCTTGGCATCTTTGAAGAGATGGCATGGCCCCACCCGACCTTTCAGGTCGGGCAGAGTAGGACCATCCCTCTACTTGTAAACCAGGCAACCAATACCGACAGAAGAAATACTACTGTTTGTCTGCGCGGCGGGCGAAACTATTTCTTCGCATGCCGCGAACATTATCTTTCGGGGGTGCCGGTGGTGTAGTGGTTAGGAAGCCGGCTGCTACTTGCATGCTACTTGCCTGCAGCTTGAAAAGGCAGCGGGCACGATTCCTGCACAAGTAGGATTTTTTCCAATGTTGCCCGGCCCCCTGTTTTTGTGGTTTGAGGAGACCGCGCAAATTCAGCTGTTCCGTCCTTCGGAAGGGACGTTAAGCCCTTGGCCACCCTGGTGTTCTTCGTATGAGCAGGCAAATGCCGGAACCGGGTTTTCCTCCTCCCTTCCCCGGCTATTCATTGCACTACCTCTGAGGTATCCATTTGTGATGTAAGAGAGGAGAATTGGCTGGGCATTCAAACAAACAAATATTATCTTTCTTTGTTATGTTAGACATGTTTTTTTCTCTTTGTACCATTTCCCTGGCGCTGCGAGTCATAAAGAGGCATGTAAATAATTTTATAATCTAGAGACTAGATTTGGCGCCTGGAACATTAAGAAACTGAATTTTTCTGGTTTATTAAAGTGGATTCTTTACAAAGTACTACTGTACTTGCAAAAAGTCTAAACACCCGAGTTTGAGACCGTATATCTCAAAAACAACTACAATGATTTTAATGGGGGAAAAGTGGCGGTTATAAACTTTATTTCTACGTTAATTGTAGCACATTTTAAATTTTTAGTCTATGGTTAACTATTTTATATTGGGCTGAATTTGAAGAAAAACACTGTTTTTAGAACTGGAAATCTGATAAGACCAATTTTAATGTTTACCTCACAGAAATCCTACAATGTACAATGTACAATACTTGCAATTTTAATAGCCTTTATCTTAAACTATTAGAAATAAGTAACTGGAAGCGTTATATTATAACTGCAATATCAGTACCCCATTTTGTTACATTTATAAAATTCGGCTATCTTCGTCACTCCTGCGTTGTTTTCATAGTTACAGGTATCGTTGTCACTGAACAAATGCCTATATTACTAATATGTAAAAAATAACATCAGAAAATTATTCACTAAATGATACTGATTTTTATTTCATCTTCATTTTTCCTCCGCCTTATTGGTACCTCTGGCTTAGCAAAACTGGCGGGAGAGAGAATGAAAGTAGCAATTGCAACGTGCGCTGTTGCCACGTCTTCTATGTTAGTGAGTCATTTACATGACCGGGCATGTAATGAATGTGGAGGAGGTAGCAATAGCGCGCGCTCTCTCCTCTCACCCGTCGTTTTACTACGCCAGACGTAGCTATAGGGCGGGAGGAGGATGAAATAAAAATCGGTATCATTTTATGAAGTAATTCTCTGATGCTATTTTTTACATATTAGTAATATAGGCATTTGTCCGGTGACAACGGTACCTCGATCTTGGAAAAAAACAGGAATAACGAAGATAGACGAATTTCAGAAATGTAACAAAATTGGATATTAATGTTGCAGTTATATGATAACGCTTCCAGATACTTATTTTTAGTAGTTTTTGGTAAGGGCTATTAAAATTGCATGTTGATACATACCTTACCGGATTTCCAGGTCTCAAAACCGTGTTTTCCTTCAAATACAATCCAATATAAAATATTTAAAGAGAATAAAAATTTAAGATGTATCAATTAACGTATAAATAAATTCTCTACCCTCTACTTTCCACCCTATTAAAATCGTTGCTGTTATTTTCGAGATATACGGTCTCAAACTCGGGTGTCTAGACTTTTTTCAAGGACAGTAAATTCATTTTTTCCTACATTTATATAATAACAGTATTTGACATATTGAAAAAAGACCTGAAATATGTTCTATCTATCTACATGATACCCTGAAAGTCACCTTTAGGTGGATGGCAGGGGGTGCAGTGCACCAAGGGTCCACAGTTTTCCTACGTTATCTTTTCCTATTATGTTCTCTTATCGCCCTAGGGAAAAACGATCCTCTATATCGCTCCGTTCAAGAATCGATCTTATGCTCGTTGCTTTGCCTTCCGAGATACGTCAGATTTCTGATAAGCCCTACTACCTCATTCGCTAGTCCCTCCGATATAAATTTTTCCAGTAGTTTAAATCTAGCCTGCAGCCTACGTTCCTCTAACGATGTCCATTTCAAATTTTCTATTAATGATGTTACGCTTTGTTTACTATCGTAATTCCTCTTTACAAATCTAGCTGCCCTGCGCTGAACCTTTTCTATCTCGCTAGTGAGTTCCTTTTCGTAGGGATCCCACACAGCTGAAGCATATTCGACCTGCGGTCGAACCAAGGATAAATAACATAATTCTTTCACTTTTTCGGAGATATTTCGAAAGATTCTCCCTATAAAGGCCATCTTTTTGTTAGCGGCACCAATCAATCGGCGAATGTAGGTGTCTCACGAGAGATTGCGATTGATCGTTACCCCAAGATATATAATCGAGTCCGAAACTGGAATCTCTACTCCGACCAACGAATAATTAACATCCAACGAGATACTCTTTGTTCTCCTGAAATTGATGACGCAGCTTTTCTTTTGGTTGATCTCTAACTGCCATTCCTTACACCACGCAGAAATAGCTTCTAGATCATTTTGGAGATACTGATGATCTTCCTGATTGCTTATTTCTCTATAAATAACGGTACCGTCCGCGAAAAGCCAAATTTTAATTCTGACTACTAAGCTGATATCGTTTATATAAATTAGAAATAATAACGGACCAATCACACTACCATGCGGAACGCCAGAGACGACCTCCACTAGGTTCGAGGATTTCCCATCTATAACAACTTTCTGCTTCTATTTATTTAAAAATTCACGAATCCAACTAACAATTTTGGAGTTAACGTCTAAGGTTTCTAATTTCGTTATTATCTTCCTGGGGGGTACCTTTTCAAAAGCTTTCCTAAAATCTAACGCTAAGAAAATGGCATCGACCTGCCTATTATTTTCTCCGCTTCTCAGTATACAATTCACAATAAGTCCGAGCTGAGTATCACAAGACCTGCCTTTCCTGAAGCCGTGTTGACAATTATCTAACAATGAATTGCCATCAAGAAATCGCATTATGTTGCTAACGAGTATATGCTCGAGAATCTTACGCGATATCGAAGTTAAGGAAATCTGTAATATTCTGGGTTCTCCTTGTCGCCACCTTTATGAATTGGGGTAACGTGCCCTAACTTCCAGTCTTTAGGGACCTCTCCGCGGGAAATGGATTTCTCAAATATTATCCGAAGAAAATGTACTATTTCTTCAGCTAATTCTTTCAAAACGTGAGCAGGAATTTCTTCCGGGCCTGGCTTTGTTATGTCTGGTGGGACTTAATTGCCTTGCTATTCCCACCTCAGAAAATACTATATCGTCCATCAGGTCCCTCCTCATAGAGGGTGCATAGAGTACGCAATTGTCGCTGACAGATTTAAATGCTTTTACAAAATGACCGTTTAACAGGTTGGCTTTCTCTACGCTATCATGAATAACGGCACCCGAGTCATTACGCGGGGAAGGTAGGGTAGGGCCTCCACCTTGGACCTCTCTCACATAGAACCAACACGCTTTAGGTTTGTCCTTCAAATGATTATTTGATACCTTATTCCTGAAGTTAGCAAAAGCCTCGCGCATAGTAGTTCTCGCTTTAGCGCGGGATTCCTTATACGTCTGAACTTAAGTTGCTCTATACCCGTCGGATGATGTAGACGGCATATTTCTTATTTTCGCGTGGCTTATTCTCTGACGCCTAAGCGCACTCCTAACTTGCTTATTGTACCAACGTGGCTCTTTATTGTCGACCTTCAATTTAATTGGAATGTACTTATCGATGCCCTCTAGCATTATATCCTTGAATAATAACCATGACGACTCTTTACCTGATCGTTCGGTCATATCACGGAAGCCAGGTAGTATTTCTCGTAGGCGCGACCTGAAGCTTGAAAAGTCTGCCCTAGCAAATATATAAAACTTTTATGAGGCTTAGGTTGCCTATCGATTTTCAACATACACTCTGCATATACGGCCTGATGATCACTTATTCCATCTTCAATGGTGACTTTCTTTATTCTTTCTGAGACGTTAGTTGCTAATAAATCTAATACGTTTCGCGATCGTGTTGGCTTTCTGACTAATTGAAGGAGAGAGTGCTCGCAGAATGTTTCGATTAATGCCTCACAGGATTCGCGTTCTTTACCTCTAGATTCGAAACATAGATTTTCCCAATCAATTGAGTGTAAGTTAAAGTCACCACCGACTATCACGATACCATCTTGATTTATCAGTCTAAGCTTTGAGAATTGTTTCTCGAGACTTAAAATACAATCTACACCAGCGTTAGGTGTCCTGTAAAACGAGCATATGAACACCTTTTTGGAGCCATCTTTACCTATGCGGCACCAAACACTCTCGATATCCTCGTCACTTATCGGAATCTCACTGCTTACGTACTTATCGCTAACCGCTATGAAAACTCCCCCTCCCGATCTATTAGCGCGATCTTTTCTATAGACACGATAGTCTCTAGGAAATATCTCCTGACTCTGAATCTCATCCGTTAACCAACTTTCTGTGCCTATCACGACGTCGGCATGCAGACTGCGAATAAGATGCTCGAACTCAGCAATTTTCCTACGGATGCTGCGACAGTTCAGTACGACGACGTTTAATTTCTCACTATCACTTCGCATACTAATCTCACCCTTGACTTTCTCTTCCACTCTAAAACTACATGCGCTCCCATCACAATCACTCCCACGACTGTATGGCGTCGCATCAAAATTGGAATTGCGACCCGTCGCGCCCTTTACGGAACATTCTATCAATGACCTATCGCGAAATTGGTGCTGCATGTTACGCTCGGTGTATATTCTATCATTAGATAATCTTTCGGGATTCTTATTTTCTACAAATGCATCGATTATCCCCTGACCCAAAACTGACCTACACCCTGCCCTTCTCTCTAGCCTAAAAAATCCCTACTGTGCTCGAGAATACTACTCGCTACTCTCTGAGCCGATTCGGGCGTGTAGTGAACATCAGAGTGATCCAGTGGTGCCCTGCACGATTTGATATTCGGTCGTAGGTCGACGAAGTCCACTCCCAAGTCCCGACAGAAATTCCACAGCCTTCGGTTCAGACCTTCAACTCTACTCCAAACCTCAGAACCGCGGTCAATCCTAGGGAATATACTGCAGACAGTAAGCCGCACATCGGAACCCGACTCCTCTCGGACACGAGCAACCTCAGAGGCCAAGTCCTTAAAAGAACTTAAAATCTCCTCGGACCCGCGCTTCGAGGCGTCGTTAGTCCCAACATGGGCCACCACCCGCAGCCGAGAGCAACCTGTCGCCACTACCGCTTCTCTCACCGTGTTGGTCACTTGCGGCACCGTGCCTCCTGATATACATCTGGAGAAGACCCGCTCTTCAACTCCCTCCCGGCGAGCACTGGATAACAGGGGTGCCATTACTCGCCGAACGTTAGAGCTACCTAACACTAACAACCCTCCCTTCCCAAACCGACTCCCCTTGGGTCCGGCCTCCATCGAAGAGACGGGAGTGGGTACGGGCGCAATGGCCGTGGAGTCGTCCTCCGACAACACCTCGAACCTATTACTGACAGGAAGAGAGTCCGCCGAAGCATTCCCAACTCCCTGCCTCCGCAGCACCACCCCACGATCTCCCCGAGTGGACACCACTCTCCACTCATCGGATTTCCCAGCCCGAGGACCCTCAGCCCGCGGTAAGGAGTCAGAGTCAACCCCGATCACTCTACCGGCTGCCGCACCCAGGCGAACCCGGGCCGCCAATTTGGCGCGGCGAGATTTCAGGGATGACCCCGCACCCCCCACACGAACCAAGGCTGCCTCGGACCTTTCCACCCTCTGAAGGAGGTCCGCAACCACCCTCTCCAGCTCCGTGATTCGAGCCCTCATGGCCTCGCAACCAGCGGCGCACAAGAAGGAGGAAACGGGAGTCCTCGGTGAAGCCATCCTAAACTTACCTAATTTATATACTAACGCAAAAGAGTTACAATATAAAAACAAAAGCTGAAACGGGATAAGGCTAAAGAATTTGGTCTGTTTTAAAGCGGGGACGCTCTTCGTGTAGCGTACGAGAAAGGGTCAAACGCAGGTATAAAGTGAAAGGCGTAAACAACACAAACAAGGTTAGATCACGCACAGGAGATGATAGTACACAACTACGAAAAATATAAACACTATGGAGCGTAAAACTAAAACAAACTAACAAATGTAACGAGAATATGCTAATACACAATAACTACTATGATATAAATGTTAATTTCTAAACGGGAGAATGAAAATTCTAACAAGAAACTACGAGTCTTAAAAGTAAACTATTACGGTAGAGAAAAATAAAAACTATAACGTGGATGTTATAACAAAACTAATTACATAACTTAAACGAATGTTAAATAAAATTACCGAAGGATAACAATAGAATAAAGTAAATTGTTAGTTCTACTTAACACTACAGCTACTCTAATGCTACAGCTACTCTAGTCGCTCGAGGCTACGTAGGAGCTCGCAGGAGCAAGTGAAAGGCACGTCCGTTCACTTCAACAGCCAGGTAAAGACTGACTGCCTAATTAAGGAAAGGGGAACGAAAATTCGGGGCTACGGTGCACTCGGAGTAATTCCTATTTTAATACAATTGCTCGATTACGCCAAATATTCTTGGAAAATCAGCCTGCCTTGATTATATGATAGATTCTCCATTGACGTACACCCATAAGCACAAGCCTGAATAAAATTTTTCAATATTTTCTTTATGTGGTAGTTGAAATTCCGTGTAAATCTCATCTCCGAATAAATCATTTGAGAAATTTTGGGGCACCGACAGGGCAAAGACCCGAAAAATAAAAATCATTTGCTACTTAAAAGAAAACTTTTTCCCGAGAGAACCCTGGTAACTCCAGCTAGTTTAATAATAAAGGCTCCATGTGACTAATTAATAATTTTTCAGAGAGATATTTCATCATGACAAATATTTCTTTAATTCTAAAGATTTCTCCTCTGGACCGGTTTTCGTTTTATCATTATGGAAAAATAATGGAGTAAAACAATCACTAATTTTTGCAATTTTAGGAATATTATAATCTTCCCACATTGGGTTAATAATGCCACACATTTCTGCCGAATTTTAAATTTATAGCACAATTAGAAGTGAAATTACATTTACCTAATTGTTAAAATTTAAATAATTTTTAACGGCCGCAATAACAATTTCATGGATAAATTAAAATATTTATTCGTTTATATACATTAAATTCTAAATAGTTTAAAATTTTCAGCTCCCTAACTGGCCGTGTAGTGTCTAAATGTTTACCTATTTCTTTAAACTTTAAAATTTTTTAACTGCAAAACAAATTAAAATATCAAAATTTGTATAATCCCTATTTCATTTTTTTACAAGTTCTATCTATAAAAAAATTTTAGCTCCATAGCACATGCAAAAATACATAAACCTTGAAAATTATTTTAAACAATTGCGAATTTTTAGCGGCGACATTGTTGCACTTTTTAAAAAATTTTGTTTTTTCTAGTCGGTTTTGCTCAAAATCCTACCTAAGAAAAAAATTAGAACCTCCATCTCATCTGGAAGTGCCTAAACATTAGTATCCTTCTATCATTATATATCGACGTTTCTTACAGAGGAGGATATAACAGGAGGATACTAATGTCCAGCCCAAACTACAAGAACTTGAGAGCTGAAAGTTTTAGTTTTTGTAGATATCTACATCTACATCTACATATTATCCTGCAAGTCACCTTGACGGTGGATGGCAGGGGGTGCCGCGCACCAAGTTCCTAACTAATTATTATTCACAGTTATCTATTGTGGTCACGTATTGTCCTAGGGAAAAAGGACTCCTTATACCTCTCCGTCCTACTATCTATTTCGCGAATCTTGTCGTCATTATCCCTCCGTCCGATATACGTTGGTTGTCGAATAATATCCTTCATTTCATTTACGAATATCTCCGACCTATATTTATCTAGAAGTTTAAGTCTCGCCTGTAATCTACGATCTTTCAACGATGGCCAACTCAACTCATCAATGAGTAACGTAACGCTCTGTTTTTTATCGTAATTCTTTTTCACGAATCTAGCTGCTCGCCGCTGTATTTTTTCTAAATCCTTTATGAGTCCCCTCTGATATGGATCCCAAACCGCTGCTGCGTATTCCATTTGAGGTCTAACCAACGATAAATAACAGGATTCTCTCACCTTTTCCGTGCTTTTCCTGACTATCCTACGCACAAAAGCCAACTTCTTATTTGCCGCACCTATCACTCGTCTTATGTGGGTGTCCCAAGACAGGTCACGATTCAAGGTTACCCCGAGGTATTTCACGGATTCCGAAACAGGAATGCTCTCACCATCTATCGAGTAGGTAAACACGGACGATGGGCTTCTAGATTTCCAAAAGTTTAGAACGTTACTCTTTTTCTGATTGATTTCTAGCTGCCCAAACAGATAACGCATCCAGATCATCCTGAAGCTGACGATGGTCGCTAGGACCACGAATTTCTCTATAGACTACGGTGTCATCCGCAAAAAGCCTGATATTACTTTTTACAACTGAGCTGATGTCGTTTATATAAAGCAAGAAAAGCATAGGTCCGATCACACTACCCTGCGGCACTCCAGAGACTACATCTGCCACACTCGAGGACTTACCATCGATGACTACTTTTTGTTTTCTATTCAAAAGGAAAGCGCGAACCCAGTTAATGACTTTAACATTAACGCCAAGATTTCCCAATTTTAATAACAACTTACGGTGGGGAACCTTGTCAAAAGCTTTTCTAAAATCAAGGAACACTGAATCGACCTGCTTATTATTTTCGCCGCATGATAACACATCATTCACAAACAGACCGAGTTGGGTGTCACAGGATCTACCTTTTCTGAAGCCATATTGACAGCTGACTAAGAGCGATCTACTCTCAAGATAACGCATTGTGTTGCTAACAATAATGTGCTCCAAAATCTTACATGATAATGATGTTAGAGAAATCGGCCTATAATTTTCGGGGTTTTCTTTGTCACCTCCATTATGAATGGGTGTGACGTGTGCTAGTTTCCAATCATCAGGAACCTCACAGAGGGTAAGAGATTTCTCGAAAACTATCCGAAGGAAGGGAGCTATATCTTCTGCTAGTTCTTTTAATACACGCGCGGGAATTCCTTCTGGTCCAGGATTTTTGTTGGGCTTTATCGCACTCAGTTGCTTCGCTATTCCTGCCTCAGAGATTTTAATATTATCCATCCGAGTACATCCATCGGGAATAAGATTGTCTTTAAGTATATTTCCACCTGCCGTGAACTCCTTCGCGAAGTAAACGTTTAGTAGATTAGCTTTATCCTCGCCCCTTACCCCCCTTCCAAACACAACCTCCTGGCTGTAAAAGAGCTGGGGTTTGGGAGGAGAGGACAAAGGACCTCCGCGGGTGCCACTGTACCTGCAAGTTGGGAATTCTTGGTTTGGACGAAGGGATTATTTTTTAACAACAACGCCGCGGTCTTTAACCTCCCCGAGGGATAGGGTGTAGAGGCTGGACTCGAGAACACAAGGTTACATATCTTGGGTCACTATGAGGATTGAAGGGGCTGACCGCCACCGCGTTTGAGACAGTGAGAAGTGGTCGAAGTTTGCTCGATATATCCGTGAAGCGTGCTCGTTATATACGTGAAATATTTGTATGTAAATACTCGTAAACTTATCTTGGAGGTAGCATTTGCTCACTATAGCCATGACCTCGTTACAACCGTGCTCGTTATAAACGAGTTTGACTGTAATTAGTTTAGGAAGCTGAAATTTTGCAAGATTATAGAATTTTTCTCATAATCAACTATAAAAATCAGAAATTTTACTATTGTTAATTTTTAGGGGTTGTTTTAACCCCATTTGATCATTAAAGTTTAATAATTTTTATCTTGAAAACTATATGCTGTAGGTTCGAGTTTTTGAAATCATTTTGTAGACAATTATATATAAAAAAATGAAATTTTGAAAAAGTTCAAAAATTCGACCTCTAAAAATTCGCAATTGTTTAAACATATTTTTGAGGTTTATGTATTGACGAATGTGCTACAAAGCTGAAATTTTTTTACCGGTAGATTTTGTGAAAAAAAAAAACAAAATAAAAAATTATAAAAATTTTGATATTTTAATTTCTTTGGCTGTTAAAAATTCTTAAAGTTTAAACTAATAGATAAATATTTAGGTACTTTGGGGCAAGCTAGGAAGCTGAAATTTTAAAGTTAAGTAGAGCTCAGTGCATTTAAACTAACAAACAAAAGCTCCAACAAAGTGTTATTGCGGCCGCATTAAACTTTTGAAATTTAAACAAATAAATAAATATTATTTCACTTCTAGATGTGCTACAACTTCAAATTTGACAAAAATGTGTGGAATTAGCACCTTACATTGGATAAAGTATAATATTCTTAAAATTGCAAATTTAATGCATTGTTTTAATCAAATATTGTTCAATAAGGAAAGATAGAAATTGGGTGCAGAGATGAAATATTTTGAATTAAAAAAATATTTCTAAAAATATAAAATCTCTCTGAAATATTAATGTTTCTCAGGGTCAGATGAAATGCTTGCAGAATGCAAGCACCAACTACTTGTCATTATATATAGACGTTTCTTACAGAGGAGGAGGATATAACATACATATAAGAGGATACTAATGTTTAGGCACTTCCAGGAGAGCTGGAGATTCGAAGTTTTTTTCTTAGGTAGGATTTTGTGCAAAACTGACTAGAAAAAACGAAAATCTTCAAAAAGTGCAACTATACAGCCGCTAAAAATTCGCAATTGTTTAAACAAATTTTCAAGGTTTATGTATTTTCGAATGTGCTACGGAGCTGAAAATTTTTTTAGGTAGTATTTGTAAAAAAAACGAAAGAGGGATTACACAAATTTTGATAATTTGATTTGTTTTTATGTTAAAAATTCTTAAAGTTTAAACAAATAGACAACGGTTTTGTTGCTACGGGATGAGTAAGAAGCTGAAATTTTCAACTTATTTACAGAGTACTGCATGTGCACAAATAAACATTTTAATCTCTTCATAAATATATTGCGGCAGCCGTTAAAAATGTTTAAAATTTAAACTATTAGAAAAACATTTTTTCACTTCTAGAAGTGCAACAACTTTAAAATTTGGCATAAATGTGTAGGAAATTGATGTAATAATAGAAACTATGCAGAAAGGCATAAGCTGTAATTTTGGGAATAACTTTGAAACAGAAAAAAATTGGGCTATGACCGGGAATCGAACCCGGGACTTCAACTTGCCGGGCGGATATTCTACCACTGAAGTACCTTATCAGATAATCTTTCCTGTTTCTGAACGCGGGTGTTTTTCTTAGTTGGGTTCGGGCTAGCCATGCTAGTATCAACCAGCCCCACGGATCCGCCCGGCGGAAGACCCGGGTTCGATTCCCGGTCATAGCAGAATTTTTTCTGTTTCAAAGTTATTCCCAAAATTTGCAGCACGCAGACTACGAATAAGATGTTCAAGTTCGGCCTCCTTCCGAATGCTGCGACAGTTAACCGTGATGATTTTTAGTTTATCGCTATTAATACGTAACAATGCCCCGCGCGCTACTGAATTATTATTATTATTTACTGCCTCATTGTCCTCCCTATTACGTTGACTATTTCTACGCTTAGAATGTATTCTACTGCTAATTAACATCGCGTTTATAGTGGTATGACGTTCGGACGTATTACTACTATTGACATGCATCTGAACGCTTGGTGAATAATTACCATTCCTTAAATCTAACATAACAGTTAACAGTGCAGCGAGATCATTTGAACTTAAATCACTACATTTGAACATTTTAGTTGTTTTCGTCCCAAGAAGGACATGAGTTTTAAAGTGATATCTAGTAACAAAGGTGGTGAGTGGTTAGCCTTTGACAATTATAAGTACCAAAACATTCGCACTAATAAGAAGACTGGCAATATTGTCTGGCACTAAGGGCTGTTATGCTACGATCACGACTGATGCGGAGAAAACTACGATAACCGGGATATATAAGTCCGATCATGGTCATCACAGTGTGGAGAGCATATTATTGGAGAGACAGGAACTTCGATGCATTTGTAAGAGAAAAGCTACTGAAGAGACTTGTGTTCGACCATTCAAGTTAATTAGAAGAGAGTGAAAAGACAGTGAAATAGTTATTGACAGAAAGGCCTACTTCAAATTTTAGAACAAACAATAGTGCCGAAAATTTCCATAGACAATTATCCTCCAAATTTTATGTGCCGCATCCGAGTGTATTTCATACAATAGACGCTCTGAAAAATATGCAAATTGTGACAGAATTACAAATAGCGGTGAAAAGGAAACTAGATAGGGAACGTGATGATTTCATCTTAAAAGTGTTTTCACGCTATGAAATAGGAGAAATTGGGCAGTTAGAATACATGAGCCTTATTGGAAACAGACTTCAGGGCATTAAACATTAAATTAATTAATTTTTATGCTCTTTATGGTTTCCGTCGAACTTAAAATTGTTGTTTTTTGTTTTTATTGTATACTACCTGTTTAATAACTTTATATGCAATGTAATTTAATCTGACAAAGAACGTAAAGTTGTTGTTTTTTATTTTTAATGTATGCTGCCCTATTCAATAACTTTAATGCTAAGTAATTTATTATCACAAAGAATTTGAAATTTTTCTTTTTAGGTTTTATGGTATTCTACCTTGTTCATTAGCTTAAATATAATGGAATTGTTTGGCAAAATTGATTTTATTTTATAGTAAATAAATTTAATGCAATAAAACATTCAACACTGCATGTATTATTTTAAATATTTACTATTACACTTTAGTATTTAGTTCCGTTATTCACATTTGAAACAAAAACTGCATGAATGGAGAGTTTACAACTGAAATCCGACCCTCATTAACCCCCATCGCGCTGGCCAACCTGACCCAACCCGACCCTTCTCGCGGTCAAACAATGTGTGATATTTTGGGCTGTCTCAAAAGTAGGATGTTTTGGGCTATGGTGATTTTAGGGTCTGATAAAGAATGTAAGGTGTTTTGGGCAACCTCGAAAAAAATGCACATTATAATCACTTAAAAACGTAAGACGCTCTCGTCAACAGCTCCTGTAAACCTCACATCGATAGAGTGACTAAAGTAACTATACTGAAAAGAATGGTGGTTAGAGTTAAACGGGAGAATGGAAGAGTAAAATAAAATGAATGTCATAGGGTCTTTTAGAGCTTGCGCGCCCCTAAGTGTTAAGTAGAACCTTAGAAAACCTTTTTCCAAACAGATGCATGCTTGAAAAAGGGTAAACATCCAGCCATCGTGGGTTATCTCTAACATAAAATAGACGAAAGGGGTATTTCACAAAAATCTCGAGAGAACAGGACCACTCTGAAGTGAGTCTGAGCAGACAAATGGATCCTTCAGGAGTGACTTCCTTAAGGTGGCCATACACGCTACGGTTTGCCGGAAGGTTTGCTTCCAGGAAGGGACACCTCCCGGAAAGCCGGAGCGTGTGTGGGGAATTCGGCCGGAAAACGAGCCTCCGAGCCTCCTGGCAAGTCTCAGAGGGTTCAGGCTTACCTCCAGGTTTGCCTCCCGGAGGGCAGGCCTTCCGGCGTGTATGGCAACCTTTATAAATGCCCTGGAAATTCCGCAATTTTATGAGTGATGCAAAAGCGGATCCTGAAACTTTTCAAGGAAGGGAGGTGGTCCCATTCTCCCTCCCCTCTTTAATACGTATATACTTACAACCTTTTATTCTGGAGTCTCTACTCCTGTCTGAATCATTTTTCCCTTGCCCTATGAATATAATGCGTATCACAGAATCAAGATACTTTGTGTGGAATGAGTTTAAGAATGTATCCAATGGAGTGAGAGGGGCATCACTTTCTCCTTAGATCCATCACTGGATTGATGATGTTTTACACATATCTTTACCCAGTTTATTTGATTTGGGGGGTCGCGAGAGGATTTTAAAGGGGACGCAAGCACTCTTCGCTAAGTCAGGTGATTTTATTCTGGTTTTAAGAGTCCTGGAGGTTTTAATTTTTCGGTATGTTTTGTTCAAAAATAAAGAAAATTCTATAGCTTATCAACTTACAGAAACGTTTTTAACAAATGAGTTATTTTTATGTAATAAAAACAAACATGAAATTATATCCCAGCAGTAATTAGTATTTTAAGATTTAAACTATACACCATTTATTGTCTGAATGTTTTTAATGCACATAAGTAGTTGTAAATAAAATAATTTTAGTGCTAATATTGTATTTATAAAGAGTACAAAATAAAAACCTTTATTTCCTTATCATCATCATCCCTGTCTCCTATATGGAGAAAACTGACTTTTTTGTTTGCTTCTCGAATACTCTCGGGGTGTAGCGGCGACCAAACATATGACGAAGATACCTGAGAACCACTGAGCTAGAAAGACCACAGCCTCAGGCAGCATGTTTCTAATAGGTGACATTACATCATTTTCTGCGCTTACTTAAATTTCTGCATAGTTATTCTGGGAGGCGATATACTTGGTCGCATTTGGTAGCAACTTTCTGCACTATGGCCCTATATCCTAAATAGTATATGAACTCTTAAAGCTGCAAATTTCATTCACAATAACGAAGAAAAACAAAATTGTCATCGATTTCTGACGCTCTGAACAAATTGGCGTCCCGGTCCCGTGTGCCGCTTGCATCGCGGGATATGCTTGGGTTCATGTTCACTGATATTCTGTACATTTTTGTAGAATAATCTCCTTCGATTTTTTATTTGCTGGACACTTGATCAGTTAAAATATTATGATGCTCTGCCACAAGCTTGAATGTAGAGAGATAGGGTTCACTGGCCAAAATGAAAGTATTAGATAAGGAGCCGTAATCAGGATGTGACCTTTGTCATAAGCGCCACTCGCGTAAAACGCCAATCGACTCCTGCATATGATGTGAAAAATATGTATTCATTTAAATGAGTTTTATTTTGTATTCAGCCGTAAAAATTATTTTTTCCTTTGCTTTTTATTACGATGCAGGAAAATAATATTCTACATTACGTTTTTTAAAATTGCTTCCTAAAACTTTGCCATCGGCACTGTTTCTTCCAAGTACAAGTCTGAGGAGCACTGATGACATTGATTTTTGTAGATTTTCCCACTCAATTGATAAAAAAACATCAAGCATAGAAATATATCAATATTAATGAATTTGAAAAATAGGCTGCATGTTTTTCGGTAGTTCACCGCGTTGATCGGCTGTTTCACAAGACGACGTTTTGCCGGCGTTGCAGTCGGCTTCCTCAGATCAGCCTACAACCGAACGCCGCGAAAGCATTCGCACCAATTTCAAAAATGTAGAAATGTCTATGAACAAATGAATTTAAGCGCAGAGATACTTTTCTGATATTATCGATTAATAAATTTATAAAATATTGTAGGATAGCAATAGTAAAATTAAACAGGATAGGATAATAACATAAAGGGAAATTAAGGTGAGACGTTCCTTCGTTAGTGTTTGGATGAGAAATCATTGTGTATATTTCTTTCTTCTTTTGTGAAATGATGCTTATTTAAATACGAACTCCTTCACCAAAGGGAAAATTTAATAACTTATAAACAAAATGATGAGTTGCTCTTGAATATATCTGCAAAAATTATTCTTAATTATCTCAACTTAATCAGCGCTCGAATAGGAAAATTTTAACTATGAAAATGCTTGTAACCAGAACATTCTTATCTGATTTTTTAACCATGAAAACACTATGGGCTTCAATTTTAAACAAGTGGAATGGCTTTCCCATGCATTCCCACCCAATTAGAGCACTTCACTTAATAATTAAATCACAGTGGGTAAAAATGATCTCTATTTCATTATCAGTCACTTCAAAAAGAAATATTACTAAGTTATGTTTGCAATACTTATGTCAATTTTGTTATTATTAATGTTTAAGCTATAGCTTCAACAGTTTTTTAATAAAATTTTGTTTAACCTAGGTATTCCACGAATATTTTGAAAATTAATATTATTAAACAGCAAGATATTTGGCATCAAATTTACTTGACTGAATATTTAAACGTTAGATATTCTAAAATTATTGGAAGCTAATATATCATTAAAACTTATCATAATACACAAGTAGTTTAATTTTGCTGCTGATTTGAAAAATTATTATTCAGTGAAAAATTGCATACGCAATATGTTAACTGTCTTTTTAATTAGCATAATTGTATATAAGTGCATAAAAACTCACACACATATTTACATGCTTAATGAAGAGGAAAGTTAACAAACAATTTGAATAGAATAAGCATGAAGAAGATCTAATAAGCACTTAATGTGAAACTGGAGACTGTCTGTTACTAGACTCTACATATGAGATGAGAGCTTTTCAGATCCAGAGTCCTTCTTTTGAGATGAGGAAAGCATGACTCACACATAGGAGTAGCATTCAAATAAGTAAACCTTTAATTGACAACTAGAAAAATGTCTAAATAAAATGAAGAATTTGTCCAATTAAGTAATCAGCAAGAAAGGAATTTCCTGGCTTTATATATAAATTGATTTATAAAGTGTGAATTCTGATTATTATTATTAGGAAACATTTAAGTTAATACCAGTAGCCAATCTCTATACTTTTTAAAACTTAAAGCATCCTGTTTGAACTTACTTTCATAGATTGTATGTCCACTTGCTGTAATAGGGATAGGGAATGAAGATTATTGCTTTAGGACCACTATAATTTTTCCACTTTATCATACTATAAGATTTATAAAAACTTAATAATTATAATTAATTTATTATAATGTGTGATCTCATTTCATTTTCTAACACTATCTTATCCCTCGCCACCTCCCTTGGGGTCTTTTTTGACCACAGGAGCAAGAAAATTCTAATAACTTTTTTCTATTGAGATATTCCTTCGAGATCTTATGAATGAAGCCATAACCTTTTTGACATCCCTTCACATGAAATAAAAATATTTTTTCTGCCTGTGGTCATACATGACCACTGATAGGTGTAATTAATACTTATATTTTTTTCTGATTATCCCAGCAACTAATAAGTTCTAAATTCATTTACCCTTGAATTATTATCACTTCGATTTACAATGTATGCATTGGCAGCACTGATAGCAACCAAAACCCATGCTAGGCAGTGGAAGATGAGGCTTAGGGAACTCATTTTGTTTTATTTTTTTATGGTAATATCCAATGTAAAAGTGTATTTTTTCATTGTGTACCCATCATTCATTACTAATAGTAATAAATATGCAATAGAAATTTTTGAACTAATGGAATGAAGGCTTTGTCTGATGGGGTCAAAAATGACCCCATGAAGGTAAGATGAAATTTTTTTAAGGGAGGTGGCGAGGGTTAAAGAATGCTATATTTAAGCAGGATAAATATATTCAATATTTTTTCCTTGGTGCAAATACAAATCATTATTTTTGGGCTTGTTATTATCAGTTCATTTATCAAAATAAAATAACCTTGATAACTTTGACTTCGCTCATGGAATTATTATAATTGTGATTTGTATATATTGGGAGTTCTTTTCATCAATATTGTAACACTGTGTTTTCTTTTTAATATTTGACAGATGTGTTTCCAACAGTTATATGCCTACTTGTAGTGCTGACTTGGTAATATGAATATTAACTCAATAATAATAGAAGAAATTCACCTTAAAAAGGAAATATTTACAAGCCATAATTACTAATTAACCAAGAAACAACAACTGAAAAACTGAATCTAAAATATATTTTTTTAAACTTCCCTACACTTCATCCCATGTCAGATTAAATGGAATTATATCATAAAATTACATACGTTATTAATAAAGTGTACAGTAAAAACCATGTGTTGATATCCCATTCTTTGAGAATAATACTTTGCCATAAAAAAAATAAATTATGACCAATGATGAAGGCTGTTGAAATATTATGCATAAATATAGCACTGAATTATCTAAATGATCGGAAATCATCATCCAAATCTTTTAAATATCTTATTTATAATAAAAATACAGAGAGAATTAGATTTGTTTACATAATTATAAACTCATATAAAAATTTCCAATGGATTAATAGATAATTCTATGTTTAAAATGTCTTTATTGCATGGCAAGTAAACACATTTTTACAGCTTGAAGATTTTCATAGAATGAACTGCTATATGAAGTTCATATAGCTCAATTTTTCTATAACCTCAGGATACAGATTTTAATAATATAATTCATTCACTTGATCCATTTCAAGAAACAGTAACAATATGAACATATTATTGAATACTGTCATCTTCAAAAGACATCACTCTAGATGATGTCAAGTTACCACAGTTTAGTAGCCTATAATTATTTTTTTCATTTACCTATTCTAAAGACCAAATATTTTCTGATATAACTTTTGAGAATGAAATTTTGGGTATTTGCATTTTGAATGAAAAAATATTTTCTTGTTACCACCACATAAATATTCTATTGGTCCAACGTATCTTGCAACTACATCTTTTGATTATTCTTTTCAGTGTGTATAACTTAATTTAAAATAATGAGGAAATTTTATTTCCAACATGAAAGTCAACAATTGAAAACATATAAAAAAAGATACAAATCTATGGGTTATACTACAAGTCTTTTGTCAATTTCTATTGTAGATATTCCTTCTACCAATGTAATGACATTGATTAATGTTAAATTCCACGTGTTAATGAACTCCTATTTTTAAACAAGAGTATAACAATTTTCTTAAAATCCAAAAAGTAATAACATTGAAATAATAAATGATGGCTTATCAATGATGTTAAGATATGAGGGAACTTTTACAGTTTCACAATAAAGAGGATGTCTAACAATAAATTTAACACTTATAACATCCTTAGCAACCAAACTGATAAGTACTCAGTGTTAAAATTATGGCAAGGGCAACAATAATCTGAATAGTTTCAATAACATTTTATCAACAACATAGAATTCAGCCAAAATAATTTACATCAAAAATTTAGTAAAATAGGAGTATTGGGCTCGGGTATAACCAAGACTTATTACAAAATTGCAGCAAACAAAATGATGAGGATTATGCTCTTTCTAGATCTTCTCTGCTCAAGTGATTGACAATGCCAGCTCCAAGGGAATCTCCAAGAACATTTATTGTCGTTCTGAAGCGATCCCTAAAAATCAAAGACCATAAGTAATTAAACAATGATTTCAACACCTGAATTACAATTATCAATAAAATGTTGCATTTTCATTAAAAATGATTTTTCTGACAAAATTAATGCCACAAATGCAGAAGGTAAAATAGATGATATCTGTGCTCTATGAGTCATATGTTCTTGTCATTTATGCATTACAAGGCAAATCTAAAGCTTAAGATAGCAAATTTCATTCTTAAATTCTAAAAATTCATTGGTGTAAAAAATTAATCATTTTACATACATTTAATTTTAATTGGATTTGGAAAATAAATGCTTTTTATTTTTACACAATACTGACAGCTTTAAATATAATACAGTTGAAGAAAGAACTTACAAGAGCCAATCCACAGCAATGATTAATGTAACATCCTGTGCAGGCAACCCAACAGTATCCAGGACCATCACCATGGTAACCAAACCAGCTTGAGGAATTCCTGCAGCTCCAATGCTGGCTGCAGTGGCAGTAATGCTGCATAATGAATAACAAAATGAATATAGCTTGATCATTCAGGAATGTAATTGCTTAGAAAATATGAAATAAATGTAGGATATGCTGCTGACTGTGAAAGATGAAGAAGAACACTATAGAGCAGTGGTTTTCAACCTTTTTTTGCTGCAACCCTAAACTGACACCAATAGAACCTTACAACCCATAATTCAAATTGAGCGAAGACACAATATAGGTAGGCCAGAGAGAAAGTAGCAAATATGTCCCTGCCAGCAGACACTGCTATTGTGTTGTTACTGTACCACAATTTGGTCTGTCTCAGTCATAACCATTTTCAAGAAAAGGGTAGAATTACAGTAGGAAATATATGTTAGTGGGTGTTCAGAGGGAAAATCTTCAATTGCTCTGGCATTTCCCATACATTTTTGCACATAGGTGCTAACAGCTTATAAAGATTAAAGTGGGTTACATTGGCTGTTAAACATGTTCCATGACTGATGAAGGTTAGGCACCATTCTAATAATAATTAGATTCAAACTGACAGTCGAGAAAGTTATCTTCTGATAACTCTTCACAACCCTACTGTGGGCCTTCTGCAACCCTGATTCGAGTTGCTACTCGAGGTTGGGAACCACTGCTATATAGGATATACATATTTGAATTTATTTGAGACCAAAGCTGTTCATTTCATTCTTTGAATGAATCCATGAAAAACAAAATAATTGTTTTTACTCTATGCATCTGCACTGACAACTGGTTCATAAATTAACATTAACTTAAAAACATTACATATTTTCTTTACATATTCTTCTCTGGGTAAAGTTTTTGAATTAATGAAAAACATAAGATAATTATTAACTCATTATTCCAATGCCAATAAATTTAACCTTGAATTTATAATTTTGTATCAATTCATTATAATGAAGCAACATTAAAAATTTTAATATTTATGGTAAATGAAGATATTGCTCCATTATAGTATGATGCAAATCTGTGCCTGATGGGCAAGACTAAAAGATGGTAATGGACCTGTGCCATTACAAAAATTGTTATAACAAACATTGGTTCTTACAAATAATTATTGTATTATGTTTTACAGTAAATGGATAAACTGTTCCCAAAAATGTCATTATGTCTTTAAAATGCAAAAACTAGAAGAATGATCTTCCCTGAAGCAAGAGCTGAATGCATGTTGTTTAGCAGAAAGGAGTTGGGACAAATGCCAAACTTCTCATCAACATTTAATTATCTCTTATGCTTTATTATGCTCAAACATCAATGCCATTTGCCATCACAATCTTTGTTAATGTAGCATCACAAGGTTGCAGTATTGTTAAAATTAATATCTCTCGAAGAAAAAATAAAAGCTTTTTGGTAATTCAACAGATTATATGGTACAAATGGTGATGAATTTTTAAATCTTGAATTTAAAACTATGATTATTATAAATGATAACCAAAATAAGATGATTCTAATAAGATTTCTTCAAAAATGATATCTTTATTCTATGAATGAAATCGCATTTGTTTATATTTTATATTATTTAAAAAATTCCTTTTTCAAAACATTTTACCTTAAGCTAACTAAACGCATCTGAGCTTGGCATATGTATGTTGAGAAATCTAATATATTCTCACCTAATGGCAATGATTTGACCAATGGTGAGGCTGATGTTTCTCACTTGAGAGATGAAAATAGCTGCCACAGCTTCATAAAGAGCAGTACCATCCATATTTATTGTTGCACCAATGGGCATAACAAAGCGTGTCACACGTGGATCAACTTTGTTCTTGTCTTCCAAACATGCAATTGCTATTGGCAGAGTTGCGGAACTGAAAGAATAAATGCATTTTATTAAATAATTGGCTCTAACAGAGGCAAAAACTCCATATATGTCAATTATCTACTCAGGATGTTCGTAAATCTGTGTCAAAATTTAAACATTAATAACTTTGTATGTACACACAGAAGAAATCCTTTGTAAATGGCATATACTAGCATATTTAATTAACTTTGATCACTGTATGCATTCTAGGGTTAGTAACAGCTATTAAAAATTGGCAACATGATAGATAATCCCCAACAATCAACATTTATTGTGATCTAAGGAACTCATTTATAATTGGTCCTTACTTCTTTGAAGAAGAAACAGTAAACAGTGGATGTTAGCTTCCAATGCTGCAGAATTATTTCATCCCTGAACTTAGCCAATTAAATCTCTCTGATACCACCTTCTTCCAGCAAGATAGTGCTCCATGTCATTATGAATTGAGTGTGCAAGATTTTCTGAATGATATCTTTCCTGGGAAGTGGATTGGCAGAGGTGGACCAATTGCTTGGCCACCTCATCATCCTGACCTGTTTCTATCAGATTACTCTTTATGAGGACATGTTAAAAGAGTAGTTCATTCATAAAAACCACAATATTTAGAGGACTTAAAGACCAGGATTAAGAATGCAGTTGGGGAATGTTTTCTATGAGTTGAAAAATCGGACTGAACCAATGTCTTTACAATTTTAGGCACCCAGGGCCCAACATAATTAGGGGCCTCTATTATGTATACATACTAACCCCTGCTGCACTACTATGGGGGAAGTCATAAAAACTATGTAAACATTTCATATTTCAGCAAAAAGGGGGAAGGGAAGGAAAATATCAAATTTCAATGAGTAAGGAGCCCCCTTAACTAAATATTTCAAGGGGTCCCAAAACACTGGAGGGCAGTCCTGCAAATAACTGTGTATTATTGAAATAGAAAGTTGTATACTTATATTTGTGGTAGACAGGAAAAAATCATTCAGTAGGCACCACTATGATAGGTAATAACTAGGGATGTGACGGTTCCACTTTTTCACGGTTCCGGTTATATTAATCTGATCCAGGTTCTCGGTTTCGGTTCTGTTAGGTTAGAAGTGCATTTTGATACACCACGAAAAATTCTAGCTTTACAATAGTTACAAATAGCGCAGGGCTGCCGTTTTCATCGCTTTTATGCGTTTTCGCGGATTTTTTAAAGAAAAACTGAGACATTTCCGTGAATATTTATTTATAAGGTAAAACTTGAGTCTTACCTGAGCTGTTTGCATAAAAAGTAAATGAACTACTAAGAAATTCTGAGATAATTAATATTTATATACCTACGAATAATACGAACTGTGTTAACAATATACGGATCGGTGAAATTTTTTCGTGAGTACATACGAATATAATTTGAAAGTGCACAAACTCGCTACTTATTGTGCGAAACTAAGCTGTAGAACTACACCGGCAATCAAAGGAATATTTATATTTTTTCCTTAACTCTCTTTTTAGTATTCGAATGAATGCATATATATACTGCACGTACAGCCATTCACTAGAATCAGCAATATTGCAATAGATTTACAATTAGTCATCATGGTCTTTTTAAGGAACTATACTAGTTCGAACACAAAGTCGTCACAAATTCGCTAGATTGCAGCACTGAAGGGGATTCCAGTGTGACCCATTAATCACGTCACATTGCTTCCTGGCGCGCGCGTAGAAAGAAGACAACGTAGTTGATACTATTATATAGTCCGTAGTATTGTCTGGCGTCGTGAAAATTCATATCGTAATTCACTGATATTTCTAAACGAATACTTTTACTGAGTTATCCTATCCCTCAAATAGATAAAAATATGAATAAAAAATACAATTCTTCGATCGTTAGGTCTTTGTATAGACAGAAGTACATTGTTGAGTGGGAAAGGAATTAAAGTGGTTAATAAAAGGAAAAACTGATTTCTCAAACGCCATGAGACAACAGAATGTCACAAACCAGACGTTTGAAAATAGTTCTCTAATTACGAGTTTTGTGATTAAAAAAATAGTGAAGTTGTTGACGCTGAATTAAGATGGGCGAATTTTGTTTGCGAAAAGAACTTGCCAGTGAAAATGAGTGACAATTTCATGAAATTAGCTCCTAAAATGTTTCCTGATAGCAAACTCGCTAAGAATTTCCGGTGCGCTCGAACAAAAGCGAGCCAACTGATTGTTCAATCCCTTGGTTCTTCTGTTCAAGAAAACATTGTTTCTGCAATGAGAGCATTAATTTTCAGTTTAATGATAGATGAATCTACCGACACCAGTGTAACTAGACAGATGGTTATAATGGCTCGTATTTTTCTAGCAAAGGACTTGTAACGAAAATGTCATTAATGAACTTCGTAAAACTAATCAATCAGCAAATATAATTAATGGTTTCAGGCGACACTTGGTGGAATTTCTTCATAATGTAAAATAAAGATTTCTTGTAATTCCACATAAATTTATTTAAAACGACCTAGGTTTCGTTGCAATGCAACATCGTCAGGTTTTAAATAAATTCATGTGGAATTACAAGTCTCTTTATTTTACATCAAATAGCATATGTTTTGTTCTGTACATTTTTATCGAAGGAGTAGCCGATTTCAAGAAAATCAAACGAGAAAGTCGTAATTCACTTTGAACCCGTGTTTTTTATTTGTTGACAACGAAAACAATCTTCGTGACAACTGATATACACAATATCTGCTGTAAATACCTAATTAATTTAATTTTCTTTCGTGAGCACGCAACATTAGGAAAATGGATAATCTAAGACGAATAAATGAAAGTAAATACGTCTATTTTTTACGTTTAGATATTATTTGCAAGTGAAAAGAAATTGGTAATTTACGACGAAGGAATGAAGGTTAACATAAAAATTACATAACTATTATTCCAGTGAGGTAAGTTTTAAATAATTGTCGATTGTTTTATTATTAACTATTGATTAAGTAATTAGTCGGTGAATAAAAAATTCGACATTTCCTTGGCATCAATACTGGCATTTCAATTCGTAGACTTTATAATAAGCCATTAATATTTATCTTTTTTGACATGATTGTAAAAATCGTAAAGAATGCCTCTGCCTCGCATGTATACACGCATGATGTGCGTATCTTTCACCTCGTTTTTTATTAAAATAAGGATCGGAACCGTAGAACCGGAATATAAACAGTCGGTTCCGGTTATTTCGGTTCTTGAAAGAACCGGCAGAAGCGAAGAACCGTTCGTCCCATTCCTAGTAATAACATATCTAAAACATGAAAGATGTTGACCTGAGTATCTGGTGAAAAAGTGCTTGGTGTTTTCCTTCAATTTAGTGCCTGGGGCATGGGCCAACAAGACTCATGCCCAAAGAAAGCACTGGATTGACTTCTGTATTATGAAAGATGGTGGTTATGTAAAATTCGAGAAATGTTTACAGTAATAAAAATTTATTAAATTTGCTTTTTATGTGCCATTTAAAGATTGTTTCTATCATGCATGCAAACAAATTTATTCAAGTTTAAAAGTGAACTCAGATTTAAAATTAAATTAAAACATCCTGGATTTCTGAAATATTAAATTTTACTTGCAACAGTTCAATTCTTCGATAAATTGACAAAGTTAGTTATTTTAAATTATTCATTCTACTTATAAAGACTTGGCCAAGCAAATATAGCACTTCAGGCTATGTAGAATAAATAAAAAGTAAACATGAATTTGAACTAAAAAGTTATGTTGCACGTTACTTGCAGAATATGTAAAATATTTAATCTTACTTAAATTTCAACCTAATTTGTAAGCATCCTTGAATAATGGGATATAATATCAATAATTTAGTTTTGTACATTGTTTGATATTAACTGATTTAACAGAGTGTGAAATTTTCTCATTTACCTTGATGATGTTCCAAAGGCAGTAGCCAGAGCTTGTGCCATGTTACCAATGTATTTGAAAGGTAACTGCCGGGTGAATAGAAAGAAGATAATTGGCAATACTATTAGACCATGGCAGAAAAGTCCAATTAAAACTGTGATGAAGTACATGCCCAGTTGACCAATAATGACCTCAAAACTCTCCATTTCCAGCAGCTTACCAGTTATGAGAAATAATACACCAATAGGTGAAAACCTGTAAAAAGGAAATAAAAATTTGTAAAAAAAATATCAATGAAGTTTTTGCAACCTTATTTCAATGGGTATAGTTTGCATAGGATTATTTTAAAAGAAGCATTCATTTGGTATTTACCCTCAATATGATTCAAACTCATGACCATTTGGGAGCCAGACACACTGACCACTCCTATATCAAGGCTGCCAAGTTAACATTTAAAATTAAATAATTTTTATTGTGAATGGCTTCAATATGAAAAAGAAATCACAGCATTTGATACTAGTGATATAATTGGAAATAGGTATAAATATTTTAATTATTACAATAGCAGCATTTAAAATTGAAAAAAAATGTTTCTTCTATTGCCATAAAACCAGAGTTTTCCCAAACTAACTTTTTATGGCTTTTGGAAAAACACAGGTTTTCAATTTTTATTTTAGCCATTAATTTAACTTGACATCTATCTTGAATAACTACATTAATTTCACAATATGAGAAATATCATTCAAAGTACAACCAAAAACTATTATACAGTATTGAATGTAGTGACTTAGATTCTATTTCATTGTCAATCCATTTATTCTATAAAATTTTTAAAGAGTGTGATAAGTATATCATAATAAAATTTAACTGGATTCTTGTATTCTCTATAAGATTATGCTTTAATTTGGACTGTAAAACTAAGAAAATGTTAACTTGTTAAATTAAATAATTCCTTGCTTAACTGAAAATTCAAGCATAAAGAATCATTAACTTACCAAATCACCCAGCTGGTGATTATCATCATTGAATGGCTAAGGCTGCTGCAAAAGTCCAAAAGTGGCGCTCCAACCTTGCCCATTTTTCCCAAAGCAATGCCCAAAACCATGGAAAACACAACCAGACCCATAATATTGGTTCCCTGTGTATACTCTCCACTTAGAGCCCATTCATGGAGTGGTGGAACTAAATTACAACATCATAAAAACTTGAAGGTTAGGTTCAAGAATGCATAGGCAACATTCATTTCTATAATAAAAGAATAGTTTTCATTCCTGTTAAAAACAGAAGAATAAAAGCATATAGTACTCTTAAAAAGAATCATGTAATTTTAATTATATCTAGTAGTGTTGTAAAAATAATTAGAACTTATGAATAGATAAATAATAATGGAGAATTAGTTCTGAATACATCATTCTAAGCCTTATGGCATGCAGCAGAGCTCTGATATAAGACTTACATGTTTCATTGACATCTGGCTTTGGTGGAACTAGGACTGTTCGATACTGAAATATAAAGAAAGGCAGTGATTTTATATTTGCTTCACTAATTACCATACCATCCTGTGTATAAGATGCACTTTTTGTCACAAAAACATGTCTTAAAATCATGTGCATCTTATTCAACGAAAGTTTAAATGGTGATAAGATATTTCCCTTAAAATTTAGATAAACACACATTTCAAATTCTCATGGCTGTTTTTGGCATAGAGGGAGGTTTTCATGCAATACATACATCTTCAAGCAACTTTGTTCATTCTGTGTAATTCTTCCAAACAATAAATTTCCTTGCGTATTACCTGTCTTTTTTTCTAATAATTTCCCCTCAAAAATAAAAGGCTGGACATTGCTATGATTTCCTCAGTTTACTAGTTTACCAGCATTCAGTGATGAATTTAATTTCTCTGGGAGTGAAGAATCTGATTTGGTGTTACTTAGATCAGAATTTAAAATAGGAGCACATTTGACAAAGCAACATCCTATTGGTGGTATTCTTCAAAAATCGCAATTAAGTGTAAAAAAATTCAGGCTAACTAAAAATCACTAATATATAGCTTTAACTGTACACAAATATCAATAAACATTGTTATTAGTTATAATAATGAAGTATTTCAGTGAATTATTTGTATCTCATCAACAATATATTCATTTTGCAGGGCTATAAAGGACAATGTAAGTGAAAATCTGGGAATGCGCAGAATTTTAACCAAACATGCAGCTCATGGAAAGTGACAAAAAACTGCAATAAAACTACTGAAATGTTTCTTAAGATAGAATTATCAGCATATGAGACTAAACTGATGATGCCTTGATATCCGCCAGAATATGGCCTTTTTCTCGCGGGCCCTTTGTGTTACCGTTGCGATCACCTGCAAAAACATGACGTTGCAATTCCGTCATTAGAAATAATAATAATATTTCTTCACTTTTTACATATTGCAGTGATTATGTGATGTTATTATATGCCACACCCTGCACATTGAATCATCAAACCATTTAGAGAATTTTAAGGATAATCTCACATTTTCCTATGCATAAATGCTGCATTCTTGTTCTGGTGACGAAAAGTTCAGAGAAAAAAATTGCAGTTATATTCAAGTAAATAAGGTATATTTTCAAAATTATTAAACTAATAGACAGCTTTTCAACCAAAAATTAACTAACTTTATGTTGTTTTTAACCGCCAATGAATCTTATGTCCTTATCCAAACAAATGTTTATACAAGTAAATAATTTTTAATTCCTGAAAATTATCATTTTTAGGGGTGCATCTTATACATGTGTACATCTTGTACATAGGAAAATATGATACATAACAAAAATAATGGCAATTTTTAATTTGAAACAACAAATGGAATAAAACTGTCACAATGCTAACTTGGAAATTAATAAATTAAGAATTTTCATATTGTCATAAAATTTATGAATTATATGGAAAGTGTGTTTTTTTTCTTTATGTTCATAAGTGGCATAGATCAACAATGACTAGAAAGAGTTTTCTTTTTTTATACAGCTACATATGCTGGCTCAAATAACAATATAAATTCCTAGTTTTGACTCGATTAATGGTGCTACTTCCATATAACATACATGCCTACCAACAGATTCCTTGATAAATGGTAAAATGTCACAAATGGAAAAATCATCTATATGCTCGGATAATATTGCTGTGCAATAGAATAATGGAATTATCTGGATTTATTTTACAGATTTTTTTAAATCATGAGGAAATAAAAGGGAAATGGGCATGACCAAGAGATAAGAAAAGATGCATGACGTGGAATTAGAGATTGAGGATAAGAACATTGAATGGATGAAAACCATAGAATAAAAATTAAAAATAAGTGTTTTAAAAAATTGCATGAGTTTAAAGTGTCTTTTCAAGATATTATTAACCAGTGTTACGAGTATGTATTGCTGATTATATTTAAGAGAAACTTCAAATATTAATATGAATATCATAGCTGTGTCATAGAGCAATATGATGCTTGTGGTTTCTAACAGTGCCACAGTAAAAGAAGCAAAGTAGAAGAAGTAAAAAATGTAAATATCACGGGTATAGAAGTTATATAATGTAAATCTGCTACAATTTTTAAACAGGCAAATGCTTATATTTATTAACTTGGCAAAGATAATTTTTAATTGATAAATTAATAAAACCAGGGTATTGAAACAGAGAATTTATGGGTTCAGTTTGGGTTCAGGTTCAGACAGTTTCAAATTTTCCAAGTTCAGGTTCGGTTCAGTTCAAGAAAAATTTTTTTGAATGCTTTGGTTCTGATTCGGGTTAAAAAAAATTAATTCATTTTAAATATAAAAATTCATTAATTTATTATAAAATGTCTTCATTTAAAAAATGCAAATCAACATTGAAAAATACATTATAATAAAAAAGAAAATGAATTACAAAACTAATAACAAATGTTGGTATAATTAGGAATTTTATAAAAAATGCAGGGCAACATCTACAACAATTGACAAATAGAAAAATCAATTTAAAAATATATAACAGAAAATAAACATTTTATATTTCAGAAAACTTTTCATTCAAACGGACCAGCAGAATATTTTCAAGTGTATCTTCAATAAGTTTGCACGCTTTCGTGATAAAATAAATTTTAAGTGACCTGAGAAACATGATACAAAATAAGATACTGGTTTTTATTTTCATTCCAGAAGTTAAGAACTTGACTGCCCTTTGGAAGCCTTTGAATTTTCTCATAAACTTCAAATGGAAGTTCTAAATTATTTTGATTTCTATAGTCAGGTTGGCTTTTGTATGTGTGAGATTTCTCGTTTTTTTTTCAGAAACTGCTCTAGCAAGTCGTCATCTGCTGCAGAGCCTGAAATAGGTACTTTACTTACTTACAGAATGTTTCATATTGTCTATCAAGCTGTCTGCAAATCGTATATTTTTCAGTAACTTACGCATTTTAGTCATATGGATTTTAGCTTTCTTTACTTTCTCTTCATCTAAAGTCAATCTGTATCTAGAATCTAAATATACAACAGCAAACAAAAGATCATTATTTAGAAAATTCCCCTCTCTTTTAAGTATATTTAAATGTAAAACTTGTGAACGGTGGCGAAACAGTCGTCACGACAAACATCAACACGTGGTAGAAACCCGGAAAACATGGAAGGAGTACGAAAACACCGCGGAAGCCTTCGTATTAACTTGTGAACATTGTTACAGAGGCCCAATTTAAAATGAAGCCATTGATTCATGATGTCTGAGGAGATCAAGCAACAAATAAAATCTAGAAATAGAAATGAAATGCTCTGCTTTTAGGAGACCTGAAAATTCGAGACATAACAACCCTCTTGTCTACCATATGTCGGTAAGATTTATTTTCTTTTCATTTGGGCATATACTTACATGAATTGTCTAGATGATTTTGAACCCATTTAAACCCGTTTTAAAACCAGTTCAGGTTCGGTTCGGGTTTAAAGTAAAAACAAAATCATGGTTTGGGTTCAGGTTCGGGTTTGCAAAATTAAGTGGTGTGGAGCGAGTTTTCAGTTCAGGTTGAGTTCATTTCTACACCCTGAATAAAACTCATAAAACTAAAGTTTTCCTCTTCCTAAATTTAATTTTTGCTATGTTTGATATGTCCTAAATCATTTGCAGTTTTCAATCATTAATTGCATTGACTTCCTTCTTCAGTTAAACTTACAGTTTACCTATACCTTATTCCCTTTTATTATATATTCAAATTATTTTTGAAGTGCTTCTATGGCAATTTAATTTAAATTAAAATTGTAGTGAAAATAAAAAATTAAGTGTGAAAATCAACTAGGTCTTGGTTCTCAACTGGGTTGAGATGAAACTCCAGATTTACATGAGAGTTATCAAGAGGTGATGTGAATATTTGATAAATTCACAGTATATCATATTTTGACTTAGAAAATAAATAACACCAGAAAAATATGAATGTTCTCTTCTTTAAATAAATTATTTTTTTCTGTATGCAGCATATATCATCTTAAAATTTGACTTGAAGAAAATGGAACTGAAAACACAGTCACGCAGAACTGAAAATAGGGTGACGTAGAGTTAAGAAAGGTGAGAACCTCTGCATTACATTATGATTACCAAACCAATTAATATGGATGGAATTTAAATATATCAGTATATATTCTTAAACCAGAAATAATAATAAAATATGTATTGGAATGTTGATCATTAATTATTGTATATTGCAGGTATTTCTCATCAATAGTTCCACTTAAATCATTAACATAGCACAGAAATAAATAAGTAAAGTTGGAGACTATGATGAAATTGATGTTAAAATTAAAAATTTTTAATTTTAACAGCACAGAAAAGATACACCCTGTTTAAGGTATTGTATATGGGTGAATGAATTGAATTTTTATTAGAATTAAGAAGTTATTATTTAATTATCAAGCATCCTTTCTTTATGGAATTAATATCTTAAAATGTTTGTTAACATGAGTTGCAGGCTAATCTTCTCTGATCAATTTTGGTAAATATGGTTTCATCTTCCAAGGGGTGAACTAATAGATTTTTTAGATAAAAGAAAGCTCTCAGAACAAACTAAAATATTAGATAGAATATATCCTGTTTCATTCCATACTCTAATATATATATATATATATATCTCTTTTTATTGAAAATATTTTTATATAAATGTTCCCATATTATATACATTTCTTGCCTTACATACTTTGATGAAATACAAAGGTATGTTACAGAGGAGAGTGAATATTGCACTCAATGACTTGTTAGAGTTAAGATGATGTAAATTCATGAAATGAGATTATTTAAATATGAATTACCATTATTTTCCTAACTTACTCGACCATAAGACAGTCTTGTGTAAAAGACACTCCCCCTTTAACAGATGCTACTTTTGACAAAAAAAAACTGTTTTATTAGGCATTCTAAAGCAAACAAATTAAATAAGATTATTGGAGTTATTTGTAATTTAAACCTCTAAAAATTGTCGTAATACTGTTATATGCAAAGATAAATATGATTTAAACCAGGCTAACTTGTCACAATCTCTGTCACAATTATTTATTTATTCCTTTATTTGCAAATGTAAGATTATCCACAACCTTTGATTAAAAAAAAACAGACAAAACCTCATCTTATAATCAGGTAAATATGGTACTGAGCTCACATTATGGCTAGCTGTCAAAAAATGATACAGATAATTCCTGTTGCCATAAAACTCAACTATTTTATGGCAGGAGAAGTTGCTAATCTCATCAATGAGATTATTGTATTAAAGGATTGTCTGGGTGATAATAGAACTTTAGCAAGATGTTAGTTTCTCATCCTGTATCTATGAAAATGTACAGCGAGAGAAGTTGAAAGACAGTATAGGTTCTGCTACTATATTTTAATAAATGGCTTATTATTTTTCAAATGTTACATCTTTAATTCTGAACACTCTTGAAAACTTATGAGGAATTAACTCAAAATATGTGAAGAAACAAATAGATTGAGCAGAGGAAAGTGAGGTTTACCAAAGATAGGGCAAAATAATAAAGAATATTTTTGAAGTCCTTCTTTTGCAATGTTATTACAATTAAAATTATTTTAAAATGAAATTTTTATTCAGTCAACCCTAAAGTTGAAAAACTTGCATGTTTACATATGTTTTACAATCGGTTTTGCTAAATATTTTTTAAAACTCTTTACTGTTGAAGATAAGATGAAAAACCTTCTCTTTCATTCTATTATGTATATCTATTGACCTAAAATTAACAATGGCAAAGAAAATTCAACCTCATTCACACAATGAGAGATGGCAAAAATAGAAATATTCTATGTGGTCAGAAAATACGTCTACCTAGAGAGTTTGCTACCAAAGAGCAAATGGAAAGTTAGAGCTCCTTTCTGAGAAATGAACACTTTTTAATCAAATATTCCGATTGCTTCTGCTACTTTTAAAATCGCCCTATCCCGGTAACATAAAAATATGTGAAAATTTTAAAACGATGGGAATTTCGTGACTGCGACTTAAAAGGTACATTACAATGAGATGAGGGGACCGACGAACATAGGACATCGAGTGAAAGACATAAAGATACATTAGGAAATCAGTTACGAGATTCGAGGGAAGGTGGGGCATAGAGCTGTTCCTATTTATTGGTGCTGTTTGGATGAAACAAGATTACCTACCGTTATTTTCCATGTATTTTTCCGCAAAAATATGACCAAATCGTTTGAGTTATAAATGGTAACAAACACAAACATTTTTCAGTCACTCAATAATAGTTATTTCCGGACACATTTTTTAAGATAAAGCATATTTGTTATTCATAATGCGTTTCGAGGGAATTCCTTTTTAAATTTCAGTTAAAAAGCAAAAATAAGAATTGTCTTTTATTTTCAGCATTTATGAAGTTGGTTTTCAGAAGAAATAGCAATCAAGAATAAAAATGTTTAATATTCTTAAAATTTACTATATTTAAATAAATAAATAAATAATAATTTTTACGTTTCACTCGTGAAAACCTGGGTGCGTAATATAATCGGAAAATTGCGGTTAAACCGCGAAAATTTGTGTGCGAATACAAAACGAGAGAGAGAACTATTACTCGACTTTATCGCAGAATATCATGTTTTTAGGAACCAACAATTTGACGGCCCCCGTCATTTTGCGCCAATGTCCACGCCACAAGACAAGGCAACACATAACGATTGCATTCCGAAAGATTTCCTTTAAAACACATGTCCTGCGAAGATGATCAAGCCCCACGAGTTCTCATCCTCTTAAAATAACTCGAATTTTATTTAACGCGCTCTTCGGATAACTTCGCTATCCAAGCATGTTCTTTTGATTATTGCCAACGCAAAACTCGACATTTAAGGAACTCAATCAGAATACGACCGAACAAAACTATAAGAAATGGTTCCATCACGAGCAAAAACATTTAAGGATTGCGTAACATGGATCCACACGTCTCTAGTACACTCGCTTTGTGTCGGGGGCAGAGAGGCGGAAATAGAGCGGGCAGGAGGCCAACACACGCACGGCCGGGAGGTTGCCTCACCAGGTCGGCGTCTGCGGCCTAGAGGACACCGCCGTGCCGGGAGTGTTAAGAGACTATCGCGAGCGAAGACAGCATCCGTGGCGCCGATCGACCTTCGCGTAGCGCCGAGGCACATTCCATCTTCCCGATCCTTCGAGCACCTCACCTCTATTCCACGTCACACTCTCAGCACGAGCAGCCACGCACGGCCAATCACTTAGTTGATCGGAAAGGGCGTAGCCGCACGGTCTGAAGTGTGTGTGTGTGAATATTCGATTCCTAGCGCTCGTATTTCGAAGATCTCCTACTGAAATATTTTAAATATACCTATCGGAATGGATTATAAATCACGAGACTGCGCATTGTTCATTCTAAATTTTTAATATCTACATCTCAATTGACGAGCCTGTCCATGAATGATCACTTACTCATCAGATACATTCGTTCCATTTATTCCACACATAACGGTAGAATGTTCGCGTGTGTAGCGTGTGTATATTACACATCTATACAAAAAATAAATTATTTGCGAAACAAAAGCAATTCGAAAACGGGATATTATAATACCACTCATATATATATATATATATATATATATATATATATATATATATATATATATATATATATATATATATGCGTGTGTGCGCGTGCGTGTGTGTGTGTGCGCGCGAGCTTGTACAGCAATTCCCCGCGACGCGTACAGAAATCTTTTCTCCGACAGAAATAACGATTAAAGTAGGATTTAGGCTCCTGGTAGTCTTCCTGCGTCATATTTGTACCAACTGCGCATAAAAGATTTGTTGGATGTTTACCTCTCGTCGTAACAAACTCTTCGCAATGATTTTATCACAATAAAAGAGGAAAGACATACTTCATGTCGGAGAACAGTGTATCCAAATGTCCAAATGCGTTATTTGCGAGGATTAATATTAATCAACTGACATGCTCCTCAATTCACTGATTACGAGTATGCGAAACGAGACTAACAGAGCGACTCGGGCTTACTTCTCATAAAATGACGGAAGTCGTGGTGTAAAAAGACAAATATTCGGCTTAAGGCAGGATTATTGGAGGCGATGAAAATATAAAAAAGGATGGTGTACGTTGGCGGTGAAGAATTGTCCTTGATGCCGTTAGGAGAAAGTTTGAACACCAACTCCAGTAAAAGTGAGCGAGGTACCATTCTGTCTGGCCTGCGTGTTGAATCATGGCCAAAACTATCGTGACAATGAATAATAAACAATGGCCCTTGTCCCTATTCTCCGGAGGCCGGTTTGCCTCTGGCTACGGTGGTTGTTCCGAGAGAAGGGTGGCAGGTGGCTCTAATGGCGTGTCTCCACCGATGAACATTTAACCATTGACATTGGCATTGACATTAACATGTTAATCAACAACATGTTTTTTGTAAATGTTAATTGGATAGATATTAATATTGTGTCCACACATATTAACTTGTAAAGCGTCAGAAGCGGAGCATCTGAAGAGATTATCGAATGACTTAAAATTTCACAAATTGATTCGGATGAAGAGGGTTTGGCGTTTGTGATTACAATGCTCACGTGGTACAAAGCTTGGAAAAACAAAGAGGAAGATGTGTATGCGACTATACCTCATTAAAAGAAGCAGTGTGCAAGGTATCTTAAGTGAATTGAGAGTGGAAGACAGATTTGGATTTAGAACTTCCTGAGTATAAATACGGTCGCCCGCTCGCCAGTGGCGCATTGATATAACCAGCTGGCGACCAGATACGACCAGTAAATGACATTTTTAAAATCACATTTTTGTAGGTGGCGAATACAGTTTTTCATCAGGCGAGGACTTGGCATAATTTGTCGAGCGCTGCTATATGTCATATCACCTATAATATCCAAACAGGGCACACTATTACGAGCAGCCATTCCATCTCTTGTGAGACGGAATAACTTTTCGTTTCCTGGTCACCGTAGATTCTTATACAAGTTTGATGTGCATACTTAGTAAGTGTCCAAGCAACAAATATCGAAAATCATCCCAGAAGTTTGTGAAGCAATCATCACATCTTTAATAAAAGAACTCAAGAAAATAAATTCTTACTTTTTATTTTATATTAATAAGAAAATTTACAATACATAACTGAAAAATTATGACAAAATAAATCAAATTTGCCTATCACAATGGGAAGAAAACATTGGGAATATTGTCATCTTTGGGATTAGGAGTAGAATCAAAGAGCAACGGCTCGTTTTCGGCACATGCAGAGGTCTGTGGTGCAAATGGGCTTTCGGGGGCAGGAGTCGAGTTGTTGGCGACGGATGGTGGTGTATTGTAGGATTGCGAACGTATGGGAGAAGGGTTGTACTTGCTAATTTCAGCTTCGAAAAAATTTTGTGAATATTTAATTTTGCAGTTGCCCTAGCAGTCGGAACTTCTATCTTTCGTAACTGAACAGCTACAAGTACAGCGAAAATGTCACATTCGTCCCTACTTGGAGCTTGTTTCTTTTCCCTTGATTCTTTTATACATTTCGTCGTGGAGACGGCTACGTCTAGAAATGCCGAATCATCATTTTTCCTCAGTTTCACCCTGAAGAATGTCAACTGAGATCCCGATTGACTTAACATGTTTTCGCTCGGCGAGCGAAAACATTTTTTTGAGTTAGCATGTTAATCCAACACGGTCGATTAACATGTTATATCAATCGAGAAACGAAGTTCGATATACATGTTAATATTAACATGTTAACTAAAGATGTTAACTTGACATGTTAGTGTTAAATGTTAATCAGTGGAGACACGCCTTAAGAAACGTCAGAATTAATGCGATACTATTAACCTATTTAAAATTCAAGTCTCATTTCAGCAAAGATAAGCTTCCAGAATTCGAAGACCTGATTCGCACTAGCGACATAAAGGGTAAACCAGGCTGCCTCATTGATTCAAAGAGTGCCAATACTTCTTTTTAATAACTTTCATATTAACTTCGCTGTCACACTTATGTCTATATAAAGGTATAGAGGTAAATGTAGATGTTTTCAAACCCATCATTAATGGAGAAATCGACAAAAGATCTCAGCACAACTGATTGACAAGCAAACTCTGCATTATAATTCTTATTCTAAAGAGAATATTTATTATTTGAAAAGTTATAAAGACTACATATTTATAAATAAAAACAAAATTAAAAATTAAGATAATTTTTTGTTGACGCACTAAAAAAAGATAAAAAACATCAGAGATAGCTCGATTTTGGGGTTCTATAAATTTTTTAATCATTGGAGCTTTAATTTTGGGTTTCACTAGCGATAAAAACTTAATATACGAGTTTTGTGGCAATTGTTCACTTTACTTACTGTATTATAGGCACGATGTGGACTATATTTCAATAGCTAAATTTATTGGAATAACATTACCATCAACTTCGTAGAAGAGAGTCGTAAGATAGCTCTCATTTTTAAACAAGTCCTAAAATTTTGTTTTTAACGCACATTTTTTGCTATCTATATATTTAACATTAAATTAAATTTAGGAAACAATCTATGACGTAATGTAAGCTGTCGTCCTGCTCAGTTGCAGAGAGCACTAATGTTCATTTTTCACTAGCGAATATCTAGTGACCAGCAAGATGCTATCCAGCAACTAAATGAAAAAAAATAATTGACAACTGCTCAACATCGAAGTTCCTTTCCTATTTTTTTAATATAAGATTTTTTAAACTATTAATTTTTAGAAATACTGTAATAAAAGTGACAAATTAACGCGATTGAAAACATCCTCGATGGGAGAATTGAGAAAAAATGAATATTTAATATTTAGTCCGAGATTAGGGAAAATATCCAACTCTTCCTAGTCTACGCAGCCACCAATCCACTCTGATCAAGGAATGAGTAGATCGTGGCAATTACGAGAAAAACGACAAAGTGTAATGGAATTTTAATCGACAATCGTTGTACATGCGGAAAATAAAACATCATTCAAAATTTTCGCGTGAAAGAGGAAGATTGAGTTTTAAAAGCGAGTATTAACGGGCGGCAAGATCTTCATCCTATACTATTTTATGAAAAGGATCATGCTTACGACTGGACCAGAAGTAAATCCAGGTATTTCCCAGGAGGGGGGGCGATCAGCCGAATCGCCCCTCCCCTTCTTGAATCCGACACTGCCGAAGGCCCTTTACTCTGAAAACCCCGTTTCCCTTGACATACGGACCTAATCCGAAGCTCAGAATTAAGGAATATTTCGTAAAATGTGTTTAAGAATGCATCCAGTGAATGACAGTAAGAAAATCCAAGGGGAGGGCAGGCGATAGCCCCAATGGTTCCCTCCCTCTCCCTTTCATCTGCCACTGGCATGGACCTGAGAAAATGAGATGGAGGAAGAAGCAAAGGTATCTGTAAAACGAAAGAATTTTATGTAAGACTAGCTGAAAGTACTCGACGTTGCTCGGGTTTTTAAGTCATGATAAAAAATATTGAGTAAGCATTCAAAGCACGCATTACTTATGCATATATTATAAGGATTAAGGCGACAAATACAATCTCAAGGTTTAACAATGACACGGTCAGCGAGGCAACACAATTAAAAAGCTAAAATTTATCAAATAAATATGATTTAAAAGTAGAACTTGAGCGATTTTGTATCGCAGGCAAAATTTGGCGACAAGAATAACAAAAGATATTTATTTTTCTTTAATAATATTCCAGAGAAAGTAATTTCTCGTGGTTGGCTACAATGATTCTTATCAAAGTAACATTCAGAAGATAATGATCACAGAAAACTGAATAGTTTCTTCTGTTTGGAGAAATGATGCATATTTGAATTGAAAAATACACTAAATTTTTATAGGACCATTGCAGCGAAAGCTTTCCAGAGATATTCCTATATTTATGTTATGAATAAAATTTTATTGACTTGTTAACTGTTTTACTCTGACCTATTGAAAATCAACATCTCTATGTACTGTTATAAATTTAAAACAATAAGCACAAAAAAGATCTCACCAGGGTTGGTCCACATATAATGTATGTCTGCCAATTTTTCTTATCCGTTTGTAGGGTTCGTACCTTTCCGTGGCACTACACAAGAATTTAACCCGCAGGTCCATTTCAATCAGAAAATATCTAACGTTTTTAAAATAGATGATAATGCATATGGCTCGACTCACGTTTCACCTTGTTTTTCCATGTTAAAATTTGAACATTTTTAACTAAATTCCTTTTGGCCAAGGTGGGTTAAAAATTAACCGTTGGATGGATTATACAAGAAAAATAGTGATACAAGAAGGATTCAGGAAATTATTTTGTTTGTACTGACATAAAACATTAAACTGGAGTATAACGTGCGGTGAAGTTCAGATATAGAAATCGTTGAGAATGGATACGAAAGAAATTGTGGCTAGAAAAGTACGTTTCTCCTTCGTAGAGCCTTTGCCCGTGAAGAATTCTGAGACAAATTCTGGAAATCTCAACCGTAAGTTTGGGGCATTAATGTACCTTGAGAGGGAAATAAATTCCATCGTTGATGTTCGTATAAAACTCACAACTAACCAACCAGTTCGCCTTGAGAGCCCAACGGTTAGAACATCAAGTACAGAGCACTTCCTCTCTGTCTTCCCTGTATTTTACGGCCTAGCACTTGTCTTTAAGCATATAAAGTTATCTATTTCGCCTTTCACCTTGTAAAATTTGCTTTGATTGAATCACTAATAATAATAGGGTTGCTCTTTGATTTTAAGCCAATAATTTATTTCCAACTATAGATATTTTCATGAACTGCTAAAATAATGCATGATATTTATAATCACTTCATTTTACATGACTTGGATGAATGTTTACGTTCTTTTTATATCCACCAACAAGCGATAATTCATATACGACAATATTGGTATTTAATATAAGAACGTAAACGCAACATGAAGAACAATTTATTTTTAGAGAAATCGTGATTAATTTAAGGTTTTTCCAATTTAACTTCATCAAAATTAATAATCACTGTAATCAGTTATATAAAACTTAACCTTCAATATATGTGGCTGCTAATAGCATTTAGACAAAATTAAATCAGTAACTTTTCGTGAAGACGACGTTGAATAATGAACAATATCAGAAACAATTAACAATTTAAATGATTAGATTTTGAAATAACCTTCTATGTTGATAAATAATAAATGAAGATATAATTTCTAGATACAGCTATATTTTCAGCACGTTTTATTTAATGAACGCGCTTGTGTTTTCGCACTGTGTGCAATCAATTAAATTAAAATAGCCAGTAAACGGTAAGAGATATTCTTCAGGGCGTATTTGTGGGCGTCCACCAGAGAAGGGGCCAATTTGTCGATCCTAGTTTTGGAGATATCAGCATTTTTGTGAAAAAGGGTAGAAAATATTGATTTCTAGAAAAGTGCAGAGAACGATTCTCTGGTTTATTAAGAACTAGCTGAAAGTACCCGGCGTTGCTCGGGTTTTTAAGCCAAGATAAAAAGTATTGAGTATGCATTCAAAGCACGCATTACTTATGCATATAGTATAAGGATTAAGGCAACAATACAATCTCAAGATTTAACAATGACACGGTCAGCGAGGCAACACAATTAAAAAGCTTAAATTTATCAAATAAATATGATTTAAAAGTAGAACTTGAGTGATTTTGTATCGTAGGCAAAATTTGGCGATAAGAATGACAAAAGTTATTTATTTTTCTTTAAAACGTTCCAGGTTTGAAGGTAAATTATTTCTAATTTTAATTTGCAAAAGAGTAAAAGTCTGTAAGTCGAAAAATCGATTTTTACGTGTTATCTTATGGGAAATGGAACCCCCCTCAACTTCCCTCCCCCTGCAAAAATCAAAATTTTGGCCCTGAGGTGCACATCCTTATGGTCCCATTAGTAAGTGTACAAAGTTTTATGTCTGTAAGTTTCTCGGTTTTTGAGTTACAGCTTTAACACAAAAGCGCACAGGTACAGATTTTCATTTATTTATATGATGATTGCAAAATGTCCAATAACACTATTACATATATATTATATATATTACATATGACATTAGGACTAGATGGAAAATAAGATTGATAGTAAACACGTAAAGAATATAAAAGATGAAAAGTGTAGAGAAGCCTAAATATGGATGCTAAGTTAAGTGAATGAAAGCACTTCATTAAAGCTATAACTAGTACTATGGAAACGGCATCGAGGATTTTGACAAGATAAACGGAAACAATAAGATGATTTTTGAAGAGATGAATTATACCAAATATAAAAAAGTCAAAAGAAATTGCAGTTAGATTTCAACAGAACATTTCCTAGCTTACGCCCAATTGAAAGTAATATCTGTGATTTTCATTCCTCCGTTTTCCGTTGGGACTGTAATATATGAAGCCAGTATTCAACCTGAAAAGGTATTTTAGCAGAGTTCTCTTCAACTTACAGAAACAAATCCCAAATATCCTCGCCAATCTGTTTCTTAATATTGCTGTGAAAAACATTAGCTTCGGTGGCGTTAAACAAAACTCGCTTGCGTCCGACATACCAGATTTTATGAGCCATTTCACAAAAAGCGAGAGTCAGCACTACTGGAATGGCAAATAAATAGGAGTTCAGCATCTGAAAATGAGTACGTACTTGTACCTAAAATTTTACTTATAATAATTACTTCTTTTTTACTATTCGTGCATTGATTTTTTTATGTAAATATCATTCATTTCATGTTGAAATAATTATTTTCTTAATGTCTTTTTGTGAGGATAACCACTCTAAAAATTGAGTGTCGTATATTAGGATCGCATTTTATCGTCTTGTGACTAGTCGTAGGCCTAACACTATAAGTTTTGATTTTTATCTAAACGTATTCAAATCCGCAAAAACACTCCGAATTAAATAAAAAAGCAACAAAACTTTCTTTTATAAATTCGGCTACTTAAATGATTTTAGTACTTCAGTACTTGGTTATCCCCTTTTGAGACGGTGTCTCTTAATATGGTTTTCCATTTTTCTCAGGGTTGTACAATTCCAGCGGAGTTTTTTTTTACTACTTTCAAGGGTAGATTTAGACCCGTATAAAAATTTTAAACCTGAATTAATTTGTAACAAGTCCGTTAATTAAATATCAAAGAAAACAATATGACAAAATCTTAGGTACAAAAAGCAGCGACTCGTTGCTGGAAAGACTGAAATCATTTTATTAGGGGAATAATTGAAAATAATGAAATAAAAATCTGATAAGGATATTATTAAAACGCCAGAATAAAAAGATGCGTTCCTAGGGAAAAATTCGCGCGAAAATATGAATATGAAAAATGAGAAAGTAGCATATGGCGTTCGAAAGAGAAATGAACGATAAAACTGAGTGAGCTCGCCAGCATCTTTCATAAGCTTAGAAAATCCTCGAGGCGTAGAATAAGGTAAAACGCTCGCCTAATAAAATAAAAAGTGTATAGAAATACATTTATCGAGGTAGTAAGAGAATTCATAGAATATACCTAAGAACATAACCTACAATACCTTGGATTCGTCGACCGTTGGTGTACTTTCGACACTGTTCATACCTTTGTCATAATCAATATAATGAAAAAGGATAAAATTCACATGGACACCATAAGTCTGATGAAGATCTCACAAAATTCCTACACTAATACGATTTCTTGGGTTCATAAGAAAAAGTTTATAAAAGAGCAGTACAAGCGAGGCAAAATTCCTTCATGCCATTCCCAGAAATTGCAAAAAAGAACCTCTTCATATGATTCAGGAAGTGGAAATTGGAATCTAAACACAATCGATAAAACGTTAACTGAAATCGCGGATAATAGAAAATTGATTACATATCCTGGAAATGAAAGGACTACGATAGTTTGACCAAGAAATTAACTATTGACAGAAAGATGAATCGGAGAGGTGCTGAAGATTGTAGGAGGGATAATAAAAGGAGGACGCAATATGGTTAAGGAACGCACATATACTATTAATGAATGTATTTTTCAGTAAATCACCAATTGGCTCTGCGAAGTGAGAGATAAAACGTGTCGGGAATGCTAAAAGAGAAGGGTTAACTCTTGATTGGCAAATTGCCAAAGAAAACATGTGAAATAAGAGTGAATAAAGGAGATTATTTGCTCAATAGTTTTATGGCTTCAGGAGGCACCTACATCATTAGCTGGATGAAAGCCATGTGGTGAGTTCAATTTTTATTTCTTTATTTTCCATTTTTAAAAACAAAAGTAGATGGATTCTAATACTAAAGAGTAGAGCTTAAATACTCGGAGGCCATAATAAACAATGTAAAATTATTAGGACGGCAAAATCACGCCTATATGAACAGACACAGCTATTGAATGTTTCAGTGCTAGTGGGCATCTTTCAAAGGGAAATGGAAATGAGAAAAATATCACACTCGGAAAAAACGGCACATTTTAAATTTCATAATATATACTAGTATTAATTAATACAGCGGTAATTCACAGAAAAGAGATTCTATTTCTAAATAGAATGTCGAAATGCACATCTGTTTTTAGAGCCTTATTGTAGCTATTGAAGATATCCGAGACAAGCATTTTTAGTGCTTGTTCTGGAATTTTTTCAGCAATATGACGAGCTCAATAATTCCCTGTGAATGCTTTTAAATCGTCAATAAATAACGCCATTGTCCTTGATTATACTTTATTAATACTTGATCATGACCTCATTAACATCCAGTGATTCATGAAATTCTCCCAAATATATTTTGTTTTAAGAATTAATGCACTTTTATGTATTTTTCGAGCATATTATTCGAATTGACAGCAAATAGTAGAGAAAAACAAGTCATTCGATTATCCAAGTATATCTAATAATTATACTCAGCCATAATGTATTTTGGAGCCCAAAAACGGAATTCATCATGGCATATAAAATTTGTTGCCATAAAAATAATAAGAAAAAAAACATTATGCATTCGGTCTTATTAAAAGAAACAAATATATAATATACTATTCGTGAAACTCATTGATTGTGTATTTGCTTATTATGTCAAAAAAGCTTTTTATCTTCAATCGAACACCTAGAACGTGGAATGGCGAAAAGTATTTTTAAGAGCGTTATTATCGCTGTTCCGTATACCGATAATATATTTCACAGATAAATCGGTACATTCAAAGTTTAGGGTACTATAAAGATAAGAAATTCTCATTTTATGGGAGGAGTAAATACTGGGAATTCCAAGTGACAAAATGACGGCAATAACATTACCTCTCTTCTTTTAAGCTCACATAAATCGACACATCACAAACAATAATAATCTCTTAATCCAGCAATGACGTGATATGATCACTGAGAACTTCCTTCGGCCACTTCTGTTTTCAGGAAGCTGCCATTCCCATAAAACCACTATTCAAACACCACCTTCCAAAAGCGGGCGAAAAACTCGTTTTCGCAGAGGGAAAAAATTGGTACTAAAAGGAAAACGAAAATATCAAAAGAAAAGGAAACTTAACGACCAAAACAAGCCAAAAAGGTATCACACGACCTTTATCACATATTTTTTCTAAAATTTGTATTTCCATTCAGTGAAAATCTACTGAGCTTTCCTCTTAAAAAAACTTTTTAGCATTATATAAGTATAATACTTCAGCGAGTCTATATTAAGGTGCGCTATGCAAAAGTAATTCAGACGCATTCATAATTCTGGAAAAGCGAAGTTGGTTATCGTAAGAATAGAGAAACCGATATAATTTTCGAAGCATGAAGGAGGTCTTTATTCACCGAAAACTTTTAATTTTGCGACAGAAATTCGCAAATGTTAACACGCCACTGCCTTTTGAAACTCAGAAAATTAAGCATTTCTCATTCACATACAATATGGATGATCAAAATGAACACGCGATATTTATTTTATAGTTCATGAACTATTGGGACAGTAAAGAGACAAGACAGCCGGTTTAGACAGATTATAAAAACAACATTTAATTTATGACACTTTCTTTAGCATGAAACAATAATTATTCTGAACCATTGTTCGCTCTACTGCTGAATGAACGTCCTCCTTTCATTTGCCGAAACTTGACTTGTCTTTCCATCTTACACATTTTCTTCTCTCCTTTTCCGCTTCACTCGCTCTGGCATCGGTCTTTCTGGCGACACTAGACACAACTTTTACTGTCCAACAAACTTTGTTCTTCTGAGAATGCGGCTGGCCCTTTGCCATTTCAATTTCCTAACACTTCCAATTAGGCCGCAGACACTTGTTGGATACCTGACCTATTCGTATCTTTTCCGGTAACTTTGTGTATTAGCAAAGATCATGTTAAATTACTTATTAGCATCTGTTACATTGCAATCAGAGTCAATTTTTCCTTGTAGGTGAAAGAAAAAGGTGTGCATGGATCGACGGTTTTTTTCCTAAAATGAATGTATGGCAATGTGTAGTGTTTCCTTTCTCTTCCGTTTTCACACATATATTAAGGTGTTCATAGTATAAACTATTGTTATAATTAAATGATACATGTTATGGGTAGCGCGCTATTCCTTTAATAATGCTATTTATAAAAAGCTTAAGAAGAGGTCCAGAGAGACTTCCCTGGGAAAACCCAGATAGAACAGAAATCCGGAATGATTAAGTGTCCCAAATAGAATCCCAGCTTTGGGCGTCTCTCTGGCTATAATAGAGCTCTTATTCTCGTAAAAAGTCAGTTTGTAGCTCCTAAAAATATTAAGCTGGGGAGAATGTCTTAAAAGAAAGCAACTAAAATAATCTGTGTTTTATACAGAAAATGCAAAGCATTAAAAAATTTCTCAGATTGTTTCACAGCGAAATTTCAGTGAAAATACTTTTGAAACATATCTCCAGACTTAACTCAATTTATTAGACACACACGCTTCTCTCTACGGACTTTCATTCTAATACAAAATAAGCACATTCCAAATAATCACACACCTTACATTTACTATTTATCTTAAAAATATATTATTATTATTTGAAATTTTTCATTTGAGTGATTTAATTTTGATCTCATTTTTTATCAAAATAAGCTATAATTGGACGACTTTAATATAAAAGGAACCAAGCTAACTCTTGAAACTCTGTAAAGGTTTAATTTAAATATTTAGATATCACTTGGTTCCATTTAAATGAAATATTTACAGAGTTTCAAGAGTTATCAGAAGTGTCTAACTAAAAAATTACAAAAATGGTGCTTGGTTTCTTTTATATCAAAGTCGTCCAATTTATAGAAAAAATATGACTCGAATATTCCCCTTATTTTTCAAGTATAAATGTGAAGTGTTTATTTTCTCCAATATTTTCGCGTGAACATAATTTAAGACGGATTTAATCTTCGGAAAATAAAGTAAGACGATACAATACGCATTGCATTGATAAAACGGAGTGGGAAATCAAATAAAAGTAAAGAAAGATCAGATTATCTCTCGAATAAAATTACAAATAAGGCTAAAAACAAGTGTAACTCGAACTAACTTCATTGCTTTTCCAGAGAGCTTTTTTGGTTCATTCAAATATATCGGCATTCATGCAACTTTAAGAAGCGAATAAAGAGGAAACATAATTCCTCCGTATGAATCCTCGAAACCAAAGGGAAGAGCAAACGATCGCAAAGCGCGTGCATCATACATTCTTGCGTAATTACGCGCTCGGGCGCACCGCAGCGCCTCCAACGGCTTAACAAAACCAGTCTACGAAGTCGGATTGCGCCAAATGCCGCGACGTAGCGTCACCACAACCCAACCGAACCAGCCATCGCCCCTTTTTTCCGTTTCCGTCCAATTCGCCCGATTTTCCGGCAGAAGAGCGAGCGCTGCGTAACTGCTACGGCGAAAAAAACTTCGGTAGCAATTGTGTCACAGCCAATTGAGGGACGCGTATTAGTGTGCAACTCGCCCTCCGCACGAATGAGCACTACCGAGGTGCAGATTGTCCCAACTTAAAGCGCTAGAACAAAGCACATGGGGTGGAAGAATTCGCAACAAGTGGCTATTAGGCGCAGCGTGATAATGACGCACTTCGATGATGGCGCTCCGACGCGACTTAAGGATGTCGGCCGCGTGCTAACTAACCGTAATTGTCACGATACAAAGAAGCATTACTTTGCGTGCGAAAGTGTCATAAATAATCGAAATAGAAATATCTCTTCTTCTGAGATCGTGAATAAGATATTAGTCGCCTTCATTACATAGCTTCGATTGAAAATAAGCATTCATTGAAGACTTTAAGCGGGAAGCTAAATACATTGGTTCTTTCATAGGAACTGTAAATGTGTGCTATGAAAAGAGGCAAGAGGGTAAGATCACGCAAGTATCTGAGACATAATAGAAGTAATGTAACTGAAATGGCTTAAGGCAGGGCTCTCCATAGTGCGGCTCGCAGGCTGCATCCGGCCTGCGAGCCCATTTAATCCGGCCAGCGAGACTGCAATAACTCTTCAGCATTTTTTATTCAGAATTTTTTTCTTGCAAAGCATAACAAACGAGGCGTTCAGGAATTACAAAAGCGACAAATGAAGTGACTACAAATGCGCCTGATATGCATTACAGTATATAGTCATATTTTCTTGTACCACACTTTTGTTCCTAACTTCACAAGATTTCCGTTCACATCACAATGAGCACACTTGGTGTACTATGATTCAAACGGCTGAACGCTTTAATACGCGTTTTTACTTCTAGCTAATTTCCATTACGGGATTTAGATTTTAAATATTTTTCACTTCATAAAGTAGTTGTTCTCCATTTATCTGATTCCGATTTACGTCCAGTGAAAAAATAAAAGTTAGGACATAGGAAAAATTTCCGGAAATATCGAAATTTATTCAATTCACTATATCAATTTTTAATACTATAATAGACTAGATTTGTATATTGGGCGCCTTTGTTAAAAAATTCTACCTCGATTCGCGAGCATAGAATTAAATGACTAAGTGGCCCACAAAAAATTTGGAGACCCCTGGGATAAGGCAAGACGACCAGCTAGGACTGATTATCGCGTGACAAAATAAGTTCTGGATTGGGTTCCAAAAGAGAACGGAATAGAAAACGGATGAAGAAAAAATATCGCAAGTACAAAAAGTAAGTGAAGAACCAAAGAAATATACGGGGATGGAATATAAAGGCTGGCAATATATAAATAATACATTACACGCGCACAATTAACTGCGAAAAATATTATGAAGATATGAGATGGGTAGAATCCAAACACATGCGATGTTCGCTATTTAGGCTAAGAAAATATCATACACTCCCCCGAAGAAGAAGAAGAATAACAATATAAACGCACATGAGTTTTCTCATACACATTTTTTTTACCCTTATAAAAATGAACAAAAATATGATGATTTAACTCGCCGTCAATAATCTGTGCCAAATTTCATGGTATTTATATATCTATCTATATTTGTATTATGCGTCAGAAACAGAATAAACTCTACTTTGTAAAATTAATTATTTTTTTTTGGAAACGGTTATCTTATTCTTCGGTGCCAAACAAGTGGAGTCATTTAAAACTAAATGTAGGTCACTTTGAGACTATATTTACATGGATTTTGTTGGCATGCAGCCTATAACGCTAGACATACTATTATTTATTTTCCATGAAGTGAAAATTACTGCCTTCGATTTTAAATGGCTCGTATAATAATGATAAATTATAATCGATGTGGAGGATTTTAAAAGTAAAAATTATATATCAGAATCTTTATAATGTATATATTTTTAAATCATGATTAATTAATTGCATTTCCAAAGATATATTAAAATTACATTTTATATTGTTTACTTAAAAAACAAGAGGAAATGTGGCTAAATATGTTGCATTTTTAAGCGACTTTATTGTCACTTCATAGAAATGTTTATTCATGGAAACTTTACCATTGAATTATTATTAGAAAAGTTAATTAATTAAGATTAGATTAACACCCAAGTACTGATCCGCAAGGATGGATTCGATGTATTTTTATCCTATGTTAAGAGTATGTAGATATATACTTAACTGTAATACTAAAGCAAAATCTTAATTTTGTAAGAAGATAGTGATAAAAAAGCCTTAAGGTTTCCTAGATATGAATTCTTAAGTAATTTAATAGGTATGATTGTATGTTAAATGGAGTAAACGCAGTGATAACAAAATTTTAATATTTCCTCATAAAGAAAAAACACGAATAATTTCGACGAATGATCGTAATCATCAACTCTACGAAGTGACGGCCTCTTCTGTGGATTTAATTAGAAAAGGTGGTTACATACTTATAGGTAAGATGTCACAGATCGTGTACTGGATGACTTATCAGGAGGGGGCGGCAAAAGCTAACGATATCTGTTTAACTGGCCAGACTAGTCATTCTGCAATATTTTTAGCATCGTGCGTGCAACCAGTGACTAATAGAGCAAGATTTTTCTGAAAATACACGTCATATAATATTAGGATATTTCGACATTGGCTCTTGTATGTTATAGGATTATGAATCAAAATTATTGCTAACTAAAATTATAAACTGGACTATATTAAATAGGCAGCTTATCTTTGTTCTTAACCATGAATTTTAGTATACTACAATAGAACACAGGGTTATGGGGAAAGATACCACCATACTAGTCGGAGAAGATCCCAAAATGTGTCAACAGCAGTAATCCTAAACCCTAGAAAAATCAAATCAACCGCTACATTAAAAGTCCCTGGCTGACCAAAAACCACGCCTTAATCAAACCCATTAACTCCTGGACACGAGTCTCAAACATCCACATCTTTTTAGCAATTTAGGCTCATCCCAACCATTCCTAAGCTCCAGGTCACTGGAAGGTGTAGGCAGCATTCAAAGGTACTCGCAATACCAGATTTATGAGAAAAAGACAAAAAAAAATTGAAAAAGAATTGGAGAAAACCGCTAAGTTACAGAAAGTCCTTAACTGATTTGGTAGATTTAGGAAAATATAGAAAACATCTCCAGGGAGACCTGCAAGTGTGAATAAGAAAATTACGTCCTAAATCCAACTGTATTAATGGCTACGCGACCTTGGTAAGAGGGGTGGTTAGGATGTCTTAGATCAGCGGTGCCCAAACTTTTCTAATGGCGGGTCACATCAATGGTTGCGAATCCCTTGGCGGGCCGCATTGGAAGTTGTCAATTCTTCGGCGGGCCGGATAAGAGTTTAAATCGGAAAATTTCTATATATTCTGAGATGCCATTAAGTGAAAATCATGTCTAAATAAGGTTTTCATGGCTAACATTTCAATATTTAAAGTTTTATTATGAAAATTTTCAAAAAATGTATGAATTTGTGTGTTAAATTTTTCGAATAGATTTTTCGCCTTAGCTTAGCGGGCCGAACAAAAACCCTTCGCGGGCCGCATTTGGCCCGCGGGCCGTAGTTTGGGCACCGCTGTCTTAGATCATGATGCTGTCGTGTGTGTTCGTATTTCTTATTGTTGTTGGGCTCATTGGAAAATGCCGTTAATTGCCGTTTTTGAGCCATTTAAAAATCAATAGAAAAACGGTAACTATATCGAAGAATTTGATCATCATCGTTTCCTAGAGAATACATCATTATGTGATTGGGTGAAATGTCTATTTGCCATAGGTTCATAGAGAGTTCGCTCTTATATAAATTACAAATGTGTAAATTGTGACTAAGTATGCATAATTCCACTTTACTTTTTCTTCTTTATTTAGTATGTACATGACAATTTGAATTCTTTACTATTCGTACGAGCTATGTTTGTTACTTTTATAGGTAGTATCTTACATCTATGATGGTGGGATCGTACCGACACTGTTGAGGAAGATGCAAGCATGACACACCTTTATTCACTATTATTCTCACAATGTACATGCAGTTTAAAAGCGCTACTAATTACAGCAGATGATAAAAATTCCTAATATTTATGTTTTGGTGCTACTTTTCTCAATTGGAAGATTGTAAGAAAATTATCCTTTTTAGAAGCATCCTCACCCATTTATCCTATAAAATGTGCGTGAGTGTATAATACACACACCAGAGGCACAGCGCCTAGCCTGTTGCGTGGCCCAACCCAATCTGACTTTTCGTTCCCGCGCCTATTATTTTCCAACTCATTTAACATGGATTTAATAAGTATTTCAAATATAAAATAAAATTCCATTACTTGATTTATAACAAAAATAAAACGAGTTAAGCGTTTTTAAAAATAGGATTTAGCGCGTGTTGGGATCTGAGCAGCAAACCGAACCGAACCGCTGAACCAAACCTTAATCATTTTGCTAAGCCGCGAACCGTACCAAAAAAGGAGTTTAATTTTTTACTGAACCGCAAACCGAACCAGAATTTTTTGCAAAAGTGGTTCAGTACGAATCAATATATTCATCTCTCGATTTACGCGGCAGATGCGTTCCTGAAAAGCACAGCGTAAATTAAGAAGCAATTTCCTATAAGAAATAATGGAAAATGGTAGGGGTTGATGCAAGGGCCAATCCGATGCAAAGGGTTGAACTCCCAACTGATAGACAATTATATAAGTTTATTCATGCAAAATATGTGTCAGGTAGTGCTAAAATTATATTTATATAGCAAGTGTTTTTAACCCTAGACTATTAAACATGGTCAATGTGGAGCATTAATACTAAACATTCTTCTATTACACTACTTTTCTCAAAATTTTATTTTCCGATAAAATTTTTATAAATTCTTACATTTTATTTTACAAAAGGATGTGACAATATCTTAAGACAATACATAAAATAATAGGAAGTAATTTATGTTAGATTATCGCATTCAAAACAAATGTTCGCTCGGTGATCGCCGTACATCGCTCTTGAACAACGCCGACAACAAAACCTTGTCATTCTTCTCATCTTACAGGGACAAAGAGCACAGAATTTTTGTTAGGTTTTGTAGGTCCAGGTTGTTCTCCGACGGGAGGTAAATGAAGAATTTCTGTGATTATGACTTTTAATGAACGAGCTGAGTAGCTGATGCACTTACTATACATTCGTACAAGAGGCGACTGACAACTAAAAGAAGTAATAAGCAGCAGGTTGTGGAACACATCATTATTTGCACAGCTCTAACCCTGTGCAGTCTTAGGGTAAACAAACGCGCAACCCCATATTTTACTCAGAACTGTGTAAAAAGTCCTTTTGCTGCAACTAGAGTAGACAGATAGACGAATGTTTAGTAGCCTAGGGTTAAAAGCATATCGATCAAGTAGATACTGAACTTACAGTACAGAAATGCAACGCGTTGGCGGCCCTGAGTGGTGGAGGTAAGTGTAGGCTAGTGGTGGTGGTCTGTCTGGAATTGAGCATTAACCTCCCGTCTATTGACCAATAGTTGCATCTGGGTCTGCGCAATTCCACGAAGGTCGAAAACTTCGCTTCGCGGCGTCGTCGAATCTAAAAAAATATTCCTTGCAAATAATTCTCTGCGCTTCGTTTCGATTTGATTCGCAGCGCATAAGTGAGAGCGGATTCTTTGAAATCTGTTGTTAGGATATTTTTCTTGTTGCCGAGCTTCGATTCGACTAGGTGTGAGCCGACCTCTACGCGACGCGTTCACCTACATCCACCGTATGCTAACAGCGTTCAAGTAAAAGCTAATGGGTCCTAAATTGAGAAGTAGTATATATTTTTCGGCAACCTTGAACCGAAAACGCGTAAATGAAGCACGCGTAAATCAAGAAATGACTGTACAAGGAACTCGCATTTCCAAAATTGTTGAAAAAACACCGATGCACAGAAGAACGCTGATGCTAAGAAAATAAGAATGACACCTGAGCATACTTTTCCCTTCCCTTTACCATTAATGGTAAACGTGAGCACCAACGGTTACATCATGTGGAGCACCTCCGGTGTGCTGAAGCCGACCACATGAATATATTCGAAGATTATTTGAGCTCAGGTAAACTAAGAAAGTGGCCGCAATATTCTTTGATGGAGCGCAAAGAGGCTATGCCCTCCGCATAAACCGTTCGTCCGCATTTGTAGTTAGCATTCCAGAGAATATGTGCCCTGTACACCATTTGTTACCCTCTGCATTCCTTCCCTCAGAAAAATTCGATGTTGGATCCTAAAATGCTCGGTTCCATCATTCTTTCTTCACCTCTGTGACATTGCCCTTCTAGAGCGATTTTCGTATTATATCGTTGATCGTCGTCCAACGAATATTGTGGCATTTTCGTGAGAGGATGGCAGAGAAGCGAAGACTCTTCGGCCTATCTCTTGGAATGAATATCCAAGTATCCTACAAAACTTGCATAGATACCAGAAATATATAATTCTTTACTGCTTTTACTGAAATATATTTGAGGCGATTTAAATAAATTTCACATTTGTCATTTGAAGATGGTCACATTTTCTACATTTCATTTCGTATTTTGAATTGCACGGTCCACTAAATTTTATTTAGTTTTGAATGTGCATTTTATATTCTTTAAAAAACGAAAAAACCGCGCATTCATTGCGCTAATCTTAATAATTTTTGTTTAATATTAATATATTAAATCCATCGTGTATTATACTAAATTTTAAGTATCTCTTCATGAAAACAGTATTTTTCTACACTGCGCATGGAGAACATAAAAAGATAAAATCCCAACTTTGCTTGAAGCGAACCAAACTGAGCCACTGTCAAAAAATGAACTATGAACCGAACCATCATCAAAAATTACGAACCGAACTACTCCGAAATATCGTATAGAATGCCTTGCAGCTCTGGTTAGGATTATGGCTTCGTCATATGTTTAGGCCGCTGATCACAATCATAGGTAATATAATATGGTATATAAATTCCCTTTAAAAGCATTAAATCAATGCAGATATAATATAGGTTATTAATTCTTCTTTAAAAGCATAGGACTCATTGCCATTGTAGTTCATATTTTTATTTGTTAAAAACCAGAAAAATTACCATTTTTATGATTAAAAGCAAATTTTTACGCTAATTCGGCTATAGAACTGTTTATGTCCCGAATTCTTATCTGAATTTTAATAATTTCATAAATTATTTCATAAACTCATCGACTATTTCGATGCATTCCTTAAGGAGGTAGGAATGAAATAATGGGGTCGTAAATATTTCTCTAAGAAAAGGAAATTTTTGGAATTTCAGGATTTTTCCGTCGGCTGTACTGTGACTTATCATCATGGGAGAGGGTAAACAAATCTGTAAGGATTAAACGAGCGGAATCTGCAATTCAGTAAAATCGTTCATTACCATAATCGCGAACATTCAAAACACATTTTGGATAAAATTTAAACATTACATGCATCGATTAAGAACTCACCCAAGATAAAAGTGCGTAAACGTTCCATAGCCAAAAGATATGATTAAAAACTGCTACATTTCAGCAGTTTTGTCTAACCGATAAATAAAATAATAAAAAGTCTATTTGACATTTAATCGAATCAAATCTATATATTTTGTAATGTAGTAAGATAATTCCATCAGATTTAGGAAAAAGATGCTATATTCCCTATTAGCGTTTCCATTTTCAAAAAAGGAAAAATTCTCAAAATTTCAAAACCTTAATCTTGGGGCCAGCAAACAACGGCCCGCGGAGTGATTTCATCCTGCACACTGACAGTCCGTCACCGCCTACGACCGACAATATTCGGAATATTATTGCTATTACCAATATGCTACAATTAGAATAAGGACATGGTGGAAACGCAAAAGTGCATGTACAAAATGATAAAGAAGAACAAAACTACATGCCCTTCTTCCTGTCTTCCTAAGACATACCTAGCCGCCTTTCTTTGAATCATATCTATCTTATTAATAAGTCTCATGCAAGTTCCATATATATCCATCCTGCTGTTAGGATCTCTCTTGTCGTTGTAGGAAGTACCAATTCTGCCAAATCGAGGAATTTTGAAAGGAATGCATTTAAGAGCGCAACCCGGAAGGGTCATCCGAAGGAGAAGGCGATCACTGCCTTTCCCATCTTAAAACAATCTATAAAGTCTCCGGAGAGTATATGCAGTCCACACTAATTTTCAAAATTCTTGACAATTCAAACTACGCGCTGATATTGTCGCATGGAGAAACCCAGCGGGGTTTTTTCAAGGTTTCTCTTCCCATTGGGTAGCGCAGGCCTCGAGGTTTCTCATTCTTCTAACCATCGATTTACGACGCGAAAAAGACAACTCACATTAACTGCTTAATGAGTAAGGCGAAGCAATCGCACTAATATTTGCCACCCACTAAAAAGAGTCTCTTAAACTGAGTTAAATGTTACTTGTTCTCTATAGGATTTAACCCGTATCTAAAGGTAAAATCACGGACAATTCCAAAATTATCTTGCCAAGACTGTTGCAGGATATGGATCACGTTGTATTATAGTGAAGTATGCTGATTCTGTGCCAGTTTAAAACGATTTTTTGAACTTCGGGGAGAATTCGAGATTTTTATGCCTGAAAAATCAACGGCAGCGCTGGAACTTAGCGATTCTGCTTGATTGTGGTATATCGTATTTTCACAGATTAAATTAACATTTGAACGAGCCTAACCGTAAGCTCTAAGGGGAGGAAAAACTAGCGAGCAAACCATTTTTTATATAATATCGTTTTAACAAAAACTAAAGCTTTTAGAAAACAAGGAAAATCAAATGCTCGCATTTCCACTGCAGCGAAATCCTTCGAATTATGTGTTAATTAAATTAACAAAATTAATTTAGAAACAGATTTTGTGATATTTAATAACAATATTGGTATAATAATAATATTAACAAATATGAAGCTTGGCACAAAAACAGTGCACGGGAAATATTATTATTCCCTACATAATGAGCTCTTTGACGATAAATTGTCATACAAATTACTGACTAATAGGGACATAGTATTTGAGAGAAAAATGGGTTTATGGTGGCCATACAGGACGAAGTTGTTTCTATCAGAAACTACAAGAAATATATAGAGAAGAACTTCCCAATCAAAACAGACAAACGCAAAAGATACCGTACTTGCACAGAAAACAACGACCATACTACTTCTGTCTGCGCTACACTCACACACAGTGGCTGCCTTATACATCACATTCAAGTTTCTGTAATAATTCACAAGTGAATTTTAGTGGTTTATATCTAAGACTAGTGGTATATATGGTCGAAGTTTATGAGCATTTGTAATTAATCATTTCCTGGAATTTCTCTATTTTAGCCCTTTGTTAAAAGCTCACTAAGGGTCTGTACTGTTGCCACCGTTATTTCTTTTAGTTTCAAGCATGCCTCAGAGTGCCGCTTGCGGAGCACTAAGCTTGATTTCCGTCCAAAAACCTGCGACAAAATGTAAGCAAACGAATTACAACAATCAAGAAATAGGTAGTATTGGTGTGCAGATAACGTGAACATTTTGTGACTAATTGCAATCTAGCTTATCACCTGGCAAGGGCTTGCCGTGAAACTAATGTCACAAACACTGAAATCTTTTTCGAAAGAAGCAGGTAACATTGTGAAATTCATAAAAGTTAAGAGCTTTAATTCCAGATTATTTAAAATCCTTTGTAAGGAAATAGTAAGTGAGGATACCACACTGTTGATGCAGAAAGAATTGAGGTGGCTGTCACGAGGCAAGGCTCTCGTAAGAATGTTTCAACTCCGCAAAGAAATCGCTCTGTTTTTTTCCGATCATCCTTTTCATCTATCCAGTCTCCTAACAAACATTTCATGGCACCAGAAGCTAGCATACTTGGAAGATATTTTTACGAAGTTCAATGAATTGTAGCCCTCCACGCAAGGCAATAGTGCTACAATTTTTGCTACAAGAGACAACATTGATACTATACTACAAAGATTCGATTTCTAGACTAAATGCGTTAAAAAGAACAGTGAGAGTTATCCAACTCTCACGCATTTTCTTGTGATTTATGTTGTACCTTTCTGGATTATTTCCCTCCACCTGTCGTGGATAATATTTGGTTGCGAAAACCGATTTTATTTGTGAGTAAACCAGACAGTTTCTCTGTGAAGGCTGCATTTACAACCGTTACAACTGCCATTACAACGAATTTTGAGCTGGAGTAAAGACACAATGAAATCCCGCTGATAAAATTCTTGGGTAGCCCCATCCATGAATATCCAACTTTAACCAAAAATGCGGTTTCCAAACTTCTGCCCTTCTCAACTAAGTGCCAATATGAGACTGGATTTTATAGATGCACTTCAACCAAAAATAAGTACCAAAATCGACTATATGCAGCATCAGATGTAAGAATTCGGCTCTCTAGCATTACCACCAATATTTGACAAATTTGCGCTCAGAAAAAACAGAAGCACTTTTAGAAACTTTTCTCGGGTACACAACCGGGTCAAAGTTTGATCTAGGATCAACGTTTCAACGTCTCTGCCATCTTCATCATCCTGATGAAGATGGCAGAGACAGCCGTCGAAACGTTGATCCTAGATCAAACTTTGACCCGGTTGTGTACCCGAGAAAAGTTTCTACAAGCAATCCACCGGGAAAGCACCAGATCCTACTTCAACAGAAGCACTTGTCTCACTGACCGTAGACATATAACATTCCTCGTTTTATTTTCAATTCACGTTAGCGTTTTTTTGTCGGAAGATCCTTGAAAAATATTCGGGGCGAAAAGGGATCCCCGACAGAAAACATTTGGGAAATATTGACCAAATAGATAATCTAATAACAATGGGCTTATGATACCATAACACAACACCACTGAAGGAAAGACATCTTTTGGTCATGTTCCGTCTGTAATTTCAAACTGTACTAAAATCTCTATAAATCTTTGCTGGAATATACTTCATTCCGTATATTTCACTAATCACTTATTAAATCACCGCCACATCGTACCGCCTAAATTTCATATTTATAGCATAAATATGCTGTGTACAATATTGGTTTAAATATTAATCATGTCCCTAATTTAGCGCCCTCCAAAGATGTACATTCAAACTGATGGAGGATTCGTAAAAAGCGAACCGCGATATTTTATTAGTACCTGCCCTATCCAAAAATAATTTTTCATCTTTCTCTTAAAACAACAAAGTTGAATGTCTACAGACGGAAAAACGATCAGACTACAAACAATAGATCGTTTTTTACATTTTTGAAAACGAGCTAAAAAGAAAAACATAAACAATAATTTTCATATACATTGCAATCCCACATACAACAAACATGCAGAAAAGACAAGTGAGAATATAAAAAAATAATCTGATATTGCTTATGAAATTAAAAAACAATGGAGGCAAGTGAAAGTTTATATCCATCCGATCATAATTTCAAGCAAAGGACTATTTCACAAAAGTCTACAAAAACCTGCAAGGAATGAAATTAAGAAAGGAGTTGAATACCTAAAACAAATATCAGTCATCCTCAGTGCATGTCATACTGTTCGAAACTTCTTACAGAGATCTATAATTTAATTTCTATAACACTTAACAGTTCTTCCGCAATTTCCTTGAATTTTATCTCGCAGTTGTTGTCACACCGGGAAATAATCCGTGTATATGATAATGATAATAATCTAATTAAATTCGTGAACTATGATAATATTAGTAATCTATAAGAATTTATATTATTTCAAAATTCTCTTGAAATTAATGTAGATTATGTGGATCCACTAATTCCGTTAGAGCTGGTAGATTTGCAGAGGAATCACATGTTGAAAGGTGTGATAAACAGCGCTGTAGCAAGGAAATTTGGCGCTCGGGGCTAAACCGTACAATGGCGCCCCTTACCCCCACATTAAATATCTTCTTTAAATGTGATTTTGCGTGCTTGGCGCACCTTCGACTTCGGCGACCGGGGCGGTCGCCCCATTCGGCCACACCATGCTACGCCGCTGGTGATATAAAGTCTTATTAAATTTTATTCATGCCTGCCCGAAATTACCTGCCCAAACATAAAGGTATTTGCAAAAAAAATGAATTTGGTATTCAACCCCTTAAGCTTTATCAAAATCAAACTACAAGAATAAATATAAATGGATTAGAGAGTGAAGCAAAGATAAGGAAAGGAGTAAGACAAGGATGTCCGCTATCTCCATATTTGTTTAATATGTTCATTGAAGAAAGTATAGAAGTTATGAAGGAAAAGACAAAAGGCATAAAAATAAATGGAGTTAGAATACACTGCATTAGATTTGCAGATGACATTGTAATATTCAGCGATTCAAAAAGAGAAATGAATAAAATGCTGCAAGTATTATCGGACACGTTAAAACAGTGGGAATTAAAGATAAATATCAAGAAAACCAAATTGATGGTTATAGGCAAAAGTAATGCAGGGACAATATCAAAGATCAAAATAGACAATCAGGAAATTGAGCAGGTGAAGCAGTTTTGCTACCTAGGTAGTACAATTACTGAAGATAATAGATGCGTACAGGAAGTGAAAAGAAGAATAGCACTTGCAAAGCAAGCTTTTCAATGCAAAAGGAACCTACTGACAAGCAGTCATATGAATTTGGAAGTAAGGAAATCCTTTGCAAAAGCTTTTGTCTGGAGTACCTTACTTTATGGTAGTGAAAGTTGGACGTTAGGAAAGAGGGAGAGGACCCGTCTGGAAGCGACAGAAATGTGTATATGGAGAAGAATGTTAAAGACAAGTTGGACAGAGAGAAAGACAAACCTTGAAGTTTTGGAAGAAGTAAAAGAAGAAAGGAAACTGATCAGAGGAATGGAAGAAAGGAAGGCAAAATTTTTAGGCCATGTGATTAGACATAATGGATTAATTGTGAACATCTTGGAGGGGAAACTTTTAGGGAAGAAAGGAAGAGGCAGACCAAGAAAGAAATACCTAGATGACGTGGAGTCAGTGATGGGAGTTGAGAAATACGAGATGTTGAAGAGAATGGCAGAGGACAGGAGTTCATGGTTGCAGCGACAAGGCTTAGCCTTTAGATGAAGAAGAAGATTCAACCCCAGTTGTGTGTTAGCAGGCATTTCCACGTATGACGTTTATTAAGTTACACTCAATATTAACTGAAGTACACTTGCAAGATATGATTAGGGTATGCATTTTAAACATGTTCTCCGCAGTATAAACATTAGTTAATAAGAAACGGGCACATAATTCCCATTATAACCTAAAGAGTATGTTAATTCAATTTGTTATGATCGATCAATTCTTGAATTTATTAACTATGTTTTATGTACTATACGCTCCAGATTAATCGTAGTTAAAAATACCATTTTTAAATCTACGCCATTATAACTTTTATCCAGCCTTCTCCAGTGATTTTTAATGTTGTATGTGACCGTTTTCGAGAAAAGCTTGTGTAAATCGTATGTAAACCACAATTAGTGTGCATTAAAACGAAAAAGAGCCTATAAGGTATTGATTACTGCCAGCGATCCCATAATAATTCATGTTGCCCACCGTTAACAATTTCTGGAGATCCCTTATCTAGCCTATTCCTGATTCTCTTTTTAATTTTAGCCCTTATATCGTCCTTGCGGGAGCAAAATATTAGAAATATAATCTTCTTTATGCATTATAAGTCCTGCTCGGACTCGATAGAATCGGCGCAGGCTCTTTCCATTCTTCTAGTTCGGTATTCTCATGAGTGTTTTGCATTGTCCTCCTCCATCCTACCTCTTCATACTTTTCTATAATCTTCAATTTTATCATATACATAGAGCAGAGGTGCACAATTCAGATGTTGTCACGGGCCAAAATCAACCTTGATTGGACCTAGGCGGGCAAGCTATGAGAGTTTTTCGTATAAAAAAATTAAGTATACTATTGTAGATTCAGCAATTACCGTGACAACTTTTACATGAAAATTTTCTGCGATAAAAATAAGGTGACAAACAAATATAATTTATTTATTCAATGGGAGATGTTGCACCGTTTTTCTCTCGCCATTCCACTTATATCTGGAGTAATGCTGGTAGTTACTGATCTTAGAATATCTCTTAAATTCTGATCTGTCAGTGCTGAATGTAATGAAGCTCTGTTTAATTTCATAAGAGAGAATGTCTGTTCACACATGCGATACATATCCATAACAAATTTTACTTGTTCTTTTTCGGAAAAGGAAAGCACCAGCTGAGTTAAATTGTGCACCCCTGACATCGAGTATACCTAATTATTTCGTCACATGTTAGTTTCTCAACTTATTTAATCTACCATATCTCTTAAATGATATCAAAAATCTTATTTTGGTTTCGTCTGAAACTGTTATCAGATTGTACAATTCCTACTTTTAAAAAATACTGTAATTACAATACAAAGTTAATTCACCGAGGAATGAAACTTAACAAAAAACACTAAACTCCAGCAGAAATTATAAGGCAAAATTTCAATTTTCTTCTGAAGGATGTGAACCACAACGTGGAGCCGCCGAGGGTGTATGACCCGCGGCATATCAAATGTCGACACTCTCCATTTCTATATTCATAGGCCGTAAACATGAAGCTGGGTTTAAAAAGATCGGGCGCTCGATGAATCGGATGCCGTCACATAAAGGGGAAAGGACAATCTTTCTCCAAATTCTCTTTCCTCTAAAATACGATTAATAGCGGACCATGGAAAATGTACCGTGCATGTTTAAGAATTCATAGGTTATTAAGAACTGATATAATTTTTGATTTCCTTCAAATTAACAATTACATAATCATACCACGCAGAATATTTATTTAGATTATCATTAAGCGTTTCGGATTTTTTCAATCCGCCAGAATTTTGTAGAAGATCGAGCACACGTACGACGAGCTAATAAATTAGTAATGCAGAACGTTTAAATATTAACATATTAATCATTACTAATTTTATCCTTAAGAAAAGTGAAACTTCCGCTTACTTAGAAAAAGCATATCCGGAAAGAATGTAATGAAACAGGAAAGCGATCTATTTTACCATCCTGATAATTTTCCAAAAATATTTTCTTCCAAAAGTTTAAAACAATCTTTTTAAAATATTTGAAAGTAGGAATACACATTTTTATGTCCTGAAGATAGGAAAAATGGAATGAAGATTTATATTTCCTTCCTGAATATCATAGTGTTACCAAAAAAGACTGGTCGATCAGATTGAAAAGTATATTTTTATAAAATAACAAATGACGGTATCAAAAGTTGTAGAATTGATCGGTCGGATCAATGTATTCAGTTTGAGCTATGGTAATGAGTAAAGAGAAACACGAGTCATAGAACTTATTAAGTACCCATATTAAAACCCTTCAATATTGATGGCTGGTACTTCATATTTAATGCCATTATAACTCCTCAGTTTTCTAAGCAGTCTCTTTAGCGTTGTTCGCAAAAACAATCAACGGTTAAATAATCAATTATTGAAAACTGTTCTCGTACCGTTAATAATGAAGCAATGAAAAGAGCTACCGTTTACGATTTGGACAGCAAGCCTCCTTTAAAGGATTAAGTCATCTAATGGTAAAGGACATATAGAGCTGAGTTAAAAAAGATGTGAGGAAGGAAACTGGTTATTTGTGGTTTAATCCCATCCTTCAGCCTGGAATTCCAACGGACATTTCGAAACTAGGCTGTGACTCAGGAACCATTAAGAGACGAGCGAGTTGATGACGTTTGGCTTAAGTAAAGAACCCAGAATGAATGCTAGGTAGAGGTGCTTCTGTTGGATTCGGATTGCTAAGATATGCAGCATTTAATGAGCAGCACAAATATAACATGTAGTGAAAAGTAAAATTTGTTCACCATATTAACATCCAATTAAGCCAATAATTATACGTATATTAAATAACGGTAATTTGCTATTAGAAAATTTAGGATAGCGAAAATTCATATCGAAGATTGGAGTGGCTGAAGAAGGGTTACACACGAAAAGCTTCTTATCATACAAGTGTGCATGTGTCACTTCGAAACTCCTAGCGACGCTACAACGACGGTACTTATCCACTGATTGTGAGCTACCTATGACACTTTGTTGCCAATCATATCTCATTTTTCCTATCTCTTCCTATATATATATATATATATATATATATATATATATATATATATATATATATATATATATATATATATATATGAGGAAATACTTTTATTAATAATTAATATAAAATTAAGACATGCGAAGTCTAAAAGTGAGAAACCCTTAGGGGTTCTCTAGAAAAAACGAAATAATAGTTTTTCGATCCCTTGCCATTTTAACACATTCTTTCCATTGAGAGATTATTATTAATATAAACTCTTTAATAATGTAAAGTCAGACCATGACCAGACCGCGCATTAATTGACATCCAATCAACCAATAGTTAGTTATCCAATGATTAATTAGCTCCCGTAATGACCTCACGGAGCCTCATGAGCATGCGAGGCAATTTCGACGACCAAGATCGTTTCCGCGAAGTCACTCACCTTTTAAATCTTCCGCTCACTTTACCCAAATCTATTCTTCACTCGTTCTACCCTTCCTTCCCTTCCCGCTCCCTCTCCCCACTCCCTTTCTCTCTCTCCTCACTCCCTTTCTCCCTCTCCTCACTCCCTTTCTCCCTCTCCTCACTTCCTTTCTCCATCTCCTCACCCCCTTTCTCCATCTCCTCACTTCCTTTCTCCATCTCCTCACTCCCTTTCTCCATCTCCTCACTCCCTTTCTCCCTCTCTCCAAACTCGCCTCCCCCTTTCAACCGCTGCGCCGATATCTTCCGAATTTCTCGCACCTCGTCAACACTTTCATCCGAGCCAACTTTTCACCCCTTCCTTCCCAGCTGCTTGGTCGGCGGCGTAAGGCAGGGCGTGACGTTTCATCCGCCCGCAGCACCAACCGCATATACGGACTCACTTCGACGTTATACAACAGATGGCGAAAATCCCACTCCGCCTAGATTCCGAACGATAATTTTTCGCTTCCTCTTCCGATGGAAATGCGGATCACAGACGGAGAAAAGGCGAAAATCAGCCGAATGAAACGACATCGAGAGTTGACTCACATTCCGACCGATTTAAATGGCCAAGGATCGTTTTTATTCGTGGGAGGACTCCAGCGGTATCGGAAATGAATAAAAGCGTAACAATCCGGAGGGTATTTCATCCCGCAGCCTCCATTCGTGCAGAGACGCGTGTGGCCCGAGTGCGGTGCACCTCCCCGCTGCCGCCGGGGCCACGGCGGATTCGAAGGGGGCGGGGGAGATACGGCGAGGGGGGAGTTGGGGTGGAAGCAGCGTGGGAGCGGACGGCCGTGGCGACCTCTGCGTCGGGGGAATTAATTTATCATTCTCATCCTCAAACGACGCAGATACCCATGTATGAGAGGGAGCGCCAACCTCCACAAGTGAATGAAGGCCCATTGTCAACGTCATCCCTTTCCGGCCCCCAAGAGAGAAAGAGAGAGATGCGTGGGGTGCGGCGGGGGGAGGGGAGGGGGAGATGAGGGAGGGGGACGAGAGGAGGGGGACGAGAGGAGGGGGACGAGAGGAGGGGGACGAGAGGAGGGGGACGAGAGGAGGGGGACGAGAGGAGGGGGACGAGAGGAGGGGGACGAGAGGAGGGGGACGAGAGGAGGGGGACGAGAGGAGGGGGACGAGAGGAGGGGGACGAGAGGAGGGGGACGAGAGGAGGGGGACGAGAGGAGGGGGACGAGAGGAGGGGGACGAGAGGAGGGGGACGAGAGGAGGGGGACGAGAGGAGGGGGACGAGAGGAGGGGGACGAGAGGAGGGGGACGAGAGGAGGGGGGAGGGATCGCGAAACGGAGATGGAGGGTAAGAGGGGTGTGGCCGGGAGGAAGTAGGAGAGTAAAGGGCGGGGGGAGGACGTTGCGGGAGCGGGCGCGCGCACACTCATGCGTGCGTATATTTGTGAGCATAAATATATGTACGTATACTAAAAACTTTAACCCTTTAACGCTAGGTGGCTAAATATTTAGCCACCACATTTTTCTCTGAGTGCTCACATACTTATTCGGCTAAATTGTTTAAGTTCCTTATAGGAGTCGTTTATAATGTTTAAATTATTGCACAGAAGTAGTTTTTGATAAATCCTTCATATAGTTAAAAATATAGGTGGCTACATATTTAGCCATTAAATGTTCAATATTCAATAAATGTTCAATATTATTTCTAATATATAGTGGCTATTTAGCCACCATTCGTCTACGCAAAAGTATCCTCAGGAAACGTGAGCGTTAAAGCATTAAAATGGTCCGACAGGTTATCGTTTATTTACTGCTCTATTCTGCGCCGTAAATTGAAATAGAATTCATTAGGAGTTGTGGCAAGACCAAAGAAGCGGAAAATGAGAGTGGAGTCTTCCCTTACTGATGGCTAATTGCAGAAAAAGAAACTAAATTGTCCGCATTTCTGTAAGCTGCTAATTCTGTCGCGAAACAGAGTGGGAAATAATACTTGAACGCACTCGCGAAATTTCGAACGGATATATGTTAGCGGAATGTGATTTTAAAAAATTTTCGCGACGAATGAAACGTATGGCCATGGGAAATGTTTAATCGCGGCATTTCGTCTGTCCGTGGGAAAACACAAAGCTCCAAAAGAGGACTAATATATACGAGTCGAACTTCCCGACCTAAAAAATGTAGAAAACGCGCATAGTGTAGGCGTGGGAGAGAAATGAGGAAGAGAGAGCGAGAAAGTGGTCCTAAGGCTTCTAATTGGTTGCAGACAAGCGACGACGCCTTTTGACCCTTCTAAAACTAATAATTTTATTTCGAGTGTTCATTCGCAAAATTTAATAACGCGAGATTAAGGACGGACGTCAACTACAGTTTGCTGCGAATAAGCGACCTCGATAATATTAAGGCGTTTTTTCTAAATAAGATCAATGAGAAACTAGTTTCAATGTTTATGCAGTGCAACGCTCTTAACGCAATTCCCGCTGGTGATTATTTAAAAATGAAGCGGCGAGGAGTAGAGCGAGGCGGGAAGGGGTTGGTGTGGAGGGAATTTGGAGAGGTGGAGGTCAGCCGGAGAGAGGCGATGAGGGGAGGGGGCCGAATATGGGTGGGACCAAGAGGATGGCACCGGATTAACTATGCATCTTCCCTCCGAGTGACTAATCTCAAATGGTCAATTACATTCAAGAAGTAAAATTGCAAGCCAAACAAAGAGACAGCTGATGCTGTCGTATTTTTGATCCCTTGACCTTTCACTTATCTCTCCGTTGGCGATCACCTTTGTTCTCTTGCGTCCGTCGCTCCTTCGTGATTGGCGCGTGCTCACAGATGCAATCCTCAGACGGTTGCTCGAATGGTCGCAAAAAGCGAAAAAAAGCGGGTAAACGTAACGTCATTTGCAAGAAACAAACCCTGCATAAATACGTTAACTGCTCGATGTTTACCTTAGATGGTGAACTTTATCACGCATTTTAAGAAGCCGCGGAGTCAAATTTGAGGGAAAAATGAAAACTATGCATGAAACAAGATGTTCCAAACGGAACTTATGATGCCTACTTTCCACATTATTATTTTAAATTAAGTGTGCTCGACATTCACTTATATTGGCTTTAATAACTTTAAAATCACCGCGAATGAGTTGCTCTTTGTGTTCCCAAACTTCATAATTTAGCTTTATAAAATATTACAAATACATTCGAATGGAAAACTAAATTGTTGACGCGTATTTGTGTGGCAAAATTAAAGCGTGTGTGCACTAGACTATGCCGAATCCGAGTCCAACAATAGTCGTTACGATGGCAAGACTCCCCTAATGAGAGATAAAAACTTCAAAAACGCCGGTATTTACTCGAAATTCGAAGAAATGCGATCGATAAGCAACCTAATATGATACAAATTAGAATCTTCGTTCATTTCCTCAGAGAATAGTACATACAAATCCCGCTCCGATATTACATTTATAAGATATTTTAAGGTGCATGAGAAAACTACCCTGCACGATGGATTTCAGATTTCCCATTTAAATCAAATGGGAAGGATAATTCCTGGAATCGAACCCGGGACTTCAATATTCGCAACAAAAACTATCCTCGGGAGCTCAGCCCCAGTAGCAAGAGCTTTCCACCAAGTGTCATGAAAATCGGTATGTAGGTTCAAAAGGTAATAAGGGGGGCAGAGAGACAGACAGACAGACACAACGAAGAAACTACAAGCCTATTTCTATTCTGGAAAGTAGACTAAAATGTAATAGAGTGAAAAGAATTAAATCGACGAGTACGGAACGAGAACTTACTCGGCATGGAATTACTATTTGTTATATTATTATTTTTAACATAAATTGTTACAGGCGGACAAGTCGCCAGGTGGTAACAGACATTATGACACAATTTACAAATATTATATAGTTCACAGATATTACAAAACGTTTTTTACAAGTATTATAAAACTAAAACTAGATTAGAGCGCTCAAAAATCCATAGCAACCAGAAAATGTCGTAAAACCGGCTAAAAGGGAGTCATGAGCTTTACATCGAGAATCGGTCTAAATACTCAGAGAAAGAGATTAGAAGCAGAGAGAAGAGATAGGCGAAGACAGATAGAGGAAGAGGGAGATGAATTTGTTGATAGTGTGTATTGAATGAGAGAAAGTGGGAACGAGAATGATGGTTGAAATAAGGAGAGAATATCGAAGAAGCTTTGATAGAGGTGAGTGGCGGAGGGTTTAACCCGGCAGTGGTATGATTGGGTCTGTGAGACCCAGTGCCATCTTTTGGTCATATTCTCAACTAGAAGAAAATAATTTACGAAATTAACCGCCAGGATACCTTTCCATCAAACACAGCATTTACCTTCCCTGTATTTACATCAGTTCTAGTTGCTAATTTTCTCGTGTTATTTGTAATGAAACTGTTCCTTGGGTCCAATAGACCCAAGGATACCACTCGTGTTACTTTTACAAACATGACTATCAGTTATAGTAAAAACGTTTTTGACCTCGATAATGAAAAAGATATGGAACTATTGCATAAGTTATTTTTGTATGTCACATGATAAGATTATTTGTGAAGATTGCTTAAGTAATGACTAATAATGCTGATACTTAAGTATATTAGACAAAAGAAGTTTTTGCTTTTTTTGTTAAGTTTCAACTATTTCATAGTTACATTATGTCTGTATAAATAAGCGTAATAATGTAAGAACATATTTAAATACATTTTTAAAAAATTTAAAATGAATTATTTGGAATTTTACTGCTAATCATAATTGAGTTTTACTGACCCAACCATACCACTGACGGGAATATTTTTCACCATACCACTGCCGGGTTAATAGAACAAGATAGAGAGCGTGCGGTAGAATGTGGTGCGGGAGAATTATGTGGAATATGTGAGCAAGATAACGTCTTTGAGGAGGATAGAGCAGCTTTGTTGTGACTCGATATGGAAGTGATAAGTGAGATATGTTTTGTTTGTCATTTTTTTAGGAAGATTAAATGTAGTTTGTTATTGCAGAATGTTTGGTCGAGACGGAATCTTACCTCATAATTTTTCATTTTATCAATACTTAATATGTTAGATATCTTTATTAATATTTTATCAGAGCTTTTAAATGAGTGCGCGTTTTTTTCGAAAAATTGTTCGTATTAGTAGCTCTCGGTTGAAATATTTCTGTTCTACGATACAGTGTTTCTAATAATTACTTTGTGTTCTTGGGAAAAGAATTAATCAAAATTTCTTGGTCGTGTCGTTTCTTTTTAGGCTTAACTGGCCTCGTAAATTTTCTCATCTATTTTAAATATTAAGAATTTATAGTATTAAACGCAATATGCATACTTTATGGGTAGTAATATAACAACTGTTATAATTTCTCATTTATCGAAGGTGGAAATTGTATTAAAACAATAGAGAATCAAAATTGATGTGCAAGTTACGTTGCTAGTGCAAAATAAAATACATTGACAAAAGTGAATAAATTTTTCGTTTGCTTAAATATACTTCCAGCATTTTTACAATACTTTCTACGTTATGGTATGTTCAATGTTCACAGACTGAAGGGAAAAACCTATGATGTTTTTACGATTAATTTATTTTTATCGCCGATTTCCACATTATATAATATTGCAAATATTATTTTGTGGGAAACACAGACGACGCGTCAAATTATGCTTGAAATAAAGTCATTGTCTTCCAAGGAGTGCATGCGCAAATAAAAATTTTGGTTTTAAGCTTTTTGATACGAATATAAACACATTTTATCACTTGATAGGTGAAGGTAGAATAAATATGTAACAAATGGTCTGCAGTGAGAACAAGATAACAAAGCTTTATTTTTATCGTTATTCATTCCTACATTTTCTTTCAAAAGTTATTCTATACTATGATGGTTAATTTTGAACCTTAAACATTAATTTTACAAGAAAGTCATAGTGATAGACGACTCCTTATCTACACAATATTTTCATGAGTCTTATATTTAAGTACATTTAATGTATGTATCAACTGATTGCTGTGTTCAATGATTTCCTCAAATAAATTTCTGTAGTATTTCTCAATTTCATCGACGCTATTCTAACAATATATATATATATATATATATATATATGCCAAACTACAATAATAATATAAATTAAATCTATTTGTCCCTATATAAGAAAAGAACATGCGCGTCTAATTATCGATCTCAGATAAACTTCAAATGTTTAGCATATTAATAATGAAGTAAATGGATCTAATGATTATGCAATAAAAATGGGAGTTTAATATTAAAAAGCGCATTTTATATATTTAGGTCTATTTTGAATGGTAAGCTAAAAAATTCTTTATACATTTAGTAATGTAATTATATGACAAAGTAATTTATTAAACAGTTAATTAAAAAGCTTTAACTTCCTATCAATAACCTTTGCTCAGAATCTTAATAATTTTGGAGGGACCCACTGCAACCCACCGATTTTTCAAAAACATTTTCTGCAGTGTAATAGATGGCATTAAAGGTAACACAAATAATGAAATATTTTAACTTTTTATCTGTAAGCGTTTGCCCAGGACTTCAATTTTAAAATTTTGAAGGCACCCACTGCTTCCCACCGATTTCTCCAAAACATTTCTGTAACAGCGTAATAACTAGCATTATTGATCAACTGTGGAAGTCCGCCAGAGAAGGTCCCACTTTGTCGGTATGGATTCATGATTTATTCTGTGATAAATTACGAGTAAAATTTAAAAGTCACACTCCTATATTGAAAAATTGATATTTTATTGAATATTACAGATGATATTTAAAAACAGTGTTTTGAGAAAATTGAAGCCAAAATCATGACATTAATCAAAGTTTAAAAAATAATTTTTACTCGTATTTCACTTATGGATATAATTGCTCGACACGATTATCATATAAATAAATGAAAATCTGTACCTGTGTGCTTGTGTGTTAAAGCTGTAACTCAAAAACCGAGAAACTTACAGACATAAAACTTTGTACACTTACTAATGGGATCATAAGGATGTGCACCTCAGGGCCAAAATTTTGATTTTTGCAGGGGGAGGGAAGTGGAGGGGGGTTCCATTTTCCATAAGATAACACGTAAAAATCGATTTTTCGACTTACAGACTTTTACTCTTTTGCAAATTAAAATTAGAAATAATTTACCTTCAAACCTGGAACGTTTTAAAGAAAAATAAATAACTTTTGTCATTCTTATCGCCAAATTTTGCCTACGATACAAAATCACTCAAGTTCTACTTTTAAATCATATTTATTTGATAAATTTAAGCTTTTTAATTGTGTTGCCTCGCTGACCGTGTCATTGTTAAATCTTGAGATTGTATTGTTGCCTTAATCCTTATACTATATGCATAAGTAATGCGTGCTTTGAATGCATACTCATTACTTTTTATCTTGGCTTAATAACCCGAGCAACGCCGGGTACTTTCAGCTAGTTCTTAATAAACCAGAGAATCGTTCTCTGCACTTTTCTAGAAATCAATATTTTCTACCCTTTTTCACAAAAATGCTGATATCTCCAAAACTAGGATCGACAAATTGGCCCCTTCTCTGGTGGACGCCCACAAATACGCCCTGAAGAATATCTCTTACCGTTTACTGGCTATTTTAATTTGATTGCACACAATGCGAAAACACAAGCGCGTTCATAAAATAAAACGTGCTGAAAATATAGCTGTATCTAGAAATTATATCTTCATTTATTATTTATCAACATAGAAGGTTATTTCAAAATCTAATCATTTAAATTGTTAATTGTTTCTGATATTGTTCATTATTCAACGTCGTTTTCACGAAAAGTTACTGATTTAATTTTGTCTAAATGCTATTGGCAGCCACATATATTGAAGGTTAAGTTTTATATAACTGATTACAGTGATTATTAATTTTGATGAAGTTAAATTGGAAAAACCTTAAATTAATCACGATTTCTCTAAAAATAAATTGTTCTTCATGTTGTGTTTACGTTCTTATATTAAATACCAATATTGTCGTATATGAATTATCGCTTGTTGGTGGAGATAAAAAGAACGTAAACATTCATCCAAGTCATGTAAAATGAAGTGATTATAAATATCATGCATTATTTTAGCAGTTCATGAAAATATCTATAGTTGGAAATAAATTATTGGCTTAAAATCAAAGAGCAACCCTATTATTATTAGTGATTCAATCAAAGCAAATTTTACAAGGTGAAAGGCGAAATAGATAACTTTATATGCTTAAAGACAAGTGCTAGGTCGTAAAATACAGGGAAGACAGAGAGGAAGTGCTCTGTACTTGATGTTCTAACCGTTGGGCTCTCAAGGCGAACTGTTTGGTTAGTTGTGAGTTTTATACGAACATCAACGATGGAATTTATTTCCCTCTCAAGGTACATTAATGCCCCAAACTTACGGTTGAGAATTCCAGAATTTGTCTCAGAATTCTTCACGGGCAAAGGCTCTACGAAGGAGAAACGTACTTTTCTAGCCACAATTTCTTTCGTATCCATTCTCAACGATTTCTATATCTGAACTTCACCGCACGTTATACTCCAGTTTAATGTTTTATGTCAGTACAAACAAAATAATTTCCTGAATCCTTCTTGTATCACTATTTTTCTTGTATAATCCATCCAACGGTTAATTTTTAACCCACCTTGGCCAAAAGGAATTTAGTTAAAAATGTTCAAATTTTAACATGGAAAAACAAGGTGAAACGTGAGTCGAGCCATATGCATTATCATCTATTTTAAAAACGTTAGATATTTTCTGATTGAAATGGACCTGCGGGTTAAATTCTTGTGTAGTGCCACGGAAAGGTACTGAACCCTACAAACGGATAAGAATAATTGGCAGACATACATTATATGTGGACCAACCCTGGTGAGATCTTTTTTGTGCTTATCGTTTTAAATTTATAACAGTACATAGAGATGTTGATTTTCACTAGGTCAGAGTAAAACAGTTAACAAGTCAATAAAATTTTATTCATACCATAAATATAGGAATATCTCTGGAAAGCTTTCGCTGCAATGGTCCTATAAAAATTTAGTGTATTTTTCAATTCAAATATGCATCATTTCTCCAAACAGAAGAAACTATTCAGTTTTCTGTGATCATTATCTTCTGAATGTTACTTTGATAAGAATCATTTTAGCCAACCACGAGAAATTACTTTCTCTGGAATATTAGTTGCAAAGCAAAACGGCTCTAAGTGAGTCGTAGATTTTTTGTCTTACGTCTACCGATTAACTGTAAATCTTCTTCTGGGGACCTTAATCTCATGTTATAACTGGAAAATTTAGATGCTAAAATCTCAATTATATTTCAGTGGAATCATAAACACTTCTATTTGCATTATAAAACTGAATTTTTAGGGTAAGGCAGTCATAAAACCTAACTGTAAAAATTTTATTTTTTATATATATAACGTAAATGGGTTACTAAAAAATCCTTTCCTAGAAGGACTGTTCCGTTAGAAATTAAATTACATTTTATTAAAAATATCTTATTATGGTGTGAATACCTTTCATATTTCATAATACTTATGTTTAGAATTTTTTGGAAATTTTAATCTATGATTCAAAACTTTTGGAGATATTTTGGACACAACCGCGGTTAATATTAGAAATAAATGAACAATTAAATACACATTGGAAGTGTGATCGTCTTCTCGTTCTCTGTACCCACTCCTTCAACCAGCTAACTCCCGCAATAGGGTCCTGTTTAACGGAACCATAGTCACGAGTGTGGTAAATAGGTCAGATTATTCACCGCACTTTAAAACCAATTAATTTGTAATTGATTTCCAAAAATAGCATCGGAGAGCAGCTGAAAGTTTTCAGATCATCAGGACTCTAATATACCTAACTCGATTTTCACTAAATGGCCATCAACTGGGCCTAAGGCAGCGTGCGTAGCGATGGGCAACCTGTCGATAGCACGGCCGTAAATACACTTCCATAATCTTGCTCGAGACGGGTGTATGCGAAAGGTAAAGGAGGAGATCCATGGGAGGGGGTGTTGCTAGAGATGCAGGGATGGAAAGAGAGGGAGGAGAGACGGAGATTGAATGAAAATGGGGAGTGATGGGAAGGGAGGGAGGCGAAGGAGGAAAAGAGGCAAGGGTAGAGGGGAGTCGGGAGGTAAATAGGGAAGATAGTGAGGGCGGGGGGGGATGGATATTAGAGGTGGGACGGTGAACAAGGTGCACTGAGTCAGAGAGAAACTGCAACTAGGGCGGGAAGGAAATTTATCGCGATATCGTCTTTTTTGCTTGCTTTTACTCCGGCTAATAAAATCAGTCATTCGTGGATAAAAGGTGTTGATGGAACTGAGTTTTGCCTATGGGACTATAATTAGGGAAGTGTAGACATAATCAAATGAAAGTGTGGATTGAGCAACGGTTTCTTAGAATTGAAGATTTTTATGAGCGTTCTTGGAGAAAATATCAATCGACTTCGTTTATCCGTACGGTAAACCTTTAATATTCGCGGGGGTCACGTTCCTGGAAATTGCCGCGAATATCAGACCCCGAATGTTAACAGTAAAGGATTATGAGAGAAATGGGGTCAAGGCGGCCATTTATACCGAAACTAAGGCGAACTTACATGAATAATAAGAACAAGTGTAAAATAACTGCAATAAACTGGATAATTTTCACAAAAAATTAATGAAAACGCTGTATAAACATTTTTATTATGAAGACTAAATAAAAAATAAAATGCAAAGACATATTTAACTCGCCGATGACGACGATATTAAAATGATGATGATGGCGATGATATAGGAAGGTGGGTTATAAAGATGTGAAACACTCCTGGAGATCACTCCGGGAAGCGACTTAAAAGGATCTGCAGTGAAAGATGTTGTACTTGCAGTGAATTTCTTTAAAAGAATATTGTTATTGACATTTACTTTGTCCTTCATCGCAAACCCATGAACATATGATTTAATAGGCCGTGGCAGACACCAATCTACTTTTAAATTTTATGCTTCACTCCATTTAAAGGGTCCATTTCACAGACCTTGTCAGTCAAAGCCGTAGACATCTGTAAAATTTCCGCTAGTGCCTTGTATGATATCCGAGGCTTCGAATTCACATTCCCCTCCTCCTCCTCGCTGTCTCCACACGAACGCATGAGGTCCTCAGGGTCCCTATCTTGGAACTCTTCTTTTTGGACGTAAAGGAGGTCCTCCATCTCGATTTCTTAGAGGTTGTTGAAACTCTATCCTCTGATATCGTGATGCAAACTCACATTATTGCGAACCTCTTCTTCCCCGATGGGATGCCTATAAATTGTTTCGCCGTTTCAATCAAAATCTTGATCTACCACGTAGCCAAAGTCGCTGGCTTGGTTTCATCTTGAGAATCCTTTGCTTGCTGCGCGGCGATGTTATATGTTCTGCAACATGGCAACCATCGATTACGATAGCTCTGCATTTGGTCCAGGACTATCTTAAAGTACAGCGGGTATAGTATGACTTGAATGCCGCGATGATTCCTTGCTTTATCGGTCGTGGAAGGAAGCTGGTTTTGGGTGGGTGGTTGGGTGAACGGTGGGCTTTCATGCTGGCCTGGAGCATTTTCCAAGTTCAAAAGGACTTGATTGATAGGTTTAAGACTGCCAGGTACCTTTTCACTTCACGTACGAAGTTTATTTAACCAGGCTATAAGAGTTGAACAGTCATCCAGGCCCTCCTGTTGGCACGTCTAGGCAATGGGTGGTAATACTCCTTTTTTGAGGCCTCGGGGGTTCATGGATCTGTATCTCACCATCTGCTTGACCATGAATTCGCCTGCCGCGTTCCCATATGCAATAAGAGTAACCTGGTCCTTAGCTGCATTGAACCCTGAAGCAGTCTTTTCTCCACATTCAGGAAGGTGCGAAAGGGCATTCCCTCCCAAAACAGCCCCGATCATCCAAGACTTTCTCCGTCATACAACCCTTCTCTTTTATGGGTTTATTAGTTTTGGTGGGTAATTTCTTCCATCAATATGGTCAACTGATACAGCTTCTGCCAGCATATTTACGATGCGATGATTGAAACGTCATTTTTACTTAACAAATATGCCCTTCTGGCTTGGAAGCTGGCGGAAGTAGCGTTGAAACTGGTGCCTTCACCATTGGTTTGATGGATAGGATCGTAGAGACTTTGACCTTCTCCCTTATCCTTTCCCAAACACTGTGATTTCTACATTTTCTCACTAACGGGGTCACGGGTCTGAAAAGACACTAACACTTTCCGGCGCCCTGGCTTTAACACTTGCTCGAATAAATTTCGCATGTTTCCTAATGTACCACAGTCTAGATTCATCAATGGTGTTCAACAGATGCCGCTCTCTTGCTGACAACCAGATACTGTAATAATCACATTTATATCACATTTATAGTCACTTTTTTGTCTAAGTTCACTTGCACCAATTCCCTTACGTTTATAGCTCATGCTGGACTGGATATATAAGGGTTATTTATTTATTTATTTGTTTATTTCCTTAATGCGGCGAGGTTAAGACCATATGGCCTCTTCTTACACCTAACCATTTTAATAGACAATATAATAAATTCCATGTACATAAATGAAAATTATTTCAAGGTATGCATAAATAAGAATAAAATAAGATAAGTACAGCACAAATATACACGAAAGTAAAATGATATCAAATCCCCATTAAGGAAAGACTGTCCAGTATGCTGATGGTTATAGTGACTGTGCTGCTTTTTAAATGAAGGAGAGAAAGGCAAAATACAGAGAAAATTTACTTTTTTATGAGGACCTAATGCTAGCTAAGTATTTAGCGCAATATTTCTTAATTTGGTTAACATCATTGAAAGAGAAAAAGTGAAAGGGGAGAGTGTTCCAAAGAGTGCAGGCGGTAATGGTGAAGGATTTATTATAGAAACTGCTACGAAGAACGGGAATAAGTAGTTTGAATGAGCCTCGGGTGTTCAAGGTTTGCCCAGAATTAAGGGATTTGAAGTTGTTGGTTAGGTATTTAGGCGAGGAAGAGGTGAGGATACTTCTTAGCTGCGGTAGGATGTGCATCTTCCTACGTTCTTCCAAGAAAAGCCAGTCCAATTATTTGAATGAGTTTGTTATATGGTAACTTTTGCTCATTATAAATGCATCTAACACATGAGTTATGGGTCCTCCGGAGCTTTTGTGACAAGTCTTGTTTTAGATCTAGAAAACCGGAATCGCAATAATCGAAATGAGGAATTACAAGAGAATTTATAAGTAGAATTTTTAGTTTTACTGGAAGTATTTTTTTAAGTAGCCTAAGCGAATAGTTGATTTTTCGGTAAATTTCATTTATAGGATTAGACCAGCAGAGAGTATCATTCATAATAACACCAAGGTTTTTTACTGACTTGAAAAATGGTACAGGGGCGGAGTTAATTAAGACTGGGTCAATATATGACTTATTTGACTTTTGTAATTTCCTAGTAATTTAGGGTAGCAGGATATTATCGATTGAGATTTTATGGGGTTCAACATTAAGACATTACAAACACTCCAGGTCATGAGCGCTTTTATATCAGTATTCATGCAATCAATTCTGTTATTGATTTGAGATATTTGAGTTCCTATGTATATTTGCAGATCGTCAACAAAAAGGTGGTACTGGCAGTGATGAATTGAGTTAGAAATATCGTATATATGTAAGGCATAGAATAAGGGTCCTAATGTAGATCCTTGGGGACAACCACGGGAGACATTTTTCCACGGTGAATTTTTATCAGAGATTGATACCATTTGGTAACGACTTTGAAAATAAGACTTCATCCATTTCAAAGAGCTAAGAGAGAAGTTCATTTTAGCAAGTAATATTCAGCAGTCAATGGAGCTAAACGCTTTAGAGAAGTCCAATAGTGTGAGAATTGTAGCTTTTTTGTTTTCGAAAATCGCCCGAATATCATCTGTGATCAATGCAGTAGCAGTGCTGTAACCAGTACGCAATTCAGATTGTTAGGGGTTAAGGAGCTCACATTCATTTAGATATTGATGTATTTGTTTATGCGCTAGCTTTTCAATAACTTTGGATAGCGTTGGTAGGACGCTTATAGGGCGAAAGTCCTGCGGAATTGTTGGATTAGCCTTTTTATGGATGGGTCGCAGTAAAGCAGGTTTCCAGGAATTAGGAAAGTAACAACTACAGAAGGATCAATTAATTATATGTGTAATGGTCGGTGTCCAGATATGTATAAAATTATGGAGCATAGATCCAGTGATAATATCATAGCCTTTTGTTTTCGAATTAAGTTTAGAAATTATTTTCTTTACTTCGGTGACTGAGACAGAAGAAAAACTGCGGGTCTGTGAATAGTTTCTAATTGAGGAAAAACTGCCCGAGAATATCTTTGATTTACTGAAAATGTATTAGATGGTGATGAGAAGGCGTCATTTAATGCATCAAGAGAGACAGATGGTAGCTCACAGTCAATTTTCTTATTACCAATTCCAAATACTTTCAGTTTTCTCCATAGTTATGCATTGTCGGACTGAGGAGAAATTACTGAGTAGGAGAATTTGATTTTGGCATTTCTAACAGCCTGCTTTACTGAGTTCCTCAGTTTTCTATACTCTTCGAATTTGAGCGTAGAATTAATGCGTTTGAATTTACTAAAGCGGAATCACGATTCCACATTAATCTTTTTATATAATCTGTAATCCAAGGAGAATTTTAGATAACTGTGAAGATAAAAAGACATGCAGAATAAATATGAAATTGCATACGATACTTACATAGATTTAAAGGACATTTTTATAAAATGATATATTTAAATAATGCTACGAAGTCACCTATCTTCCTAAACTTTTGAAACTGACTAGCTATTCATTGCACTACCTCTTAGATACTCATTGCGCGTAGGCAAGAGGGAGTCAGCAGGCCAAAAAAAAACAAATAAATAAAATGATAGTTAATAGGGATAAAAATAATAATTGAAGCAGAAGTTTAAGTCAGGTTCTTGTTTATAACTGCTTCGGTACACTGGCGAGATGCGATTGATCCTTGATTTGGAAAACTCAAACGTATATCCAATACGTCAACAAATGTGAGAATAAATAAGTAATAGAGGCACACATGATGGATACACATGTTCAATAAAGAATAAAGGATGGGAAAATACAAGTAAGACCCACTCGGCGACAATCCGTATATGTGTAATAGTGAACTTTGACCTGACAAGCTTGGGCATAAAAAGCCTAAAACGGAGGTTCAAACAATTTTCATTTCATGAACCCCTTGCTGTTTATCTCGCGAACCCCTTGTTAAATGTGGAGGCTGCGTGCCCCTTGGCAGCTGCGGTTGAGCGCTAAGAGGAGCCCCCAAGGCAGCAATAAGGCAAGCAGTGATCCTAAAAGGGGATGAGGACGGCCTAGAGTAACATCAATGCTAGTAGTAAACCATTGGGTTCAAATTATCATTTTTTCACGCTCGCTTTACCCTTCTGTCGGGTGCCACTCATTGGTAGGCGCGCCCACTTCTCGATTTGCCCGCTTGCTTGCGTACGGCGCAGAAATGGCAAGCGTTTAGATGTAGAACTGTATCGTACGCTTAAATTAGTCAAATCTAGCAATTTAAAACCATATTTTTAGGCCGAAATCCGCTACTACGATAATGTTTGGCGAACATCCTTAAAAATATTGAATACCTCTTTAGGGTTCGCGATCCACAGGTAGGAAAACTACGTCTGAGAGAGAAAAGAAGAAAAACGTTCACAACACATGCATACGCATTGAAAGCAAAAAATACGTACGGGTTTACTTCGCCGATCACGAGGTTACATCCCTCTAGAACCCCGTGAATCGCAAAACCGCAAGCAATTAAAATAACGAGGAAAATGGGATTCGGTTATCAAATATACGAGAATGGAATACAACACAAATGTTTTACTATGCTGAAGATCATAGGAAAAAACAAATGGACAGAGATTGAAACATCCTGAAATACGGAAAATGGCGAGCACAAGAGAAAGAAAAATTGTAGAAAAAAGAGATAGAAATTTATTTCTTTCAGCCAATACTTCATTAACACATTCAACATTCATCCCTTTTTGACAACGGAAAATTACACCAGAGGGAAGCTTCTCCTTAGGAAAATATTTTCGTTTTAGGATTACATAGGGTGGAAGTTTGCGGACATCAGCTATGGCTGAAAGGATAACAGTCATTCGCAGCTTCTCGTTACCACTTGACTTGACAACAAGGAATTTTGAAGTCCTTAAATTTAATGGTTCTTCCACTAGGCATATCGAAGTACACAGCTGCTTCATCTGCATTACTAATTTACCCCAATAAACAATTGTAGCTCTTACGGATATTGATAATATACCGCTGGTACGAGATCAGTTTCCCTCCAAAATCATTTGACAGTCTCTGTGCCAGTGAAGTGCATCGCCGAAGCGAAAAGCCATTGCGTTTCATCATTCCTTTGACCCACTCTCCACTGGCTTTTAATGATGACCAAGGAATTTCAAGCTCTAAAGCAACTTCTAGAGCTACCATCCACAAAACAACGCGTTACAGGTTAACCTTCATTTATTAAAGCCCTCACATATTCCATTGCGCGGTCTTCCACTTCCAGAAAGTAGCTGGTTTTTTATCCCAAAAATGAATGTCGCGTAGAATTCGCCGACTTCAACTTTCCTTTCTGCGATCTTCGTGTCTAACACTTGACTAACAAAGTCAATACGTTCTTGCAGCTTGAACATTATTGATTTCTTCCGCATACGTGGTGATAAATAATTTAAAATTGGTGTCGTGTGTTACCCTTGTGCCTTTGTCGATTCACGAGGCAGAAGTCCTTATAACCCCAACGTGATAATATTTTTTAACAAAATATGTACATTTAAATATTAACCTTCCGCTAACAATGAATAAATAGCTAAAAAAACTACCTATTTCTACAGTTATAATATATGTATATTACAAAAAATGCATTGCGGTGATTCAAGGCAGTAAAATCCGAAAAGAAGTATTTTCCAAAAAGTAATTACGCGTACTAATGGTGTGCCACCTATTGACACGTTAATGCATTGATGCAAATCTTGGGAAAGGTCATTTTTTTACGGGCGCAGATTCAAGCCGAGGTGCAATTTTTTAACGGCACGTTTTGGAAAAATAAGCTCGTCTTATATTTGGGCCAATATATATATATATATATATATATATATATATATATATATATATATATATATAATCATACGTAGTCTGTCCGTAGACAGGCCCGTGATTATTCTTGGTTAAACCTGGTTCTCCATATACCCCTATTTCCGCTGTTCTCTTCATATCTTGATAACTCTCTTTCCCTTTCAAATCGTCTATCAGCTGAAACCTTTTCCTACCTCTTTCCCTTTTTCCATCTAGTTTTTCTTCTAACACGCCTTTAATTATACTCGCTCTCCTCAGGTAATGTCCAACCCAGTTTGCCCTCCTCTTTCTAATTGTCTGTATAATCATTCGCTACTCTCCTTACTCTTCGTAGCACATCATAGTTTTTCATCCTATCTGTCCATTTTATCTTCAGCATTCCACTCCAAGTCCACATTTCAAAACCTTCCAAGTATTTGATATCATTTTTCCTTAGCGTCCACGTTTCTGGCCCGTACAACTCCATACATAATGACCTTGGATTTTTCTGTATTTATTTCCATACCGTATTTTCTACCTGTTATTATTAATATATTTATCATTTTCAGGAGTTCCTCTTCCTTTCTTGCTACAAGTTCTTGATCATCCGCGTATTTTACACTTCTTATAATCCTTCCTCCAATTTTCAAATCTCCTGTGCCTTCTAACGCTTCTTGAATTAGACTTTCTCCATATATATTGAATAGGGTTGGCGATAGGCAGCAGCCCTGTCTAACTCCTCTACCGATATTTACTCCGCAGGTGACCGCATTCTCCAACCTGACCTTTACAGCTTGATTCACATATAGATTCCTGATCAGTCTTCTGTCATTCCAGTCTACACCTATATCCTTTAATATCTTCATCAACATTATCCAATTTACTCTATCAAAGGCCTTCTGCCAGTCTACGAAACATACGTTGATATCTTGAATGTGCTCTATTGCCCTTTCTGATATGTATCTAATTACCCCTATAGCATTATAGTTCCTCGTAGTTTTCTGAAACCGAATTGATCTTCCACTAGCATTTCTTCCGCCTTTTTCTACAGCCTTTTATTAAGAATCCTCGTGATGATCTTCGAAGTGTGTGACTGAAGGCTTATCGTTCTGTAGTCTTTACACTGCATTGCCTTTGGCTTCTTCTTTAGAGGGATCATTGTTACTTCTAGAAAACCCCGAGGCCACTCTCCCGTGTCGTAAATCTTATTAATAAATTTCATGACCGCTTTTAGTCCTTCTGCCTGCTTGCTGTTTCTTCCCATACCTGTGCTACATCCTATGCTTCTTCCCATTTGTTGTATTTCATCCCATTTTACCTCCGGATTGTTTTACCTCGAAAGAACTCATATTATCCAACCATATAATCATTACTAGGGATTGTAATGTGGTAGTTTCCCTCTTGTTTTCCACATCGCAATACTGTAGCCGTTCAAATTGTTCCGATCACGCCTACAGCTGTATTGGATATAGACCCAGCCAACATAATTTGTTTTCAGCTCTATACCATACTGACAGTACTGCTGCCTACTGCCAGGCACCGATGATAGTTTGTTTATATAAAACCTCCATTGGCGGGGTTTGAACCCCGGAACGTTGTAATGGGAAGCCGACACGCTAATAAATATATATATATACAGTAATACCCCGATTTACGAGATCCCGATATACACGGATTCGTCATTAACCGACGAGCTTGATAAAATATTTATTTTTTTATATCGAATAACGTTAAAGTAAAAATTCTAAAAAATAAACAAAGAAATTAAAATTAGCGCCAACTTCTCCAGCCAATCAGCAGCAATCAGCAATCGAGAGAGCTCTCAGCCAATAAAAGCATTCGTTTACATATACTTAACTGCAGTTTGCCTATAGCGTTTCTCTGCCACGCGTGATATATCTTTCATCTTGTATTTTTATAAATTTATAGTGATTTAAAAGCAAAATGCTTACCATATGGTATAAAATATGCAGTTGTTTATTTAAGTGTTATTATTATGTAATTCTATTAAACTGGTAATATCCCTTAAATTAAAATAAATAAAAGTTATAAATTACGCGACAAAAATACCAATTCCTATAAAATACATGTGTTTTAATCCCCGATATAAGCGCCTTTCCCAGGAACGCATCCATCGCGTACTTCGGGGTATTACTGTATTGTTGTCTCTCTCTTCTGCTGGCAAACGGATCACCCCCGAATGCTTCAATCTACGTGATTAAATCTGATTCTCCGACACACCAGAGGATCTCTTTTCGGTAAGTTATATATATATATATATATATATATATATATATAAACATATATATACACACACACACACACCCAGTAGCTCGCCAACTTGAAGGCCTCTTATTGGTGAGTGCTCACTGGGCTTCCTCTTCCAACAACTTGTTGTCATCTATATGTGTGTGTGTTTGTGTGTGTGTGTGTGTGTGGAGCAAATGCTACGTGGCATACAGAGAAACTGCAAATAATATAAACCGCGAACGTTGAAGGTCAATATTTTATTCTATCAAACTGTATGCTCAACAATCGCCCGACCTGTGGTTTGAGCTTTGTATTTATGCGTGGCCATCCCATCATATACCGGCGATGGAGCATCTCCTTTTCATGAAATGACACTTGGCACCAGGAAGTAAAATCTCGAGCGATAAATCGCCAACCCGCATAATTCATAACGGCAAATGCAAGTGTTGGATCTGGAGTTCCTTCAAAATAACAACGATTAGATGGAAAAGGGGTCACTTTAAACGAAGCATAATGTTGAGTTGAGGAAGGAGAGGAGGAGAGCGGGATATTGGGGAGCGAACGAACGAGCTTGTGAGGGGGCGAGGTACGGGTGGTGTGGGGTGGGATGGGGTGGGGTGGGATGGCTGGGACGGGGTGATATGGGGTGGGGTGGAATGGGGGGGAAGAGGAAGCAGGGAGCGAGAGAAGGGAGTCGGTTAATATTGGATGGCTAAGGGGAAAGGCAGGGTGCCGGGGAAGGGGGAGGGGTGGGGAGGGAAGGGGGAGGGTTGAGGAGGGGGAGGTGTGGGGACGGGGAGGAGGGAAGGTGCAGGGGGAGGGGGAGGAGAGGGAAAGTGGAGGGGGAGGAGAGGGGAGGGGGAGGAGAGGGGAGGGGGAGGAGAGGGAGGGGGAGGAGAGGGGAGGGGGAGGGGGAGGAGAGGGAAGGTGCAGGGGGAGGAGAGGGAAGGTGCAGGGGGAGGAGAGGGAAGGTGCAGGGGGAGGAGAGGGAAGGTGCAGGGGGAGGAGAGGGAAGGTGCAGGGGGAGGAGAGGGAAGGTGCAGGGGGAGGAGAGGGAAGGTGCAGGGGGAGGGGGCGTGCGGAAACGAAGAAGGGGAGGGGGTGTTGGGATGCGGGAGAGGAGGAGCGGGAGCCGGGGCTGGAGAAGGAGGCGAAGGTGGAGGAGGAGGGTGCATCATAGCCGTTCGCCCCGTGCCACGGCCGTTCACGTAATGGAGACCCCATGGCTAGAAAAATGGAGCTTTTCCTGGCTCCCCTTATAACCGCGCCGCCCACTCAACCACACCACCGCTGAGCCAAATTATTAGTCTTTCCTGCACTTCTGGAGGAAACGCCAGCTCTTGCACAATTTTTATCGCTACTTGCTTTCCTCATTACCACTGAAAATTATAAAGCTCTGACGAGAGTACGGCCACTGGACGACGATTTCTACTCGATCGGATCCGCGGAAATCGTTGTCTCCTGTTAATCGCTGTATCCTCATTGGCTCCGCCTCGATTCCGTTCGCTCTGTTGGGAAACTATTTACGGATATAAATGATGAGGGCGCCATTTAGTGAAACGATCGTAATGAACGCACTCCAAGTTTCCATTGCATATCCCGTGCCAAAGCTTGGATAATCTGCCGTCGCACGGACGTTTTATTTTCCAATTTACTTCTTAGCCTTTCATATATAGGTCAAAATCATATTAACTGAACAGAAAGCTACTATAAATCATGTCTATTGTTGAGCAGTTGCGGACTGATTGATGTGAGAGCCATCTGTGAAATAACGACGGAAATAACCAACAATTATCAGATGATGCATTCATATACTTACCATCATCAAGTACACAGAGCTATTTGAAATCATTAAGCCATCATAAAAATACTGATACGTACAGAAAAGTTTACTTTTTTGTTGAATAAAAACAAAATATCTATCTCTATAAATAAACTGGAATCAAGCGCATTATTATTACGTTTACGCGTAAGATTAGTAAAAAGGGGCCTAGTATTTATCTCACACTTCATAGAAATTAAATAACGTCCCTGAGATATGATCTTTGAAAAATTAAAACTATAAATAACATCATTTTCTTCAGTAATTTTTCGAGGTCATAGTATCACATTTGATTCCGAAACGAAATAATGAAATGGCTGCGTTAGCTCTTTCTGCACCTGGCAAAGACGTATTCGAAATCTAATCTCTGATGATTCACTTATATTGCAATCTTTTTTTCCTTATTACAAAGTTGAGATAACAAAGCATTGTATACCAACACTTTCCGAAGCCAAAGGCAATCTGGGACCAGCAGTTTAATTTTCTAGTGAGACAGAATTGTACCCGTGCTTCCGAATATCAGTCATTTGCAAATGGCAGATATGAAGCGGAAGCGTGTAAAAGATCGTTAGATAGAAAAAGTTCTTTTTGAAAGTGATAGCGTACATTCTAGTAGTAAAGAAGAAGAATATGAGGATTGTTTAGATAGTGAATCGAGCAGCGAAAGTTTTAGTGACGGAAAATATAACGATGACAATTCTACTATTTGGCGGCCGCTTAGAAAGAAAACAAAAGTGGACGAGTGGAAGTGGTATAAAAATAGCGAAGACATAAAAGAATTTGATTTTTCTGGCTCACCAGTTGTAAACGCAAGAGTTCTGAGGAAATTGAATAGAGACTCGAATGAACGCGATATTTTTCTCGATTTTTTGGAAGCTGACTTCTGGGAATCAATCAGCAAAGAAACGAACAGGTTTGCAGATTCCTATGTGAATTCACCTACCACAAGTAAAAGTAATCTGACAAAAGAATGGTTTCCAACAAATAGAGAAGAAATACAAGGATATTTTTCTTTGTGCATACTGATGACAAGTAAAAAAGTAAACTTCAGTCATATTGGAGTCCGTGCATCAGTACAGAAACCCCATTTTTTAGCAAAGTTATGCCATATAGACGTTTTTCGTTGCTTTCAAAATTTTTGCATTTTCTTGACAATGCAAAACTTGACCAAAACAATAGACTAAGAAAAATCAGTACTGTGACAGACTATATAAACAGAGAGAAACTTGGGAACTTACGAAGTTTTGGGGCAGACTGTGTTATGTACAGTACAATCCGAGCAAAAGCGCTCGGTTGTGAATAAAATTTTACAAAATTTGTGAAAGCTCATCAAGTTGCTGTATGTAGTTCTCTATTTATACCGGTGAAAAACCTCCAGCTACCAAAGAAGGAATTCCTTCCAGCGAGGCTATAGTGTTGCACCTTATGAAACTGTACTTTCAATTAGGATACACTGTGACACTTGACAATTGGTATACTTTGCCTGCTCTGTTTCAGAAACTGGTTGAAATGAAAACTAATGCAGTTGGTATAGTACGTCCTAATCGGAAGAATATGCTGAAGGAATTCAAAGAAATTGCTTTGAATAAAGGGGAAGCAAATCCAAATCAGTCTAAAGGTATGAATAGTATAGTTTATGATAAAACGCATAAATTACCTTAGAATGAGAATGGTTGAGTAAAATAATGTCGGTATGAGACTACATTCTATTGCGACTACTTAACAGTATTTTAACATTTGTTTTTAGATTGCTGACTCATTCGATTTGGCATTTCTTGGCAACCACTTACTCCATCTCATAAAATATTTCTAACAAGAATTTCCGTACTAATGTATTTAAGGTATAGTTTATATAATTGGTAAATCTCATATAATTGCAATTTTATACAATTTGTTTTAAAAAATTGACTTTTCACTATTGTTGATATTATTCTTTATTTATATATTTTAAGACAACATAAGCTACATAAATGCAAATAATATGCATTATTCTAACAAAATGTAAAATTTCTACGTGATTGTTTAATAAGTTTTCCAGAAATATGTGATTATGTATTTAGCAATTAAAAAATAAATAAATCGTAATTCAGGAACAAAAATCCACGAAAAAAATAATAAGCCAATGGGTTAAAGTGATTTGATCGCTTTCTCTTACTTAAGAGCCTCTCCAAGTCATGTTAAATTTTATCTAGACATCATACTTGGAATACTTTTATCATCAAACCTTCAGATCGATCCAGCCCAAGAGGATTAAACCTACACGCACATACTTTCAGATAATCATGTCACAATTTGTTATAATAGCTATACTATATTTTTCATTTTTAATTCTAACAGAAATTTTAACTGCAGAGCAGGTAGATATTTCGTATAGTATTATTTTCTATAGATATACAGACTCCAAGAATAAATTTTTCCCTTCCAGTAATATAAAATTAGTAAATGAGGAAATTTTCATAGCAAGTATGATGTTAGTGAACCAAGAGTTTTAGGTAGCTCCATTATTTTATGGCATATACCTAGAATTGAATACGATAACTTGTATTTGGAAATGATTAAATGAGTTTTATTATCGAACTATAAACAAATATACGTCTTATACTACATTTTCTTTTTGGAGCTATTCAAATAGATTTTATAAGTACCAATAATGTATAAAAGGCTGCATCTTAAAAATAAAAAGAAATTTTGGTTCATTTTTACTCTTCATTAACCATTAAATTTCTGAAGCAGAATATGAGAAGTCGTAATAAATTCGTTACTTGCATTTTTTGTCGATCTCTGTGCGTGAGATTAATTAATTTGTGGAGAAACACTTTCACTTAAAATTTACATTTAAATAAAACTTCATTTCTGTGCAATCAAACTTAGAAAGAAAGAGTACAATGATATTTACATTGAAATTTCCTTCTTATTAAACTATCGAATGGTAACGATGACTCTGCAATGGTTTGAGCTTGTAGAAAATGCTCGAATTTGGCAAATGAAGAATTTTTAGTGTCAAGAAAAGCCAGATTGTCTTTATAATCCACAGCTTTTTCATATGGTTGAATAACAATTGTTAAGAAAAATGTAGATTTCATAAGGAGCTGTACTATATATATTACATCTATGAAACCATTTACATTCGATACAGGCATAATGTAGGTAGCCAAACGAATTTCACTGATAATCCTTAATGCATAATGGATCAATTGTTACATACATTGAGAAACTATTGTAACAATAAATACAACCAAAGATAAACGGTGGATGCTTTAAAGACAGTAGCACTGATAACGAGACATCAGTTTTCAGCATTCAAATGGGTAAAGCAAGCAGTAAAAGTTTTTACGCTGAAGTAGTTTCCATAATTACGGCATTTCATCGAACTCTGTAATGGATTTAAAGCCTATATATCATTTAAACCAATATTATGGAGGAGTCTAACGGCTGCACACTGTGAAAAGTTCAGCGCAGGGCAGTAAGATTCGTTATAAAAAATTACGTCCCTATGCATAGCGTTGCTTCATTAGGAATTTTAATTAGGTCTCGCTAGAGGAGCACCGACTGAACGCTAGATTGAAACTTCAACAGAAATGTACATTGGAAAGCTTAGTTAAGGGTGCATACGAAATAACTGAAGCACCTACTCATAAAGGAAGGCACGATCGCCATGATAAAATACGCTATAGACAGTAGTACGGAACAATATCGAGGTTTTTTCTCTAGGATGATTAAGGATCATAATAGGATATTCAAGACAAGTAGATTTTTTTGAAGAAGTCTGGTGCACTGCATGCACTATAACCCACCCCTCTGGTGACTTGCAGGGTATGTAGTTAGAGATGCATATCTTATACAAAGCAGGGATTTTAAAGTACACTTACCACAATTCTTAGAATTTATGGCGCAATGAAAAATATTTGAACATGTGCAGCATTATAATAATAATAATTTTATGGAATTCGATGATGAATCGAGTGTCTTCTAGAAATTCATGTTTAAAAATGGGATTTTAGAATGAGAATCGTAAATTGTTTCCATATTTTAATGGCTTCAATGATAATATGAAAGAGTCAAGGATATTGAGAATGCCAAATTCGCCATACTTTACGGTAACCTCATGCATCGAGCGAATTTAAATGGAAGTTTTCATTCAAACAATCTTGTGGAAATAAGAAATTTCATATTTAAATGTTTGCCAATATTGCCACGAAAGATATAAAAAAATAATTTGCCAAATTACATTTCATTTGATTTGTAAGCATTCCGGTTGATAGTCAATGAGGAGTATCGCTCTTCACCAAATCGCTAATACTGTGCTTGCGAGAAGAATCTTGATCAAAAGGAAAGCAGTCTCTCAGGCGTGTAAATTTCTCATCCAAAATAGTGGGTCATCGCCCTCGTAGCAACAACTCTCTGACGCACCTCGCCCTCCTTCCTGAACCTTAATTTTGCGCCACAGAGCACCTCAGTCAACTCCATGTCCTCCGCCCTCAAATCCTCTGTATTTCCCCTCCCATCGCATCCTTCCAACGCTCCATTCTCCGCTCATGCACAGCGCATCGCCACCCTCTGTAGAGCACATAATCTTCTCAGATAAGCTATATGAAATTTAACCCCATGCACCCTTTCGTTCATTCTTTGGACTATCTTAGGGATACGGCAGAATGACTTGAGTGTTCCGTAGATCTTGATAGTCACACTAACTTAGAGTTAAATACTCTAGGGTAATATAGGAAATTAATTAGAATAATTAGGGAAAGAGAGCAGAAATGGGTGGACCGAATTTTGAGAGGAGAGGGTCTGTTGAAAGAGGTCAGAGAGGGGAGGATACTAGGAAAGACGCAAAGAGGTAGGAAGAAGAAAGTAATATTATGTCTTAAAAAAGATGGGTATGGTAAAATGAAGAGAACGGCCTTGGATGGGACGCATTGGTTTGGGGTGGCCCAAAACTATGTACACTACGATCCTTTCATACTTCATTTATTAACAGACTTGATGGAGAATACCTTTAAAAATAACTTCTAATTGCTTCATGCTAACTTATTTTTCCGAGTCACTGATTTGAGGACATGGCGCAAAATCCACTTGATCGTAAATCGGCAGAGTCGTTCATGATATAACACTTGGCTGGATCCAATACTAATATCACAAGATAGATATGACATCTTTGACATCCTTCATGTTTGCGATATAACTATTTGTTAGTTTATGTATTAAATTCATTAGGGGATAACCAAACTATATTGATTTAATCAAGGGATTATTACTATGGCTGATAAAACTTGTGCAATTCATCAAAATATTTATGATATATTTTGTTAATATCTGATTAAATGATTATCAGCGTGAACGATAGTATTTGAGCAGTATGTGAATATTTTTATTGTTTGCTCCTTACTCATGGTTTTAAATGACTCCGGCTTAATAACATAGTTTTGTTTCACCCATAAAGAACATCAAAAATTCCACTGTATACAAAATGAATGGATTTTTAATCTGATTATTGTAATTTTAAGTTATTCACTTGATTTAAATTTCAATATCTTTGCATTTTAAAAAGAATAAAATAAAAACCGAGGCTTTGTAAACATACACCAAAGTTAGATAATTTTAGAAAAATTCTACATATTTGTGTTGATTTTAAAGAATAATGATTTTTCTGAGGGGGAATTAAAATAAATGATTCGCTTTTGTTCTTCCATGATTCCATGCATGAACATATTAATAGGCCGTAAGGTCGGTTTCATGTTTACCAAATACAACACCTACATTGATTCGCCAATTTCTCGTCGGCCACATAATACCTACGCGAGTTGAGATTTACAAAATAAATAGGTTGAACAATCAAAAAGCAAGATAAATGTTTCATCGTTACCGAGATGTCATTCATATCATCGCGATATAGACAAACATATACATAATTAAAGAAAAGTTTCAAAGGAAAATTCAGCCGGTGTATACACGAAATTAAATTGGGTGAAATAAGGGAAAAATAAAATGAATTCTGAAGAGGAGATAGTTGAGGATTGAAGAGTGAGGGAGGGAAAGAGAGAATGTAAAATGAGGGGAAGTGAATGGAGATGATAGAGATATAAAAAACAGTGACGGTGAAATTAAGGAGTGGAAGCTATGGGAAGAGAATTAAGAGTGAAGGAAGAGGGGGAGAGAGAGAGATAACGAGACGGAGAGAGTTCAAAATGGCTTTCGAATGAGAACAGAAGGTGGGGGGTGCGAGGCAGGCTGATGGGATGAGGCGGTGTCGGAGCCGTGAATAGATTATAGGATTAGGCGAGGTTAGAGAAAGAGAATAAAGAGAAGAGGGCAGAATCAAAATTAGTGTTGGGGTGTTGATGTGCAGTACAGAGATCGAGAGATGCTAGGAATAGTGTGGAGAATGGGAAAGGGAAACTCGAGAATGTAATGAAGAATCGAAGGATTGTGAGAGCGATTGAAAGAAGAGGGTAAAGATTGCAGGATAAGAGAAGAGGGAGGTTGAGGGAGGTTGAGGGAGGAATCAAGAGTGGGAGAGGAGATGTGAAAAACGTGGTCCGCGCATCGCACGTGGCTCGCCAGTTAAAGAGGTCCGTGTTATTATAAAGATGCGTTGTTGAAGGGCATTCAAATTGAAGATGATGGACACGCTGAGTGATAATTAACGAATATTTAGTGAAGTGAATATTATAGGAGTAGAAGTTAATCTTTAATGATAATTAGGTAGGTGTTGACAATAGAGAATTAATAGGGATGGTGAATAAATTTATAGTGTAGGTGGGATAGGAAGGAGGGAAGGAATGGGGGAGAAAAGGGAAGTTAGATATGGCGAGTACGCAAGAGTAAATTCATCTCAAAGGGTGGTTAAAAGATGGGAGAGGTGAAAAGAGACGCCTTGATCACGAAATGGAGCACGCGGAGTGAACGTGAAAAGGATATGGAAATCAGGGAAGAATATAACTATGCATATCACTGTCTTAGGGAAGAATATTTAAGTCCAAATTGCAAGGAGTAAATAATGGATCGGAAGTCTGCTGTTATTTTGGATCTGTGGATTTGGGAGGGGTGGAAAATGTTCAAGAATACAAGAAGTAGTGATAAGAGTGAGATGGAGAATAGGATTGAATGTGTGATGGGAATTAAAATAGAGAGAGGTGGGATGAAGGTGATATGGAAATGTAAGTAGGAAAAGGAGATAAATGCGGGGAAGGGGAAAGGAAATGATGGATGGGAATGGAAACTAAGGTATTATAGAAGAGAGTTGAAAATGAATAATATGATGAGAGGGAGAATTAGTCTTGGAGAAAGAGAAAGAATGAAATTATTAGAATGCGCCGCAACGTCGTTTTAATCCAAAATTGACACTCGAGTAGAAAATGAGACAAATTTTCAATGTAGGATCCAAAGAAATTTATTGGGCAAGCGATCCGGTTTCGGCGTAGCACGTCATTACAGGTTCGCAAAAGAGACAAGCATAAAGACAAAGTGGTTGAAGAAGCCTAAGTTTCCGTGAGGCAAGATATACCTCGTGCGCTATAAGGTGGCAGGTGGAGACGCGTGAGAGGGGAATGGAATGAATGGGAAGGAGAACCTTTAAGGGGGAGCTGACGTCAGAGCACCTGAACAGTTGACGAATTTTGGTTCGGACGAGTCCATCAGCCTTAGAGTACCTCCCTCCCTTTCCATCTTCCCCTCCAGATTTTAAGTTCGCGCAGTCGATGCTCACACTCAAACGCCACCTCCCCTAAAATCGGTCCCGCCTCGAGGATGGACTCGTCCTACCGTAAAGGTACCTGCAACGCACTGCCAAGATATAGCGTTTTTGGTATACATACCGGTAGATCGAAGAGGGAAGCGAATCGACAGAGAATATACAAAGCAACTTCAGTAGCCCAAAACGATTCGTTAGACGACGTTTTTTTAGCAACACAGACTCACTCCATCTTCTTCAATGGAAATTCACAGATCGTTGATTGTAATGTTAATTATAAATAAATTAATGACCCGTGACACAAGATATTATCTGTAGCGGGCGCATTAGTAAATAACCCCGTTTACCGCTACGGAATTTACCTACCTCGCATACTGGGTTCAAGCCACATGCTGCACATCTGATTCACTTTTGAAGAAATAAGGCGGTAATGGAAAAAAGCCGATGTTTATACGCAAAGGAAGAGTGGCATAAGCGAGATGAATCTAGATAACAGAGAGACGATATCATCACGAACGAAAATATAAAATTAGATAGAAAGGGTTGAAATGATACATGGGTATGACTGTTTAAATTAAATTTTAAATTAATAGAGAAGAAACGCGGGCTGGAAAATAAATTACTTTACTTTTACTGTTAAGAGAAACTAAGTTGCGAATTAGTTCGAAAATCTCTTCGGAGACTGAAAAATATTTCAATCCTCAACAATGAGAGAATTGATTCGTCTTATGGCTGAAAACAAATTTAACAATAAACACTGAAATGTAAAAATTGCAAAAATAAGTACTTATCTTAGGTATCTCAAATAGCCATAACAAGGTTATGATTCATTTTAAATAAATAAACATATTTTCTTAAGCAGTTTCTGAGATTCCAGACTCTGGGATTGTTTACACCATAAACAGCTTCACAAAAAAGAAATGCAGATAAAAGGCAGCTTTATCCGAAGCCGAACTTCAGAATGGATACATGCAATGTAATGCTACTACTAAAACTAAAACATCAATCATCATATACACGAAGCGCGTGCATACTAGAGACGAACTAGTTTTTAAAATTCATTACAAAATTTTCATTGTCATAGCAGATAAGAAGATATGTTCCAGGATGATCTTAAGTAATCGGATCTTTTTTCTACGGGCGTATTCGTTTTGTTTCGAAGTAGTAAGGCTATTCTTATTGTTGCCGTAGTGAAAAAATGCCTGAAGGATCCACGTTCAAGTTTTTTTCGAGTAAATAAACTTTTATGAGTTGTATGCATCAAATTTAATTCGAAAATGAGGTATCGAGCTTAATTTAAGGCTGAAATTCAATCCTAAATCAAATATGAATATTTTATGGCACACGCCAAAGATAACTTTGAATTTAATAAAAATGGCTCATCATAATGAAGTTTATTTATTCAAATTTTCACATACAGCGTGATCGCCAATATACAGTGAAAATAATAACAATAAAATAATATAATTCTAGGTACCTATGAACAATAGGTATAACTAAAATATCCAGTAGAAAAACTAACAATAATTGTGTCGAATGATGACTGTGATTATTTAGGTGAAATATGTGTGATTTCTAGTCAAATAAATGATTTTATTGATACGAAAAAAGGATCAATATGTGGAGGTAAGATAGAGGAAAGAAAAAAGAACGTTTGGCTAGAGAAATCCTCGGAGTAAACGTATGAAATAAGGAAGAAGAACGAATAGTTCTGGGTGGAACTCGAAAATTGATATGGAACAGTAACTCGGGGCAGTCTGTAACGGAGTCTCAAATATTTTAAATAAAAGAAAAATCAGTTTTAGTTCGAGTCGCAGTAAGATTATCCAAAGAAGGAGTAGATAAAATAGAATCATTAGTCAAATATTATCATATACTGCGGAGTTCAGCTTAGTAAATGCTACTAGTTTGTTACAAAGACATCAAGGATTAGCGTTCATCGGTCTGCTTTAAATACCTGATGTTTGCAGCTAACATAAGTCAAAAAGGAAATGACTCCGTTTTGTTCAATACTGTGTTCATACAGTGTAAGATAGAGCGGTTGGAATACATATTATCGTCAGCGTGCTATGGCGTTCGCATAAATCTAGTGTTCACCTCGATAGCTCCTAGCTCCGAAACTGGTGAACATGTTGACCTGAAACCTGACAGGTAAATACGATGCTGAGAATGCGATTTACTGGAACAATCACAAGTTAATGATAGCTGTATATATTTGTCAAATTCAGATATTTCATTTGTGTTGGCCGTTTTCGTTACTTGCTTTTTCATGTATAATTTCTCCTACGAATTTTATTTCATAAGTAACAACATTGGATAGATATCCATTCGTAAGTTCTGATTAAACAGCACGTAATACCGCATTTTAGTCGCCCCTTGAATGCATTTCAGACAGCCGTCCCTCGTTGAATGCGCTTCAAGAATTTTGTCTGAAATTTTACACCCAGATTTTTAATCTTTATAAGGTCCAAGAGGCTCTATATAGTGACATATTAAGAAAGCTGATTTTAACATCTTCTTTTATCTGTAGCTTGTGATTTAAGTTTATTTTCAGTTTTTCTGGGGCTAGGGCGGGCTCGTAAAAAAGGCTCCAGCCCTCAAGGCCCCTGGTGATCCAGCAGACTCTTTGGCTGCCACGACAGTCCTAGAACTCGCCTATCATTGGACGATATTTGTTGGAGACCTTTACAGAGAATGCTTAAAAATATCGCCTGCAAGGACGAAAGAATCTTAACTCCGCTCCAGAATACAGAAAATCTTTTGGCAGCTCGCTAAGAGGGAAGAGGACGGGGGGATTGTTAGAGACGAGGAGTGTGAGGGCATAGGGATTGGATGGCAGCGATTTCAGGGCGAGGCAAATGGAACGGGGGGGGAGAGAGAGAGAGAGAGAGGAGGGAGCAAAAAGACGGCTGACAGAAAGAAGCGAAAGGGTTGACGGGTGTGGCTTGGTGGAAGGGATCGCAGATGTTGGGAGGTGTTTGCTGGGAAACTAGGGCGAATGGGATGTGGAGAGTGGATAGGGAAAGATGGCAATCCTCAGACGCGATAGAAAATGTGGCGTGCTAAGGAGATTCAGCGTCGAATGTGACTCGGATCGCTTTAAGTCATTTTTTACGCATGTACCGCATTTTTTTTGAGCGACCCTGAATAGGGTCGCTATATTTTCGTGATCCGTTTATATGCTAAAATATTATGCTGCACTAGGTTTTCGGTAATTATGAATTATATTTTTACTCGCTGACGATAAATTATAAAGCTAAAATTAGTGATTAGAAATCGGTACTCACCTGCGAAATTGCAGCCTGGACCAAATTTGGGGGGAACATGTTCCTGAAAGTAAAATGGAAGCATTCAGTGAAGCTTTGCGTATCGCCGGATGTGGGTGGCGTGTGTTCCCCTCCACGCTCTTACGAAACAAAAATCCTCACAAGTGGGAGAGCTTCTCGGAGAGTGAAGTTCGAGAGGAGAGGATTAATACGGCGAATTAATCGATAGGAAAGTATGGATGGGAGTTTGCGAAAGGCTCCATGGGAAAGTGAAGATGCCTCTTTTCTCGCGGGTTGCATTTTTATTCGGAAGCGAGATCGAAAGAGCGGCAACCGGAGAAGCGTCTGAGACGCAAGATCCTGGCGCATCGCCCGATCTTTCATTGAGGACCGCCGCTGATTTACGAAACTCGGCAACTACGGCCAATGAATAGCAGAGCAAGTGCCACTCTATTAGCATCCTCAGAATGAAAGTGAACGTGGAGAGAAGCTGGGGAGGTGTGTGAAGAGCTGGTTTGGGAGGAAGTGGTGAGTGCGGGGAGAGTACGGAAAGGAAATAGAGAGCGGAGAGGATGGACGGATGATAGGGTGAGCCAAAATGTGCAGTCAAATATTAGCTAGGGAGAAAAGAGGAACTATGCGTACATCAAGCGCTTTCGAAATATTTCGGGTATTATGCCAAAGATACCAGCAAATTACTAGTGAGAACGTTCCGGTTAACACTTCTACCCTACTTTTCAATAGCATGAATCAATGGTGATTTTTATGTTTGAGTTATCATAATATGACTAAGCTGTGCATTTATGGAATTTATCCGTGGTAATCAAAATGTTCACGAATTTTAATACTCAATATATGATTCATCACATTTTTAATACTATATTTTCTGTTTTTTTATCGAATCCAACCTCAAAAAGTTATGTAAAGAATTCATCGAAAAACTTATAGAAAGTCATCAAATTATCGACTACCAGCAGAAATATAATGTAGTATTTTTTTCTAAATCTCAACAAAAATTAAGACACAAGATAAACAGTGATAGAATTTTTCGAAATTTTTGACTTAATTCCATATTTGATACGGAAGACATAAATAAATCTAGGGTTAGTTTTTTCAAATAATATGAATGACAAAGAAATTATTTTCAACGATTATGCAATGCGTACAGTCTGAAATTAAGTCTGCAATTGTAGTATGGTTTTAAAGCAAAAATACTAGTTTTAATATGGCGGCTAAATAAAGTTCAACAATTACTATAAATTTCTACTTGTAGAAATTACTTCGATACGAATTTGCCATTTGTGAATAAAACATGGTTGACAAATTTTTCAGTGAACATATTGTTAATTGTAGAAATGACACTATCATCATCAACATAGTAAAATTAATTTCACAAAATGAGATTTGTGACAAGCTTTAAAATGCATTACAATAATATGCTATCGTTTCCCGTAATTTTGCAGACTCAAAATATATTTTATGATTCACGGTAAAACGCAACCGCTGACATTAACCTATATTTAAACAGTTGAACAGAGCTCACGTTATAGAGCAGATTTTCCAAACCTGTGGCCTGCGAGCATCTTTGGGCTTTTGGACAGCGTGACTTTTATGACGATTAAAATCGCGGAGCATCAGGAATTTAATGTTTGCTTTCTTTCTAAATGAATTAAACGTATTAGTTATAACTACGCAGTAGGTTTTTTATTTGTGGTTATTCTTAGGTTTTGCAAGAAATCAGTAATGATCGCTCGATAATCTATAAAATAACTTGGGTTTGATTACAACCAAAAGACTTGGAACGCACACTTATAGAGCAGGGGCGGGAGAATTTTTCAGGCCGCAACACCTTTTCATCCGTTTATTTGGTTGTCTTCATCCTCAGATTAGTCCCAAACTCACTTAGGGTCAATTGTGAAAAACAGTGTCTACTATTACTAATAAGAAAAGAGTACAGATTTTATGTAATTAAAATTATTGTGATCATTAATAATGTCACTAAAAACAAATTTTGGAGTTATGGAAACTAATACACATGCAAGATTTTTTCAATGCGCGACCCCCTGTAGCGACCATCGTGACCCCTTAGGAAGTTGCGACCCACAGTTCGCCCGCCCCTGTTAGAGAGGAACACTAAATAGGATCCGCGAAGGAGGGAATAATCAAAGCGATCATTCTCTTACCTGACCAGGTCCATCAACGTGTCCATGGTGGTGACGTTGCGACTGCTTCCTTGGGCAGCGATGGTGCTGGAGTCTCCTCTCCCAGGGTGGATGGATATGACGAGGATGATCCCCTGAACGATGGCCATCACCGTGGTGACCAGGTAATAAGTTACGGCACGGATGCCAATTTTACCAGAGAGCTTGAGGTCCAACGAGCCGATGGCGGATATCAACGACGACATGATGAGAGGAAGAATGAGAGACTTGAGCATACGCAAGAACAGCTCTCCGACGTACTGGACGTACATGACCTCGCGAGGTTTCCACGCCCCATGTCGCACTTTTCGTAGTATGACTCCGAGAGCGACCCCGGCAAACACGCCGATAATGGTGGCAAATGTTAAGGCGTTATCCTTAAGAAACTGCTTGACGCGCTCCCTTCCCGGCCTAGCCATCTTGCCGCTCCTCCGCTCACCTGTTTTTGAAACGTCTTTAGGTGCTTCGGAGTTCGGAATGTGATCAGTGGTGCGAGAGACGGTGGTCGCCTCCTCCGGTTCCAAAAACCTGCAGGGGAAGTAGAGAAATGTTGAAGGTTAACCGAGAGGAAAGTGATAACATTTAATTAGTAGTGATGAAGTAGTATTAGATGGTCCTCGAAACGATATTGAAAGATACTAATGCTAAATTTATACATTACGAGCAAAGTATAAAATGAGATAAATGAAACGAGAGTTGAATTTTAATAATTTGACCCGTGGATGATAATACTGATAAAGGAACGCGGGAGAGTTTAATGCCACTTTATTTAAAAGGTCACTTTGTCACGAAAAATAAATATAAATAAATAAAATATAAATAAACAAATAAAAAATAGTGGTTAGTTAAACGTCTTTTTAACAACGACTTATGTGGGTGTTATTTACGGGACACTCGTAATAACTGATTTATTATATAAAGAAAATGTTCTAATTGGTAAACCTGCACCAAAATAAATTCAAATCACCACTGGCCTGATAATACTGTGATGCAGCAAAACTGGTTTTGATAATTCAATAACCTAATGGTTCTACAATGTTATTTCATATTTTAATTATCAAAATAGATTTCGTTCGACAAATTTTAGTGTTGATACACCAAATCTCATAAAAATTAGCCTAGCGACTCATGAGAATTAAAAAAATTACAAAAATACACAGTAATGTTTGCTTGCAGGATTTGTGCTTTGACCTCTAAATAAACTCTAATCACAAGATCGTATAAAATATTACTCATTTATCTCCTAAATTTATAAGGAAAATAATATACGCTCTTAAGAAACATGTTTATATCTATTGCAGAATTTTCAAATCAACTATTTCACTGATATGATTGTAACAACTCATTTTGAAACTTGAGATTAAATAGCGAAGCGAACGATAATGGAAGTCTTTTCTTAAAACTGTATAACACGTAGATTTTCCCCACTAAGCATAGCTTCATAAATAATTCAAAAATTTTCGAGACATTTTATAGCAAATCATAGGGAAATTCTTAAGATCATGGGAGCTGTTCTTTTAAAAAACCAAATTTAAAATGTATCCGATTCATGAACACAATACCTATTTTTTAAAAAAGAATTCATAGCTATAAAATTAAATAAGGAAAAATTGGATAAAAGTTTGTTTGTGTTATTATTATATTTTCTTTAAATTAACGGGGAATATTAGTTGACAAACACGTGTATATTTTTATTTGTCCTATGTTTTTCTCGAGCGATTACGCTAATACTGTAATCAATATTAGTTCAAGGAGTTATGGCTGGCATACTTAGAAAATCCGAATAAACAAATTTTTATCAATTATCGTCCCAGAAAGCGGCCATACATAATATAAGCATTCGCCCCTTCACAGCCTACTAAATCTACTTTCTTCAACATCGTCGAAGTCATAAATAAGACCTATTCGCCTCAGTCTTCGTATAAGAAAGATTTTTCCCCAAAATCCGTATGGCTACGGTTGTTCAATCCGTCATCGTAATATCTGAGTCATTCGGTAAAATTGCAGTTATTATAAACTATGAACAAATAGAAGTTGAATTGCGTTTCCAGTGGGTTTCGTAGATGAATGCTTAATAAATAGATAAGTGATCGCGAACGTATTCAAATCGCAGCAGTTTATTATATTATCGTGTCAACGAGTGGCATGATTCTAGTAAATGTGACGACAAAGGTTTGAATAAAAATAATTCCTAGTATCGTTATAAAATATCTTAGAAATCATTAGTATATTAAACGCATGAAATTTCAAACATTTTTTGTGCTGAAACTGATTATACTTCCTAAATTACCATTTCTATCAGTCTGATATAAATGCTATGACAATCCACGTATTTAAATATACTTATATCTATTGTTCGCATAAATATATACATTTTTATGTTAAAACTATTTCCAGAGCCGTAAGATTAAATAAATCTGTATCAATGTCTCCTTAAGCCTTTTCCTACATGCTCACTCTGCCAATTTCTTTCAAGCATCTCAGCCAATGAAAGTACGACGACACTCGCTTGACCGCTTATTCAAACGTCATCCTGGGCGACGACGTTTATACTTGTGCATTAACCTCGCGAGTAACCAAGATTGGCAGCTAGTGCCCGGAGACACCAATGCAAGTCCAGAAGGACTTAATTGGAACGGATTTATCCACCATGCCTTCTCGGAACAAACTGCCCCTTCTAATTCAAACCAAATTTTCAACCTCTTCTCGATGTTAAGCTCGTACAGTCACTTACCAAATGGAGCAAGTAAAAATTTCCCAAACGTTTTTTTCTAAAACGTATTTTGTCCAGGCAAGTTACTATTTCTTTAAATGTTTTACGTTCTCTTAATGTAACCAAGGGTTCCATATTCTTCGGAGATGCTCGAAACTTTTTTAACAGTGGCAACAAAGAGTCTAAGGATAATAAATATACTATGTGATTTTTTCATATCGATTCTGAATAATGTGAGAGGTTTAGATACATTTTTAAGGCCATCAATGACATTCTTGTTAGAAATGTTTCAAATAACGCATCTAATGCATTACCTTACTTTAAACAAGGGATCTGTCTATAAAATGGCGTATAGATCGAAATCGTTTAAAACGAACGCTTTTTAAAATAGTACAAATAGAGATACGTTCCAGACTTGGACATACATACAAGACTCTACACCGATTGCTCTGTCTGAAATAGCAAACACAAATAATACGTTAACCTATAATAATAATACGCAGTTTTTGTCTTTCCGTGAAATGCAAGCGCACCCTTTCCTTATTCTATTTGCCTACGAGGAAGAATATATGCTTGAGAATATTTTTCATTTGCATATTAAAATTAGTTAAAAACTCGAGACTTTGACGTGCGTAGGGCCAAAAGAATTAAATTTATATCTGTGGAAGAAAAAAGTATCCACTGGAGTACTTTTGAAGGTAACGTATACGCCCGTATCGAGAATTGGCACTTACGATATGGTAGGTTGCGCGACCAATCCCACCTAAGTAATACACGGTCGTGAAGGCGAATGAGTTTAATATTAGGTATTGTTATTTTATTTTTGCATTATTTCCCTATCTGAAGGATAAGATATCAGGATACAACTTTACACCGTATTCTTTTCTTGGTGAATGTATTTCCTATTTTGCATATTTGTCTTAGCATCTGATATGATAATGTGTGGTAATTTGGGCGATCAGATAATAATACCAAATTTCCTAATCCAATTTTTTGTTTATTGGGTTCGGTGAGAAGTTTGAAATAAGCGCTTGCTTTTTTCTCGGCAAATCGCTTAACTTTTAAGTGCAGCGTTTATATCAAATTGCTGGTGTTAATAAACAAATCTTTTAAAGTAAAGTCTTTTAAAGCGAGGAATTACTGTATTTTGGTTGAAGAACTTACGTATTATCTGAAATAATCTTCATATGTCATTAACAGTCATTTTTCGTTTTAATAAAAGACTATTATATATTTACTCATCAAATTCTACTAATAAAGACGGTTGATACGACCATCTCCTAAAGCCTTTGAACCTAAAACCAGTTAAAATTTGATTTGGCGAAGACATATGCTATCGCATAAATGATGATTGTTACTTCTAAAGGCATAGTTTATCCTTGTAAGAGCCAACAGTAGGTAAATTCGCACACTGATGACAATCACTTTGTTATTGATACGTAAAAATACTTAATTATCATAGATGCGAATAAGAAATAAGGAAAGTTATTATTATAATAGAAGATAGAACAACGACTTCTTTAAAATTGAGATGCGTCTCGTAATTGTTGCACGCATAACCTGATCGGGCCATGTATCGCTAATTCGTCTTAATAAAGCAATTCTTTGCTGCCGAAGTCATCCATATCCCCTACTTCTTAGCGATTTCAATGACATTCCCTGTCCATTCGTTCATCTTTTAAGATAAAGCATGCAGCCGCCGCACTCGAACCGTTTCCTCGAAGCCTCAGCTCTCTAAAAGAGAGAGACCGAGCACAACTCCATCGCACCCCGCCCCCATATTCCCCCATTCCCCATCTCACTTTCCCCTCTCACTTTCCCCTCTCAATTTCCCCTCTCAATTTCCCCTCTCACCATCGCCACCTAACGCAAACTCTTTCGCGGTAGTCGAGTCACACGATAAGACATCCGTCTTTAAAGCTAATTCTCCACAAGTAATCTCACTCGGATAAAATTCCTCTAAAGCCAACCGCCGATACTTAATCCTAGCGGAAAAGATATACGCCCGCGCTCCGAGGCTCGATTTGAGTTTTTATTTAAGCCGAGAACAGTGGAGATCGCACCAAGTGTTTAAAAGAGATTCCTCGGCCGAGAGGGAGCAATTTAACACCGTTTCGCCGGAGAGAGGGCAACGCGACACGATAGAGAGCGAGAGTGTGTCACGCGTGCGTGCGACAAGTGGAGAGGTTTGAATCCCGCATCGCTTGGGAAGAAAGACGCCCACGTGAGTGAATCGGAAGGATCGACACGCGGCAAGGATGGTAGTCGCAGCCGATCCAGCGTCGAGTGAGAGGAGAGAAAGAGAGGGAGAAAGGGAGAGAAAGAGGAGAGAGAAAGGAAAGAGAGATGAGATAGAATGGGAGAGAGAGAATGGAGGAGAAAGAAAAAGGAATAGAAAGTGAGGGGAGAGAGAATGGGAGAGAAAGGAAAGAAAAAGTAGAGAGAGAAAGCGAGATGAGAGACAGAGAGGGAGAAAGGGAGAGAAAGAGAGAGGAGAGAGAAAGGAATAGAAATTGAGAGATAGAATGGGAGAGAAAGAAAGAGAGAATGGGAGAGAATGTAAGAAGGAATGAGAGAAAATGGGATAGAGCAGTGGTCGGCAACTTTTTCTGCATGGCGGGCCAAATTTGCAGTTGTGAATGTTTCGGAGGGCCGCATTGGGAGTCAAGAAAACCTCGGCGGGCCGGATGAGCGAATAAATCAGAAGTTTTATAGAGATTCTGTGATTTCATATGAACGAAATCAAGTCTACGTAATTTACTAGCGTTAAAACTTCGCCAGAAAAGGCTTCGAGACCATAATTTTACTCAAAAAATATAAAATTGCCCATGAAAAATTTTCCTGAGCACTTTTTCATTACAGCTTTGCGGGCCGAATAAAGGGTTCTCGAGGACAGCACGTGGCCCGCGGGCCATAGGTTGCCGACCCCTGGGATAGAGAGAGAGAGAAACCGAGAGGAGAGGGAGAGAGGGAGAAAGGGATGAGAGAAAGAGAGAAAAAGGGAGAAGAGAATGAGACAGGTGATAGAAAGGGAGGAGAGATAAAGAGAGAAAGAAGGAAAGAGGAAAGGAAAATAGAGTAGAGAGAAAAAGAAACAAGAGAGAAAGAGAAGAGAAAATAGAGGGAAAAGGGGAGGAGAGAGAAAAAGATAGGAGAGATAAAGAGAGGGAGAGATAAAGAGAGAGAGAAGGAAAGAGGAAAGAAAAAAGAGAGAGAAAGAGAAACGAGAGAGAAAGAGATAGGAGAGAGAGAGAGAGAGAGGGGGGGGGGAGGAGGAGGAAAGAGGGAAAGGGCGAGACGACGCATAGCTGTCGGTCGTTGCGTAACAGATGGTAGCAGGAGGTTTCACACTTTGACGAGTTGACCTCGGGTTCGCGACAGCCACTCGCTCCGCTCTTTCCACGCAACGAGACGCGCTTTTTTACAAGCCACTCGCATATCCATCAGCACGCACATTCCCTTCGCACGGACACTTTCATTTCTCGCGTTTAGAGTTCGAGCGCGGGGCGGATGGGAACGATATTCCTTGAGACGTTCATCTTTTCGAAATACGGCTCACTACGCTGCCTGATGAGCACGCTTTACGAGGAAAATGTGAGAATTCGAACAACGCTTGCTGGGATACATAAATAATGACGGGGTGCGAAATTCTACCGTTATAAAAGTGGTTTTATTTTAGCATTTACATATTGTCTTTTAATGCCAATTCCGCTCGGAAGATTGTTTTCTTATTGTTGTCTATTTTCCACTGTGGCGCGACGCAGAAACAATAAAAAACACTGCCTTATGATAATTGGGTCCGTCTCGGGGTAAGTGCTGAGCGAAAATTCCACGATACATTTTTCTTGGACGACGAAAGCGGAGTTGGAAGCTTGCGTATCTGGCTTCCTTCCCGCGCACGCTATGTAAGCGTATACAAGGCGCCTCATCGGTCATGTACCTTGAGATCGATGACACCTCTTCGTAATTACAGCCACGCTGAATTTTCGATTATATATATATATATATATACACACACACATATATGGGCGAGTGCTCTTGTGCAAGAGTGTAAACGTGTCCGTGTTTGTGCGTACGCTTTTACATGCATGCGTGCGCGTAGCGTACTGACGCATTTTATGTCAAATTACAAATAGAATGTTACATTCGAACGAAATAAACGATCACCTGTAGGACGGTTTGAGCATCTTTATGTCTTTAAAAATTGTGGCACACGGATCGTTGGCAGAGGCCGTCGTATGACTCGTTGGATGGAGAGCAGTAAAAGAGCGCGTGCCACATCCCTCTTGCTTTATACTCCGTCCTCTTTAAAGTGTGCTTTTATAAACTCTAACCCTCGAACCCGCACTTTATATACACTATATACTCTCCGAAGGAGTTAGTACGGAGCTGATGGAGACAATAAAAGATGCTGTTAATGGTTTACTTAATTTATATTTTGCATGGGAATGGGTCGCATACTGCCACAGAAAAAGCTAAACAAATTTTAAAACTGTTTTCAACTGGATAACAAAAAACAATATATGAGCCCAAAGTCGCTGATTAAGTATATTTTATAGGCGCGACGGAGATGCTACGTGGAAGCTGTTACAAATTTACTTAGACGCCTATCATATTTTAACGAAATTAAATTATGTTATCGATTCCAGTAATTTCATAACCATATTTTTCTATTAATGAAATGTTAACTGTTATTTAAATATCAATTATAAACCATTTGGGTAAAGCTTCCTTTAAGAGATTGGTTTAATAAAGCTGTTTTGATGATTAGTTGTTTCCTGATCGACGTTCTCTGCACGTCAGTCACGAGCATGTTGATGCGTTGGGTTGATGAAAGACTTCCCTCCAGATATTATATGGCAAATAATTTCAGATATGATCATTTCCTAAAATAAATGCCAACAAATATCAATAAATCTAAAAGATTAGGTAAGGGATATAAAATGTGGCTTAATCTATCGGAAAATTTATTTTAGGCAGGTCAAATTACGTGCGTCTAGATCACCAATTCTCATGTACTGAAAATCGTGATCATTAGTGCGGCCAACAGAAAACTGTTAACATTAAAACTTGATATCAATGCGGATTCCGAGAGGTTATCTCGGCCGTGAGGATGTGAACAGTTTTAGTTATGAGAAGATCTACAGCTCGCCATTCGTAAAATTTGTTTCCAGAAAACTAGTATTCAGTTACGTGTAATGTCAGCAGTTGCATGCCTTTGTATTTGCGTGAATTTGATATGCAAGCTCAGTGTGCTCCCTTCCAGGGAAATCGGAAAGCATACAAGGTGCAAGGTGGAAGATTTCGTTTTTAAATCAAAATTATAGCATAACAAACAATAAAAAATATAAATAGCGCATACATTCATTTGTTGTGCCATTATTTAGTATATAAGTAGACATGAACGTTACTAGAATCCGAATACGGTAAAATTGAACAATTTATAATGAAGCCGCTCTACAAAATTCTTTAAATTATGTCAGTACAACATCAAGTCAATAAACTGTCGTTACTGCGCATTGGTGTCTTTTGCCCTCATCACCGGAGAAATTCATTTTCCATAAATCCACTGCGTGCTCCAGCGAAGCAATGGAGAACTCCGGAGGAAAGAAGGTCTCGCAATTCAGGCGAAAACTAAAAGCGTCTGAAAACATTATAGTCGGAAACAAATTGTGCGGGATAATCAGGAAAGTAAAAATACGCAAAATCATACGGGCGAGACTCATTCCATGTAAGCAAACGATTCGTTTCCTATCCAACCACGTTCAGTCTCTTCAGCCCGATTGGAACGGTTCAGTACCCGGAGAGGGCGTAGAGAAATTATGAAGCCTAGACAGGATGTGATGGGGGACCCTTCTCTCTCTCTCTCTTCCTTTCCTCTCTCTTTCTTTCGCTCTGTCCTGGGCATCTCTCTCATCCTATACCCTTCCCCTCCTCTAATCCCCTCCTCTAATCCCCTCCTCCCATCCCTACACCCCTGCCTCCTTACTTGACGCCCCCTATCGCTATAGAGTGACTCGGCCCAACGGTAATAATTCGCTAAGAAAGGACTCAAATGTTGCACAAGAAAGCCATTTGTAGCGATGTTATGACTGATAATAAAAGCACATTTAATCACTTCATACAATGCATTTTACGCAATTTCACGTCAGAGGATTCTTTTGTTTCGCTTTGATTTTATCTGTACTCATAAAGGAAAACTTTTCTGACAAATAGACTCATAGAATAATATATATAAATCTACTTATTAAAACGCTAACTATAGTATCAGAAATTGTTTTGGCAGAATGACAACTTTTAGTTGGATATTCATTCAAATGAAATTCTATTATAGTATAGATAATTTATTAAAAATCTAAAACCATAGTTACATAAGAATCGTTATATATTAATACTCAATGTCTGTCTGTCCGTCCGTCCCTACTTTTATCTCTTGAACAGTTTGTCGTAGAGAAATGCTGTAAACGCCAATTTCTTTCTGCCAACTAGGAGACCCCGGGAAAACTATTTTCGTTTACATAAATGTCCCGGATTCGACTCCGGAAGACGATTAAGTTTTCCCATATGTTTACACAGGAGTTTCAATTTTTCAAGGTGCTAGGTTTATTTCCTTCATTCATTAAAATACGTAAATAGGGACCGAATTTATCCGTGTTTACTTTATTCTAAGGCTAAAATTATAAAATATCTTATTCTTGCAATGCTAAGACGTTATACTAAAGAATTTGTCAGAAACGCGTTTCTTTTCGAAATTTTATGGCTTTTTCGTACTCTTTCCGGGTGTTTTCAAGGCGACCCGCATTGTTGCCTCCGATTGAATTAGTGCTTAATAAGCCTTCAAATACACAAAAGAATTTCTTTATTCGCTTCGCACTTTTTATGAAGTATCGCAATTATAGTTGTAACAATGTCAAACTTAACGTTGCAACGTTAATAATTAAAGATTATTATTATTCAGTAAACTGCGGGTGGCGTGCCGATGATGATTTTAAACATGCAGATTTCTGACTGACTTCGCGAAAGTTTTTGCGGCTACCGCCAGTACATATAATTACGGCTATAATACAAGTATTGGTTTCATTACCCAGCGAAAAGCATTTTAAAACATTACCTGAAAAATTATCCAAATATTGAAAATGTTACGGAATATATCTCGAAAATCATTCCACTAAGAAATGGCTAGAGTTAATCCAAACTATATTCGTAACATTTATGATCTATTTCTCTCTCCTCTTTTGACATCGTCTATAATAATCCAAGAGGTTGATAAGCCAGAAATTCCATAAAAAAACTTTTTCCTTCCTCAGCTCCATTATTCTTCAGATTCTCTCGCTATAGCATCTTATGATAACTTTCTTAGGAGTTAGTTAAAATCTTTTATATGAATTAAAATTTATTACTATAATTTATTCGCAAATTTTAGGATTCATTGAGGAAAAGGTTGCCATTGTATGAGTTAAATTACACAAAAATATTACCTATTTTAACTACAAATTCTACCGCAAAAGTTGAGAAATTTGGAAACAGGAGAAAAATCTGCTATGGCTGAGAATAGAACACCGGGTCTTCCACTTGCAGGACGGATATTTTACCACGGAACAGCATAACCTAAGAAACATTCCCGGTCTGAAACGCAAGAATTACTCTTTTACGGTAGTTCAATGGTAGAATATCTGCCTGGCAAAGAGAAGACCCGGTGTTCGATTCCCAGTCATGGCAGATTGTTTCTCCCGTTTCTATTTCCAACATCCCAGCATATGCCTGTAGTATAAGGACCATATGATCCATTAATTCCGTCTACCGCAAAAGTTGTTTGTGCATTTTCAAAATAGTGATGTAAAAATATATTTTAGTCAAATATACTGTAAACAGCAATAATTAGAGAAATTACATTTTTGAAATCTCTCTAGCACCCAAAATGAGATTATTTTGAAAAAGGGAAAAACAAATATTACAGCGATTGGTTACTTTTAACATAAAATATCTTGAAAAATCTGTAGGAAAAGAGAATGCCATTTTATTATATAAGTGACTCGACCATATTTTTTCCCTAAATTCCGATTCCTTTTAAATCTGTGAGTAATTGAGCAATGCCGATTAAACGACCGACCCTCAGTGACCTCGGCTATCCCATAAAGATAACGGAATAATTTCTCATATTTCCCTTGAACACATCATTTTTGTGCCGTAGATTTGCTAAATCGCCTCAAGTTAAGCTTTTTTTGGAAGCACCATTCAAAACGCGTAGGATTTTTCGATAAAGGAGGAAAAAGAAACGCACACGACGAGGAGGAAGTTGGTATCGTTACGACGGCGTCCGCGTGAGTCGCTCGTTTTCTAACTCCTAGAAACGAATAGGTTAAAAGGCCTACGAGAAGAGGTTAATCGCTCCCGAGCAAGTGTGTGTCTGCGGTCCAAATGAGAGAGAGAGCTCAGGAAATGGCCCAGTAAAAGTGCTCGATTCATCTCCCTCGCCAGAAATCTCAACACTGGTTTTGAGCGGAGGCGATCAATGATTCATTCGTAGGTGGTGTGGGGGAGTTGCTACGCAACGACTCTTTTGCTGCGTGCCATTCTCACCCCCACAGCCTCTGAGGACTAAAAGGGGTAGGAGAGCCAGAGAGGGGGGAAGATGAGCCACCCCCAAACCGCCCCTCGGTAGCAAAGAGAAAGACAGGGAAGGAGGAAGGGGAGAGAGAGACGGGGAGGGGGAATATGCGAGGGGGAGGGGAAAGATGGGAGGGGGAAGATGCGAGGGGGAGGGGGAAGATGTGGGGGGCAGGTTGCAGCGGCCACAGGTGCCGAGGGACGGAGGAGAAGAAAGGGTATTGTCCCTACGCACCCCAAATTGACGGCGGTGGAGCGAGAATTTCGCTCCATTGAATTCCCGCGCATTTTTTCCAAATAAAAGAATCTCGGGTGGATTAAGAGACGCTAATGAGGTGATCCCCTCAGTACGAAAAATAATAATAACCATGAAGAAGAAGATGGAGTGATTTATAACGGTATATATGCAAATAAATGTTTGGTTTTGGTATAAACTTCGAAAAAACAGGATCTGGCACCAGCTATATAGCTAAACCTCGTATATTTCAGAAAAAACTATTTGGGCAAGACATCGCAACAGTAAAACTACTGCAATAATAGCTTTTGTAAAGTCAAAAAAGGGAATAGATCGAACTTCGTGGGTAAATCAAAATTGGAAACGGGAACAAGAGAGCAAATCTCCAACCAAGTTATTTCGTTGCTCTATTAGTCCCATTTCATTTAGCAGAGCGTGTGAAAAATTGCTCGTCCTAACATGCAAATTTAAGCACTATGCTTGTGGCAATTAATCTAGGACTTCGACACTAGCGTGTCTTTCTACTCGGGAGCAGTGCTCGCATGCGAATTTTACAAGCAAGAGGAAGCAGTCACAGCGAAGGCAGGACTGATCGTGAGACCGACATTCACTAGACGAAGTCCACCGTTTCACAGCGCTCGACATTATCGCACGCCCACTTGCCGAACTTGAGTGGAGATCCGCGATGAATTTCCCATCGGATGAGATTATAACTCGAGCCTAGAACGTAACTCGATTCTACCCACCTTAATGGATTTTTCTTGTATATTCCGAGGGATTTGAAATATGTTTATCAGATATGCAAATGAAATAAATTAATTTTCATTCGTGAAGAAATGCTATCTAGCACGAATTACAAAATACATCTCACCCGTTATAGAAAAATAGAGATTAACTTTATAGTATCTATTAATCTACAGGTGAATTTATAATGCTTTCCAGTTTTAAATCTTATATTTGAATGAAAATTATGCATCATTAACATTGGTACGTTTCCCAGGACGAATAATTAATTCTATTTCTTAATGTCAATTATTGAAATTAAGATCATTAATGCGAAGCATTTTAAAATACTTCTCCAGACATTATTATCTCAGAATTACGCAAAGCCAAAAATTTCCATTTTTTTAACCATTGCAATTACCAATTTTTAAATTAAGAATTCTAATTCAAATTTGACGAAAACATAGAGGTTAAGCATTGTAATAGAGGAAAAATCTATCACCAATTATCAAAATAACATTCAATTCTCGCGTTCATTTACATTAGTTTGGTATTGGATCATATTTGTTAATACTTTTAGTACTCACTCAAAAAACTCAGTCATCTCCTAGTTAATGGAAGAGGCGATAAACATTAAATCGCTGGGTCGAAAAGTCAGTCGGTTTATAGGTCAAATGGCACTCAGTTGGCCAACATAAGACGAAACGAGCGCATCCTATGTAGGAACGATACTATTCGTGTGGTCCCAGGGACACAGAAACTATTTTTGAGGCTCTTATATCCGTAAATGACGACCATCCGCGAAGCCTCGTCTGGAGCTACAGCTAACTCTCTTGTTGGAATCTCCATATTGAGAGTTTACAGCTACTGTGGCGTTTACCTTTTATTATAAACATTTCGTAAAACATGATGAGGTACTGGAAGTTATTGAGGAAATAGATTTTTTCAAAACATTCATAATCAATTGGCACGTTGGAATTTTGTTCAATGTTGTGGACCACATGTTATATTTAAAATTTCCAACTCGATGGCATTTCTAAACTATTAAAAGAGAAGGGATGAAATTAAGTTCTAATCATAGACACTGAGTATTCGATAAGTTGATGCGAAAACGTTATTACATGCATTATTTGCAATCGCGTGAAACGTGTAAATCGTCGACGCAGTTGCATAAAACGTAGGATATGAAAGGTTGACATTTCGAGATAGAGAGAGAGAGAGAGGAAAGATAAGAAGTAATGATAAAGTAACGTCACTTGACAAGGTTACAGTTCGGTATTAAGGTAAAGAAAGAATTTTTATGGACTAATAAAATCACCATAGCAGCTAGAGAACACGTTAAATACTATAAGTCTCACAATATGCAAAAAAGGTACATTGCGAGCATAGTGTCAGCGATAACGAATAACACAAATACGAACTTGTCAGCTTTTCTACATAATCGTTTCAACAGATACATTCGTATATAACTTTCAAATGAGTGATCACACTTTCGCCGCTACTTAGACTAGGATACCACTGGACGAAGTAAACTGTAAATAAATGCCACTCTGTTTAAACCAAAAGTAATGAAAATCAGAAAACAAAAGTTTTCTCTTAGTTTGACCAAGCATCAAATATCAAGACAGCAATGAAATAAACATCTAAAAAAGAGAAGAAAGAAGTGAATCGGGAGATGAGTGAGAACAATAAACAGCGAGCGGAGAAAGGGAAGAGATGGAACGGAAAGTGTGGGGAAGGGGATAAGAGAAAGAGAAAAGTTTCTTTATTTTGAGCTCGATTTAGATTATCGAGTCCTTTTTTTACGCTGACGAGAGAGTTGAGGAGTGCGAGTAAGAGAAGGGAGCGGTGAAAAGAGAAGAGGTTGAGCGAGAGGCAGAGAGAGGGGAATAGAGAGAGGAAATAAAAGGAGATAAGCGGGAGAGAGAGAGAGACGAGGTGGAAGCTGTTTGGGAAAAGGGAGAGGCCAATGGAAAAGAGCGTGAAAACTGGTGCAGCGAGTTGGAAGAGTGAAAGTTGCAAGTAGACTGCATGGTATAGAATGAGGGGTTTATTAAGTGGGGCCTTTGTGACACGGGCGAGGGCTAGATGCACTGCTATCTGGCAAAAGGGAGACAAGAGAGAGAGAGAGAGAAGAGGGGCGGAGATATAGAAAAGATCCTAGTCAAATGAGAAGTGCCGTGTAAATAGAGAGATGAAAGGGGTTAGAAGGGAGGAAGAAGATGGAGAGGGTGAAGAGGGAAGGGGGAGAGGTGAGAAACGAAGAGTTATAGTAAAGAGATGCGAAGAGGAACGCGCCAATATACATTGCATTATAAACATTATAAAGGGATCCTTAAAAGTACGTAGTTATATTGGCATCTGGATGATGATAAAGGCAGGATAAGGTGGGTTTTATTGGTCGGGAAATTTTCCTACACCTCAAAGAAAAGAATTTAACACTTAGTGCACCGTTATTGAAATGTCTTACGATTATAAATTACACAGTAAATATTCTCAGTGTGAAAGATGTGGCAACAAAATATGTTCACAAACGAAATAAAGGACACGCATTTGATTTAATTGTATCTCGATAAAACTCAAATTAATAATTATTTGTACATCATGAGAAAAAAATGCTATAAAAACTTTAGGAACGAACCTTAATAGGGAAAGGTAAAGAGATATTTTTGTACTGATTTCGTTGAAACAATTTTACTAAATACCTATAAAAATCTGATTTATTAGCTTCCATTATATATTTTGCGTTTAATTTTAGGACGGATTAGTATTACCGGGACATTTCGTGTACCACAGCGAAAACATTCCATTGCGGAAATATTCCACAGAAGTATATTCCCGGAGTCTCTACACGCTTAAAATATTTGTGCTGTCTTCTTTCGCTCCTTCGGAGAAACAGCGTTTCAACGAATAAAACGTAACTGGAGCATAGGAATGAGGCTCGCGCATACTGCCGCACTGAGTCGGTCGCGCAGCGATCCAATCCGATTTTTCACACGAAATTTGAAACAACGGAAAGAAAGAACTCGTTCAAATTCGCAGAGCCGAGTCCGCCGCGCGGCCGAGCGAACGGGGGAAGGAATTCCGACGTCGGGAGCGAAGGCGAAAACCGCGCACGGGCGCCGAGGCGACAAAATCCGCAGACGGAAAAAGGAACTTCCCTCACACGCCACGCGGCCCGCACTCTTCCGCCGAGCGACGCGAGCGCCAAGAGACGGCGGACGAATCGGGAAGCTCGCGACGCGCGGGAACGAGTTTGGCGCGCGACAGGAACGATGGAACGTGACGGCGGGAGTGCGGGGGCGGCGTCGATGCTCACCTGAGGAAGGGCACGGCGGAGCGGCGTAGAGGGGCGGACGGAGGCGGCGTCTGATGGGACGATCGGTTCGGGCGAGGAGGAACGGTTCCTTGGCAGCCGCCACACTCACTGAGCTCCGACTGACTAACTGCAGGGCACTAGAGAGCGCGGTCGCGGAGAGACCTCGGAGGCGGAGGGAGGCGCGGAGGAGGCGGGAGGGAGAAGCGGCGCGGCGTGACGGGGCGAAAGAGGAAAAGAGGGGAGTGGCGGTGGCGAGTTTATGCGTCGGGGGGAGAGGACTGCGAGCGCTCCCGGCGGTGGCTACGTCACGGCACTCGCGGGGGGCGGGGCGGGGGACGTGGGGAGGGGCGTGGGGGTGGGGGTAGGCGTCGGAAACGGTCCTTTGAGTAGTCGTCGGTCCGGCAGATCGTCAGGAGGCGGGGGTGAGATAAACGAAACGAATCTTCTCCCGTGAGCGAATAAACGAAGAGGGCTCGGGACGCATGAGTTCGGACGGAGCTCGGGGTGGGGTGGGGGAGGGGGAGGCACGAGAACATGCTCCCCTCCCCTCATCCAGCTCAAATCAAACTGCACTTCCTCGAAGCGAATTTTATGGGTCTTATGTTAGAGCGAACGTGTTTTTCGAGGAAAGATGCGAATGTCCTCCGTCGCTAACTATCCGAGATATAACAGTGATCGGGCATTTATTTGTAAATGCGTCGCATGTACCTAATTAATTCTGCCTCGGATCTAAATGCGTAAGCGCGTATTTGCATAGTTTGATTTGATTTCTGGAGAGCAACGTATAAAACGGCTAATGTGGAAAGAAGGTGACCTTTTCGCGTGCGGAATTCCTGCGTTATTTTTTTCGGATGGAAGTTATGGAACTTTAAAGAAATAAAACGAATAAAATTAACCCTTTTTCGCTGGTAAAAATTTCAAAGGGGAGTTTTTCCATGGCCATACCATAGACCAATGGTTCGCAACCGATGGCCCGTTAGCCGGATGCGGCCCGCGAAGGGCTTTGTTCGACTCGCGAAGGTATGATGAAAAAGCAATTCGAAAAATTTAACACTCAAATTAATTCATTTTTATGAACAATTTGATATTCAAACTTTTTGTATAGAAATGTTAACCAAAAATTATGTTTAGACTTGATTTTCACTTACGTATATAGCACCTAAGAACATATATATAACTTCCGATTTAATCTCTAATCCGGCCCGCAGAAGGATTCGAAACCACCGATGCGGACCGCCAGTAAAAATGGTTGTCATGGACAATAAATGCCCCTCGATTGCGGAAAACATTCTTCTTTCGAGGAAAAAACTCAACTGCTGTTGCTTTGCTGATGACATAAGCTGGTTCTTCCTCGAAAGTAACGTAGCAGGAAAAAATTCACCATAAACGACTAAAACAAGACAGTATGAACCAAATCTGCGTCAAAAGTAAAAAAGGTCGACGTTTGCATAATATGGGACAGAAAAACGGCTTGGTTAACGGAGTAAGAGGCGACGTGAAAGCTTAGGTGCGTGTCAATTCCTCCGACAAAGCGTATTTCGGTACGCCTTAATGATGCGAGAGGATGAGCAGCAAATGACGAAAAATCATATACTACGGCAAGAAACGGTCGAGCTTTTGATGAGAGGTGAGGTTTACTTGAGTAATTTTTATTTGGTAAATGTAATACCTCGAAAATAAAAACGAAGGATTAGTAAATTCTCTTATCTACAAAAATAACATTAAAGCTATTTCTATTAGTACACAATACATATATTCATATATGATAAGAACTTTTAAATTTATTGGAGTAGAAATTTTCACAACTTGAAAATTATAAAAATTTTACTGATCTTGGTTTATTCGATTTCTTATTGTGTAATGCAATATAATGCATGAAATCACTCATAATCTCCTAATTTAACGTAATCTTTGCGGAGTAAGCTTTTGCTTATGAATTTGCAGCAAATTTTCAAGAGTTTTCAACTAGAACTACTTTTTTGCTGTCACTATTACGAATATAAAGTGAAAATTACTGTATATGCTAAAAAGGAAAGGAACCGATCTAAATAATATTTTCTTAGACATTAATAACTTTGTTGCATCAATGTAGCTATTAAATTACAATATGCTTTGGGAGAACTTATAAAAATCAAAATACTACTACTTCTTATGGTCGCGTCCTTGGTTTAACCAATGAGGTCATTTAGGATGACAAACTTTTATGCAGAGCAAAGGGAGACGATATCGCTTAACATATTGACCCAGTAAGAATGGAGATAAAAAGGAAACGTAATATTCCGTCATATGGACCATGTATTTTGAAATAATTTAACATAAACAAACATCCGAGTCACATCTAATGAATGATGTTATCATTTAGTTTGGTTCACCTAATCCTTGAGCTCAAGTAATGGCGTTTCAAAGAAACTTATTTTCCATTCATAAAATATCATCGAAATTGAAGCTAACAGATAAAATAGGATTCACTTCTATGATAGTAAATTCATTTAACTCAATTTTCAAACTTGCTTGCCAACATATTCTCGTGTGCTCTATTATTTCGCTTAATATCTCCCAAGTTTGATTCATTTGTTTCAGATGTCCACCACCTCTTATCGCTTCTCGTTGCGTTGCGGTCGGCAAGCGGACATTTCGAAATTCTAGCATTTAATTATGCCTCAATGCCTTGGTACATAAACTTTCCTTTTCCGACCTTTTCTGGTAATGAGCAAAACGTCTATATTTTTTTATATTTCGAAGACGAACAATTTCAGAATCCAGAATCCATGTATCATCTCTCTTCTTTAACACGGGCGGAATAATATTGTGAAATAAATAAACTTTACTCAAGCCGAAATTATTAATTTAACATATGCAAATGAATATGTAATGCATAATACGCAATCTTCATTCTTCCGTTAATCGTTAATCCTATCCATGGAGTTGAGCAGGCCTAAATATGCATATTATATGACCTCCAAAGATTTCAATTGTACGAAAGACTTGTTTCATTTTAAGCTCACCTTCCTCTTCGCCAGTTCGATTCTTTTGTGAAGTTTATCTGAGATTCTAGCAAATAATATAACGTAAGTAGTGAAGATCCGACGACTGAAGTACCCTTTTCCGCCCAGTTCCAAGTTTAAATACTCCTTCAATGCCACCGTGAATAGGTTCTCAGAAATCCCATCCCATTGTCTCGTCTGCTTTTTACGACTTCTGCTTCTTTGTACCTTTGAACGTATAATATCGAATGCCGATATTTTTATGGTATCGACGTTAAGTATACCTGAGTGCCCGATGTAAAGGCAATTCTTGTGCTTTGAACACCATCTGTGATGCACTGCCTCGGTGCACAGTGAAATCTTTTGCTCACTCTGTTTACTTAGTTTACTTAGCAGGCACGTGTGTATGGATTGCGGATGGGGCATTTGGTGGCACGTGTGTTTGCCGAGTTAGAATAAAAATAAATCGGAACTTCGGGACGTAACAGCATGTTTTATTAATCCACAATTACGGTACTGAGTACGGGGCAAGATTTATTAAAGGAGGTCTTCGAACAAGCGGCCCCCAGCCTGCAAACACAACATGCATCTTCTGAACAATGATTGCCTCGTTTGTTCGAAAGTTCCCGCCGTGTTGTGGATTGAAATGCAAGGAGCCTGGATGCGAGGGAAAAGGTCCGCCTCTCGACTGACTGCATTTTCATACACGAGGCTGTTCATGTGAATCCAAACAAAAAGATCCAGAGAAATGAGATGCGTGGAGCGAGCCGCCCAATGGAAGGGTTGCCTTAACTCCGGGCGCTTAGATACGAGATTTCTCACCACGTAGCTCGAACAGGAAACTGCTCCGGACACAAGGACCGGGTGTTTCGCACATTGGGCATGCCGCCCTACAACCCCTTTCATTTTGTCGGTATAATTTAGGAACACCCAGTCTATATATATACACACATACATACATACACATACATACATACATACACATACATACATACATAACAAGTAAAAAATGCAGTATGGAAATAAATACAGAGAAATCCAAGCTCTTTCGAATACCGGGCAAAGAAGAGAATCTGAACATAAGTATGGAACAAGTTTAAGACTATAAATACCTTGGAAACTTCATTACAAGAGAAATAATTTAATGTCCAAAACTCCTTTAGCCATAAAAATGTTGACAAACCGATGCATTTCGCCCACTGAGGGCGACTGGTTCTGACAGTGACCACAAGTCGACTGCGGTGAATTGAGCTTTAACAAACTTCATAACAAGAGAAGCAAAATGTACGGATGAGATCAGAACTAGAATAGGAAAAGCCAAAGCGGCTTTAAGAAGAAAGAAACACCTACTTACGGGGAATGTAAGGGAAGATATCCGCAAGAAGTTCATAAAATGCTATGCATGGAGTTGTACGGGCCAGAAACATGGACGCTAAGGAAAAATGACATCAAATACTTGAAAGGTTTTAAAATGAGGAGAATGCTGAAGATAATATGGACGGATAGGATGAAAAACTATGAAATGCTACGAAGAGTAGGAGACTAGCGAATGGTTATACAGACTATTAGAAAGAGAAAGGCAAACTGGGTTGGACATTACCTGAGGAGAGCGAGTATGATTAAAGGCGTGTTAGAAGGAAAACTAGATGGAAAAAGGGAAAGAGGTAGGAAAAGGTTTCAGCTGATAGACGATTTGAAAGGGAAAGAGAGTTATCAAGATATAAAGGGGACAGCGGAAAATAGGAGTATATGGAGAACCAGGTTTAACCACGAATAATCACTGACCTGTCTACGGACAGACTACGTATGATGATGATATATATGTGTGTGTGTGTGTATATATATATATATATATATATATATATATATATATATAATATGTATATAAAAATGAATGTGTGTATATATGTATGTTTGTATGTCCCTTATACGATTTTACACCGTTGAAGCTATCGAATTCAAAAGTTTCATGGGCCATCCTATGTACAAAAGGAAGAACTTGGTTAAGGTTTGCAGGCCGTGGGGTCTCTTATACCCCATGGGGTCAACAGAATACTATTTCCATAAGAATGAATGGGAAATGGTGTGGAGAATCCCCATGCCAAGCAGCCCTTCACTGATGTGGATATAAAGATACCTATATATTAACTTACGATCAGGGGAAATGGCTTATTTTACGCATGAAAGACTGAGTATTTTAATACTGTTCATGTTTAGTCGTATTACATCTTAGATCGCTCGAAATTATCCTTTAAACGCAAAATTTATTAACATTTTCCAGACGGCAACAAAGATAAATTTCTTAATTGTTGTCCTCCTCAAAGGGAGATAGCCACGTAAATATTAATACAAGGAAAGTCCACGCCATGGCGCGCCGTAGAGGAAGAATAGCCATATGCAGGATAAAGGGTACAAATGGATTAAATATTGTCTATGAATACTTTTAACGTGAGTCAACTGATTTTTAAGGAATATTATGACATTGTTATCTTTTACCAATAACATTGAAAGATTTATCGCAACATAAATCGATACATCTACTAACATTTGCTCCCTGACCAAAATGTTGTTTATTGTTAACGTTTTGGCTAATAGTATTGACATAATCCACATAATTTTATTGCTGCTTTAAAGGCTTCGGTGCATCTATCTATGAGATATTAAGCAAGATGTTAATGCGTAAATATATTAACCCATTGGCTTATTATTTTTTTCGTGGATTTCTGTGCCTGAATTACGATTTCTTTTTAAATTGCTAAATACATAATCACATATTTCTGAAAAACTTAATAAACAATCACGTAGAAATTTTACATTTTGTTAGAATAATACATATTATTTGCATTTATGTAGCTTATGTTGCCTTAAAAAAATATAAATAAACAATAATGTCAACAATAGTGAAAAGTCAATTTTTTAAAACAAATTGTATAAAATTGCAATCATATGAGATTTTCCAATTATATAAACTATATGTTAAATACGTTAGTACAGACATTCTTGTTAGAAAAATTTTATGAGATGAAGTAAATGGTTGCCAAGAAATGCCAAATCGAATGAGTCAGCAATCTAAAAACAAATGTTAAAATACTGATTAGTAGTCGCAATAGAATGTAGTCTCATACCGACATTATTTTACTCAACCATTCTCATTCTAAGGTAATTTATGCGTTTTATCATAAACTATACTATTCATACCTTTAGACTGATTTGGAATTGCTTCCTCTTTATTCAAAGCAATTTCTTTGAATACCAACTGCATTGGTTTTCATTTCAACCAGTTTCTGAAACAGAGCAGGCAATGTATACCAATTGTCAAGTGTCACAGTGTATCCTAATTGAAAGCACAGTTTCATAAGGTGCAACACTATAGCCTCGCTGGAAGGAATTCCTTCTTTGGTAGCTGGAGGTTTTTCACCGGTATAAATAGAGAACTGCATACAGCAACTTGATGAGCTTTCACAAATTTTGTAAAATTTTATTCACAACCGAGCGCTTTTGCTCGGATTGTACTGTACATAACACAGTCTGCCCCAAAACTTCGTAAGTTCCCAAGTTTCTCTCTGTTTATATAGTCTATCACAGTACTGATTTTTCTTAGTCTATTGTTTTGGTCAAGTTTTGCATTGTCAAGAAAATGCAAAAATTTTGAAAGCAACAAAAAACGTCTATATGGCATAACTTTGCTAAAAAATGGGGTTTCTGTACTGATGCACGGACTCCAATATGACTGAAGTTTACTTTTTTACTTGTGTCATCAGTATGCACAAAGAAAAATATCCTTGTATTTCTTCTCTATTTGTTGGAAACCATTCTTTTGTCAGATTACTTTTACTTGTGGTAGGTGAATTGACATAGGGATCTGCAAACCTGTTCATTTCTTTGCTGATTGATTCCCAGAAGTCAGCTTCCAAAAAATCGAGAAAAATATCGCGTTCATTCGAGTCTCTATTCAATTTCCTCAGAACTCTTGCGTTTACAACTGGTGAGCCAGAAAAGTCAAATTCTTTTATGCCTTCGCTATTTTTATACCACTTCCACTCGTCCACTTTTGTTTTCGTTCTAAGCGGCCGCCAAATAGTAGAATTGTCATCGTTATATTTTCCGTCACTAAAACTTTCGCTATTCGATTCACTATCTAAACAATCCTCATATTCTTCTTCTTTACTACTAGAATGTACGCTATCACTTTCAAAAAGAACTTTTTCTATCTAACGATCTTTTACACGCTTCCGCTTCATATCTGCCATTTGCGAATGACTGATATTCGGAAGCACGGGTACAATTCTGTCTCACTAGAAAATTAAACTGCTGGTCCCAGATTGCCATTGGCTTCGGATAGTGTTGGTATACAATGCTTTGTTATCTCAACTTTGTAATAAGGAAAAAAAGATTGCAATATAAGTGAATCATCAGAGATTAGATTTCGAATACGTCTTTGCCAGGTGCAGAAAGAGCTAACGCAGCCAAGTACTGTTTATTTCGTCATTAGAATGGAAAAATTGATTTCGTTCATCTAAACAAACTTACAAGCAAATTAAAGATTTACTTCTTATCTTTGTAATAAAGAAAGGCGCAGGGAATTTTCTGCTTTTGTTTACAAGATAAATGAGTCAGAAGAAGATGCTGAGCGGGACCAGTGATTATGATGGCCTTAACATAAACAACCGGCGAATCACTGGTCCCGCTCAGCATCTTCTTCTGACTCATTTATCTTGTAAACAAAAGCAGAAAATTCCCTGCGCCTTTCTTTATTACAAAGATAAGAAGTAAATCTTTAATTTGCTTGTAAGTTTGTTTAGATGAACGAAATCAATTTTTCCATTCTAATGACGAAATAAACAGTACTTGGCTGCGTTAGCTCTTTCTGCACCTGGCAAAGACGTATTCGAAATCTAATCTCTGATGATTCACTTATATTGCAATCTTTTTTTCCTTATTACAAAGTTGAGATAACAAAGCATTGTATACCAACACTATCCGAAGCCAATGGCAATCTGGGACCAGCAGTTTAATTTTCTAGTGAGACAGAATTGTACCCGTGCTTCCGAATATCAGTCATTCGCAAATGGCAGATATGAAGCGGAAGCGTGTAAAAGATCGTTAGATAGAAAAAGTTCTTTTTGAAAGTGATAGCGTACATTCTAGTAGTAAAGAAGAAGAATATGAGGATTGTTTAGATAGTGAATCGAATAGCGAAAGTTTTAGTGACGGAAAATATAACGATGACAATTCTACTATTTGGCGGCCGCTTAGAACGAAAACAAAAGTGGACGAGTGGAAGTGGTATAAAAATAGCGAAGGCATAAAAGAATTTGACTTTTCTGGCTCACCAGTTGTAAACGCAAGAGTTCTGAGGAAATTGAATAGAGACTCGAATGAACGCGATATTTTTCTCGATTTTTTGGAAGCTGACTTCTGGGAATCAATCAGCAAAGAAATGAACAGGTTTGCAGATCCCTATGTCAATTCACCTACCACAAGTAAAAGTAATCTGACAAAAGAATGGTTTCCAACAAATAGAGAAGAAATACAAGGATATTTTTCTTTGTGCATACTGATGACACAAGTAAAAAAGTAAACTTCAGTCATATTGGAGTCCGTGCATCAGTACAGAAACCCCATTTTTTAGCAAAGTTATGCCATATAGACGTTTTTTGTTGCTTTCAAAATTTTTGCATTTTCTTGACAATGCAAAACTTGACCAAAACAATAGACTAAGAAAAATCAGTACTGTGATAGACTATATAAACAGAGAGAAACTTGGGAACTTACGAAGTTTTGGGGCAGACTGTGTTATGTACAGTACAATCCGAGCAAAAGCGCTCGGTTGTGAATAAAATTTTACAAAATTTGTGAAAGCTCATCAAGTTGCTGTATGCAGTTCTCTATTTATACCGGTGAAAAACCTCCAGCTACCAAAGAAGGAATTCCTTCCAGCGAGGCTATAGTGTTGCACCTTATGAAACTGTGCTTTCAATTAGGATACACTGTGACACTTGACAATTGGTATACATTGCCTGCTCTGTTTCAGAAACTGGTTGAAATGAAAACCAATGCAGTTGGTATTCAAAGAAATTGCTTTGAATAAAGAGGAAGCAATTCCAAATCAGTCTAAAGGTATGAATAGTATAGTTTATGATAAAACGCATAAATTACCTTAGAATGAGAATGGTTGAGTAAAATAATGTCGGTATGAGACTACATTCTATTGCGACTACTAATCAGTATTTTAACATTTGTTTTTAGATTGCTGACTCATTCGATTTGGCATTTCTTGGCAACCATTTACTTCATCTCATAAAATTTTTCTAACAAGAATGTCTGTACTAACGTATTTAACATATAGTTTATATAATTGGAAAATCTCATATGATTGCAATTTTATACAATTTGTTTTAAAAAATTGACTTTTCACTATTGTTGACATTATTGTTTATTTATATTTTTTTAAGGCAACATAAGCTACATAAATGCAAATAATATGTATTATTCTAACAAAATGTAAAATTTCTACGTGATTGTTTATTAAGTTTTTCAGAAATATGTGATTATGTATTTAGCAATTTAAAAAGAAATCGTAATTCAGGCACAGAAATCCACGAAAAAAATAATAAGCCAATGGGTTAATATATTTACGCATTAACATCTTGCTTAATATCTCATAGATAGATGCACCGAAGCCTTTAAAGCAGCAATAAAATTATGTGGATTATGTCAATACTATTAGCCAAAACGTTAACAATAAACAACATTTTGGTCAGGGAGCAAATGTTAGTAGATGTATCGATTTATGTTGCGATAAATCTTTCAATGTTATTGGTAAAAGATAACAATGTCATAATATTCCTTAAAAATCAGTTGACTCACGTTAAAAGTATTCATAGACAATATTTAATCCATTTGTACCCTTTATCCTGCATATGGCTATTCTTCCTCTACGGCGCGCCATGGCGTGGACTTTCCTTGTATTAATATTTACGTGGCTATCTCCCTTTGAGGAGGACAACAATTAAGAAATTTATCTTTGTTGCCGTCTGGAAAATTTTAATAAATTTTGCGTTTAAAGGATAATTTCGAGCAATCTAAGATGTAATACGACTAAACATGAACAGTATTAAAATACTCAGTCTTTCATGCGTAAAATAAGCCATTTCCCCTGATCGTAAGTTAATATTTAGGTATCTTTATATCCACATCAGTGAAGGGCTGCTTGGCATGGGGATTCTCCACACCATTTCCCATTCATTCTTATGGAAATAGTATTCTGTTGACCCCATGGGGTATAAGAGACCCCACGGCCTGCAAACCTTAACCAAGTTCTTCCTTTTGTACATAGGATGGCCCATGAAACTTTTGAATTCGATAGCTTCAACGGTGTAAAATCGTATAAGGGACATACAAACATACATATATACACACATTCATTTTTATATACATATTATATATATATATATATATATATATATATATATATATATATATATACACACACACACACACATATATCATCATCATACGTAGTCTGTCCGTAGACAGGTCAGTGATTATTCGTGGTTAAACCTGGTTCTCCATATACTCCTATTTTCCGCTGTCCCCTTTATATCTTGATAACTCTCTTTCCCTTTCAAATCGTCTATCAGCTGAAACCTTTTCCTACCTCTTTCCCTTTTTCCATCTAGTTTTCCTTCTAACACGCCTTTAATCATACTCGCTCTCCTCAGGTAATGTCCAACCCAGTTTGCCTTTCTCTTTCTAATAGTCTGTATAACCATTCGCTAGTCTCCTACTCTTCGTAGCATTTCATAGTTTTTCATCCTATCCGTCCATATTATCTTCAGCATTCTCCTCATTTTAAAACCTTTCAAGTATTTGATGTCATTTTTCCTTAGCGTCCATGTTTCTGGCCCGTACAACTCCATGCATAGCATTTTATGAACTTCTTGCGGATATCTTCCCTTACATTCCCCGTAAGTAGGTGTTTCTTTCTTCTTAAAGCCGCTTTGGCTTTTCCTATTCTAGTTCTGATCTCATCCGTACATTTTGCTTCTCTTGTTATGAAGTTTGTTAAAGCTCAATTCACCGCAGTCGACTTGTGGTCACTGTCAGAACCAGTCGCCCTCAGTGGGCGAAATGCATCGGTTTGTCAACATTTTTATGGCTAAAGGAGTTTTGGACATTAAATTATTTCTCTTGTAATGAAGTTTCCAAGGTATTTATAGTCTTAAACTTGTTCCATACTTATGTTCAGATTCTCTTCTTTGCCCGGTATTCGAAAGAGCTTGGATTTCTCTGTATTTATTTCCATACTGCATTTTTTACTTGTTATGTATGTATGTATGTGTATGTATGTATGTATGTGTATGTATGTATGTGTGTATATATATAGACTGGGTGTTCCTAAATTATACCGACAAAATGAAAGGGGTTGTAGGGCGGCATGCCCAATGTGCGAAACACCCGGTCCTTGTGTCCGGAGCAGTTTCCTGTTCGAGCTACGTGGTGAGAAATCTCGTATCTAAGCGCCCGGTGTTAAGGCAACCCTTCCATTGGGCGGCTCGCTCCACGCATCTCATTTCTCTGGATCTTTTTGTTTGGATTCACATGAACAGCCTCGTGTATGAAAATGCAGTCAGTCGAGAGGCGGACCTTTTCCCTCGCATCCAGGCTCCTTGCATTTCAATCCACAACACGGCGGGAACTTTCGAACAAACGAGGCAATCATTGTTCAGAAGATGCATGTTGTGTTTGCAGGCTGGGGGCCGCTTGTTCGAAGACCTCCTTTAATAAATCTTGCCCCGTACTCAGTACCGTAATTGTGGATTAATAAAACATGCTGTTACGTCCCGAAGTTCCGATTTATTTTTATTCTAACTCGGCAAACACACGTGCCACCAAATGCCCCATCCGCAATCCATACACACGTGCCTGCTAAGTAAACTAAGTAAACAGAGTGAGCAAAAGATTTCACTGCGCACCGAGGCAGTGCATCACAGATGGTGTTCAAAGCACAAGGATTGCCTTTACATCGGGCACTCAGGTACGAGATTTCTCACCTCGTAGCTCGAACAGGAAACTGCTCCGGACACAAGGACCTGTTGTGTCGCACATCGGGCATGACGTCCTACAACCCCTATCATTTTCACGGTATAATTTAGGGACACACTATATATATATATGCACACTAGGAAAATGCAAATTGAAATTCAACGGGAAAGTTTTTATATGAAATTTCGTGAATACGTGAATAGATGCGACGCGAAGCTATTATCCAAGTCAATGGCACCAAATTACACGAAACCGTCAACAATGCGAATCACTAATAATACGTCAAATTCTCGCCTTAAAAACTGATTTGTTGATCGATTCGACGCGTATTAAATAAACGGCGCAATATACATTGCACAAACTTTCTCATATACGTATATACGTTTGGTCCGCTGTGTACGCTTGTAAAAGAAAAATAATTAAAGATTAACCGTAGTTTAGCGTATATTTTAATGACACTGATCGATATTTAGTAATTTTTGGGATATATGGCTCAGTTAGAATTATTTGTGACATCTAGCTGTACGATTGGATGGATTTTATTCAAAATCCTTATAGCCATTTTTGAGTAAATCGATTTTTTTTCAAAATATCCAAGAATAAAGTACACTAAATTGTTGCGCAATATATCAGAATGTCTTTTATGAATGATATAATCCATAAATATGAGATATCATTATATTTAGTTTAACCGTAAGGCTGTAATAAGGTTTTGAGTGGATCGCGGCGGAGGCGTGACGTCATAGGGCTTACGCATTATTATTTGTAACATCAGGCTCTACAACTGGATTGATTTTAATCAAATTCTATGTAGCCATTTTTGAGTAAACCAAATTTTTCTTAAAATCGCCAAGAATAAACTACCCATTATTTTTGTGCAATATCATTTTTATGAAAAAAGGTTCTGCAAAAGATGTGACATATTGCACAAATACGAGATATCATTCGATTTAATGTACGTGTTTGGACCCTAGGACGGCGAACAGACAGACAGACGGTATGGCGAAAACCACTTTTATGGACTCAGGGACACCTAAAAGGTGTCTTTCCATCAAAATCTCGAAGTCGAATTTTTCACGATTACAATACATTCTCAATATACTACTACGCATATGAGAAAGTAAAAATCGATGGCAGGAAACAAATTTTGTTCTTTTAGGCGTTCGTAGTTTCAAGCCTTGAACTCCTACCATGATTCTAAGTAATTTTAGTATGCGAATGATTAATGTTCTACATTCAAATGTTGTTTTCATTCGTTGTTATGAAAATCATTTTCCTCTCCTTCTTTCTCTGTCTTGCCAATTTTTACTAGGCCACTATGATGAATTCTGTGAATATTTTTCTACTTGACATTATTTGTATGTCTGAAACCTGGTTAAAACCAGCTATTACAGACGAAGTGGTAAGGTTGGAAAACTTTTATCTAATAAGGCACGACAGACTAGGAAGAAACTGTGGTGGTGTTGGTGTATTCGTCAATTCGAAGTTACATGTGTCTGTTCTTGCTGCCTCTCCCTTTATTTACTGTTCGAGGCCTGAATATCACATTATTGAAATTTCCGGGATAAATGCCTCCAAAATACTGTTATGTGACGTCTATCGTCCTCCTAAAATTGGATTTCTTTCCGACTTTGAAAATGATCTGTTTTAATTATTTCCTACCTATCAAAATATTGTTATAATGGGTGATTTTCATACTGACATGTGTTGTGATTCTTTTGATAGCCGTTACTTAAGGAACTTTCTTTATAGTAATAATTTCACCGTGTTTTATTTGAACCGACCCACCATATAGCTACCAGTCATACCCTGCTCGACCTCTGCATAGTTGATGACTCATTAAAAGTTATTTCTCATTCCCAAACTCCTGTTCCTTTTCTTTCTGCGCACGACCTTATACATATCTCCTATAAATTTAAATTTCCTCATTCATCCCCTCTACCATTCACTTACCGAGATTTCAACAACTTCAAAGTCGAAAAATTCCAAGAAAATTTACGTGCTATGGACTGGACGGCAGTATTCGGTTCGAACTCCATTGATTCGAAAGTAATAACTTTCCATATTAACTTAATAGAATGTATCAATCTACATGCTCCCAAACGCACTTGTTATCGCAAACATCCCTCTGCCCGTGGCTCACAAAAGATATTAGAAAACTCATTAAGGAAATAAATAGGCTTCGACGTGCATTTATACAATCCCGAAATAAACTCGTCTACGAAAAATATAGAGCACTCAGAAATCGTGTCAAACTGATGATCACTGAATCTAAGCGCATTAATTACACCTCCTGCTTCTCCCGCTTAACCGAATACAGCCAAGTGCGGATGCAATTAAGATATTTAGGGCTAATTCGACAGAGACAACACTATCTCCCTAAATCTTTCATTAGACCAGATTAACGATCACTTCATTTTCTCTCTTTCCCCTGACAATATTCCTTCCCAACAATATGCGCCTATTATCGCCACCCTCTTTCCATTTCATGACAATAATTAATGCTTTCAATATATGACTCTTGATACCTTACGCAATGGGCATAGATAAAATTCCTTTAAATTTCCTCAAACAGTCTTTTCCCACAATATCTTCGGTTATCCTGTAACTTTTATTTACTCACTATCCTTCTCTGTTTACCCTTCTATCTGGAAATCGTCGCTTGTTCGTCTCATCATAAAGGTGAAATACCCTTCCTCTCCTTCAGATTACTGTCCAATTTCCATTTTATGTGCTATTTCCAAAGTTTTGGAACGCATAGTTCAACAAACTACTGATTATCTTTCGAAGAACGAAAAATAGAATCCTTCTCAATCCGGGTTTCGTAAGGATTTCAGTACTCAGTCTGCCCTCTTAAAAGTCACTGATGATATAAGACATGCGATCGATAACAGAATGGTAACCATATTAGTACTGTTTGACTTTAGTAAGGCTTTTGACCGTGTTAATCACGCTCGCCTGCTATCTAAGATGAAAAATCTAAATTTCTCCTGTTCCGTATTTAACTGGTTCCATACATATTTGGTAGGGCGTCGCCAAGCAGTCAGAGAACATAATGGAAATATGTCAAACTGGATCTCAGTTCCCTGTGGGGTTCCCCAGGGATCAGTCCTTGGGCCCCTTCTTTTTTCATTATACCTTCTTGACCTTCCAGAAAACATAAAAAATTGTAAATACGTATATGCTGTACGCTGATGACTTTCAACTCTACTGGCATTGTCATCCTCGGGATCTTCCGGATGTTATCTCAAAAATCAATGAAGACGTCAATGCTATCATTTATTTTAAACTGCTCAAAAACCAAAGCTATCATTCTCGGTAGTTCAAAACTAATAAATTCCTTTGATTTAAGCTCCATTCCTAAGGTTATGCCCGAAACAACTGCTTTTCCCCTCTCAAATACTGTCCGAAACCTAGGAATTACAAAAGAATGAAAATTTGTCCTGGCAAAATCAGGTATATGACATTTCAAACCAAATAAACAATATTTTATACCACCTGAAAGTAAATAGGAACTTGTTACCTCTACATACCCGTAAATTGCTTATATCCTCCTTAATCTTCCCCCACTTCGACTACTGTTCCCTTGTATTTAATGACCTCACAGATCAGCTCGACATCAAGCTCCAGCGCTCAATGAATTCCTGCGTCAGATTCATTTCCAACCTTAGGAGAGACGTCCATATTTCCTCATATTTGGAAAACCTTAGTTGACTATCCACGAAATCCAGACGAAAATACTTTGTGCAATATTCCTTTACTCAATTTTTCGAAATTAACAGCCTGAATACCTCCTCAACCTGTTTCTCCAATGGCCCTCATGTATGACTATGACTACGGCCACCTCTATTACCCGGCCCGTCGGACTACTAATTTTCACAAATCCTTTCAGGTCGTCGGATCCCAACTATGGAATTCAATTCCCGACCCTGTCAATCGTTACAATTCTTTGAGCTGTTTTAAATGAAAAATGTGTAGTTTATTAGTACTTGACAGGAACTTGTAAAGAACGTTCATGCATGTTCATATTTATTTATTTATTGTGGGTATATGAGTGTATATATGTGTGTGTGTGCGCGCGCGTGTGTGTGCGCGTGCGCGTGTGTGTGTGTTGACTCCCATTGTCGCAGCAAATGAGAGTCCATGTTTTTTACTGGGGAATAGTTTAACGTTATTCATACTTACTTCGTGCATTCGTTCTTATTCGTAGATTTTTAGTTAAAACACCATAAAATAGACATTTATATTACGCATAAAATGAAACATATCTATGGTTATTTTGTATGTTTTCCTTCCGACGATTGTTTTTTAAATGTAATTCTGTATGTAAGATTTCATACATATCACGTTGAGAGAGATAACATATATTTGAGGTAAAAGAGCGAGGAATAATGTGAGGGGAAGAGGGAGGAGAATGTGAGGTGGGAAGAAAGAGAAGCAGAATAGCAGGAAGAGAGTGAAAAAATGGGAGGTTGTAAGAGAGAGAGGCAGGATGGGAGGGGGAGGGAGGAGAATGGGAGGTGGAAAGAGAGAGAGGGAGGCAGAATGGGAGGTGGAAAGAGAGAGAAGCAGAATGGGAGGGAGAGAGGGAGGAGAATGGGAAGTGGGAAGAGAGAGAAGCAGAATGGGAGGTGGGAAGAGAGAGAAGCAGGATGGGAAGTGGGAAGAGAGAGAAGCAGAATGGGAGGAAGAGAGGGAGGAGAATGGGAAGTGGGAAGAGAGAGAAGCAGAATGGGAGGGAGAGAGGGAGGATAATGGGAGGTGGCAGAATGGGAGGGAGAGAGTGAGGAGAATGGGAGGTGGGAAGAGAGAGAAGCAGAATGGGAGGGATAGATAGATAGATAATCGTCTTTATTCGGGCGAAATTTAGACCATAAGGTCCATTCTTACATTTATCCCTTAAGGGAGGGAGAGAGTGAGGAGAATGGGAGGTGGGAAGAGAGAGAAGCAGAATTGGAGGGAGAGAGGGAGGATAATGGGAGGTGGTAAGAGAGAGAGGCAGAATGGCAGAGAGTGAAAAAAAATTGGATGTGGTAAGAGAGAGAGGCAGAATGGGAGGGAGAGAGGGAGGAGAATGTGAAGTGGAAATACGGCCTTACTGGAAATTTGATAACAGTCTTCTAGAAGACTAAGTTTATGCTTACCTCATGAAGAAAATGATCACCGATTTTGCAGCAATAAAATAATGCCGTAACCCATCAGCCATGTGGGACCTTTTTAAAGAGGAAATTGAAGGGGCAACGCTAAGATTTATGATGTAGAATAATAGAAACAGAATAAAGTGTAAGAGAAATGAAATCTATGATTCTCGCGGCAAAGAATAACGGAGGAATGAAACTATTCATAAACGTGGAAGAAATGGTATAAAGACAATAGCAAGCAAGAGCTAGCCAAGGTTGTATGAGAACACTTCCTGGCAAACGATGACCTGGCAGGATCTCATTTATCTCTAGATTCTGCATACGTAATTCCTAGGCCACTGAAGACCAGCGACCCAAAGGAGATTGGCAGTGAAATAACTAAACATTTCTCAGATAATAGATACGACAACATCCCCACAAACCTCTCAGGATCTGACAAGCTAAAAGAAGAAGATGTAATTTTTTTGCCTCTCGTTTAAGAGGATTTTTACTGCGTCCCTTAGGATTTTAAATAAATGTAAAGCTCCTGGGAATGACGTCTTAACAACCGAATTTTATTTAGCCTTCCGGAATCAATTAAAAGGACCTTTTATGGAAATGTGCGTGAAAGTATTGCGCAGGGAAAGATGACGCTATCGATGAGACGTACAATTGTCCCCCTTACGCGCAAAGGAGGTGAGAAGCTCAAAACTGGAAACTTGAGACATCTACATTTTTACAACTAATTACAAGATACTTGCAAAAGCGTTCTTGGTAAAAGTAGCTAATGTACTTCCTTCAATAATGCCCCATGAAAAAGGCTACTGTGTGCCAGGTCGAACCATACTAGACAAGATCTCTCTTATGAGGGATGTTATTAGATTAAAATGAAATGCAGGAGCCACTAGCCGTTCTGACCCTTGACCAACAAGGTACCTTTGATAGAATCAGACACCAACACCTGTATTATGTACTAGATCACGTAGGCTTTGACACTAAGCTGATTGGATTGCTCAAATTGCTCTACAATGACGGTGATTGTCTAGTTAGATTTTCTAATTTTCCAACTGCATCTATCCTTTTTTGCGAGGAATCCGGCAGGGTATCCCACATTCTGAGCAATTATAGTTTTTCTCCTGAAGCCCTTCTTCAGTTTCAGCAAAAGCAGAATATTTGTCATGAAACTACCAGGTGTTGCTGAGAAGGGACCTTAGATATAGTCTCTGTATACGCAGATGGCGTAAAAAGTTTCATCGACCGAGAAGAAGACTTTGCAAGATTGTTGGCTATCTTTGACGATTATGCAGTATCTTCTGGCGCACTACTGACCGAAATGCTTATAGTGCGACATCTGGAGCAATAAAACTGTTTTGTTACTTCCGTTCAAGTGCATCGACGAAGTAGAAAGATTTCGTAGTGTCTGGCTCGGAAATGATCAGAAGACAGAACAACAAGGAAGCAAAAATGCTTTAAAAGAGAAGTCTAAGATGGCGATGCACAAATGGACACCGAGAGCGTTCCCGATGTCACTGAGAAGACGAATGCTGGTGGCAAATCAGTTCTTAACTCCACGTTCGGGGCAAACGCCTCCTAACTTCATAAGGATACTAAAAGTAACGTTGGTGTACTTCATTTGGGTAGGGGGACTACACTGGGTAAATGTAGACTCTCACGACACCTCTCAAGGAGGGAGGAGTGGAAATCGTAAAGATAGCAGCCAGAGTAGCAGTCTTGAGGATTATCTTCGCCCGAAGACTATTGCATGGATCTCAAGATCATCCCTGGAAAATGATTGCTGCATATAAGCTATCAAAGAAAGGGAACGGTCATAGAATCACCTCAACTATAGCAAGTACAAAAAACCGACAGTTTTTATAATGCAGTAATTGAATCTTGGACATTAATGAGTTTCCGTCCTGGAGAAGATTGCAGGCCAACTCCAGTTGGCTGGCCCTCACTCCATGAACCTCCAAGAATAACTTTTCAGAGTAAGAAAAAAAATATACTTCTACAAAAATTGGTCCATCTGACATAGATGTGATGTAAATGGTTTGGGCCCAACAAAATCTGATGCATTGAGAAGTTAGGAAGTTTAATAAAAAAACTGCTGAAGATAAAGGAAATAATTATCTTTGCTATAGTTAAAGACGTTGATTTTTATTTCATAAAAAGCTTACATTTTTAGAAATAACTTAAGCAACTTAAAATCAATAATTAAAAATCTTAATAATATCTATTATCTATATAGAAATAACTTAAGCAACTTAAAATCAATAATTAAAAATCTTAATAATATCTATTATCTATATAGAAATAACTTAAGCAACTTAAAATCAATAATTAAAAATCTTAATAATATCTATTATCTATACAGAAATAACTTAAGCAACTTAAAATCAATAATTAAAAATCTTAATAATATCTATTATAGTTGATAATTTTTTTTTTGCATTAATATACATTATTTTTAAAAAACACCGTGAAAAGCGGATAACCTGTTGCTGTTTACATATACTATACGACATCAATGTGTCATTTTGTAAGAGTACCCTCGATGAATACCATTTATAATCATTCCATTTTTAACTAATCTTTATTTTTTGCCAATAATTTCTGATACTCATCTTTTATGATCGTCGGTTTTCTCGGTCATGTAAAAATAACTTTTATCTTCTGTTATACATTTCATTATATTTCAACAAACTGCATAGTAAATTGTGCCCCTGTTACCGTTAGTTTGTTTCCTTGGTCAATAATATCCGTCTACTCACGGCTTTTGCTGTTCTTCGTCTGTCCAGTTACTTCTCGGCTTTGCTTGAAAATTCTCGTCCACTCCATAACTCTCATTCATCTTCATTCACAGTTTCGATTCGTCGCTAAATGAGTGTCCCCTCATGAAAAACGCAGACCACAATGGAGCAAATGGTCGCTAATGGAGAAGAAAATAGGTTAATTACATACGAATACGAATAATTTCACCTTAAATAGTTCATCAGAAATTACGAAGTATATAATTTAATTTAATTTGAAACTGTATAAAATATTGTTTTAAAACTATTATGTGGCAAAAAATTACCATGTATTTACGACTCTCATAGTACCACTGAGTATAAATACAGCATCTCTAAACAGTCATATTTTAATGCACTGCTTTTACAAATTTGCATTTCAAGTGAATTAAAGTGTTTGAAAATTAAAAGAAAAATCTTATTTAGCGTTTCAGACAAATGAATTACAATAACTATATTATTTTTTTAAATCAATATGAATCCCCGATTATAAGATCCATGGAACCCAGATAACGGAAAAATAATAATACATTTTATTTAAGTGAGAATTGGAAAGTTTAATGCGCACAACCTTTTTCTGAAAGAATAAAATCAAGAAAATTTCGCCATATACTGAAATTCCTCCCTACATTTATAGGGTTCCGTTAACAGATTCGTTATCAATGAGAATGAGATATTCCTTATAGGATGAAGAGGCTCATTAAAGCATTGAAATCTTAGTCAATTAAGACTACCAGCGGCTAAGATGCATTTAAATGCAGAGATAATTGTACTATCACTCACAACCTTCATTTCAAGCTCACGAATGCTGTATTCGCGATAATGTTTTTTGCTTTAAGTTTAATTCTCATCAATACGCTCATTCCTGTGGCCGTACAATCTTTACATAGTGAAAGCCATATTGTAAAGGAAAAATACTCGGTTTCATAAATTTATGTTTTAACGATGAAGAAGATTTTCCGGTAACAACAATATTCGAGAGGAGTGATCGCGGAGTAGCTTGAGTGCTGGCCTTCCACGTAGCGGGCACGGGTTCAAATCCTGGCGGATGCAGCTTTTTCAATGTGCTGACAAAGTACCGTCAATTCGTAGCGGTGAATTCGTCGCGCGTCAATTCGTCGCATAGCAAATTCGTCGCATGGCAAATTCGTCGCAAGACAAATTCATCGCACCTGGGCTGACAATTGCGTGTTGTGAGGAGGACATGCAAGTACAGCACTCCATCCTTCGGAAGGGACGTCAAGAAGTTTGCCCCTTGGTGCTTTTCGCCAGAGGAAGGTAATGACAGAACTAGGTTTCCACCCTCACTTCAGTGAGAATGTGTACGTACGTGTGTAACAATTGATCCTCCAGGTTGGGGGTTGCAAAATGGGTTCGCTTAAAAATTCATTTAGCTTAATGGGTACCGGAACAGGATCCTAGACTAATCCTTTAGTGAAGATAAAGATTCTTTTTTCAAACAAGTAAACTGTTTTGTACTAAATTTTATTTCATTAAAATACTACTTTTTCAATCCGTTCCTGATTCAAGTCAAGTGCATTAGAAATTTTATCATAGAATTTGTTGATGCGATCACTTTCAAATTAAGCATTACAGCACGAACGACATATTTGTATGTAACAAATCTCTCATATAGCATTAACTGTCAACTTGCGGATATGTTTCAAAGAGAGCAAGTCCTAATAAGTTGTCTGAGCTCCGTTTTTTCGTGCCATACAGGAGCGCTACCTTGAGGGCGAAGATTAAACGATCTGCGAGGCACCCCGCTAGATGTAAGGCATCTTAGAGTAGAATGCGATAAGTATACTGCTAAGAGAATTATTTTAGGCTTTGAATTAACGAGAAAGTTTTTCGTCGATAATAAATAAAAATAAAGCAAGACTTTTGCCTTTTGGTAGATTCCGGGACGAACAAATAAAGACTGATATCGCATTTTTTTTATCGTATTAGACCATTACTAATATTTAAAAACCTTTTTTATTCCTTTAATTAATCAATATAGCAAGACCACAATATGCGCGACCTCGATATATGCGGATTCGTTATTACGCGACGCGCTTGATAAAATATTAATTTTTTACATCGAATAACCTTAAAGTAAAAATTGTTAAAATGACAAAAAATGAAAAGTATCCCTAACTTCTCCAGCCAATCGGCAGCAATCAGCAATCGAGAGAGCTCTCAGCCAATAAACGCATTGGTTTATATATACTTAACTGCAGTTTGTCTGCAGCGTTTCTTCGCCACGAGTGATATATCTTCCCTCTTATATTTTCATATATTTATAGTGATTTAAAAACGAAATATTTACAATATGGCTTCAAAAATATGCAGTTGTTTACTTCATTTTTATTATTATTTAAACCTATAAAACTGGTAATATCTCTTGAGTTTAAAATAAAAAAGTTGTAAATTACGCAACAAAAATCCCTATCCCTACACAATACAAAAAATTCTTTTAGTTATTACACCAACCACCGTGTTTAATTCCTTGATGACCAAGGTAGCCAGTCGGCTTTTGCTTATATGCGATCGTGGTTTTTACCGCTAGTTCCACCGGACAGAGTGGGCTATCCGGGGCTCGATAATTACTCCTCCTTCTTTTCGGAGGGAGGTCCCTCTCTTTTTCCGTTGCAGAAATTGGTCTCTTGTGCCTATCCCATGGTTGAGTACGATGTTCTCCAATTTCGCGGAGAATTTCGGATGTTTTATTATCTAGCCCTTTGAAGAAACGTTGTGCTGTTGTCATCATAAATTCCTTTATTGTTGTGGCGCCCAGTATTTCGTATGTGACCTCATTAGATATCACCCAGCCCAGAGAAAGAATCTTTCGCAGGCTGGTTCTTTCGGCGACCTGAATTGATTTCATTGCAGCACCTTTCAGTCTGCTGCTCCATACGGGGGATGCATACGTGAGTGATGACCGCATTGTAGAGGTGGAGCTTCTTCTTCGTGGAGATATAGTGTGAATACAACAGTGGAGAGAGGGCTATTCGTCTCCCTGCAGTTTTCTGGACCATATTGCGGGAGTGGGTGCAGAAATCCAGCTTTCTGTCCAGTGTAACATCCAGATAGGTTACTTCGTCCCTCCATTCCGACTCCTCGTAGTCCACGATGGTGGGATCTGGATCTTTTATGGTGGCATCCCTGCTGAGGGTGATGGTCTGGGTTTTCTGGGGATTTATCTCAATCCTCCAGCGCTGGTACCATTGGAATAGGCGGTCGGTGGCTCTCTGCATATATTTCGCTGTCAATCTTTTTGCTCTGGCAGGCGGAAGGAGGGAGTTGTCCTGTGCGTGGCGTTGTAAGCGCAGGAGAATGAGCCTTTCCATGATTTTCCCTAGACCGTCCAACAGTAAAATAGGACGGTAGTTGACAAGCTTAGAGTTTTTGGATGCAGACCACTTTCGCATCCTTCCATGGTGTTAGGAAGTGTCCTATCCAGAAGCAGCTGTTTACAATGAGGCAGATGTGCGGTCCTACTGCTTGCGGTAGTTTCCGTCGGATCTCATTAACTATCCCCTCTTTCCCAGGCGCTTTCTTCGGGCAAAGTTGTGGTAGTATGGCCGCAACCTCTCTCGTCGTTGTCCATTCTGGCTCAGAGCGAGTTGGTACTTCCTCAGGTTATTCTTCCTGCTCCGGCGGTAAGTCTGCCCCTGGTAGATATTACACCGGAATGGGTTTTGCCTCTTTTAAAGGTCGATGCTCTGCAATTTCCAATCCCATCATCACCTCCAATCTCGCATTCTATCCACTGTTCGTCAGTCTAACTTAACCAAGTATTTGAGAAAGGTCGAAGTGAATCTATATCGTTCGTTAGAGGTCAGTACTACTTCATATCTATTATTATTATTATGAGACGTTTATAGTAACAGTGGATAGTTATTGGTCCCTGGAAATGAAGACTAATCAGAGTTTAATACGATTTCAGTTTATTTCAGATTACCGAAGACGGTCACAGGGAGAGCTTTCGCCAGCCGTAAGACAAACGAAGTTCATTCAGCGTTGAAGAAATAAGTCCCATTTTCATATATTTTTCAAGTTTATATTTTGTTTAGTATTAATTAAAGTCAAGTTATTTTGTGTGGCGGCTTTCTTCGTCATTATATTAAAAAATGCCGCTTTATATATCATTGGGTACTGGGTTCGATTCAGAAGATAGCAATATCCACCATCTGCATAGGAAGGGAGTATGTGATTTTATAATGAATTAGGATAAACTCAGCAGCGCCTAGGAATGTTATTTTATTTTCTTATCTCTTATTTGCAAACTAGTGCCCATAAATTGTAGTATATTTTTTAATTCAATTCTATTTTATGAAACCTCATACACTGTCTAAACTTTTACGCTTCTGTTCGTTTTCCATTTCTCTCTTACCCAAACGTCTTCCTCCCTCAGTTTACATCGCACTTGTCTGCTTCCCTCCCCATGCTCTCCCTTCCCCCCTCTCTCTCCCACTATCCATTTCCTCTATCTTTCTTCCCATTCCTCCATCCCCTGTTTTTTATTTCTAACTTTTTCATATTTCTTATTCTTGCTGCAAATAAGGACAATTTTGGCCATTATAATTTTCAAAGCTAGCATAAAAATAATGCTCTGAAAAAGCATTGAATCGTGCATTTTACAGTATTTTCGGAATGGAAAATAGGCTTATTCTTTCGTCTTTCAGTTTTTCTGTCCCCCTATTGACTATTGAATCGATTGACCGATTTTCATGGTATTTGGTGGATATCTTTGACCACTGAGGACGAAATGTCGAGGAAAATATTTTATGACATTTGAAGGCGCGAGTTCGATTCCATAAAATTTCCTCTCATTCAGTTTACATAAGAAATGTGAAATCCAACATGAAATGACTTTTTCTTTAAGTGTTAAAAGAAGGTAATCGTACTATTGGCGCGAAAATTGTGCTATTTTCTGCGAAAAGAAATAAAGATTTCAATTTTTATCATAGAATATATCGAACGTATTTATTCAAATTCCACGTAAGCAAGCGCAAGTAGGATTTTAGATTGTAAACGCGGTGAGTGATCAAGAGATCACGAAGGCGCTGGTGAAAGCGAAGAGAGATCGCATTGGGATCCACGATTTACGGTGAGGTTGCGGCAGTACCCGACAATATCCTTTATTCTCATTTTAGTAAATATTATTTATTTTCCGATCCTAAATATTTATATTCATAACTATAGAGCGTAAGTCTTATCAAAATGATAAACCCTCTAACCAACTGAAATTTGAAAAAAAAAATAGATCTTCATTTAATCAACTGCGTTGAAAATAGAATTCAAACTATAAAATTCACATGAACATAGATCCCACTGAAAGCATTAAATTAAAGATTTCACAATAATTTCAGTATTAATTAAAATTTAATAGTATTCTTTTCGTCACGACAGCAATTGAATACCCGCATTGTCAAAGACTACAAATTTTTCAATTTTATCCGAAAAATTACCTTGATTCATGGTAATTTGGTGTGGTTTCAAATTTCACCTTACAAATAATTTACTTTATTCTTTCATATACAAAATAAAGCTATTCCCGTGTTAAATCTCAAATCTAACTAATCTTGAAATGTAATATGCTCATGCATGATTTTCATGTATTTCTTATGGAGGATATGAAAAGAAAAACGACATCAACAATGAGCCCTAAAGAGGACCAATATTGGAATTTTTAGTTTTATCTGATGACCGATCATTCTACCAAATTTTAGGTCTGTATCAGGAGCATGTCCTCTGAGTTACAACCGGTGCAACCGACCGACGGATTTCTTTTATTATCATTAATTACGGGTCCCTGGGTTCTCAGTGTACTTTTTGTGTTACCTATAAAAAATTCTAATATAGGGCATAACCCTTACAACACTAATATTTTAGTCTTAAATGTGTGTTAAGTTTATTAACTTGAATATAAAATTTTGAATATGAAAATCCGAATTTTCATACGTTCATCAAAAACGAAAAATGTGCCGAATACTTTGAAATCTTAAAAACGTTCCTGATCTGCATCATATATTTAGAAGTGCTTATAAATAAGTATTATAATTGAGAAGCACGTATTTATGGTAAATATGTAACCTCTAAACAAAAAAATAAAAGAGTAATTTCACTTCATTATTTTTACCGAATTATTTCGTTATAATGTCAAACATAACGGAAAACGAAATGTAGATTTTAGCGTTTTTATTTAAGAAATGCTTTTCCCGCTTTGTTTCTCCAAATGTATTAATTATTGATGAGAAATCTAAGTTACGGGCAATGTCACTTCAGATTTTCAGAAAAGAAGAGGAACATACGGTTTTAGGCTAAAAACGACATTTGGTGAGGCCCTCTTTTCGATGAGGCCCCCAGCTTGCGTCGCATGCGCCTGTGCATAAATCCGTCTCTGAACAAGTACCAAAATTTGAGGCCACTTTGAGCTTGAGGCACAGACCAAATGACCCTCCTGGCCCCCCTCTCATAGGGCCTGCCTATGCCAGCCACCTCCACCGCTCCTTCCAATCTCCATTTCTCCCTCCAATCTCCACCTCTCCCTCCAATCCCCATCTCTCTCTCCAATCTCCGCCTGTCTCTCCAATCTACACCTCTCCCTCCAATCTCCATCTCTCCTTCCAATCTCCAACTCTCCCTCCAATCTCCACCTCTCCCTCCGATCTCCATCTCTCCCTCCAATCTCTACCTCTCCTTCCACCGCGGCTTCTCACCAGTCCTTCTTCCACACACACACACCTTTTCCATTTTCCCGTTTAGCATCCAGTCCCTCACTTTCAAAAGACGATAGACCAAGTCTTTGTTTAACATGTGCTAATTACCCACTCCACCTTCTCGCGGCGCTTTCTCCTTTCCCGCTTCCAATCTCCCGTCCCGTCGCTCTCCTCCTTTCCCCTTCTTCGGTCACCTCCTCCCTCACCTCCACCAACGCCTACTCGCTTATATACTCCACCTCCCTCCATTGTATTCCACTCCCCTCACCAGCTCATCCACTTCACTCCTTCTCTCGCCCTTACCCCAATCCCCATCCAATCTCCTCGCTCTTCCCTCCTCCTTTCCTTCACCTTCCTCTCCCTCCACATTTCTGCCTCCCCCATCCTTCCCCCGCCTCTTTTCCTCTACCTCGTTCAAATACCCCGCTTTACCCCGGAAGTGGTGATTGCCTATCCTCGATACAATCTTAACCTACTCCTGCAAACCATCCACTTCCCTCTAATCACTCCGCTCACCCTCTCTCATCTCTCTCCTCTCCTCCCCCTCTCTCTCATCCCACTCTCTCTTCCCACACTCTCCACTCCTCTCTCTCCTCCCCCTCTCTCTCCTCCCCCTCTCTCTCCTCCCCCTCTCTCTCCTCCCCCTCTCTCTCCTCCCCCTCTCTCTCCTCCCCCTCTCTCTCCTCCCCCTCTCTCTCTCCCCCTCTTTCTCTCCATCCATTCTCTCCCCCCTCTCTATCCCCCACTCTCTCATCCCACTTTCTCTTATCCCACCCTCTCATCCCACCCTCTCATCCCACCCTCTCATCCCACCCTTTCATCCCACCCGCTCATCCCACCCGCTCATCCCACCCGCTCATCCCACTCTCTCCTCCTCTCTCATCCCACTCTCTCGTCCCACCCTCTCATTCAACTTTCTCATCCCACTCTCATACCACTTTCTCATCCCACTCTCTCCTCCCAACCGCCACGCCCAAGGCTCTTCACCTCGCCACCCATTCCTAAATCCCTCCCTTCCACATTCCTCTGTTGCAACCAATTCTCTGTCCTCCCCCTCCAAAAACCTCGCCAGACTTACCCTTCTATCTCTCTCCGCATTCTCTTCCTCCGCACATCACTCCCCTTCCCTTCCGACCTCTCCCCTTCCTTCACTCCCCCTGCTTCTCCCTCCCTAAATTTCTCCTCCTCTACCCCTTATTATCTACTACTTTTCCACTTGCTTCCTCCTATCTCCTCCACCCCCTCTCACTCTCTCCCGCCCCCCCTCTCCCTCCCCCTCTCCCTCTCTCTCTCTCTCTCTTCTCCCTCTCCTCTATCTCTCCTCCACCTCCTCTCTCTCTCCTCTACCTCCTCCTTTCTCTCTATTTTCCCGCCTCCTCCCACGTCTCTTCGCATCTTCCACTCCTTAGTGCTCCACGCGTCCTCCTTTCTCCTCACCAATACAAATGTGTTTAGTTGGGATCTCTAAACCCTTGTTCCCGCTCTCGTATTCCAAGGCCACTGTTATCACGTGGCCGGATATCGTTCGGCAGTTGTCACCGTGTTGCTCCCTGCCCGACGAATGTTTATGAGACTATAAATACGAGCTCCCCTCGAGAGATCGGCTTTGCGACTAAAGTTAATAGCATATGTAAGATTCCATAGACATGCTGCAAAATTATTGCGATTAGCTTCTCAGATGCGAGAAATGATAAGGAAGAAATGATCATGTACGTTCATGAATTATATAATGTGCCAACTCATTGGTTTCAATTACATCTCCTTAATTTTCTCACAGATTCAATATATCGGTAAGAATGAACAATTAGTTTCTTCCTCTAAATGAGGCTGTAGAAAATTAAGATGAATTGATTATTAAGTACTAACAAGGCAGATTGCGATGGGTAACTGCGGACACTTTATTCCAGTTATAACTTACAATTGCTTTAGTGTCATTTGTATTCTCTAATTTTTCGAATACTATGACAATGGTATTGACTGATTACCTATAAATAAAGTCAACTATGTAGTCGTTACTTCATGCAATTGCACTTATCTTCTTCAAAAAAATAAAATATAGGTCATAGATATTGAGATGGCATGAAGTTTTGGAACAAAACTAATCAGGGGCGTACTGATAGGTCCCGCAACTCCCGCAATGCTGGGGGCGAGAGATTTAGGAGGGGCTCCATCTTTCAAACAGTACTGACGAAGGCGTCTGACTCCCGCCCGAAAAATGGAGTTGCAACCTCTACAATACGGCTTTATAATGCTGAGAAGAGGCATTTCTTGGAACGAAAACCAGTGCAAGATATAGGCAACGATTATATGCCATCAGACGTCTCTCGCTCTTAGGCCAATGTATTTTCTCATGTGTCAAAACTTCTTGAGTATAGGGAAGGTTATTGTGTTTATTTTTGTATATTGTGTATATTATTTGTTAAGTGAAGCATGAGTTCTGCGTACACTGTTCAGGCTCTAAAGGATGATGACTTGACTTCAATTACCGGTCTGTCCGGTAGTCAATACTTTAGGCCTCCAATATCAACATGCTGTAAGTTTTTGTTTTCATATATAGATACGTAGGTAGATTTTGGTTGACGTGCATCCCCAATTCTTTTCGACACCACGAGCCGCCCCTGATGGCACATAAGATTTTATAGATCGTATTTATTCACTAAGGGGGGCCGTTCAATTTTTACGACAGCAAATGTTTAGCTATTTTTGACCCCCCGTCTTCCATGTCGGCAACCGTCAACATTTGGGTGAACTTCTCTCATCTTACGTAAGAGTTCGTTGTAACCCCCTTTTTCAATAAAAATAAGAAAATGTATACTTATGCATGGTAATACTTTCCAATGCCTTCTTATAGCGTTTCAATGCATTTTAATGCTCTTTAAAGCACAATGAGGAACATTTATCAGGATAAACAAGGTAAACTAATGTTTACCGAAAAATCAGTTAAATACGGCGAAAAGAATTCTAATGCCGGGCGAAACACTGGTAACGAACAGGTGGAAGCTTGCTGTGGACGGGCTGTCGCGATACGTAAATCGCACATAAAAAGTAAAAAATTTCTTAAATATGTAAGCATTGGTCATACCTCCCTCCCATACCCCAAGTCAGCAAACGTCAGCTTTTCCTAGATGCCCCCTCCCCCTAAGGGGATTAATCACAGGTGCCAGGGGTTACACCTGGAAATTTTTCAACTACCCAATGTCCCGTGTGAAAAGGAGTTCTTTCAAGTGCACCGACATCGCACAATACACGGGATCGACGGCTTCACTTCCTCGCCAATGGAATACTTGTCATATAATTTAGCCGTAAAATATCAACGGCCTCGGCCGGGAATCAAACCCGCAATACTTTTCAACCACTGCTCCACAGGCGTCGACCGATAACTGTAAGTTAATAAGCACACAATGTCATAGAGTAATGAATATGTCTTATTCTTATTATGTCTCTATGGAATTATAAGGATTGTTATGCGTAATATAATATTTTGGACCCATTTCTCCAAATGGATTAAGGTTGATAAAAGAAACAGACTTATTACTATAGTTGTTTATAATTTCATACTTTTCAATACATAAGTAGCGTCTGTGTGAGGGAGAGGGGATTTATTCATTAGTATACAGGCAATGATGAATAATTGAGCTTGAAAAATACATAAGATATCCCGGTATTATTTGTTATTATTTTCCGGTACTCCACTGAACCTAATGAATTACAGAATTAATTTACATTAGAAGATGTGTTCACAGATAATTATGGCATGCCCCATAGATTAATCCGCTTTAGCAATCTATTGTTATTTTTAAATAGCATAATAATAATTATAAATGCATAAAAATTGACCATTCGGAGAATTATCCATTCAAATAATGTATAGTTCGTAAAACCTTTCTTTATAAAAGTTACGTTTTCAACAGTGTCAAAAGAAAAGTTGATTAAATTAACGACAAAATATCTATTATACTACTTATATCTATATAATAACATGACAGCATCAATGCCTGTCTAACGATCCTAATAATTTTGCTGTCTCTTCTAACTAACTTATGGTTCCTTAAATCGAATTTTTTATTGAATTTTACCTGTCCAAATTCGCATACGCATGCTAACTTAGCCCTATAGCTCGACGTTAGCATGTATCGACTTTTTATAACTAGAATCCGAGTGAAAATTTAAGTAAATCAGAAAGCTATAAAAAGATTGTGAACGCGGGATGCGCAGTCAGGCTGCAAACCAGCCATCATCAGTGAGCATTTACGCAAATATTCTAAAAATCCCTTATTGATGATTTCAAGATAACAAAGTTGAAAAAAGAATTATAACCTGCGTCACCATTCCACGGAATAATGAAAATCATTTTATCTAAGGCCAAAACTTCAAAAAGAAATTAATCATTTGATAATAATCATCATTGCGTTTTCAGGGTTTCGACAAAAATTTGCCTATTGTCTCATTAACATAAGAGTAGACTTATTTCGTTAAATTACGAATCATACATGGAATATATTAATACAGCAAAATTATAAAAAATTATTTGAATTTACCATGCAACAAAATTTGGTTTAAAAATATAAAGTTTCAAAGGCAGTAATTGTGGGAGAGAAAAAGCAATAACATAATTAGTAAGCCACAAAATTATCAAAAGATTTCCTTGATGAAATCTAGCCCCGAATTATCATCTGCAAAAATACAAATTTTGCAATTCCACTAACAAATGACTCGAAGACTAATTACATTTAAATGAAAACCAGCATTATTTGTAAATCATTTTTCTACCCATTTTACTCATAAAAAGTTAAAATTCGTTTAATATTCATAGTAAAAGTATATAAGTTGGAGACTACGGCGAAATTGATGTAAAATGAGAAATCTAACTCCTTAACCGTAAAGTTTAAAAATTAGACACAGGAGAAAAGACTTTCTCCATACCTGTAATATTTCTACGAATTCCAAATAGGTTAAATGACAATAAATATTTTAAGGAACTGAGGGGAAAACTTAAGGACTATAAAAAGAACAGAAACAAACTAAAACCGTAACCTTCTGAAATTGGATATAGCCCCGAAGCTCTAACAATTAATAAAATAAAAAGGACTGTCAAGCGTTTACAATAGTCGCTGGTAGGTGGTGTAGTTGTGGCTGCTAAAAATTTAGTTTTAAAAATCTCTTCAACGATGCCTTATATGGGAAAATGTTTCGAACAAAGGTTGTAGAAAATTAAATTTCCTACGACTTTAATTCCAGTACTGTTTTACATTAATCAAATATTAAAGCAAATATTAAATAAATAGAATATCTCCATAATAGTGCATTCAACGAAAAATTGTTTCAAACAAAAGTTATAGAGAATAACATTATCTATGAAGTTTATAATAAACGACAAACACATTTTTGGAGATTTAAAAGAGCTATTTGCCAAAACCAAAATATGACTAGAGTTAACATCCATTTCCGGTTCAGCAATTGTTGCCAAAAACTAATCAGCTCTTCATTATATAGTACTCTATAAATATAAAATTTGGCATTGATACAAATGTAAGTTTTTGAATTAGAGCTCCCACAAAATCCTATCACATACAGACTGACAGATTGACAGACAGACACACAGACATCATCGAGAAAATAGTCAAAACGTGTTCAGGGGACCTTAAAACATGTATTTCCGTTGAAATCTCGAATTGCATTTTTTCATGAAAACAAGACAGCCCTCGTTTTACGAACTTTCGTTTACGAGTTTTTGCTTATACGAACTGAGCAATTTCATACCTATTTTTCGATTTGCGAACAAATTTTCGCTTATACGAGTTCGTTACATTCGCATGAAAATCCTATTTTTCAAATACCGAATAAATTTTCGCTTATACGCGCTCTACTAACTTCGGGAAAGTTCGGAAAAACTCTGTCAAGTTCGTCAGATTGCATCACGCTGTTCCGAATAAGAACTATCATCTCGGTCTCAGTACGCGCGTTGCCGTTCTTTGTGAAATTCGATTTGCTGAGTGGTATGCATTTTAATCTTTTAAATCAAGATATATTTTTGTGAATCATAGCTCCTAAACGTGCCAGCCTTTCAGGTATTGCAAGTGGTAAAGTTAAAAAAAAAGATAAGGGCTTTAAGTGTAGCCCAGAAACTAAATAGTATTCAAATATTGGAGAAAGGCGAGTAGTCGAAGGACATATGCGCCGCATTTAACCTACCGTAGACTAACATAGGCTAGGATATTATAGGCTAATACCGCTAATATATTGAGTAAGGCATCATAGGATGACTAAGAATGCCATTTAAATACATTAATATATCATTACTGATGTTTTTTCTCAATTTTTGTATCGTTCTGTATTGTTTTTAAGTGAACTATGGGATCTTTTTACTTTCTCCATATACAAAGTATAGAGAAACCTATTGTTTTCATGAAAAAAATCGAATTCGAAAATACATGTTTTAAGGTCCCCAGAACACGTTTTGACTATTTTCCTCGATGATGACTGTGGGTGTGTGTGTCAGTCTGTGACCGAGATTTTAGGGGTGCTCTAACTCAAAAACTATTTATCAGATCAATACGAAATTTTATATTTGACACTTATGTTAAATGTAAAACAATTGATTAGTTTTTGATAAAAATCGGTCCATCGAAAGTGCGTGTTTACTTGTGTCACTTATCGGTTTTTGGAATATTTGCTTTAATATTTCATAAATGTAAAAAAGCATCGGAATAAAAGTTGTAGAAAATTTAATTTTCTACAATGTTTGTCCAAAACATTTTCCCATATAATGTATTGTCTAAGAGATATTTTTTTAATTAAATGTTTTAGCTGTCACCACCACACCACACTCCGGCGACTAGTGTAAACAATGTTCGCTTAGTTACGTCTTAGTAACGCACCTTTTAATTTTCTTAATTGTTGGAGTTTTGGGACTATATGCAATATCAGAAGGTTATGGTTTGAGTGTATTACTGTTCTTTGTAATCTTAAAATTTTTCTCGCAGTTCTTTAAAATATTTATTATCATGTAACTTATTTGGGATTTTTAGAAATATTACAAGTATGGAGAAACTCATGTGGAGGCCACATCAGATTTTTTTTTATTTTGATCTTCGGAACCAATTAAAAATTTTTACACAGGAAGTAATGGAGAAATAATTTTCGTTTTACGAGTTTTCGCCTAACGAAAAGTTTTCGTGGAACGAATTAAGTTCGTAAAACGAGGTAAGGCTGTACATTCTCTATACTTCGTATATGGAGAAAGTAAAAAGGGGAAAAAGGTGAAGTCTAAAAAAAATGAAAAATACAAACTTTTTTAGGGGGTATTACTCCACGCCTGGGACCTGAAGTCGCTCACACATTTACTCACTCAGTCGCACAGGCACTGATACTAAAGATGGAGCTGGGTTTGCGAGAAATTAATCTGCGCCAGGTACCCGAAAATCCCACCATTACTAGAAGGTTTGTGAGTCTGTACAACCGCGACAGGGACCAACTAGGCAACCACAAACACGCGCACACCAAGACGTAAGGGAAAATAAAAGGAAAAAGGGGGAAATAATACTAGGTTTACGAGAAATTAAACCGCGCCAGGGACATATTATCGCACACGATTGCCTGTAGGTTTATGTGCCGTCCGGCAGCGACAGGGGACGATCAGACAAAGCAATCACGCACACAAGCACTCGAATACAAGCACACAAGATCTTTAATATTGAGATAAACGTACTAAATACGTATTTCGAGAGTACATCAGTAGATGATGTTTAATTACACATAAAGATAAAATTCATTAAGAATTTTATCTCTATGAATGTTTTATACATTGGAGAAATTGATTTTGCTGCTGCAATTGTTAATGCTGTGATATAAGTACTATATTCCAAAGCAATTTTGATATAATCTAACTCTATAGCTGGAAAATGCTTTATTGAATAAACACTTTTGACTTTTTTTATCCGATCATATAAGGTATTTATATGAACAAAAAAAATAATTTATAAAATTCTTTGAATGTGAGAAAAATGACCGATATAAAAATACCCTCAGGTGATAACTGTAGTAGTTTGTTAATCTAATGTTTACTCCTACAGTTTACTCCATGTAAAGTTTTTTATGCCGTATATATTTCCTTTAAAAAATATCATACATAAAGTTTCGCGGAAGCAACATTGGAGATTTTAGAAATAAATTGGATGGTCTAACCGTAACCAAAGCCAATAAATCAAATGACACAACATTTTTACTTTGTTCGAAAGTCTAAATCTGGTGACGGCGACTCAGATCTGATATATGACACATTTTATCAATATTCAACGTTTGTGATTCCCTGCGCGTGCCACCGTTCAATTCGTATATCATTTGTTTTACAAATGCGACTTTTATATTATCAGACATTTAAAGTGGATGAAAAAATCTCTTCGCATGTCTCAAGAGTTGGACGCGTGCTATCGGTCGCTATCTTTAGGATGAGGTCATTGCAATTTTATTCTTTATAAATTAATTTATTACTATAAAAGAATATTTTTTTCAAAAAATATTCGTTCATTTGAGACATTTCCAAAAATATCTAACAAGAAAATTTATTGGCGATGAAAACTGTTGAGGAAAAATTGTAGTTAAACAAGTGGATCTAAGGTAAAACCAATCTATTTGAGAAATAATATGCTAAATTAAATCAATAAAAATTTACATAATTTCGTCGTGATTTACTGAAATATAAATTGTTCATTTCTCGTTAATTTCGTGGATTGTGTTTAATTAAATAAAGGTGTCACTTCGTGGAACGCCATTATACTAAGAAAATCAAATTAGTAAATGTAAATTTCCACTTTAATTTATATAGGAAATTTGATTTGATTTGTATTCGTAGAATGTGGTTATAAATTGGCCATTGCGTATTTTTAACAATTTTGAAACTGTAATTTCAAAGTGACTACAGAAGATTCTCCCCCTAGTTCTCTAACAACAATATAAAAAACTGTAAAAATATGATAATCTTCGTCATATCTATTCATCAGAATTAAGAGCATTGGTATCGTGCATTAAATATATTGATTTTATTTTTGATACGGCAATCTGATTGCTTACTGTTACAGCCGCGATGGATAACGACTATATTGACAATAAGTATAAACAGTAGAAAAATAGGACGTTTAACAATTTTCGGAGACTGAAAATAAAATTGTTGCACGATAATGAATTTACGTTCATCGCTTAATGAGAAGAAAGCGCTCACTACGCGAACATGCTGGACATTCTATTTTTAAATGAAATCGTTAATTATAGCCTCATAATATTTACAATTAACCTCTCTCGCTAACGAAATATTTTTTAATTTCTGAAAACGCGTAAAAACAGAATATGCGTACTTACTATGTAAGAGATTTCGACGAAGCAGCCGAGCCTTAGACACCGATAACTGGTCGGATGTGCAGCCAAGAGGAGAATGAAGGCCACTGCGAACGAAGCAAGGAAAGGCAAATAACAGTGCGGCCACGCATTCGCAGTTGTGTAAATACTGTTTCCAGAGAAACCCGCCAGGCGAGTGCGCTGCGAAAATTCCGTCATTCCACATGTCAGGTAAAATGCCTTGGCAGCCATGGCAAATATAACTTGCAAAATGAACAACAAACTTTTGCCACTTTAATCTTCTGCCTTAACTCTTGAGACCAATGACTTCTTATTTTATTTAGTTTATCATATTTTGGTCCTAGTCTTCAAGCTCTGGAGTTAAGTTTACGTTCAAATTTCAAAGTAAACTGTGTAGTATAACTTATAACTGGAATCTAAATGATAATGAACCTATAATTTCACTAAGAAACTCTTGAGAAAACTAAATGCGAATTCCGACTGTAAAGCAGCAGCCCTCAATGTTTACTTGCTGATATAATATATGATATGAAAATGAAGATAAAACTTGGTGGCATGATATCTTAAGACTATCGGTTAGGTATACAAGGCATGTGCTAAAAAAACAGCGATATAAGATATCTTTGATTCCAAAGAGCCCAGTAAGTTTTTTTTTATTTCAGAGAATTTAAAAATATTATTTTCTACTACCGAGAAACTACTTTCAAATTGAGATTTCCTTAAAATCTATAAAGCTCATCGATTACAATATTACCCTTAAAATGCTTAAGTGGAATGATTCGGTTCTAGTATAATTGATTGGATGATGACAATTTTAACCCTCTGCGGACAATGGTCGTGTATACTCGTCCGTAATTCAACCGTCTTCATTCAACTGCTCGCGTGTAGTCGCTTTCATACTCCGTTCACTCTATTTACAGTATTTTTGTCACACGTGGTAATGTATACAGAAATCTCACCAATCAAATTCTCCTACATCATAGTTTATTTTTCATTTCGTAATTTTCTGCGAGTTATTTTCAATCCCATTCAACTTTTCATAACACAGGCAAGGGTTTGATACTAAAATAATCTTAGCTAAGAACTAAAAGTGTTAGTCACCTTCTGCAGAAAAAATACGGAACAGAACTAAACAAAACTTGAAAATCTGGCGTTTCGAATTTTCGATGGTGTTCACTGCTTCAAAACCTTCAAATGAGAATATCGCTCTCACATATTTTGCTTGTAAACATAACAGAAGGGTAAAGAAAAATTTCCATTTTCAAAATAAAAATCTATCAAATGCAGCCCGCCCAATATTATTTTCTCTTATTTAAAAAAGGAAGAAGAAAGCTGTAGCAAAAAGGTCATTCAATTTGTCCTAAGAATTCATACATGTACATGTAATATGAGAGTGTCATAAACTTTCAAATAATAAACTAAACTCGACCTTATAGCAGTTTTAACGTACTTTCCTGGAAATACGCAAACATTTAACTCAAAAAATCACAAAAATTACATAAAGCCAGTGGCGGATTTGGAAATTTCCTGCCCCTAGGCCAAATTATTTTTCTGCCCATTTTTCGGCACTTTTTTCCTAAAAAAATCGCTCATGTATATGGTTTGTCTGCACATCCATCCGTCAGCGGATCATAATTAATTCATCAAAAGTCGCGTGATAATATTTTTTATTCCAGCTCCGAATTTCACCGCCCCTAGGCCATTGCCTACTTTGGCCTTATTACAAATCCGCTACTGCATATAGCACTATACCACAAAACCTATTTGCGGTATAGTACTACATGTCATTTTTGTGATTTTTTAAGATGGAATGCCATCAAGTAAAGGCCAATACAGTGAAGTTTTTATTTAAAACAAAAATTCGATAGGTTTTGTATCATCGATAACCTTATAGTATTTTACAAGAAATAAATAGCGTTCGAAATATTTAAAGACTATTAATAATACACATTTTTCTTTTCCATAAATAACTGAGGTGTTTTATTTGAAAAGATAATAATAGAGATAATAAAGTAGGTATAACATTAAAATCTAGATTTTTAAGTCACAGATTTGGGCTTTTGATTGCGCCAAGTTGATTTTAACTAGTAGAAGGATATGTTTGAACTTAAGTGATAGAAAATTTTACAATTGACATCCTGAGCCTTTATACAGTACTCAAACATTTCATGCTTTTCGATGATTTTTCTAAGATCAAAGCTACACGTGTCTATCCAAGGGAGAACATTAACCAATTCCTTTCCAATATATTTCAGGAGATTCAGTGTAACATATCATCTCCTTGCACAATTTCAGCTTCGTAATTTTGGTTGAGGAAATCGTTTCAATGGTTATAGTACTTCTTATGGCATAATTAGATTTTCTAATAGATTTTTTGCATATTTATTTTATCTCCACGTGATTATATATATATATATATATATATATATATATATATATATATATATATATGGATGTCAACAAGGTGTTGGGATGAGGAAACCCAGTGAAAACTCACCAATCAGACGACTTCAGGTTGGCGAGGCTCCCCAACTCCGTCAGTGGGAGCTTTCGCATATCCATCTCCTAAACTCCTTCACTCCCCCAGGCCTCAACCTTCGATAGCTTTTCACTCCCTTTCTGTCTTCTCCCAACACCCTACCAATCCCCAACCCCCTCCGTATCCTCCAATCCTCGACCTTTCCGCACTACCCTTCCACCCCCATGCATCCACCCAGTGTCACCGCCATCAGTTCTCTCTAGTAGTTCCGAAAGCTTTACGTTTGTGATGTTTCTGTGTTTTTGTGTTATTTTACGTGTGTCGCTTCGACATCCCCGGGGCCTCGCCAACCTGAAGTCGTCTGATTGGTGAGTGCTCACTGGGTTTCCTCATCCCAACACCTTGTTGACATCCATATATTCATTTTACCTTTCCTTTTCCGTAAGTTGTTATATATATATATATATATATATATATATATATATATATATATATATATATTCCACTTTTTTAATGCTGTTATTCGGTTACTTTCGATGAAATGTTGCTTTTCTACATAATTTTCTTTTGTTTTGTAAACGTTGGTTCGCACATTTTATCTACTCAAAGATTTCTGTAGCGATGGCCTAATGGAGGTTATTTAATAATATTCAGTTACGAGTCTAATTATTTCCTTTTTATTCCTTTGCTTCTAGTATCGTTTTTTGCTTTGAATGCCAACGTTCAATAATTTCTTCCACCCAATCATATTCGTCTCAATTCGTTGATTGCTGATGTTCATTCATATACAAAACATTTCATTATGCCCAACTTTATCTAAACGTCCATTCATAGATATTGTATGTTTACTATTACTACTGGTATGTACTGAATATGATCTTATTTTCCATTTCAGCGTCAGACTTCAACCTCTTAATATTCTGGTACTTATCAAATAAATATATACCACGCAGTCATACGCATTACCTATATTCCTCTAAACCAGGGGTCTCAAACTCATATCGGTGCGTGGGCCGCATGAAGGCCCTCCACCAAATCCGCGGGCCGAATTAAGGTACCGTACAAAACCGTTAAACACATCCATTACGTAAATACTAGATTCGGAGTCTAGGGTTAATTTCTTCGGACACGCAAGAAACACGCTGGCGGCGGGAAGAACATATTTAGTTCCCCAACTAAGCAGAATTGTTATAAATCGGAAGGAGCAATAAACTGCTTATATATTCAAAGTACTGATTTAATATACTTCTTAACTTTCTTAGATTTAGATGAAATATTTTATAAGAAATACAGTTGAGTTTTGGCCGTCTAGTGTAAACTAGCTTCTTTCGCGGGGCGCAGAAATGTACCACGGGGGCCACAGGTGGCCCGCGGGCCACGAGTTTGAGATACCTGCCCTAAACCAATAGTTCCCATAATTTGCATCCCGCGAACCCATTTCATGAAAATGGCACATCTCGCGAACCCCGTCCTAAAAATTCATAATTCAAGATATTTTTTCCATTATTTTAGTATAAATTATAAATACATTGGTCTTCGAAATTTTAATATTTTCCATATACTAATTTTATCAAATACTACAGGGTGATCATTTTAAATGAGAAGCCATGAAAATTTTATTAACATCGAGTAAATGAGTGCTCGAGACATGAAATTTAGAAGTAACAACCTTTATTATCTGGCATTACTTGCGTTGTCACAAATAATGTTGAAAATGACCACCAGCATGTTGCATACATAATTGAGCACGACGAAGCATGTTCAAAGACACTGCCTGAAGCGTGATGGGTGTGATGTTGGAAATGATATGGGATATGTTGGCTTTCAATTCATCCAGATTGCGTGAATTTCTGTTGTCAGCATTGTCTTTGATAAAACCCCACAGAAAGAGGTCTAACGGCGACAAATCTACCAAGCGTGGTGGCTCTCACTAACCTGTGCTAAACGATCCTCTGTCAGAACAGTCGACGGGTGAACACGACTCACAACATTCACATTTCCAGTCTCCCTGAACATTTTTACAAACTTCCATATCATATATTTTGTCGGTGCCTTACAACATCAAAATTTCCGACAGCAATCATCCTGAGTAGTTTTAAACGACTCTAATTTGAGGTAACGTTCCACCATAATCACTTTCTCCTCTATACTGAATGCCATGTTTATTTATTGCTTGCACTGTGCATGCGCGTTTGTAGTGTTGCAGGCTGTTGACAAATGGCGACATCATGCAGACAATAAAGATTGATATTTCTAAGTTTAACGTCTAACGCACTTTTACTCTAAGTTACTAAATTTTCTGTGGGTTCTCATTTAAAATGATCACCCTGTATTTATCGTTACATAATTAATTTTATTGCCCTAGTCAGTCCGTTGCAGCGTAATATTTATTTTAAGAAATAAATTTGAAAGAACCTGCTAATATTTCCTACATTAAAATAATCAAATCGTATTATAAAATTGCAATAGAAATATTATTCCATCTTTCTTCTCGTTTCTTCATTCCGCGGTATAGAAAACGATATATCTCTATGTATCTCTCCCATTCTTCCCCTCTCATGTCCCATTTCCAAACCTTTTTAAATCGAAAACCATTGTACAACTAAAGGCGTTGGACTCGTTATCATGGTATTGAAAATTGTTGAAATCTTGTATATTTCCCTTTTTATCTGGAATAAAAAGAAATTTTAAGCTGATTCGATATGAATTCAAACAAGCGCACAGGGATATTGCCCCATGAGAGCCATCTGACTTCACTGTGCGTCAACAGATAATTGTGCACACTACCCAGTTCTTCACAAAGTGCCTGAAATATTCTGAAGTTTATTGGCCGTGATTTTATGAAATTCACTATTTTCACTGCTCTGTCCAGCACCTCTTTTAAAACCTAAGGCATGAGCTTTGCCGCGAGATCAAGTCAATGGATACAGCAATGAGTTCAACGAACGTTTGATGCGACATTTTTTTGAACTACATGTATGGTATACTTTCTTATCTTTGATATTACCTCATCAGTGCAGATGCCTAGACAACAAGATCAATCAATTTCAGTATTCTGAAAATATCAAATTGAACATGTCTTCCACAGTGATACGTTCTTTCAATGCACAGCAAAACAACAAGTCTTCTTCAATCGCATCTTCAGTCACATAATTTACAAGCACTAATAAACTGAATATATTAGCAACATCAATTGATTTGTCATACCGTATAATATAATATGAACTATTTTTCACTAATTGTAGAACTGTGGTCTCTACATAATTCAAACTCATAACTCACCGCACACATTTAGTGGGTAGTTATGTTTGGTATTCGGAGAGACGTCATACTGTATATCAAATAATTGGCATCTATACAGTCAATGTTGCTTTCAACAATATGCTTCATCGAGATAGCAGATTTTATTGCTCCATAATAATAGGGATGACATAATAGCCTAATGGAAAGCTCCAGCAATAAACTGTTGAGGGTCACGATTAACATGTTCCATTTACTCCTGCAGTATATGCACTCGAATTCTTGGAGGGCGATCTCGTTCTGCTCTCATTATCCTTGCTATTTCTAGTGCTTCACAAACTCCATCAGATGAAAATGTCAACATCACTTTTAATCTATTGTTATGTTTTGGGGTAACTTCACTAAGAGAAGTATTCTTTCAAATTCCCTAAGTTTGAAAGTAAACTTCTCTTAGTGGAAGATGTCGAAGATAACTTAAAGTGATAAGAAAATACATCGGAATTAGCTTCCCAATGAGTGCCTAATAATTTCATAGTTGGACTATTCTCTTCATCAAAATAAACTTCAGACTGACGTAAATCAGAAGATATCTCCTTATATACTTCAGGTAGATTAGAAGACCGTTTTTAAAGTTTGAAGCCTGCCGAATTCATTATTTCATTTAATTCTAAAACTATTTTTTTGCTTCAAGAAAAGAGATATTTATTGATATAAGGTCATCAACAAAAAATCATGCGAGATAGCAGAAGCTGCTAAAGAGAAGCGTTTAGCTTCGTCTAGCGCGAATTTCTGATTTACACGCATAGCCAAATATGGTGATGAGGTGAGCCCAGAAGTTACTATGTTTAATTCATACTCTTGCAGCGCAGCATGATCGTGGGGGCGTCAAATAATATGCTGATAAAACCTATGTTCAGGTCGTAACAAAACTATCCGATTTTACATAAATCTGCCACTAATGCCACTGCATTCAATCGAAATTTAAGGATCAAATCTGAAATTACTTGATGAAGCTTTGGCTCATTAAAAAGAACATCATTCAAAGAATGACCCGAGGTGGTCGTACATGAACTATCAAAACCTACACGGACCCTGGTTGTTGTACTAGATTATTTAATGACAGCTTGATGGGGATATAAAATTTCCTCGATCCCCATTCAACATACTTACATATGTCCATGAAGTAAGTATTCATTTTAAAAGGAATTATATTCGGGGCTCTTGTTTTAATTTACGCTGTAAATTATAAAATTTCTTAATTGTATGAGTTTGCGAATCGCGTAGAGATATGATTACACTCATTTAATAATAAGGAAACAACCTTGCTTTTTACTACATTTATAAGCTGATATTAGCATTTTTCTTTGGTATGGCTTGTATCCACTATCCTTATCCGTGGGCTTCCTATCCTATCTTTTATTTAAATGTCTTTGGTGATCGCCTCCTCCAAAGTGAAATGGACTTGGCTCTCCAATCATATCCTTAATTCCTTAATTTGTTACACATATCAAAAATCATTTTTTCCTATTGTATGAAGTTGTATAATTCATACTGCAAGATATTTTCTAATAAATGTGGGTGTATAATCCATAAGTCGCTGGCTCGAATCCGGCCCGAAGGACCAAAAAATATGTTCCTTAAATTGTTTTTCTTGCAATTCGTCCTCAAGTGATGAGATTTGTGTGAAACATACTACCTCAATCTTCCAAAATTGTTGTAGTATAGAATTAAGATCAGTTCGTGGGTAATTACAAAAGATGAAATATTCAAACAGGAAGGCAATGAAGATGAGATAAAGTCAATAGACCCAATGAGAATGGAACCAAACACAGATTTCTATACCGTTGTATTACACTCAGAACGAATGATTGTTTCATTTGTAATAATTTTTTAATATAAATCAGCCCCAATTAATAAATCGACATGACCTATCTTATAAAATTCATGGTGAGGTAAATTTAAGTTCGAAAATGTTCGTACACATGATCGGGAAAGGAAGCACTCTGCTAATTTTATGTTATCTTAGGGGTGACAATCGCAGGTGCATGTATTTCAGTTCTTCCCTGAAAAGGACGCAAAATTATGGATTGATGGTAGTGGCAGGAGTAGCCGCAAAACTCGAACGTTACAGGAGCATGTCTCAAAAAGAGACCCAATTTTTGTTGACAATTAGTGGTTATGAAGCTCGCCTGTAATAAAGGGTCAATAAGAACTCGAACTGTTTCGAACGGGCCAGATCCCTTATTAATTAGAACAAGAGCTGTACCTAATAAAACGATAGAATGGTGAGAGGTAACTTGACTCTCAAAACATGACATTATTCTTGGTGATGTGTCTGAACTATAGTCCCCAATTTCGGTATGTCTATAACAGTCGGTTCATCACTCTGTGCAACTTCATTCCTGATTGTCCTTTTTTGAGAAAGTTTAGAAGTAACTATATTATTTTAATTAACAATGCATAACAGCGAATGAAGTTTTTTATAACAGTATCTACAAACAAGTTCTGAATGACAATGCTGAGATTTATGAGAGCTACCTAAGCAGTAAAAGCATATTTTTTTGACTTAACAAATTCCGTTTTTCAATTGATAATCCAATAAACTTATGACATTGATACAGCCTGTGACTCAGAGAGCAAAGCTGATATGTTATAGATATCCTATCCTATACCCACCTAGAGAAGCAACAGCTAACGAATGTTTGGAATCTTATGCTTACATTGTACAGGCACTCTTTGGAATGAATTGTTTAAAATGCTCCAAACTGCCATCAAAAACGGGTATATTAATTTTTGGGAGAAGTACTGGATGTGCCAAAAGAGGTTGGTCATCTTTATTGTTAGCAGATGCAAGCATAGGAATAAATTGGTTCACAATTGAATTAATCTTATAATAATGATATTCAATTTTCTCTCTTCAGTAATTCTGCTTCATCGACTACGAGATTTAAATCAATTACCAACTCTAGTAATTGATCTGACAGCGAAAGAAAGGATTTATAATCATAGTCCAAATATGAAAATCGGCAATCAAACATTCAATTGTCAGCGAACCCCTGCAATACGATGCAGTGTGCCATTTAACGCAATGAAAAGTGAAATTCATACAACCCTACCAAAGGTAATAGAAGGAAACGAACTATTTAATCCAAAGAAAGAAAGAATTGAAAGTGATCATAGATAATATCAACCAACAATCAAACTATACAAACGAAATATGAACTATTTCAAATGGTAACTTAAGAACAAAATCGAGATAGTATGATAAAATCGTCTAAGATGAGTCAATGGCTCCAGATACACATGCGATAAACATGTGATTAGTTAATAATGTACGTAAGCCAACCTACTTTTCCCTAGATATTTCAACGAAAATATTACAGTAAACCTTTGATACACGCAATTCAACTGAGTTACGATCCAACCGTCCGGTACGAAGGGCCAAAAATATGGTCTTTAATACTGCACTAATAGCAATATTGGTTGGAAGAGAAATGTAAAATGGACTGTACCGATATTAAACACAGATGGGGAAGGTTTTCGGTTGCTTACCGACGTTGATTGCGTGGAGGTGCACTTCCAGGCGATGGGTTGACCGCGACTGTCCTCGACGGTTGAGGAATAAAGACTGGGAGTACCTTAGTCTCAGGCAGCAGGATAAGGTTGCTCTAGCGGTGGCTTATGTAACTACCCTAGCATACGTAATACAAATGCACATAAACGTTTCTCCGAATACCAAAGATATCATGAGCGATAATGTAAAGGTTTTTGTATTAAATTCATTTACTGGGGCACATTTTCTAATATTAAGGTATTAGTAACATAAAAATCATCAAATGTTACAGCATGCTACATTTCTGAATCTCTATAACGATAAAATTTGCTGTTGCTACATATTTTGATTTACAGCATATGCGTGTGAATCTAACGTAAAAATGTTATGACTGGTGAAGAAACATCTATCTAATTAGAATTCCATTTAAAATTAATAGGAAACTTAAATTCATGAAGCATAAACACAGAATGGAGAAAACAGCACGGCCTTGATCACAAGGTCACTTCACGTTTTCCTCATTTCATTGTGAAACATAACCTGCTCGTCCGGTTGAGTCAGCGTCCAGCAGTGAATGAGAGCGAAGAACTAAAAAAACGCTTCGCGTTTCCTTAAAGAAACCCGCCCAAATCGTCTAAAATAGTGTTCTTAAACTGTGAGCCGCGACCCCCTAGGGGGTCGCAAAATTATTTTGGATACAAGGGGAAATCTCGAAAAATAAAGTTCTCACGAATAATAAAATTTTATCAGGGATTTTTTGGAAAAACGATGTGACAAAAATTATTAATAGTCACATGAAATTCTGAAATTCTGCGCATCCAGCGGAAGGTATTGAAGAAATCCAAGGGAAAAGGGGGATCGCCTCATTGCCCTGGCATTATGTTTGAGGTATTCAAATCAAAGAAATAATTTCTGATTTAATATTATTTGATAGTTTCTTAATATGAAATGCAAACTGGTCCCTGAAAGAGGAAGTTAATGGCTGATAATATTTGGATTGATTCGACAGTTTTCAAATAAACCTTTGGATTTTATCCAGTTTTATTTGAGAGCTGTGAGAGAGCAATAATCAACTGACATTTATCGTTAACACCATTGTACTCATTTCAAACTCGGCATCTAACTAGTTCAACATCAACGCCGTTTATCAGTGACTGAAGAAATTACATGAGGTGTTATGGAGAATTATCGAATAGAGATCAATCCCTTTAGATTACAGTCAAACTCGGCTATAACGAGCGCCACGGGACCGTTTAGTTTTGCTCGTTATAGCCGTTAAACTTAATATCCGTGAAGGCAAAAGCATGCATGCGTATGGTGAAATAAGACATAAGAAGTAAAAGTGAATATATAAACAGAAAGGTTATTTAGTAAATTTATGAAAAAACCTAAAAATGAGAATAAACTAGAAAATTTAAAGTAAACATACGTGCATATAAAATTTACTCACAGCTGCATCCTTAATCACTACCCAAGTCGCACTTCCTCATTTTCTTGTTCGTTGTTAGGTTGTTCTCTAGTGCATATAAAATCGCTTCCTTGTTTTTCCATAAGGTTGAAACCGTAGACGATGATAAATTAAATTTTTTACACACTTCAACATTTTTTTACCACGTTCTAACTCTCGAATAATATCAACCTTTTCGCGAATAGACAAACACTTCCTTTTATGTACGGACATGTTACTCGTTCAAGGGCAAAATCTCAACTGATTTTTGTGATCAACGCTACGAACTTTCTTTGCAAACTGTGAGCATACCAATTCCAGGAAGAGTTAATGAGGAGACGGATTAAACGTGGGATTTCCCATCTTTACGTGGGAAAGGGTGTTGGGTGCATTCGGCTGAGCGACGGGGGCGGGCGCCATTGTACATGCCCTTAGCCCCTTACCCCCTTCCAAACACAACCTCCTGGCTGTAAAAGAGCTGGGGGTTGGGAGGAGAGGACAAAGGACCTCCGCGAGTGCCACTGTACCTACAAGTTGGGAATTCTTGGTTTGGACGAAGGGATTATTTTTTAACAACAACGCCGCGGTCTTTAACCTCCCCGATGGATAGGGTGTAGAGACTGGACTCAAGAACACAAGGTTACATATTTTGGGTCACTATGAGGATTTAAGGGGCTGACCGCCACCGCGTTTGAGACAGTGAGAAGTGGTCAAAGTTTGCTTGATATATCCGTGAAGCGTGCTCGTTATATACGTGAAATATTTGTATGTAAATGCTCGTAAACTTATCTTGGAGGTAGCATTTGCTCACTATAGCCGTGAACTCGTTACAACCGTGCTCGTTATAAACGAGTTTGACTGTATTTCCCTTTTAGTGACTGTTTTTATAACGGATTTACTGGAATCCAATCTCCTTCCCCTTCCCATATTCTCCAACGAGTAATCACTTCGGCTAAGAGCGCGCATGGATTGTGTTGGAATCGATATTTTAGTTTATTTTTAAATTGCTGAGACCGCATTAATGTTATCATTTTATATTTTTCGGGACGTTATACTTGTTATTTTAAAAATATACTAAAAACTACAATTCATCTTCGTAGAGAAACGACATCCAGAAATGAAGCGCATGAAAATGTGGTGCAAAAATTCATTGCCTGTAGCACTGGTACCCAAAAACCTGAAAATCAGACACGCATAATTCCTCTTTCTAAAATACAAGGTCACAAAAACGTTGCCTCCGTAAATTCAACTACCATCAGAACTTCTGGCGCCCAGTCATCCGGGTTTCAGTTGTCCAGGCGCCCAGTTGTCCGCCGGCCAAACGTCACGTAAGCGTAGGGTGACCAGGTGTCCCGGTTTTCCGGGATTTGTCCCTGTTTTCAGAGTTTTGTCCCGGTGTCCCGAATTTTTTTTTCGGGACGCATAAATGTCCCGTTTTTTTCTTGTAAGCGTGAAGCGTAACGCGTAAGATGTAATCGATAAAAATAGGAATAGTGGTGCTAAAAATTAAATTTAAACTGTTAGTGATAATCTCTTATGGAGGCTGGGTGGGCAATCGACCAGGGCCCCGCGCCTTGGAGGTTCTCAGCCACACCCGGAAAGATGTACTACGTGCGAGGAGCGTGAGAAAATCGCTCTGGATGTGTGCTGCAAGCAAGATTAAAATTGGATGAACTTATGGGCTCACTGTTGCTTTATTCTTCAAGCGGGGAACAATCGGAACCCCTGTCTGTGAGAATGCTTATTGTTCTCTGGTTTGAGTCTCGAGTCTCTCACTCATAACACAAACATGCACCGATCCCTGTTATTAATTTTCTGGCATTTGAGCATCTGCGCTTCAGCTTAAGACTTTCTTTGGTTGATCTTATGCAGTCATTAGCGAACCGTTGACTTGTGCGACAGCAGGTTATAGCGAGTTCTTGTTCTATGGTAAATAATTTGTACTGCTAAATGATTGTTATTTGAAAGTCTACTAGATCATCAGTTTTGCGAATTTATTAGAATAAAAACGTGTATTATTTAAATTCCCAATTTAAATGGTGGGCATTTAAAATCGTACCATAAAGGGTATGCCGCATATCCAGTGAAGTGATTGAGAAGAGGGATCGGGAAACTACTCGACATCAGTAAGTACACTTTCAAAGATATCGATTAAAAATAAATCTCTGCAAATAATATTAGCGTTTTATTAAAAATATATCACTTTCTTCGTTATAGTCTCACGCCGAGTTAACAAGTGTTCAAGCGTTGTTCAAATTTATCGCCCTAGATGGTTCCCAATGTGGGCGGTACCACCCCCAGGGGGCGTTAAAGAATTTTGTGGGGGTCGCTAGACGGTTATTAGTACATCTATACAATTCGTCATTTTTTTGCCTACTGCCCACTGCAAGAGCTTCACCCATTACTTGATGAGACAATCATACGTTTGACATGCTACACATTCTGTCACAATGTATACATTTATATATTTCAAAAATGTCATATCTGATATTAAATTTCTTAAAATTAATTTTCAGAGATCGTCCTTAACCACTCTTTCCTCATCCACTCTCCTGAATTATCTTACAAAGTCCCTTATATTACGGAGCTGTATCTCAATCACTTTGAAAACAAAGTAGCTTAAAAGGAAACTTTAATATACTTTGTTTACATAATAATGTGGTTATGCTATGGTACAAATATTGGGTTTAGGCCATCGATTATTCTTTATTTAGGTTAATCGTCAAAAGGTTGTTCTATTTTCTAAGTCTGCTTGCTTAAGTGAAAAGAAAGAAAGTGACCACTAGGATTTTGTCTTCGCGAGAGGAACTGATAAAGCATTACCCGCTGACACTCCAAAAAATAGCATGGCATCAAGGTTCCAAGAGGTCTTTTATTTTTAGCGTTTTTATAAAAAATGTTGTCGATCTGTCTGTTGGTATTACACAAACAACCCAAGGATTGCCAGATCCAAGGAGTGGGCAACCCGGACATTTCCGTGTTTTCGCCTTCGATAATTCTAACATTTGAGAGTTTCTCTTCATGAAAACCAGAGCAGCTGAATTTCCCTCCCTTATATGGAGTTTTCAATGAATAAAAGACCATATAATTCATAGATATAACAAATATTTTTATTACACAACGTTTACATGACAACGGTTTACAGTGTCTCTACTAAATTCAGTCTGAGTGACTGTAAGTAATATTGAAATTACACCTTATTTAAATTACTTTCCGCAAAATTTTTAAAAAATCACGAAAAATAGAAAATGGAAATGGTAAATGGCGCGTATTTTGAATTGAGAAAAATTTTAGCTGAAATTGGAGAAATATAGACATGTATAAACCGAACCGGACACAGTGCATCACTGTAAAGTCGGACACCTAGCAACCTTAGACCACCGTCTTAAAAACTATTTGGTTACACATTTTTGGGTTTAAATCTTGTATTATTTGTTGTACATTTTTCAGTAGAGGAAACTGAAAAAAGGCGAGCTTTGATTTGCAGATTTTGCAGAATTCCATTGTTAACATGATTGGGTTATTAATCCGTGTTTGACCTATGTTGAAAGAGTATGTTCAGATTTGCAGAAAGAAATAACAGATCTTCAAAATGACTTTGAGGCCAGGTTGCGGTTCAACCAAAGTGGTTATGAAGAATTTTGGATGAAACATAGATTAATATACCCTCATGTTTGGCAAGAAGTAAAGTTATTTATCCTAGCATTTCCAACTTCTTATTTAGTAAAAAATGGTTTCAATACTGTAGTGCGCCTGCTAATCAAGCAGAGAAATTGATTAAATGTGAATGAGAGAGGTGATTTATCAAACATAGAACCTGACATATGTAAGCTGGCTGAGTCACGTCAATCTCAGGGTTCCCAATGAAATGTTGCTATATTAAGCATTTTTGAAATATATCTATCACAAATGATTTATTTTTAAAAATACTGTACATTATTCCTTCTTATCAACATTTATTTCATTCGTATCAAAGCCATTTTATAATGAGTATGGCATTTGTTTTTTTATTAATTGTGCGAAGTAATATTTATATAGGGGGCAGTGACAATTTTTTTTCGGCTGAAAAAGTTTGGGAACCACTGCCGTAAATGTTCAATAGCTTTATTTCTTACGGGTATTTAAATACCTTTTATGTTATGATCGTTAATGATAAATCAGCACAGATATTTCCATTCAAAAATAAAGTTTATTAAAAATTTTTTATAAACTTTAAATCCAAGTTTGCAATAATTTATCAAAATTCTTTTGGATAAGATAGCCGAAAATATTGCGTATTTTGTACATAAGCTGCCGAATATTCTATGATTTTTTTATTTTAATCGGCAATAATTTCTAAAGAACCCCTCAGTAGAAATGCTGAAGAGAAAATGTACCCTTTAATGAAGAGAATTTTTTTAAATAGAGATTTATCAAGAAAGGATGAAATGATAACGAAGTGGAGTGTAAAGTGTGCAACTGCTATATAAGCATTGGTCACGGCGGGAAATCTGACGTAAACGACCAAATTAATACAGAAAAGCATAATGTCAAATCAACTTGCGTTGGAAATTTGGGCGCATCACAAAATATTACGCAGTACTTTCACGTGAAAAATCCAATGGAGGGTAATCTTACTGTTAGCAAGTGAGTTGAAAATGACCAATCACATTGTTAAATATCATCATTCCTTTCGATCAGCTACTTGTAACAACGAATTCTTTAAAGAATTTTTTGTGACTCTGGAACAGCCAGTAAATATTCTTGCGGACGAAGTAAAACTGCAGCTCTCATTAAAAATGTAATCGGGATATTTTGCAGAAATGAATTATTAATAGAATTAAAAAATACAATATTTTGGAATACCCACATATGCTAGTAATTACAAAACGGAAGAGATTTCCCCCTTACTTGTTCATCATCTTTGCAATAAAGAGGAATTCAGATTAAAATATTAAAAATGGAATCGCTATCTAATGAAACGTCTGATACCATTGTCTATTTCATCATCAGCACATTTTGCGAGTATGAGGTCGATCTAAAAAAAATGCATGCTTATGGATCAGATAACGCAAACACAAATTTTGGGAGACTGTTGAGAAAAGGCACAAGCAATGTCTTTTATAATTTACCCGAAAAACTTAATCGCAATTTACTGAACGTTGGATGTTCAGCGCATGTTTTGCATAACGCTGTGCAGTCGGGAGCTGAGAGATTATCTTGTGATGTTGAAATGGTGGTGGTGAAAATACTGTCGTACTTTTCAACCTATGTAGTACGTACTGAGCGACTGAAAACATTTGTTCTTTAGTAGATTTTTAGTAAGAAAGGTTATTAACCCATTCAAAAACTCGCTGGTTAAGTTTTTACAATGCGGTTGATAGAGTATTAAAAATGTTCGAAGCACTAAAAGCAATTTTTCTTTCAGAAGAAGAGTCCCAAAAATTTATTGTATATATTTTAGAATCACCAATAAATGAAGCGTACTTCCATGTTATGCTTAATGTTCCTGGTTTATTTAAGAAAAAATTTCTAACAAGCGAATGTTTGAAAATTTGCGTAACTGCGTAATACGTGCAAGAAACGATCGATATGTTGACATTACGCAAAGAAGAAAATTTTGTTCCCTTAAGTGCCTACAAAGTTTAATCTGATGCCAATATTCTGGAAGATGAAATAGAATCGTTTAATGATGAAATATTTGATATGTACGAAACAACTTGTGACTTTCTAAAAAAAATGGGTTCAACTCTAACTTAAATTTAAGTATATAGACTGGATGCTTTTAAAAAGTACACAAGTTTGGGAAGAAGTGCAAAATATGTGCAAAAATGTTATTGACATGGAATTTCAAGTTGACGAAAACTTATTATTTAATCAATTTTCTTTGCTTAAAAATGTGATTTCAAAGGAGTAGAAAGAAAGGAATGATGAATGGATTAATAGATCTTGCTACGGTTGGTGGTCAATTTTTTCAAATTTTGAAGTTCAAAAACAGACCTCAGAAATTCAGAAACTATGTAACTTTTTGTTTGTCATTCCGGCACATAATGGAAATGCGGAAAGAGCTTTTTCACAAATAGACGTTCAATAGTCTGATGAATAAAACCGCTTGGTTATAAAAACCATCAGTTCCGTTAAGTATGCTATGTAAATACAACTTATATATGTCCTCTAAAGAATTTTATGATAAGATTAAAAATTATTAAAATTTGATAAAGACAGTCAGAAGTACTTTAAAATATGATTTAAAAGACCACTGACTCCTGATATGTTTTATTGCAATACTGCTTAATTATTCAGGAAATATGTACATTTGATTGTTATTACAATAACAAAAAGATTGCTTTTTCTTTTGTAAACATATTTATTTGAAATGTTGAATATACAATAAAATAATAGCGAAATTCTCATTGTCCCGGTTTTTTGGGAAAATGTCCCGGATTTTCTCTTTCAAAACTCATTTTGTCCCGGTTGTGACCATCAGCATCTGGTCACCCTACGTAAGCGTCGCCAGAGACTCGAGCGCACTACTTACGAGTCTCATGAGTTGCATGTGTGAACGACGGTTATCTAGGAATTAGATCTATAGCTATTTGACCCCTCTAACGATAAATGTGAGTACAAGAGAGAATTAGCGATTAAGCGGTCTACTGTGAATCAAAATGTAGGGTTTAATTAATTGAAGTATCGTTTCGTATCATTTCCAGGGACAACAGTGAATATCATGAGCCAGATAAGGAAGAAAAGACTGAGTCAAATGGTTATAGCCTAACAAGAATTTTCAAGGCTGCAGAGTTCCTCAAGGAGTTGGTTATGGATCCTTCCTATGAAAGGAGTCTGAGTTTTAAAAGTAATATAGAAGAGACACTTCTTTTAACTATTACCTTAAAGCGGTAGAAGAGCTTGAGCGTTCCGTAGACCTCAAGAGCTACACTGCAAAAGATGATATATTGCACAAATACGAGATATCATTCGATTTCATGTACGCGTTTGGGCCCTAGAACGGCGAACAGACCGACAAACAGACAGACGGCATGGCGAAAACCACTTTATGAACTCAGGAACACCTAAAACGTGTATTTCCATCAAAATCTCCAAGTCGATTTTTTTCACGATTACAATACTTTCTCTATATACTACGTATATGAGAAAGTAAAAAGAGGGATGCTTTTATCAGATGCCTTCATAGAACAACTCCTGAAGTTAGAGATTCAATTAATGCAATGAATACTAACCTTGTAATAATACCTGGAGGAATGAAATCACAGCTTAAAGTTCTTGATGTTGCTGTCAACAAGTCTTTTTAAAATAATTTAAAGTGTTTATATCCTGAGTGGTTATTGAGTAGAGATCATCCTATAGCACCAAAAGTAAACGAAAAAATCTACTATTTCAATGATCTGCCAATGGATTATGACACCATGGCAACAGATAAATACAGAAGTATTTATGAATGCATTTAAGAAGTGCTGCTTATCCAATGCCATGGATGAAAGTGAAGATGAAGTTTTGTGGGAGCCGACGAACCAATATCGGAGTGATAAAGATAATGAGAGTGAGGACATTGACAAAGAAAGCATAGAGGGCGATGATGACCCATGTAATATAAAGACCTATGATATTCAAGAAAAGTATGAGACACAATAAAATTTTTGCTAGTTTTGTGGAATTTTTTATTTTTGCAGGAATCATATGTATTAGATCATAAAACCTTTATTCTGTTTTGACAGTCCAGAAAAAAAGATTCGAGGTCGTCTTGCATTCGAGTAAATACGTTAGCATATTTGACATTAGTGTGACCATGCTAGAATATGTCTCAGAAGCTTGGGATTCACGCCATTAGGACCTCAACTTGAAACTATGAAAGGCTCAGTAGAAGGAACTTAGATTCGCAATAGGTCGATTTAGCAGAGAAGATAGCATAACCGGATTGCTAAATTACCTAGGATAGGAATAACTTGCAAAAAAGTGGAATGAAAGTGGGCCGGTCGGCATTTATCCCGGATATATGGGTGATACGACATGGAAATATAAAGGGAAAGGTTTTAAGCCCGAAAATCAAAGACCATGCGTACAAAGTAAATTCTAAAATTCAATAAAAAGATGCGGGCGAATATTCCTTTATTAATATAGCTTCGGAGAAATGCATAATTTGTCCAAAAATCTTCCTCCCTAAAACCGCTCGAAAGCTGTAGAAATGTTGGTATGGATATGGGTGTGTATATATTTTTATGACCCGTTTAATTGTCACGTGTTTTATGATCTCTCCTTCGTGGTAACTGCGCAGTTAGAAGAACGTAGGATTGCCAAGGCCCCGTGAATAATCACTCAATGATGCGAGGTCACGTGAATTCTGCGTGAGGGTGATACCAAATAACGTGAAACAGGCAAGGCCTGGGTGGAGGGCATGATCTAGTCTCATGTGAGATTGCATCATGTACTGCCTCAGACCCAACCGCGCATTATTGGTAACCTCTATCTTACCTTCGCAAGGTTCTGGAACCCCAAATGAGAAGCAAAAGTGCCTCTTCATAGGGTAGGCGGCACGAAGGCAACTTTCCTGATCGCAGGCGCCTTTGAATGAGCTACAGAGCAAGAAGTGCAGCTGTACGGTGGAAGGGACGCGGATGCATATAAACTCTCCGAATTTAATGAAGAGGGACCATTTGATTCTGACCAAAGGCCCTATTCTATTTTCCAGTTCGAGATATTAACGATCTTGCGTACTAAGTAAATTCTAATTTTCTAAGAAAGGATGTGGGAGAATATTCCTACATTAACAGACCTTCGGAGAAATGAATAAATTCTCCAAAGAGCTTCCTTCCCAAAAGAGCATTAAAACTGTAGAAATATTCGTATGGATATGTGCATATATATTTTTATGACCTGTTTAGTTGTCACGTGTTTTATGATCTCTCTTTTGCTGTTATTGCGCAATATGAAGAGCGTAGGATCGCCAAGGCCCCATGAGTCATCACTCCATGATGTGAGATGTCGTGAAGTCTGCGTGAGGGTGATACCAAATAACGTGAAACAGGCAAGGCCTGGGTGGAGGGTATTATCTAGTCTCATGTGAGATTGCATCAGGACCAAAGAGGCATTATTGGTACCCTCTATCCAACTTTTTCAAGGTTCCGAAACCCCAAATGAGACACAGAAGCGCTTCTTCATGGGGCCGGTACCACGCAGGCCGCTATCCTGATTATAGGCGCGTTTGGATGAGCCAAAAAGAAGAAATGGCAGCTATACAGAAGTAGCGCGGATGTATATAAACCCTCCGAATTGAGCGCAGGGAGATCACTCGATTCTGACTGAATATGAGGTACAGTCGTAGGCCTTGCTGTTTTCCAGGACGAGATAATAGACCAGGCTTATATGTATTTTTATATATATTGCAATCACTGGCGTAGCCAGTTTCTAACATCAGGAGGAGCGAGCACATAAAAAAGGCGCCACCCCACATACCAAATAAATTAATTTTAATTTAATTATACATATTTATTTTATATTTAAAAACAAAACAAAAGAAATATACAGTTTTACAATAAGTAGGGGAAGTCCGTGTATTTTGTACTAGTATGTAATTTGGACCTGATGCAGTTAGAGAATACTATGATAGATAGCAACACGCTTGAGGCGATCGTAAGATTCCATTACTTGCTACTTGATAACATTCTCCGTATATTCGACGTTAAACACCGACGTAAGAAGTCGGTTTGGATTTCGGAATGCACGAGATTGCAGTGCGGTATATCTTTTTTACAATTCGTTGAGTTAAATTGTTGTTGCAGATTGGGTGGGCACGGGAGGGACTCCAGAGCGGCCACCTCCCCGTGGTGAATCCTGGGAACTACTTCAAGTTGCTAAGAGCCGCTATAAATTCATGCTTCCCCATCATTCAGAGACACTTCGAAGACTTCTGCGCGACATTCCTTGACTAATGTGCTCTTAACAATACACTCTGAGCGCAAGAATCACAAAAAACCGTCACTTTATGTTTATTGCTGGAAAACTCAACTTTTATGCAAGTTACAAAACTTTTAGGCCGATGCGCAGACGGAAGATATGAACTGATTTAAAAAAAAATTAATCCTGCCTTTTTGGTGTTAGACCACATCTTTTCCGCACTAGGGCGTTCGCGAATCTGAAAGATTTTGTTTTTCGCTCCAATGTCTTCAACAATGATGCCCCAAAGATTTTCTATACGGTTCAGGTCGGTCGAATGAGGTGGCCGTGAAAGAACCTCTATTTATGAATGTTGTTGAAAAAACGATTTTTCACCTTCGCGTTATGGACGGGAGAGTTGTTCTTAACGAGCAATTTCATTTATATATGGAATGAGATTGTCTCTTAAAATACTGACATAATCAGTGCATATCATTCTTATTGGTGTCCGTACTAACGACCCAGGACCCGCAGCAGTCATTGCCTCCCAAAAACTTAAATTTATATGGCCGGGCTTATTAGTTTTAAGAATATGTTGTGGTTATACCTGTAAATAAAAACATCAAAATTAACACAAATGTTGTATTTTCTCCTAATATAAATAAGACGTAACTTTTATCTTAATTCTCTTACTACCTTGAATTTCGAGAGCGCCAGAGTTTAACTTTTCCATTTTGATCGATACGAAGAGTTTTTTCATCGCTGAATATAGTAACATCCCAGTATGCATCATCCCATACCGACGAATGATTGGGAAAACTATAGCCGTGCAATAAGATGATACTCTGTGAATGAGGGTTTCTTGGCTGGCTTGTGATGATGGACCCCAGCCTCGTTGAGGCGACGCCTAATTGTGGAGTAACTACACTCCATTGCCAAACTTCTTCTAAGAGAAGTTACTCCTCCCACCATCAAAGGGTTTACCTCAGCCTTCTGAGTTACAGACAGCTCTTCTTGACGAGATGTACACCTTGGCCGTCCACATCTTGGTTTGGTTTTAAGGGGCTGTCTCCTTCTCTGAAACGCTTAGCCCAGTATTAAACAGTACTCTTATTCACGTGCAATTCTTCAGATATTTCACGCCTAGCCGCAGGCATACGCACTATTCTTGCTCTATCTCCTGGGCATAACTGTGCGAGAGGTTCTCGATCCACGCTCTCTCAAATGAATCTGTTAAACAATTACACCAGGGGACGTCAATCAGCGATCGCGATCGACTGGTCGAGCACAAAGCACATTTTGGTCAATTGCGGTCCATAGCAACAAAAGATAAGACTAATTGCAGTACAGTGATAGCAGCGATACACATGCAATGAAAAACTCCTTCGGCCATAAAAATTGTAGAAACCCGATGCATTTTGCCCACTAAGTGGGCATTTTCAGGGGTGACTTGAATTAGCCATAAGTTTCAAATAAGCTACCAGCCTCACAGTGATATGCATGTAAAAATTATGAATGATCAATTTCAAAATTATTTTTTTTAAAGCAGTTCATATCGTGGACATTTTTGCCGGCCACTGAATTAAATAAATGCGCTATTTTACAAATCCAAAGATCGGATAGCAAGAAGGTAGCATGGCTGCCTGACAAAGCAGAAGTCTATGGTTCGAATCCAGAAAGTGCTAATTTTATCTCAAAATATGTCATGGCTTTTTATAATTTTTTGCTTTTTATTAGTGGAAAAAATTCATCATTTATTTTAGATTTTGGTTTCGGTTGAACTTTCTGCAATGCTACTCAAGAGAGTTGTATAGGTTATGTGTGGCTCTAAGAATGGATTAACAAATTCTGTTTGAGCAAAAACTAGAAAGCTTTAACTTCTCAACACAAGCCCATCGCAACGCCTTAAATGTTTGTCATAATAGCACGTATTAACCGAGCAGTCACACATTTACACATTTTCTGCCTTTAACTTGGATTGAAAGTTACTGTTATGCATTACAGAATTATTTTTAAAAGTGAAGTTTCTTTCATTTTGACAACTTCTTGAAAACTGTGTGTAACTACATTAGTAGGACTACTCCTGGTTGTGTCTGGAAACCCATTGCAGGAGGTAAAATTAGCTAATCCTTCTCACCCACTGTCTTGCTTAATTTTCATCATCAGCACATTCCAGTCAATAAGAGATAGATAGTTGGACATACCTCTATAGTCACCTTTGGGAAAATTATATGATATTGAGTCATATTTGATGAAGTCAGGTTTAGTTTTCATCATAAAATCTCTAATTGTTAAGTGTTCACTGGGATTCCTTACCTCAGCAATATCTTGCCATCCATTTACTTTTCCTCTTCCATAAACAAATATATATATATATACCTACTAAGTACCTCAATATATATATATATATATACCCACACAGTTCATTACAGTAAATAAGTCATTGGGAAAAATCATTCTAATCATAGAAATTAAGGAAATTATTTAGACCCTGTGCTATCCCTAACTCGGAAAACAGTAACCGCAAAAAGTTCCAGCCTCGCAAGCAGTGAACGGCGGGAATATTCCCGATAGGCAACAGGTTACTGAGCGTATTGCAAGCGCCTTGTGGAAGATGCCATAGATCTTGAACACATTGTTGCATTTAAGATCTACGGGAGATGCCGGCCACCCAGACTCTCCGCCGCCATACGCAGTATCTGTTCGCAAACACCGAACTACCGTATATACTCGCGTAATTTGCAACTTTTTGAGACATTTTTTAGCCATAAATTAGAGGGTCGCAAATTATATGAGTTATGTTTTTTAAAAAGTGAAATCATCTCTTGTTCTTAACATATTTCTACGCGTAACCTTCCCCTAACCTCGATCCGAGTCCTTGCCTTCTAATTTTTAAGCAACTTATTATTATGAATGTATATTTAATTAAGTTCTCATATAACCTTATTTAATCTTTCAACCTTCATTATGAAAAGAAAAATAAATATTCACAAAATTACCAATGATTCATAAAATAAAAATGAGAATGAATGTTTGTTTACATGCGAAGACCTCGGTAAAATCAGGTAACTGCTCCCGCAACACATTCTAACGTTTACGGTATTAGACTGAGTTGCCAAGTGTACATTTTTTAACCATATAATATGAGTAAATGAATTTTTAAAAAGAAATGAGAGGAGCAAGGTAGAAACCATCTATGGCAACATTATCGTGCTACGATTGTACGATAGTTAAAGAAGGACTAGTAGGTAGGCATTTGTTTGGCTCTTAGCTGTCCCCGCAACACAACATTCTTAAACATTTCTGACTAGTGAGCTACGAACTGTGATAATTACAGTTATTCACTAATTTCCCACATTAATACGTAAATACAAGTAATTAAAAGGTATTAGAAGTACAGGTATACATTCGAATGCTTTCTCTTTACTTTCATGAAGATAGAAATCATATGGAAACGAACTAATGAAAACGCACTATATTTTAGGGGAACTATAGGTGGCGCTACCAGAACTCAAAAATTCAAATTCGTACATTACAGGATACATAACATGAAAACAAGATTTTGAGGCACCACGCATTCTTAGTGATTCGCATGGTTGACGGTTTCGTGTAATTGGGTACCATTGACCTGGATAATAGCATCTATTCACGAAATTTCATAAAAGAAACTTTCCCGTTGAATTTCAACGGGCGTCTCCCTAGTAATTAAAATGATAGGAAAACGAAGGGTCTTTTATAATTAAAAAAAAATATTTATATCTATGTATTTACTGTGAATTGGGTGTCATGTGAAAACTCTGCCATTGGTTGGCGAGCCTTTAGAGGGTACGGGAAATTATTTGAAAAACTTCTTAGAAAAAACAATTTTTTCTAATTAAAATAAAAACTCCTGAACCATAAAATAATCCAGATGAGCACTCACACGTCAATAAGGGAAAATAGAAAAAAAATTCAAATTATACTTACAAATTTGCAGGACGATGGCGCACAGAATGTGCATATAGTCAAGATGAATAATACTAGATGGAAAAACTGTTACAATACAAAAAATCAGATGTGGCCACCACATGACTTTCTCCGTATATGTAATATTTCTAAAAATTCCAAATAGATAATAAATAATAATTTTTTAAAGAAACTGCGAGAAAATTTTAGACTTGACAAAGAACAGAAATAAACAAAAACCATAGCCTTCTGATATTGGATATAGCCAAAAAGCTCCAACAATTAAGAAAAGTAAAAGGAGCGTTACTAAGACGTAACTAAGCATCAATTGTTAACAATAGTCGTCGGTAGGTGGCGCGGTGGTGGTAGCTAAAAATATAAGATATCTCTTAACACTAGAACCGCCGATGGGACTTTTTGTCCCATTTCAAAATTCAAGTTTCTCCCGGCGCTCAAATTTTCCTCGGAAGTATTTGAAAATTTCTGGTTTTTAATCATTTTTGACCAAGACCACCCTGCCAAAATTTCTCTCATATCAGATAAGTAGTTTTTGAGAAAATTCATGATTTACCTAAAACCGCCACCATTTTTGTCCCCTATGGTAAAACACCTAAGCTCTAGGAGTATTTCGGGCTAAGTTGCAGCTCTCTCGACTTAGTTTACTATGTTTAGGCGTTCTATGAGTCTGAAATGTCCTCCTGCCCTTCCCCCTCCCCCATCCACCCTCAAGTCACGTGATTAGGCGTCTACCGTGCACGTCGGGACTTGCGATAACTTCTTCACATCACTTTCTTTAGCAGAATATTTGAAGGCACTTGGAACGAGCTTAGTTGGAACAATCAACAAAAATAGAAGGGAAATACCTGAATGTATGAAGAAAGCCCGCGAAACGCTTTACAAAACCGTGACTTTCAAAAACGATGACATTACAGTCACTGTGTATCAGCGAAAGAAAAATAAAAATGTGATGGTATTGAGTTCGTTACACCCACATGTGCAAACTGGAACAGACGCAAAGTTGAAGCCTGAGACTGTCCGCTTTTATAATAAAACCAAATAAGGAGTAGACGTGGTAGATCAAATGGCCCGCAAGTACTCAGTGAAAGCTGGGAGCCGGAGGTGGCCTATTCACGCCTTCTACAATATTTTAGATTTGGCAGCAATCAATGCTTGGGTCTTATACAAAGCAGTTACAAAAGAGAAAATTTCAAGGCGAGATTTCATTCTTCAACTCGGAGAGGAACTTGCCAAAGAGTACACTGAACGCAGGAGGCACAACCCAGCTCAAGTGGACCCTCCGAAACAAGCAGGTCCTGTCGACGCTGCCAAGGGCGAGAAAATTGCAACGAGGGAAAAAGTGCATATAAATGTGCAGCATGTAACAAAACTGTGTGCAAAAAATGTACTGTTACAGTGTCGTACGTTTGTGCATCATGCAAACCTGACTCAGATGATAAAAATTATAATTAGAGTTACTTACCATGAGTGTACCTGGTAATTTTAGTTGACTTTTGATCTTGCCTGTACCTTTTGATCATTGTAACAATCATTAGATTACTGTACACTTTTTCTAACCATTACTTACCCGATTTCCAATAATGTTAATTTTTACTTCAATATTTTTGTCTTCATTTTACAAAGTGTGTATCAGGGAAAGAAGACTAAGAGCTTTACTTACATGTACAGTTATATTTTTACGCTGGAGGTTTTTTTTATTCATTGTTCATGGCCGTAGTTGAATGTAAGGTTTATGTATCTCACCGATGTGTACTTAAAAGTGCGATATATTGCTTTAAAAAGTTGGGCTATGGTGATTACAAATATAATTTTTATTCATCCAAAATTACCAATCCATGCATTGTTAATGTAATAACTTTTAAGTTTGATGATACACTGACGTATTTCAATAAAGTATGGCTTATATCAGGAAAAAGGCATGACCAACTAATTTTTCAGCCATTCACAACAAAAAAAGAATCTACGCCAAAAAGAGTAACTAAACCATATGGGCCATTTTTGTCCCACTGGCGGTTCTAGGGTGTACGAGAAGTCCGGCGGTTCTAGTGTTAAACAATGCAAATGGAAAATATTTCAAGCAAAGGTTGTAGGAAATTAAATTTCCTACAGCCTTTTATCCAGTATATTTTTAGATTTATCAAATAATAAAGTAAATATTTCAAAATAACGGGTAAGTGAAAAGAGTAAACACCCACTTCCGGTTGACCGATTTTTACCAAAAACTAATCAGTTCTTGTGACTTTTATAAAAATGTTAAATATAAAATTTCGCGTTGACCTGATTAATAGTTTTTGAGTTAGAGCATCCACAAAAAGCTATCACATGCACATACTCACACACACAGATATCATGAGAAAATGGTCAAAACGTGTTCAGGGGACCTCAAAACGTGTATTTCCGTTGAAATCTCGAAGTCGATTTTTTCATGAATACAATACTTTTCCCCTATACGACGTATATGGAGAAAGTAAAAAGGAAAGAAGGAACAAATGAAAAGGATAAAAGACTAAAAAATGTTGGGTAACAGTAGGAACCATCATGGCAGAAAAATTACGCAAGCGTACACTTACATATGCATACATACAAACAGATACACGTAAAAAGTAGAACCGCAGAAACTTCAAATAGGTATCTAAGTCAAGGAAACAAAATCGTTTCTCACCCATACATGCATAAATTATCGAGTCGACCTCTTGCCATTTGATCGCGCTAAATTCCATTCTTTTAAGCCTTTTATCTTTTCCATAACCTTTATTATCAATCAGTACTTTCTCTCTTTTTCTGCTAACATTCTGTAATTTTGGTGATGGCATTACACAAACTAGACCACTAAAGATTATCTCAAGAGAGGGCCCCAAGTCACAAATATTTTGCAAACAAAAAGCCAACACAAGGTAAATTCTGCAATAGTTAACAATAAGCCTAAAAATTATAGCGTCGAAAAAATCATAATTCAATAGTTTTAATTTTTATTTGCTCATATTTTCAAGATTTTTTATTCATATTTAATTTTGCCTTAGTAAATGGCCTGGAGCATGGCCGGCCACACGTTTTTATTTATCGCCCCACCCATTTCTTCTTCCCCTCTCTCATTGCAGAAATTCTACGGGATTACATCTTTATAAATGCCGATTAAATGAACGAATTACGGGGAAGATCAAAAAATAAAAGCCTGAACAAATTGCTTTTGGTTTCTCCATCAGTCCGTCGGGTTATGATAGCAGAATTAAAAAATATATCAACTTTAATAAAAAATAAATTAAAGGTTAAAATTGCACTGCACCAGCGAGCTTGCGTAAAAAAATTTGTATTTGTTAGAAGAAAAAAAACTAATAGCTATTTGTTGCAACAAACCTTTAGAGAAGTACAATAAAAAGAAAGACAATATATGATGGGCTGCTGACGAAATAATTATAATCGCTCATAAGCAAATTTTCTGTAAACTATTTCAATAATAGTTACACTGTCTCCATTTTCTATTTTAAGAAAGTGAACAACACTAATTCGAAGCCACTACATATTGTAGCGCAAAAATTGAGTTTGACGAAATCATCTATGGTGGGCTATAACATTAATTTAAGATGCATATTCTTCCCCACCCATTTATTTGTTACTTATTTGTTTTATACAAAATTCAAACCTCCAACGTAATGCCATTCACTAAATCGATAAACTGGGAATGAAAGCGAGGTGCAGAATTTTTAGTTCCAACCCATCCTAATCTAGATGACGGAGTTATAATAAAAATAGTATTTATACTCGCCCAATTATGAGTATTACCACTGACCACAAATAGACCCGAGTAAAGCCAAATTATGCAAATTATATTCGACAGAAGTTGTCTAGATCCGATTCTTTATTAAATTATAATGTTTTTATCACGACATTTGACATTTATTTTTAACCCCTGTGCGAATGCACCAGCTGCACTCTGTCTCGCTGGTCTTGTTTGCTGCTCCTTCCTGTATGTGCGTTTTTGTTGCTACTCATTTGATTATTTGCAACAATTATATTCGTTAACTCTTCCATTTATTTATTCTATGCATTATTCTTTGTTGTTATACTCTCTTCACATGATCTTGTTTACTAATAAAATGAGAATATAAAACACCTATTTATTAAATATTTCAATTGCAAACGTACAGGTTTTACTGGCTCATTCCTTTGGAAAAATCCTCTAAACGGTCACTTTGCACATTCAATCACCACAAACTGCCAGGAACTTCAGTTGTTTCGCATTTGAAAGCTATTATCTATTCATGTCACAGAACTCCCCTCAGTTACCCTCATAAATATAATTAGCGATAACTAGACGTGCATAACTGTTTTTTTTGACGCAAGACAATGAACTATATCTAGTTTTTTTCTCGAGAACTTGATCGCATGTTAGAAACCCCAAATTTCATACAAAATAAGATGAAAATATTTCATAGCACTTTTAGAACGCATTTTTTTATAATTTCTGAGGTTCCGATGGCATATATTATGTTATTTTATCAATATAAATTACTGCGCAATCGTTGTGTAACTTAAATTTTACTCACATGTCACTTCAATTATGCTGAATTAATCTTTTCTTTAGTATTTGATTAGCACATATTTATTTGTACCTTATTTACATTTATTAAAAGGAAATTTTTAATTTACCGTTGTTTGCTCGTCGTTTATGCTGTGGCCAGACATTTTTCCGCCTGAGACGATATATAACATGATATTCCTTTGATTTTTACTCATGTTCAGCACTTGTCAAAGATGTAAAGTAAAAATAAATGAAACTTCACTGAATTTTTAATATAAATGAACGCAGAAAATAGGTATGATGTATTTTTAAAAAATCGTATTGCCGTGTTTACATTATCTAAAAGAATATTTATATAAGCGCACTGCCTCCGCTCTTCTCTGTGCACGCCGACGAATGCCGGAACAATATTGCTACTGCGCAGCCAGAGGTCACTTCAGTATAAACACTTAAAAGAAGGTTCTTTGAAAGATTTTTGAAAAAGTTTTCTAGTAATAAATAGTATCGCAAAATAGGAATGTTCATTGGAAATTTTCCATTGTAGTCACATTTTGACGCTCCTAACGAGATTCGCCTGAGGCGGTCACCTCACCTATCTAAACGCCGCACACCAAGTTAGCACCGCAAAAACGGGCCCGCAATACAGCGAACGATAGATAACTCTTGCGTTAAGCTCTGATACGGTTGACCCAAAAAGACCGCTTAATCATTTGTTAACAAGGCCATTTCCAAAGCTGTTTTATTTTTATGTTTCCTCGTTTTATACTTCAAAACGTTATGAAGTTTTCCGCCTAGTCAATTTCTTCTCGCTAATATTTCTTAATTCCATGTTCTTTCGGGAAGTTGATATTTCAATTTATGCGTAGAAAATTATCTCTTGGGGCCTAATTATGAAAATACAAATATGGCAATGTAAGAAAAATATCTATTGCTTAAATATATCTCGAATATCTGCTCCCTTATTAGCCCCTCTTTATTAAAGATTATAATAGTCTTTGAAAATCAGGAGAAAAATTATAAACCCTTACTCGTGAGCCTTCACCGCATAGCTAGCTGAAGGAATGGCTATAGATAGCCTTCGCGGTTAGCATTCTCGACCCTCTGCCCTTATGAATAGAATGGACACAGCAGTCGTTTTCTTGCTAATTTACTGAAATGCGATCCGGAAATACACGCGAATATCAACGCTTAACATGTACTTCGTTTAACGATCTTTCACGCTTTATATTAATCCTACCGAATTCAGCCATTCTAAATGCCTTCAGCACAGTTAATCTCACGTTTCTGATGAAATATAATGAGGAAGAATCATAATATATGACTGAATAGGGTAGTTTGATTTGCTACTCTAATTATTATTATTACTGTACTGTATATGTATTATAAATGTGTTACAAGCAGATCACACTAGAAAGATGACAGCAGCATGGCACAGTTGCTATGAATATGAGTACATGTGCACACACATGCATACATGCATACGAATATATATGTGTATGTGGTGTTGTGTGTGTGCGTGCGTGTGTGTGTGTTTTACGCCGAATCCGTGAAATGGGCAGATTTTTTCCCTAATTCTTGTAATGGGAAACAGCTTTACCCATTTCGTGAAATAAGCACATTTATTGCCTAGTTCGTTCATGAATTGGGAAAAGATAATTCTGCCTATTTCATGAATTGGGCGAACACTTGAAATAATAAATAAACTAAAACAAGTTATTACTGTTATTGTTCTCCGTCCGTCCGTCGCTCTGCCGTGTCTCACGCTCTGTATCTCGGAAACAGAAAGATAAATGATAATTTTAAATGCAAAAGAGGAGATTATAGGAAAATAATTTATATTGTTCTCCGTCCGTTCATCTGTCTGCCGATCGGTTTTACCTCCAAGGTAAAGCTGGCCATTTCACGGTTTCAACAGTTTCACGGATTCGACGTAACACATACCTACATATTTACATCATTTAACTTCAATGTGAACATTATATAGTTGCAGATAAGATACAGTAAACCTTCGTTAACACGAACTCCAAGGGAGAATCAAATAAGGTGTTTGGATTAACCGAGCTCATGATAATCGAATTATATATGAAAAACTGAAAAAATATTACAATTTTCTGCTTAAATATATGTTCCTACATGCATATAACCTGTTCGTGTTAAGTAAATTGTTCACATTGAAGTTAAATGATGTAAATTAAGGTCGGAGATTGGAGGATAACTATTTGGTGGAGACTCACGAGTATGGGTTTATAATTTTTCTCCTGATTTCCAACGGCTATTATAATCCGTAATAAAGAGGGCCTATGAAGAAAGCAGATTCTCGAGATTGATTTGGCCTCAAGTTTTGCACAAGAGATATTTTTCTTACATTGCCATATTTGTATTTTTATAAATAGGCTCCAAGAGATAATCTTCTACGCCTAAATTGAAATATCAACTTCCCGAAAGACCATGGAATTAAAAATGTTAGCAAGAAGAAATTTACTAAGCGGAAAACTTCATAACGTTTGAAGTATAATACGAGGAAATATATCTATATGTAATTTGTCAAATGTCCGTCTAAGGAAAGGTCATTTGAATGACACAATATTTGAATAACAATTTGAAGCAAAGTAAATGAGGATTCGGGGTGGTATAGTGAGTAACGCGAATATGAATATGAATATGAAGTTCGATACCGATTAGGTCACTTTTTATTCAATTTTATATTCGATTTTTCATTTAATTTGATTGATGATTTTTATTTGAATATATCCATCGAGTAATCTCTTTTTAACTAAAATATTAACTAAATTTAAATTCGTACATTTTCTGTTATCCTGAAATATACGAATTATAAAAGCAAAGTATATGATTCTATTAATTCAAGTTGCGTAGCAACGGGCAAGCCACTAGTATATATAAAACATTGCCTTGATAACATATGATTAATTAATCCCGTAAACATAGTTTTTAAAAGGTTGCCGACCACTTTTCTTAATTTATATCTGAGTCGCAATTGGTGCGGACATATAGCGATTTGTCAGAGCCACAAGCAACGTGAACCCATGTTTTACATTCAATGTACTGTATCCACTTCACCGGGTTTTGACTTAGACCACAGTTGCAGGCAAACAATACAGAAACGTTCTTCATTTTCACCGTCCCACCTCGACGAGTCTGTAATTCTTCTTGTGCGTTTTCTATTTTTCGTCTTGTCGATATCGTATTGATATCCTTCCCGACGTTACAGCCTTTGCTGCCTTATTCCTCTGTAGGTATTGTCACCCTGTCCGTCTTCCTCATGCATGTCCTAGTAACCATTGTTGGTAAAATGAAAGAGACCAAATAACCATAATTAATTAATAATAATCAATTCTAAAATTAAAGACCTCTCATCCTTCAAGGCATGGTGTAGCAGTGCATCAATATGCTCCACCTAAAAGTGTAACAACTTTCCCCGACCTAGCAATTTTCTTTTCTTCTCTGGTTTAGCCACAATTTCGCAACGCTGAACAAACAATAAGACCGCATTACGAATCCTATACTACATATAAGCTATCGGAAATTAAATTAGTGAACGTCTTACCTAGATAATTAACTGAGCAAGAATAATTCAAAGTCAAAACAAAAATTTTACTTTTCACCGCAAAAATTCACTTTTCTTTATCACCTCAACCAAACAACGCGTCGGTTCATTGCAACGTCCCCTCTGGTGCTAAAGGTCATGTTAACCCATAATTTAGTTCGAGAAAGTTAAGATTATTCACAATTGATTAACAGAAACTTTATATAAATTTTTTTACTACATGTACTATAATGATGGCATTATTAGAACGCCAACGCCCCTAGGCATGTTCCTACCTTGTGGAAATTCCGTCTCAGTATACATCTGCATTTTACAAGACAAGAGAGGAAATATGCACGTATCATGCATGCATAGATGCAAGGCTTTACGATTATTGTAATCATGTCAAAAAGATATGAATGTAAATGGATTGGAATGATGTCTAAGCACTTCAAAACGATATATCACAAGTAGGGTTGCCAACCTCCGGCTTTGGGGCTGGAGATCTCCGGGTCATCGCCATAATCTCCGGTCGAGTAGCTCAAATCTCCGGTTCACTTTCCATTGCAGTTGGAAACCCTTTTTTTTATTTTCTGCGTTTTAAAAATTATTTGAATTGAAATATTTTTCGCCTTAATTTCGTTTGTATTTTGTTTTATTCATATTGCCCAACCTGCTCTAGAGGTTTTCCCGCAATTCCTGTAATCAAGTTCTCGTCTTCTCTCGATATTTTCATAACTTTTGTTTTATCTATACTTAGTTTCTACAAAAATCTTGAACTTCTTGCGTATTTTTTGCTCGTACATACTGCTTTATTTCTGGATCGGCAATATAAAACAACTACGACTGTGAGGCATTGCAAAATATGAAAATCACTTGAGGAATTATGGAATAGTGTAATTAATTTTTACCGTCTTTTCTTCAATTTTACTATTTCTAGAATGTGAATATTTGATAACTGATTTAGGCAGAAATTTAAATAGAATTAAGGATTATGTAGCTTTTAGCTATAATAAACAGTTGTATACATTATTTGTCTTACGAAATTCAGCAAATAAAAACTAGTTAGGAAGGAGCATTTCGTCTTTTTAATAATTTAATTGTTTTTAGAATTCAGTTATTTTTTTATTGTTCGGTTTTACAATTGTCTTCAAATCTGAATAATTTGGATATTGTAAACGTAATTCACTCGTATATGTATATCTTATTTGAACGTTACATAATACTACGATTTTCTATTATATCATCCATATTTACTTTTATATATCGTATATTTATAAAATTATTTTTTTCAGGTGGAGTTTACTTGGTTGCCAAAATGATAATTTTTTACTTTCACCAATTTTTTATAAACCCTTTTGCTTAAACTTTTAAAATGGAGCCAGAAAAGAAAAAGTGTAAAAAACATCAAGTAATGATAGCGATCATGTAGAAAAAAGAGAATTTAAAAGATATATGTAATACTCATTTTGATGATAATTGGTTGATGGAAAGTAATAATAAGTTAGGAAAGTGTGTATAACAAATAGGCGCGTTTCGTGCGATGGAGTATTTGAAACTATACGATATAATTAGAACGAACATACACCATAAAGAGTATTAAAGGTCCCTTTAAAAGCAATAATGTCTTTGCCATGGTTTTTATACATTTCCATTGTTGAAGAGGGGAAAAATTCACACTTTTTCAGATTTAAAGCAGATATTTACGCTAATTCGGTAAGTATTTGACTTCTGCCTTAAAAAATTAAGAACTCCGTTCTTTCAGCTAGATAACTGTTCTTTTCTTGAATTCGCATCCCAATTTTAAGTAATTTTAGAATGCATTTTTAGAAAGCCTTGCATTGAACTCCACGCTTTTCTTATGGGACATTGAAATTAAACATTGGGGTTTAAAAGACCCCTTAAATATTAACTTTTTGTGACTCGATTTTTCTCGTCGGTTGGTCAGCTAAAATAACAATATACCCGAAATTTCAGCCCTGTAGCATTTATAGGGGCAGAGATATAAAGCGAGAAATATTTTAAAGAAACATATGCATATATACACATATATATAAATATATATATATATATATACATATATAACATAGTTAAGAAAAGGTGTAAAAATCGAAAGTTATTTAAAGATATCTCACTTGATATTACTTGTAGTAATCTTTAAGTTCACGGCCATTCCTTCCTCGTAAATCATCCATTTCTTTTCACTTAAAAACGCTGTGTATACGTAAGGAAAATAAACGTATAGGTTCATTTCCTCTTCATAGAAAATCCATTTCTTTTCCTTGACTATACACTGTATGCCCACGAAACGAAATTAAATGTATTTTTAGCAGATCTTGTTTACTTAATGTGCTGAGAAGATTGTTTTCGTTGGCAGTCACGGAAAATTTTCTAATTTCGAAGTGAATTACGAAATTCTTGTTTAATTTTATTGGAAACGGCTAATCCTTCGATAAACATGTATGTAGCAAGAAATATTGTACTTGACTAGAGCTACAATATGACGGAAAGTTCATTTTTTTCTATCTATGAGTCAAGTTGAGCTCCTGATTGGGTTTTGTGAACCATTTATATCATTTCCTTTTTCTTTGCCCTAAATAGCAAATTCCATGGAAATCCGCCCACTAGTTTCGGAGATGAAATATCCGGACGGACAGAGAGACAGACGGAATTGACCGGACTATAAGACCTTCATTTTTTACTTTTTTAAAGAACGCGAAAAATAAACAAAAAATCGGTAAATCCTGAAGTAAGTGAAAACTTATTTTATTAATTACGTATTAAGACACCCTGAAACCATTTTTATTATATTAGGTATTTATTTATAATGGAGAACGATAATTTAAGTACAAATGCAGTAGTTGCTAAAAAGACAAGGAAGAATAAATTTGAAGATGAACTCAAAAAGGGTAACAAGAAAATCACCACATTTATACCATTAATAATATCCAATGACTTGCGCATAAAATTATATATTAACATAATTTCTTGCTTTATATCAACATTTTTGAAGCGACTGTAGAATGAATTTTTTTAAATGGAGCCTATTCGAAATTTTCGCGGGGTTACCATAATGCTTAATTAGGCCACTGCCTCCATAATGTATAAAGAGTGTAGGATATTTCAATTAGCACTTAAAAAGGTTAGGAGGTCAAGCCGATTTGCGTACTTGGAGAAAATCTTTGCAGAATTTGTATTTAGTATTTTATTGCAAGTACAGTATCAGACGGGAAAAAGGAAGGAGGAATAATGTGGAACTAATATTTTATACGTTCCGAATAACCACACAAAAACAAAAAATACGTACGCTGCTGCCCATATGAATGATTAATATACACAAAAAATAATCATTGAAGCTTTAGGTAATGTTTTCGACAAAAAAAGAAGCTAATCTTGTTCATGATAAATAGGATATGAATGTTTAGGGTATTACTCGATTTTTGCCAGGTTTATACACGCCGAATGGACTTTTCAAATTCGGTTTTTACCGGAAACCCTCCGATGTTTTTAAATTTATAACACCTTTTACTTTTTAAAATTGAATTTGAAACATTTTTAACATCTTTAACTGTGATATTTGTAGCTGACATTCTTATTTTCTCTGGTTTCGCCGCATTAAATATAATCGTAACTTTAAAATGTTGTTGATAATTTCTGACTGCTTTGTTGCGTAGCTATAAATACGTTTCTATATGAATTTTAATTTTGGTATTCTAAATAAACATCAGCATAAAGCACCCGACCAAGATTATTAAATAAAATCTTTAAATGTTTCATTGTAAAATGTTCCAATACTTTGTAAGTTACTTTTTATGGATATTTATTTTCAGTAGAGAAAAATTAAATTCATTCGCTGAAATCTCAACTTGAAATGTGGCTGTCTAACAGAGTAAGGATTTTTCGCATTGAATTGAAATCTTTATTATACAGAAACATACAGAATAAAGAATGTATAACATAAATATAACAATGCAGTTACTTAGTTTAGATTAGTAAATATTCTCGAAAGGAAAAAGTTATGCTGAAAATTATACTATCCTAGTAAAAACCAACACGGATTCAGGAGTGATTTCTCGTGTGAGACACAGCTTCTTGCATTGTGTCAAGGCATTGCTGAAGCCATAGACGAAGGAGAGGAAGTTGACGCGGTAGTAATTGATTTTTCAAAAGCGTTTGACACAGTTCCTCATGATAGATTAATTGGAATGCTATGGGACATGAATATCGATCGGAAAGTGGCTTACTGGATAAATGATTTTCTCGAGAGTAGAAGGCAAAAGGTCAGAATAGGTGAGAAATTCTCGAAAGAAGCTAAAGTGACCTCTGGTGTCCCGCAATGGAGTGCTATTGGATCTTTATTGTTTCTTATCTACGTAAACGATCTGCCGGTTTCTATAAAGTCAGATATTAGGTTGTTTGCGGATGATTGCGTCATCTATAGGAAGACATCGTATGAAAATGATCGCTTAGTTCTTCAAGAAGATCTGGATAAGGTGGCAGGATGGATTAAATTAAATAAGATGAATATAAACGTGAATAAAAGCAAATGTATTAAATTTACGAATAAGAGAGTTAGTAGTATTTATGATTACAAGTTAAATGGGAAACAGGTACCGAAGTCGGACCATTGCAGGTACTTAGGAGTCCATTTGACAAAAGACTTAGATTGGGGTTTGCGTGTTGATAATATAGTTAATAAAGCGTACACAAATTTACATTTTGTAATGAGAAACCTTAGAGGGTGCTCTAAGACGGCAGGGGAATTAGCCTACACTTCCATTGTAAGGCCAACGTTAGAGTACGCGACGCCTGTTTGGGATCCACATAGTAATGAGCTCACAAATAAGATAGATAAGGTTCAGAGGAAGACAGCGCGGTATGTGTTAGGGAGATTTTGGAAGGTGGATAGCGTAACAGAAATGATTAAAGGGTTAGGCTGGGAAACGCTAAGTGTGAGAAGGCGTGTTAACAGGCTAGGAGGAATGTATAATGCGTGCGTAAATAATAACGGTTGGGAAGACTTGAATAGGCATTTAAGTAAACCTGAGTTTTCGGGGAAAAATGATCACAAGTATAAAATAAAACTAAGAAGACAGAAAAGTAATGTAAATAAGTATTCATTTATAAATCGTGGGGTGTGGGAATGGAATACGTTACCTGAGGAACTCTACCAACCGTTCTCCATAAATGTTAACACTTTTAAATCTAGAGTTAATAATATCAATGTAAACGATATTCATTACTTTTAGTATTACTATGTAACCATATTTTAAGACAAATTATTAAGAAGGGAGCTGGAGAAAGTAGACAAATTGCTTGGTAGGGTGAGGTACAGTGGGGACTTCGAGGGTCCCGTGACCGCTACGGTAGCTGTGAAGGCCTGCCAAGAACCTCGAAAACTCAAAGCTCCTGATACTGAAAGATTCTTGGATTTAAATTTCTATACAGTATGTGAATTGTAAATATAATTTTATTATGTTTATAGGTTTAAACTTTTGTAACTTTGCCACCGGGCCAGGGGCCCAATTGCAATCTAAATATTTAAATAAATAAATAAATAATTTTTGCTTAATATTTCAACAGTAAACATGGAAATGTACGAAACAGAATGTAAAGATTATATTTATTCCTAGAAAATAAAGAATAATGACAGATAAACGAAGTACATATTATAAAATGTTCACATTTTATAAGGTACGCTGCTACTCCACACAATTATGTCACTGGTTATATTAATATGTATTTAAGTGCAGTTGCACTTGTAGCAGCGATGCTGCTGCTGTTAGTGGAGAGATCTGGACGGTATTTGGGCATAAAACTCGACATTTTACGTAAGTGGATTATATATACATATTTGATGAGAAATGTTGCTTATATAGTATTAGTTATGACGCTAAGCTCTATAGCCAAACCAATTTGGAGCCTACGCTGCCATTTTTGAGTAAATAGACATTTTGTGAAAATTGTCAGAACAAAGTACCCTCCATTAAAGTGCGAAATGGTTCATTTCGACAAGGCTTAGATTATGGATAATACGAGATTTCATCAGAATCTGTGGAACGTTTTCGCGCCTAGACGCACGGCACTTAAAAACAATTTTTTGTTCTGACTAAAAGATTCCTAAAATATGCATATTCATCCAAATTTAAGACTCGATTCTTTTTACGATCAAAATACTGACTATATATACTTCGCACATGAGAAATAAAAAAGTTTTCATGAAACGCAAAATTATGATAGTTTGGATATGAGCAATTGAACCTCATGTCAATCGGGTTGTTCACCATTTAAAGCGTATTCAAACTTTCCAAAGATGCGGTTGTTTATCTAAAGAAACAAACACTAAGCTCAACTTAAACCAATTTTATTTTTAACTATTTTAAGATAGTTTACATGAAGCATTTTCATTCGTAACAAAATCATATGCTACACGGCTAGCAAATATGAAAACTTTGCAACAGGAAATTTAGAGTAATAATATAAGTAAAAGTGAACCGTATTTCATTTTTAAATCTTCTTGTTCGAATATCTTGTCATGCGCGGAATGGTAAACAATTCCACATATTAGATAAAAAGAAAGATCCAGAATGAAACGAGAAATGAGATTTGTTGTAAGGTACCTTTGGCAGATAGTGAAAATTTGTTAACGAGTAAGTATGAGCTTTAAAATCTGTTGACTGATTGTATTCTAAAATTGTACATAATTATTTTACATAAAAACTACAAAACAAAAATTACGCCATATAACTATATAACTTCATGTCAAAGACCAGATTGTTTTCTCGTAAATTCTAAATCGGATGATTCATCTCTAACATACTCGACAAGTGACTCAAAGTAGAGAAAAAGCTAATGGAAACGACAGTAAAACTGTTGAGAAAGGGACATGGAGAAATAAGGAGATTAAAAGATAGAAGTCAAGGGGCTTAAAGAGAGATTTTCCGGATTAACCTCCGAGTTAAGAAACCTCCAATAGGCCAACACATTACCTTTTTGAAATTTATCTCTAGCGAGTGTGATGATGACATAGGTTACAACTCTATTGGAAAGGGTGAGAGTAACTAAGAAGGTAATGAAGAGAAAGAGAGAGGAAAGGAAGGCAAGTTTGTAATGGGGAGGGAGATGCGAAGGGATGGGGAAATTTATTCTCCCATCTAAACAGCTCAAACATTTTTCTAAACTTTTTGCGCGTTTTCCTTTCTTAGTAAAAATAATTATATATACACTATTATTTACTTGTGATTATTATTATTAAATTAACACACAAAGCACAAACTTTCTCATAACCGTGCGATTCTAGCCATGCAATTATGTCTCCGTTTACAATAGCTGACATTTACGCGCGGAAAATATTTTCTTGCAGTTTCTCTCTCAGCAACAATAATGCTACCGAGTCAGGGGTTTGAAAAATGTGGCCCACCAACTCAAAAAGTGCGGCCCTCATAATATATTCATCTTATTGTAAATGAGTGGATGAGAAAGCGTGGACGAACCAATAAAGAAGTATAAAAGAGGCAATACACAAGACGACAATGTTTAACACTTAGGAATTGGATGAAAATTTGTTCTTAATTAAAGTTCGTATATATCGTTTAAGTCATGTGTTTTTAAGTTTCAACATAATGCTTAGGATCAATATTATGGCGTGCCATTTATAATGAAATTACCATTTGCGAACCGCCATATAGGTACTTCGAAATTATCTCTGTGGCCTTCATGCAGTTTGATTTTGATACCCTTGTTCTAAGCGGTCGCCCCTTCAAAATTATTTACAACATTAAGTCCAATAGCTGGATGGTACTTAACCTAAATTCCTGAAGACATTTTTTGAGAAAATCGACCTCCATCTTTTCGCGATATGGTTCCTCTGAGCCAGGTGAATCTATATACATATATGATTTTTCTTCGGGTTTTGTAAAACCATTTCACCCTCTTGAGGTGCTAAAATACGACATACGACAGACAGTACTTGAAAACCCTCTTTTTCAAAAAGGCGCACCTAAAACGTGCTTATTTATAAAAAACTCGAAGTTTAATTTTTCAGGATCATTATACTTTCTCTATATACCTTGTATATGACAAATAACTATATTAGAGAACTTATTGTTTGCATATTGAACACTTCAAGACAATGCGAAATCATGTATCAATATGCCTACTATGGAAATCAGCAGCTAGATCCACTTCATTATCTGGAGAAATTTGTAGAATCCCAATTTCACCATCTATACATGATCGTCGAATTATTATTATAGCTCAATGAACAAATTTTGTAGATATAATACATAACAAAAAATAGCAGTATTCATAATCTTCGTGTATGATCATTTCCATTTATGGTATATAATACTTACAATATTCGCACTTTACGCAAACCAATTGACGAAATTACTAAAAAGTCATTATTATATCTTGGAAAATGTCATGCGTTATAAGTTAAAGAATCGAGGAATCGTTGTCAGTGCTTGATACAGAGGAAATTAGCTTTCCTCCTGGGTGAGGAAACACCCGTTCAACTCAGTTGACGTTATAAAAATGCAGATTATTTTCTTTTATCTAATGTAATCTTACTTAGAAGACCGTAAAACTTATTCTTAGTCCGCCATTACTCATGCGGACCCAATTTTCAATCCGTAATTTTTTCCTTCTAACTATTAAATCTCACGTTAGCTAAATCATTTCACAATTTCGTTCACGACAATTTAGCATATAAAATTGAATATATAAATCATGATTCTGGATTTTCTAAAGCAATGTTTTAAAAACTGCGGGGCCAAAAATATAGTCTTCTTTCCGCCTGGCGTATCTTAACGCGTATCATGTTTTCTATTTTTAGTAGAGTATAAAATGTGTACAGAAAAAATTAATTTGACAATTTATAGCATTATTATGTAGAGAACGGCAGAAATAGTTTTATATGGAGGTGTGGGCGGTTATGTAATATGCGTAAATCGCAGGGTTAATGTCTCAACTTCGCGTGCGATGAGTATAACGTTTTCGACCAAATACGTTTGCCCTGACTTTTACTCACGACTATAGAAGATGTTTTAAATATTCACAACTTTTTATTTAAGTAACAGTAGTTATTCTGAAAAAACTGTCCCTTTCATGAGTTATATGTACTAAAACTGGGAATCTGGGATTTATAATTCCCATCTCTTTGATGGCTCGGGCAAAAATAAAAGCTAACCGAAAATTTTTTATTCCGATATACAAATGTTATTAGAGCTGCTGGCTAGAGCTAGCTCAAGACGAAAAGTTCGAGCTTACTCACTAATATACACTTGGTTCGAACTCGAGCGTTTTATGAAAAAAGATCGAGCCTATGTAATTGGTAATATATGCAGGAGAAAATTATCATGTAAAGGATCGACGACTTTAAGTTTGATACGTCACTTGGAATCTACTTATAAAATAAATTTAAAAAGACGAGATTTTCCTGAACGTACAACAAAATCAGCAGTAGAAACTTCAGAGGAAAATTCAGCTGCAAAGAAAATCAAAATAAAAACAAAAGTCCATCGACATGTTTGTAAAAAGGAAATATATGGCAGAAATCGTAACTAAACTTGTGGCACTATGAATTTTCAATTTTACGATAAGTAAAAGTAGCTTTATACAGGAATCTTTTTCTAAACGTGGTTATTCTTTGCCGAGAAACCACTCGGATATAACTAAACCTGTCCATGATTATTACCAGGTTATGAAACAGAGGCTTGCAGATAACATTGAGAAAAAAATCCAAGAAAATAAAAAATTTAGTATCACTTTGGACGAATGAACCAGCAGGAAGAATCGTAGATATGCTAACGTAAATATTCACGAATCCGATGATGAAAGCCACAACTTAGGACTATTTTGAATATTTGGAAATTTTCCAGCAGAAAAAGCAGCCCAACTTGTTGAACCTTAATGATTTTGGATTAAGTTTCAATGATATTATAGGCTGCGCAACAGATGGTGCAACTGTAATGGTTAAATTCGGAAAAATGTTACAAGTTTAACATCTAATGTGTTACAATCACGCTATACACTTAGCTGTTTTGGAAGTTTTGTATACGAAATCAAATCAAACAATTGATGAATGTTCAAACTTGAACTTGGAATGCGAAACTGATGATAATACCGATACAGAAACCAATAGCGATAGTGAAAACGAGAGTATTCAGAACATTCATATTCCGCATTTCCGTTTTGACTATAAAGAAGCTCTGAACCGCATTAGAAAATTAGTAAGACCTCAAATTATCGCCAGTGCGTAATCATCTTCTACAAACTTACGTGAAAGTCGAACACGGCAAAGAATTAAATTTAATGCCCGATTGTAAAACAAAATGGAATGCAATTTGCACAATGATAGAGAGATTCTTTACAATTAAAAATAATATCACAAAAGCTTGGACAGATTCAATCGAATTATTTTTTACAGACTAAGTAATAAATACTTATATGTTGTACCATATTATAGATTATAATTGTATTATACTATACGCAATATACTTGTAACTCCTATGTATCGTATGTATAGGCATTTGTTAAGTAGGTATTTACTGCTAATTATGGTTTTTTAAATAAATAAAAATTTCAATTTTTCCTGATAAATAAATGAAAATAAAAATGTGTGTTGTGTTATTACACATTGAAATTTTTACGAAAAGCTCGGGTAGCTCGATTACCCGAGCTTTACCTTAAAAAGAAGCTGGCAAGATAAAGCTTTTGAAAATTGCCGAGTTTCAGCAGCTCTGGATGTTATGAAGCAAACGCCAAGTATACGGCGCACGTCAATCTGATTTTATTTTATTCTTTATCATTATATCTTGCTCTAATATAAACACAATTAAAGGAAAAATACTCAAAACATTAAGGATAAGAAAACACTATACTAAAAGATAAGGATCGTGTAGAAAAATATCCGTAATATAAAGAAAAAACATCCAAAAAGGAAATCACTAAGGTAGCAAGTTCCCACAAATTCAGCTCGTATGAGACTGTTTTTTAACAATACTGTCTTTTTATTTTTTATTTTTTCTATAATCCGCGCATTTTTATATTCTTGATTTCGAAACTAAAACTGTGGTCATTTAACGCAATCACGGGAACTTGATGCCATATCAATCGATTTGTGCTTCAGGTCTTTTCCATATAATCCGTAAATCCAATCTTCCCATCATTCCTTTGAGTCCGATGATTCTATTGTTCTCTTTCATGGGGCTTTCAATAGCAAATCTGACTTGCGTCATTTCTGCAGCTCTTCCATAACTTCACAGTGTCTTCGGAAATGTATTTTTTTACTTTCGCAACACATCTTCTGTTGCCTTTTTTGCATTTTCACCTTTAGTCTGCTTCCACATCCTTCTTTTGTTCATATTTTTATCATTTGCTCTATAATCCAATGTCTCTTTATTTTTTTGAAGCTACGATTTTTTATTATATTTGCCCGGTCTAGCTGGTCCTTCTCGTAATTTTGATAAATGTATTTTTAAATATAAATACTATATCTTTAAGTTAATCTTTAAGAATAAATATTTTTCGTTAAATTTATCGTAGAAAAGCGTGGTGTATTTCTATTTCATCAAAAAACAGCAATTGAAAACATTGTATTAGCAGCACATCTAGTCAAGGATTTCCCATTAATTGTTGCAATCGCTCGGAAGGTGACTTTAGGCATGACGACACTTTCGAGCGGTGTGCAACGACTAAACACTTGGTGTGCCGAGATACACTTGGAATCAGGGTCGGCTCTAGTTGGTTGCACATCAAAAGGGCGAACGTCGAAAGGGCGAATTCTGTTATTCCATGATTCTGTCATTCTATAAATAACATGTTAATTTTATAAATGATATTTGCCTTATTAACGAAATTTCTGCTAATTACCTATTTATAATCTGAAGAATTGCTAGTAATGGTCGGCCTATTTGAGGGGGTAGTGTTTTTGATTGAATAAAAACTAAGACGGATCTTATAAAAAGATGTGTATGAGACAATTTCCCTAGCAATACTGATACCAAACCAATATCCTCTACACGATGGGCTGCATTGGTGGTAGCGAATCCTTCGGTAACCGGACAAAATATCTTTTCAATTATGGTTAAAAAAAATTCCAATATATTTTTTAAAATCAAATTTATAATTTCATTCTACTTAGTTTTCTCCGAATTATTTACCATATTATTTTGTTCTGAATATTTTCAAATGTGATTTTCCATAATGTCTCAAACTTTGAAAAAAGCTCTACTACTTTGCCTAAAACATAAAATTGGCTTCCATTTCGATTCGATGTGTCTGAACTAGGAGCTACTACGTTCATTATGGCAAGATGACAGGGGCAAGATGACTACCTCGACATCTTGCCCCGTAAGTGATTTTTATTGAAATTTGAAGCAATCATTAATTTTATTCGAAGTTTTAAAAAGTGTTTATTATATATTCTGTATAGATATGAAAATTCGCTCCTCTACACGCAAAAATTCACGGATAATATCGCCAAAAATACGTATTCAAGGTTTTACAGTTTTTGATTACTGTGTTTAGACAAATCATATATTTTTATTAAGATGGTAAGGAATTATAAGAAGCGGTCAAACAGAGAGAAATGAGACAAAGAAAAGATGAGAGTGGCAATTTCTGCCGTGAAAGAGCAAGGCATAACTTGTCTGGCAGCAGCCACCAAATATGCGGTTCCAGAAGCAACACTGCGACGCCGTTTGAAAAATGCTGAATATGTAAGATTGTAACAAGTTTTCTTACTATAGTATGCATTAGTCATTGTGTTAGTTTTTACTTATAATAACAAATTTTTGTTTGCTTTAGGAGATGCCTGTTCATGGAGGAAGATTCAGAGAGGTTTTCAACGAAAACAACTTGAAGGACTACGGCAATATTTGACAAATATTAATCGGAGGCTCCTTGGAATGACCAAAAAGCAATGCAGAAAACTTGTTTTTACTACGCTGAGAGATGTGGCATATCTCACCCTTTCAACAAAGAAACCTGTTTGGCTGGGGAAGACTGGCTGGCTAAATTCATGAAAACATTCAAGTTCAGCATGAGATCACCAGAAGCCACATCGATTGATAGAATGATGGGTTTCAACAAGGTGCAAGTTGATGAGTTTTTTGTTGTTCTGAAAGACGTTCGTCAAAAACACAAATACTCTGCTAGGATTATTTGTAACGCAGATGAATCTGGTCTCTCAACCTTTCCTACAAAACTGCCAAAAGTTATTTCGCCAATTGGCACGAAACGAGTGGCTAAAGTGGTATCTGCAGAGAGAGGAAAGAACATTACCGTCATTTGCTGCATGAATGCAGCTGGATATTATCTGCCTCCACTTTTTATTTATCCTCACAAAAGAATGCGATCTGACTTACTGGACGATGCACCACCTGGTTCTGTAGGCTGTAGTGACAGTGACTGGGTCAGTGCTGATCTCTTTGTAAACTTTCTTGAGCATTTTGCCAAACATGTTAAGCCATCTGCCAAAGAACCAGCTCTATTACTTGTGAATAAGCATGCTTCGCATATTACCTTATCGGCTGTTAACTTTTGTAGGCAAAATCACATCGTAATAATGGGATTTCCTCCGCATACAATGCATAGATTGCAGCCACTGGATGTCTCCTTCTTTGGACCGCTGAAAACATTTTATAGTCAAGCATGTGACAGCTTCAGTGTGACGCATCCTGGAAAGGCGGTTACAGAGGTAAATATTGTTATGCTTTTCTGCACAGCTTATTTAAAAGCAGCTAATGCGGGTAATGCGGTGAAAGGTTTTCAAGCATGCGGCATTTAACCTTTCAATCGCCAAGTTTTTGGAGATGAGGATTTCGCTCCAGCAGAAACCACCGAGAGAAAACCTGCAGTAAATCCTCCCAGCACATTGTCTATATCCGATAGCCTGGAGCCTCATCTCTCTAGCACACCACACAGAGCAGTCTCTCCACAGCCAAAGGGAATTGATATGTCTCTGACTTACAGACGTTGCCTAAAGCTATACGAGCAGCACGAAAGCAACAAAAGCACTCCAGTAAAATTAAAATTAATTAAAAATAAAAAGGAAGGCCAATAGAGAGGCGAAAAAATCAGTGAAGAAACTAAAATATACTGAATCTGAACCGCTTAACAAAGACATTTTTCGCCCAGCTTGTAAACAGCCTTACACTGATCCCCCTGAAGAAGACTGGATAAAATGCGAAGCATGTGAACGATGGTGGCACGATGATTGTTCCAGTTACGAAGGCGGCAGATTTCTTTGTGATTACTGTTAAGTTTTATGTTATGAATATACCTATGAAAAACTTTTGTTTTTTTGTAGTTGAGCATTATTTTTACTTTTATGAATAAGACCGGTATGTTCTTACCTTTAATTTGCCCAATAAATGTTAATGTTTCACTCAAATTATGTTATTTATCCTTGAAAATACAGCCATATGTATTTTTTAACGCTACAATATATTGTCAACTTGCCCCAGATCTAATGTCATCTTGCCCCAGGTATGGGGAACGATTATTTTGCAGTTAAAATTATTGTCTCATTAATATACTTTTACTTTAAATTCCGAAGTTTTAATAATGAAAAACAAAAGCTAATGACTTCAGTCTTCAATTACTACGAAAGAAAGATTTCATAAATAATTTCAAATAGGTGAAAAAACAGTTTTCCTTAAGGTCGTCAACTTGCCCCGGTCCCCCCTACTGCATAATGATGCGAGACACGGACGAAAAGGATTTCTTCTAGTAAGTTTTGTATGAAAAAGTGTAACTTGAAACTGTGAAAGAGAGAAGAAAAAATCACTACGGTATGAGGTCCTCTGGTCCGGTCGTCGGTTTGTTTGCCATTCTATTCGTCACGTGCGGTAAGATGTATACCTCTATTGTTTGAAGGCACTTTTCCATCTGGCAAGCTGGGAAAACCCGGAGTAATGGGTTTTAGTAGGAGGTGGAGGAGGACTGACCACCACTCTGGGACGTGTCATTTCGTGCCTGCCCTCTCAAGACTCAAAAATTCTTCCCTTTGCATTGCTTTGCCCATTAAAGGTTGAGTATTTATGAGGGTGAAGAAAAAGACAAAGAAATTCTTCCGGAAACATTTTGTTCTTGATCCTTAAGTATCATATAAGCTTTGTTTATGATTGAGATTCAGATAAAATTCATTTAAATAGTGAAAAAATGGTATTCATTTCGAAATTCATTCCATGTAATTTTAAAAATAATTATTATCATTACAAAATGTCAAGTATTTTATTTGTAACAATAGTAGTAGTTATTACCTCAACATTATATAATTTTAGGTATATTTCTTTGTAAGTGTATATTGCTTACAAATTTTTCCCATGATACTTAAATTATTTTCTTACCTACATGGTATGGAATATAAATTAAAGTTTCTAATAACAGACGAATGAATTTAATTCAGAAAATAGAAACAGAATAACTTTCATTTTAGGATTTACGTTACTTCTATTCATGTTTTCTGAAATGAAAAATAGAATAAAATTCTTTGTCAGTAAGATCGCCAGAAAAATTTTCAATGAGGCGGGCAAGGGGCAATAAGTCCCCTTGCTTTCTCATTTGTCCTATACAATCAGCGGCGGAGTAATGTTCTGTGGGACCCTGCCCGCAGTCCTTTTTTGGGGGACCGATTCTTTCACTAGGGAAAAAGAAGAGTGGCAACAACGCATGACACACAATATATTATTAGCAGTCACAGCTCTGTTTTTATCGGCAGAGATGAAATCAAAAGTTATAATAATTGTCGTTTTTTTATTGAATTCCATAGAGTTGAATAAAGATCCACAAAGTCGAAATAAGTTTTTTTCTAATTTTGGAACTAGGAGCCACCTCAGCCCCAGGGGGCCCTACTTCTGCCCGTACTGTGCATACCTATAAATCCGCCTTTGTATGCAATCTACTTTTAAAAGGAAAATATAGTTCACTTTTAAAAGAGAAATATAAATTTAAATTAATTTTAAAATATTTTAGCATCCTTAACTTCCCAATACTGCTTTTTAAGAAAAAGAATTTAATAAAAATTCTCACACGGCAATTTTTTCGTTCTCGAGAATTCTCGAGAAGGCGAGATAATTTCTCGAAATCTCGAGAAAAGAAATATCGCGAAAAAAGCTAAATCACGAGAACAGGAAAAAGTCGAGAAATCACAATCACTAGTCCGCGTATTCAAAAATTCGGAGAGCTTGAAAATAGAGCAACTGTGGATTTAAAAAATAAAACATGATTTTAGTATTCAAGGTAACACAGCGCTCAATTTTTTATGTGGATTACGAATAAGTGGGGTAGTCGTGTGAAAATGTTTCTCTACTGATCGGTAGGCGTTATACCACTCGTATTTCGTGCCCCCAATTTTTAGTCACGATATTTTGAGAAAATAGTGCGTTAACTATTCGAGAAAATACTGTATTATAATGGGAATAATAACTTACCTAAAATATGCCAAGTAATCCAAGAAAACTGCTGAAAAGCGGATGTGTTACAATAACTGAGGAAGAACGCACGTCTGATAACTAAGAAAGATGACCAAAAACTGCATGACAAATATCCTACAATGACTTTCGAATCATCACCAGGGCCACGAATGCTGCCCTTATCTCTCTTAAGGAAGGGAAAGGATGCGAAAAGTAAAATTTATAACCTTCGAACAGGTGTCTTTCCACTCATGGGGGCGATACCTAAAGTGGATGGGGCGCATTGTGTCGGTGTTTACCCAAACGGGAGCATTCAGGAGGTGTTTGGAGAGTGTTTTAAGGCAAAGAGGAGATCCCGAATACAGGAGTATTGATAGAAAGTTTTTTCAAGGCCGTGACGTAAATCCGAATGTCGCAGCGAAGGATCATAAATGTGTGTTTGGATATAACCGAATGTTGTAGTATAAGGGTAAAGAAACATGCAGCAATTTAAAATATGGTCCGGATAATTGGCGTTCTGATAATCGGAGTTCTACTGTAAATTTTATTGCTCAATCCATAAAGTTTGTTGATAGGGTGCATAAAAAAAATTTTGTTTAAAGGTGATATTTGTGATCGAAATTGTGCATCCGGCAATGAAAGAAAATATAGAGTGTGATCAAAATCGATCAAACTAAATGGGAGGTTCGAAACTAGAGAGAATTTCGAAACTCGTGACTTCCGTATCCTATAATATCCGATCAACGTAATTCGTACGGACTCTCATAAACAAGTTCATAAAACACCATTATAATACTAAAATAACCCCTAAATAACTAACGCAGCATAATACACAGTTAATACGTATAAGCTCTATCAATGAATTGGTGACCATCATTTCACAAAAAAAATTATGCCAAAGATCTCTTATTAACTGATTTCTTACCTTCAGCCGATCGACGACCAGATAAAATTTTGATGGCATTAGACGGCAGATTATAAAAGGAGGTTGATAACAATAATTAGTGACATTGAAAAATGATATCTAATGTAATACTGAAAGAACCTCTGTTAATCAATCACGTTGACCTCAGCCTTGATTTACTCCATGCTGCAGTGTTGTCACTTCCGTGAATGTGCATGTATAATCTGGTGGGTAAATTTCATTTGTTTATTTATTTGTTTGTTTGTTTATTTGTTTATCCATATACAATCGGTTTACTGCACGAGGCCTATTACAGCTGATCGATTTAACAATATTTAAATAACAATAACAACAAAGACAATAACAAACAACAATGACCAAGGCGTGACTCGAACCCGCGACCCTAGCATTGGGAGCCAAACGCGCCAGCCACCCCTCTGCCTTTATATTCCTTTAAAATTACTTATATTGATAAACATAACGATTTTCATTTATTAAAAGAGAAAAATGCCGACTGTGAGGAGGATAAAGGTTGATAAAAATTAAGATATACGATACCTATTTTCAACCCATTTGAAGAGAATTATAAGACATAATTAATAGTTCTGTGTGATTTGCAGAAAAAGCAATTGTATGCTGAACTTATTCTATTAAAATATATTTTGAGCGAGTACATAAAAGATAAGAAAAATGTGCTGAAGTATGAAAATAACTCGTATATTTAAAGTGAAAACTCGCAAGCATATTTGTTATTAAACATTTTAAAATCTTTAAAAATACAACTTCAGCCAGTTTTGAAATCTAAAAACATTTGCAACACATGGCAAGCCATTTAGTGACGGTGAATACATAAGTACAAAATAATGCTAGATGTAGCTCCACAACTTTTCGAATATTCTAAAAGTAAAGATATAATTACTAAACACATTCAAGAGGTGCAATTAAGCAGCAATACAATTAAATACCTGATTATAAAAAGTAGTATTGTGGCAAATTAAGTGCAACCTTAATTCTTGTTTGTCTATTTCAAACAGCCCTAACAAAAGCTCTGATGTGCTGTCACGTAGTTTAGCGATCATTGCGCATTATGTAAAGGGCGAAGATATGCGAGAGAAACTAGTTAAATTGGCAAATGCCAGTAAGAACACGGGACTTAAATATTTGTGGAATAAATTATATTTATATTATATTATTATATATGTTAAAATGATAATTTCAGTATTTACTGATGGTGCTCCCAATACGAGTAATCATAATTTAGGTTTCCTAAATTTGTTTCGAAAACATGTTGGGCATTCGATAATTGCGTTATCCATCGACAAGTAATGCGCACAAAAAACTAAACTTCCACATTAAATAAATTTACAGAATCCGTCATTAAAATCATCATTTTTTTATAGTTGCAAGATGCCAAGAATAATTTAAAGATTTTGAAAAATGCAAATTTAGACTATGAAACGTTAATATATCTCTCATACATGAAAAATTGTTACTGTACAACTGTGTTCGTTGGCTAAGCTGTACACTTCTGTCAGAAAGCTTTGTTGGTTGCTTAGAAGAGATTCGTGAGTTTTTTAATTAGAATGATAAATTGTTACCGGAATTTTTTATATAGATTGACTATCAAAACTTATACTATTTACCGATCTACTTTTGTACTTAAATTATTTCATCAAAAACTTGCAATGATATGGAAAAAGTATTGGTGGCGTGTTTAGTTGAATAAAAGCTTCAAAAATATTATTTTAAATATTTAAAAATGATATTGAAAATTCAAAAATGAAATAGTTTTCAACATTAACTACAGTCTTAATCAATTAAACATCTACGAAAAACAAATCGTGGAATTATTTTCAAACGTATTGCTTTGAACAATGGAATACTTTTCACGAATATTTCAGTAATGTAGAATATTTGAACGATTTATTCCAATAATATCCTATCCCGAAGAATTGAAAGTGCACAATGTAAATATCGAATATTTTAGTTAACTTACTATCGAAAACTATGAAATGGAACTTAAATGCAATTCTATGTTGGGAAAAAACGTTTTCGATTTAAGAAACGCCATTGAGTGTGATGAAAATACTATCTGATGAACGGAACAGTGATGAAAATATAATTTTAAAGTCTGGTAAGCTGTACTAGCTTTTAGCTTTTTTAAGATGGAATATCACCAAGTAAAGGCCAATACAGTGAAGTATTTTAAAAAAATAATTTTAAAGGTTTGTAAAGGTGTGCCAGCAATATTTAACCAGTTGAATAAAACATCAATACAGATTTTAAGTATTTTTTCATTAACTTATGTTTGTGAGAATCGTTTTGCAACGATGGATCACGTTAAGTACCTAATATATTACAAATAGAGAGAAAAAGATTCAGCAACTTTTGATACTCTTCAATCAGAAAAATTACCCTATCTACCCGTACTCTGTGTATATTTCATACACGTATTCATTATAGTTCGTGCATTCATTGAAATGGTTTGTTAAAAATATTTTACTTTTGTTTGAGAAAAAAAAAACAATTTTTAAACGCATTTTTTTTAATTAATGTGGCATTAATTGAAATCCGGATGGTAAGTTTGCAATGAAAAATTCCAAAATATACAATGATGTTATCCTATGCTTCATTCGTTGTAAAACCTCCATTAAACGCGTTATCGAAGAGACGACCCTCGATTTTTGCGTGCTGAGATTTGGAAAAAAATCTCGTCTTGGATTCGGCTAAATACGGAACATGCCAAACTTCAAAGAACTTTATCAAAAAGCAGCCATAAATGTTCCGACAAATAAATAAATACAATAGTTTTATTTGTGTATACAAGTATTTTCCAATTTATTATATATAATTCTTTACCTTTTTGTGTGTATTATGAAAATTGTCATTATGCAAACATTTTTCCTTTGTACACATTAATGTATATCGAATAAATCTATATTAATGTTATGATAAGTATAGAAGTAAATTTGTTAGTAAATATAGCTCATAAGAAGCTATATAACAGATATTTTGCTTTTTTGGCCGGCTGAAGAAAACCCATTTTCCATTTCTGATACAAATAAATGAAAAAGTAAACTTGATAAACATTCTATTTAAAAGGAAAAATCTTCAATATTACAATACTACAATATCATCAACTGATGAACAGTATTTCGTTGCAATCTCGGCTTTTGATGCTTACTATCATACACGCGCGAAGAAAAATATTCATCGGTTTCCTACATCAAACTATTTGCTTTTTCATTGCGCAAAAGCGCATAAGGAGTTCTCTTTTAAAGAGGTGCATCAGCACATTCTAACCTAAGGAAAACCAACCAACCTAAAACCAATAAAAAAGCGATTAAAAATATAAAATTGAAAAATAATAAGGTATCTGTAGCCACAACGTTATGAAAAACCAGATGCACATTTCGGTTACCAGGCTGCCGTCATCAGCGAAATTCACCGATAGTAGATTCTAAAAGAAATCTTTCTTTCTTATAGAATCTTTTAGACTCGATGAATACCGCTGATGACGGCTGCCTAGTAGCCGAAATGTGCACCTGGTTTTTCATAACCCTGTTGTTGTTTTAGCGTACTTTCCAGAACGGAAATAGGCTTATAGTTTCGTCGTTGTGTCTGTCTGTCTGTCTGTCCGTCTTCCCCTATTAACTTTTGAACCAAGAGACCGATTTTCATGACACTTAGTGGAAATCTCATGCTACAGGGGGCGAGCTCCCGAGTATAGCTTTTGTTTCGAAGATTGAAGTCCCGGGTTCGTTTCCAGGAACTATCCTTCCCATGTAATTCACATGGGAAATCTGAAATCCATCGTGCAGGGTGATATTCTCTTGCACATTAAAATGTCTTAAAATCGTAATAAGGGAGCGCGATTTGTACTTTTCTCTGAGGAAAGGAATGGTGATTCTCATTTTTATCGTAGAATTTTGCTTATCAATTGTATTTCTTAGAATATTGCGTATTACTGGCGTTTTTGCAGTTTTTATCACGCATGACGGTAGTGTTGCCATAGCAGCAACTTATGTTGGACTCGGATTCGATATAGTCTAATATAATACATATACGCGAAGCAAACCTTTGGTTCGCCATATATGGCATTCCCTTTCAATGTCACAACCTTCTATCACCTTCCCCACCCATCTCTCCTTTCATACTTCCCGCACACAGTCTTTCTTTTTCTTTTCCTGAACCGCCGACACCGCCACCTATAATCCTCATCGATACGGATCGCATCCGAACGTCTCCTCTTCAGAGGCGCAGCCACTGGGAATTCACTTTTGGCACAGTGTGGCCGAAAGCGAGAGGGATGGGACGGCGGTAGGGTTATAGGGGGCCAATGGTTGCAAAGGAGAAGGTAGGGTGGGAAAGAGGAGGGGATGGGGTGGGAAAGAGGAGGAAATGAGGTGGGGAAAAAGGAGGGTATGGGGTAGGAAGAGGGAGGGTATGGGGTGGGAAAGAGGAGGAGATGGGAAGAGATAGGAGAAGGAGCGATTATGAGATGGTGGCAAAAAAGGGAGAGAGAGGGAAGGAGTGGGGAATTGAGTGAAAAATGAGCGGTGATGCTCGGAGCTGAGCTGGAGAGGGATGAGTGAAGGAAAGACAGAGGTAGGGGAGAGGAGAGGGAGGGAGGGGAGGAGAGGAATGAAGAGGAGAGGGAGGGAGAGAGGGATGAGTGAAGGAAAGAGAGGGAGGAGACGGAGGAGGAGAGGTAAGGGAATTGTGATAAAATGAGAACGTGAAAGCGGAGCGTGGAAGAGGAAAGAGGAGGAAGGAAAGCGTCAAGCAGGAGTGGAAACGAAAGGCAAGGGAAGAGGGAGATAAGGAGAAATGGAGTGGGCGTGGGAAGGGGTGGGACAGAGGGGATGGAAGAGGGATGCTATCGAAATGGGAAGATGAAAAGGCGGAAGGGTTGTCGGAGTGATCGATGGGTCGAAAGCGGGGAAGATGGAAAGAAAGTTGCGGAACGAAGAAAGAGGAAGAAAACTATAAAAACATAAGGAGCCTGTTGAAATTCACCCGACCCACTTGGGCAAGTCAAAGGATGCGGAAAATGGAATGAAATAGGTTTTGGGGGCGAGCGTGGAAGACGATTGCTAGATGAGCAACGACGCCGTTATAAAGCGGGCCAAATAAGTGCGCAAGGTACGATTAGGTAACGTGTGAAGACGATGACTAAGTGCTCTAATAATTACGAGACGCAATTATTGCCACAAATCATGGAATGAGAACTGACAAGCGGCGCAATCAGAAAGGGCACGTCACACTCGATAGAACTGTTTCCGAGGGGAACCGGACAAAATGTCCCCGGACATAATGTCCCAGACAAATGTCCCCGGACAAAATGTCCCCAAACACAAAATATGACAATGTCCCGGGCAAAATGTCCCCAAACACAAAGTAGGACAAAATGTCCCCACACACCGGAATAAGTATTAATTATTCCCTCTCAGATGTTGATATACTGTTCAAAATAAGGTAGATGATTAATTATAACGCCTTTAATAGTTTTCGGTATTTATTTTCACGCATGTAAGTAAAGGAAGATAAAAATATCTCCGAAAAGGACCCGGATTCGACTCTAGGATATAATTTCCGTTTCCCGTAAGATAACACTTAAAAACCGATTGTTCGACGTGCAGGCTTTCATTCTTTTGCAAATTCAAATTAGAAGAAACTGACCATCGATATTCGGATGGGGATTGCCTTAAAGAAGAATGGTTAAAGTTTCTTATTCTTGTCATCGAATCTTGTGATCAATTCGAAATCGCTCAAATTTATCTTTTAAATCACACATTTTGGTTAAAAAATGCCTTTTAACAGTTTTCTGCCTAGGGAACCATCCTGTCGGGAATATTTTTTAAACGAGAAAAAATTCTGCTATAACCGTGAATCGAACCCGGGTGGGTGGATATGCTATCACTAAAATTACTCATCTAAGATAGTTCAGTGGTCCTGAATCCGGTTTCCGAGTTCGGTATTCACGAAGCGAGTCTATTTCAAATAGGTGAAGTGAAGGAAGCCAATAGATGATCAGGTGCAAGAAGAGGTAGGGATGGAGAGACGAATCGAAATGAGAAAAGATTTGCGTCTTGGAATGGAATATAAGGAGAGAGGAGTGATACGGGGGGAGAAGGAAGAAGATTGGAGAAAGAAAGAAATTGGAGGAGAAAGGGGAAAGGAGTGAGGGGTGGAAAACAAACGATGAAATGCGTTGTGAACGAGGCAAGGGACGATTGAAAGAATAATTAACGTCCCTTCCGCAGGACGGAGCGCTGACTTGCGCGGTCTCCTCAAATCACGCAAGTAGGGGACAGTAAGATCCCAGGTTGAAAAATCCGGATTCGAACCAGGGACCGCTGCGTGGAAGGCCAACTCTCTAACCACTCGGTCACCTTTTATAAAAACTTATTTTATAAGTTTTATTTTTATTGTTGTCATTATTGCCGTTTTTGTTATTACTGTGTTTATTCTCAATTATTGTAATTATTATTTAAATTTTCATAGTAAACGAATTTTAAAAGCCCATTTCCACATGATCTATTATGAATATTTAGACTTCTACGCGCATATCCACCATCTTTAGCAATACAGCGTTTAATCCATTAGTATATTCTCCTCGTTGATATTTGTGATAGGTTTGGATACGATTTTTAAGTTCAGCCCGAGATTTTGGGTTTATAGCATAAATAATGCTTTTCACATGTTGCCACAAAAATAAAGCTAAACGTATTTAATCAGGCAAGCGATGAGGATGCAGAAAGTCTCATTCTCTTCCATTCAGAAACAGTCCCATTTAAAAACTCGTGAATAGATCTTGCGTAGTGACTCCTGGCACCATTTTGCTGGATGATTGTTCACGCCGCATAACTCTCATTTCCCTTCTTTTGTTCTCGATAAAACTCCTCTTTTGTTTTTTGTTACGTACTTATTTCAAAATCTTCCTAAGTTCCTTACGTATGGCATTGCAAATTATTTGCACACTTGGATCAAGTAACGTACTTGACTCCATTTCTTATAGAACCGTCAATTCGATTCAGGTTAAACCGCCAAAGCATTTTGCGCTTTCTACCTTTGTCGAAAGATCTAAGTCGTTCGGCCCAGGTCGACCCATTTACACGAGCCTATTCTGATAGTCTACTTATTTGCTCTCAAGAGGAGAGCAGGCCTCCACCTAGGGAGAATAATCAGCAATTCCTCCGGAGAATACTTACTACGTCATTAATTATTAAAGAAAACATTGTTTTATTCCTTAAGACTAAAAAGTATAAATAAAATAATTTAAAATTATTTTTAAAAATTAACTTTTATATATTACACTAAAAAATAAAAAATAGTTCGATTTACTAGACTTGATTTTATACTTTTGTAAAAGTTATATGGCATTTAACCTTCTTTCACTTTTAAATAATCATGTAATTTTTACAAAAATATTAAATCAAGTCTAATAAATCTAAATTTATTATTCACTTTTAAAAACATAGTTTACTTTTACATTTAAGTGCAATATATAAAAGCTATATTTAGGCTTGGTAGTTTTCGACGTTTATTTTTCTTAAAATCGACGTTTATTTTTCCTAAAAATCGGCGACGAATGCCGACGTTTGTTTTAATACATTTCACAAGGCTTCGTAGTTTTCGACGTTAACATTTCCTAAAAAGCGATCATTAATGTCGTTTATTTTCCCTAAAAACCTATGACGAACCTCGACGTTTTTGATACATTTTATTAGACTTTTTTAGTTCTCGACGTCTGTACTTCTTAAAAACAGCGATCGCAAATATCAACGTTTATTTTTCCTAAACTTTTATGCCGAAGATATCGACGTTTACTTAAAGACATTTTATCGATTTTTATATTGAAAATTTTTATAAATTGGAATCCTTCTAATTAAATTTAACTAAAAGTGTATAAATAAAAATAAGACATTGAATACTGGTTTATTAGTTGTTATATAAATTTTGGTGAATGTATTCTTTTTGACTTCGACCAACAACCCGGAGCAGTTAATTTTTCGGAATATATCAGAAAGTATATTTTACTAGTAAATTCGCGCCCCTTATTCACGAAATCGTGATCATTAATGAAAACATTAATGTGACATGAATATAATGCACAACCAAATGTATGAATGAATATTTAATGAAAGACCATACCTTGTTGAGTAACAAATGACTATGAATGCAGAACCCCCGAGTGCGTAAACGGAACGATGCTTCTTCGACACCAATGCAAAAGAAGCTAAGCTACCTTCTCTCTCGGATGAAGCATAATATAATTTTTTGGCAGGGTGCTTTTGAAAATATCATAAGGACATTTGGCGATCGATACTCATTTTTCAGTACGAGAAAACCTATCTTTTCGCTTCTTGGAGGAGGTCAGCAGATCTTGTCGCACAGAAGACAATAGATGTCCCCCGACTTTTCCGTATATGGACTCCAAAGGGCGTAGAGATTGTCGTATTTGGTCGAGGGTATATACAGAGTGCAATAAACTGATCATATAGTTTTGCCCCTTACCTTTGGCTTTGGATCCTGCGTCAGCTCAGTGTGTATCCTTCATAGAGTGACATTAAAGAGGAGAGTGCAGTGAATTCCGAATGTAGTGTGGCCGATGGGTATGACAAACATAGACTTTCCCTTCCGTTTTGGATTTTTGGTGTTGAAATATATGAAGTTTTAGTGCGAAAAGCCTAATTTAAAAATCATGACGCATACTTTCGTAGAAATTATAGTGGTGAAAATTGATCGACGACAATTCATTTTGGTCGAATTTAAAAGTTTTTAAAATTCGATGTTTATCGACATTTATTACAGTTGTTCCTTGAAAGAAGAAAGACCAAAATAATATGCAACTTCCGAAGCACACACCATCTTGGTAGGATCCCTCTCGTGCTGCCATCAGAGACGTAACCAGGGGAGAGCCTGGGGGTCCTTGACCCCCCCTGTTGTGTACTACATTTACCAATATGAATTAATAAAGTATTTTATTTTGTTATTAATAAACAAAAAACTTTCATTTGTGTGACTATTTCAGTAAAATTAGTCAAAGAATTTGCTTTTGTAGGAACGTTTTTATTGTATTTTTACTTTCTCATATACATAGTATATTTAGAAAGTATTGTAATCGTGAAAAAATTTGACTTCGAGGTTTCGATGGAAATATAAGTTTTAGGTAGTCCTGAGTCCATAAAAGTGGCTTTCGCCATTCAGTCTCTCTGTCAGTGTGTTCTAAGGTTCTAGGGTCCAAACGCGTATATGAAATTGAATGATATCTCGTATTCATGCAATATATCATATTTTGCACGTTCTTTTTTTGATATAAATGATACTGTACAAAAATAAATGCTAGTTTATTCTTGGCGATTTTTGGAAATTTTTGTTGTACTCAAAAATGGGTACAAGGAATTTGATTAAAATCAATTCAATTCTAGAGCCTGATGGCATAAATAATATTGCCTAAGCTATAGTTCTCAAAAAACCACTTTATGGCGTTCAGTGACATTACAATGTACGCTAAGCTACCTTACCTAAGCCCTATGACGTCACGGGTCCGACGCGATCCTCTCAAAATCTTACTACAATCTAGACGGTTAAACTAAATCTAATGATATCTCATATTTGTGGATAATATCATTCATAATAGACACTCTGAAGAGATGAATGATGTTGCGCAACAATTAAGGGCACTTTATTTTTTGATATTTTGAAACAAAATTCTATTTACTCAAAAATGGCTATAAGGATTTTGATTAACATCCATCCAATCGTACAGTCTGATGTCACAAATAATACTAAGCCATATGTCATAAAAATGCTATATATCGTCTAGTGGCATTAAAATATACGCTAAACTGCAGTTAACTTTGATTTATAAGCGTTTTTCTTTTATAAGCGTACACAGTCGATCAAATGTATAGGTATACGTATATGAGAAAATTTGTGCAATATGTATTGCGCCATTTATTTATTTTGGCGTGTCCCTCAAAATATTGTGACAGTCATGCTGACCCCACCCCCGATTTGGGAGGCTAGTTATGTCCCTGGCTGCCATACATCATTGGCTTCTCATTTTCTCAAATACGACATCTGGGACGGTTAACTTTGCCACTTAGATGTAATGCAGGTTCATCTGAAGAATTGAACTGTTCTAAGAACTTTGTCGTTTCTGAAGCTTTCCTTTCGAATCGCTCTGCAGTCTTTCGTCGCAATCGTCCTCCAATAAAGCATGAAAAACTTGAGTTTTGTAAGTAAACATTTCAAATTGTTGGATAAGAGATATTCATTTCACACGAGGCATGTCGGATTGATTTACGCAGGATTTTTGTTAATCCTTCCTGCACAGTTATTATGGTTTCCGCATTGTCTGTCGATCCACCGGAGCCTTTCCGATCATTAACTCTCCTGCCTCTTTAAACCGTGTATTTCAATTCAGAATGGAGTTAGTAGACGGTGGTTTCTTGTTGCATTATATTCTAAATTCTCTTTTTACAGATGTGACATTTTATTTCTGCTAACTACAAAGCAAAGTTCTCTTTTGTTTTCTGCAGCGTTGCCATTCTATTGGGTTTGGAGATTGAATTTTTTGTCATTTAATAAAACATGTGAATGAAAGTAATAACAATAATTACTCTACAAAAGTAGTCCCCAACCTTTCGCCTCCAGGCGGGCGCATTGGCAATTGGAAAGTCCTCGCGGGCCGCAGGCAAAATCTGTTGAACTATTTTTACTTTCTCCATATACAAAGTACATAGGTATATTGTATTCATGAAAAAAAATCGAATTCGAGATTTCAACAGAAATACATGTTTTAAGGTCCCATAAACACGTTTTCACTATTTTCTCGATGATGTGTACGGGTGTCTGTGATCGGAATTGTGCGGTTGCTCTAACTCAAAAACTATTAATTAGGTCAGCGCGAAATTTTATATTTGACATTTTTGTTAAAGAAATAAGTGCTGAATAGTTTTTGATAAAAATCGGGCAACCGGAAGTGGGTGTTTACTCTTGTCACATCCGTTTTTTTCAAAATATTTGCTTTAATATTTTATAAATGTAAAATTATACTAAAATAGATGTTGTAGGAAATGTAATTTTCTACAATGTTCGTCCGAAATATATCCCCATATAATGCATTTTTGAAGAAATATTTTTAAAACTAAATTTTTTAGCTGCCACCACCACAACACCTACCGGCGACTATTGTAAACACTTTACGCTCCTTTTCATTTTCTTAATTGTTGGAGATTCTGGGCAATATTCAATATTAGAAGGCTACAGTTTGAGTTTATTTCTGTTCTTTGTAAAGTCCTTAAATTTTTCTCGCAGTTCCTTCAAATATTTATTATCATATAACTTATTCGGAATTTTTAGAAATATTACAGGTATGGAGAAAGTCATTTGGTGGTCACATCAGATTTTTAGAGTAGTTCGTCGCAAAATCAGATGAGCTTTTTTTAGAGTGAGTTCATCAAATTGCGTTCTTCTCAGTATCAGGAAGGACGCAGGACAGCACTTGAAAAATTTACTAGTAAATAGTAAAATTTACGGCAAGATAGACAAATCGCGTCCGTCCAAAGGTTATGGATGGACAATAGACATACGAAAAAAATAAACAAAATTAATTATTGACCTAATCAGAAAATAAAGTTAAATTAAACTTATGAAATAAATATATTTATTAGAAGATATAGACATATTCAATGTGATATTTGAGGCTGCACCTTATTAGCGAGTTTTTTAATATCTACTTCAATTTTCGTGACACACAACCTTAAAATCTTATGCAAATGATCGTCTGAAATAGGGGTGAGCGATTATATCAACCTGGTATTTAGTAACAGATACAGGTCAGGAACAGATATCAGTGATATCTATTTTCCAAAATATCTGTTATTGGAATATCAGTTAATAAATAATAGGTGTAGGTTCAAACAGACCGTTGGACCATATCTGTTTGCTTTCCATACTCGATACCAGTCAATCCTTAATACTCGCCTTTGTTCTTCGCAAGCTTTCACGCACCACAGCGCACTCTCTATCTTCCCGCAAGGGCTGGACAGGGAGCAGGCGACTTGAGCCAACAAACAAAATATGTGCTCTCACGCCACGGGGAAGAGGACTCAACACAGGGGTGGGAGGTGATGGTAATCTATTTTGAAATTTTTAGAAATATTATAGATATGGAGAAAGTCATGTGGTGGCCACATCAGATTTTTTTCGTGGATTTCTGTGCTTGAATTACGATTTATTTTTAAAAAATCGCTAAATAGAAAATCACATATTTCTGGAGAACTTAGTAAACAATCAAGTTGAAATTTTACATTTTGTTAGAATAATACATATAAATTACATTTATGTAGGTAATGTTGGCTAAAATGTATAAATAAACAATAATGTCAACAATAGTAAAAAGTTAATATTTTTAAACAAATTGTATAAAATTGCAATCATATGAGATTTTCCGAAAGCGTTTGTATACGATGTTTGCTTTATCATCTCGATTTTGTAATAAGGAAAAAAAGACTAATATAAGTGCATCATCAAAGATTGGAGTTTGAATACGCCATCGCCTGGCATCTTTGCCTGACGCAAAATGAGCTAACGCGGCAAAGTACTGTTTATTTTTTCATTAGAATGAAAATTGATTTCTTTCATCTAAACAAACCAGCAATCAAATTAAAGCTTGACCTCTTATGTTTGTAACAAAGAAAGACGCAGAGCGTTATCTGCTTTCGTTTACAAGATATATATGAGTCAGAAGGAGATGCTGCGCGGAATCGGCGATTCGCCGGCTGTTTACGTTAAGGGCATTTTCAACCGGCCGGCGAATCGCCGTCTCTTTAAGCCAATGGTTTAAGGGCATCTGCATGTGAAGAGTTAACAGTTTTATGGAGATATTGAAATGTTTATTCGTATATATAGGGTAATGTCTAAACGACCTGAAAGTTTCAGCTCCCTAGCTCGACCCATAGTATCTAAATATTTACCTATTTGTTTAAATTTTAAGAATTTTTGAAACCCAAACAAATTATAATATAAAAATTTCTATAATCCATATTTTGTTTTTTTTTCAAATTCTACCTATATAAAAAATTTCAGCATCGTAGCACATAAATCGTGAGAATTTGTTTAAATATATATAATAGATATTATTTATATTATATGGAAGAACTATTTGTTTATGTTTAAAAAGTGAAATTCATTTAATTGAAAGTAATGTATTTAGGGGATTTTCACTTATTGTTTCTGATGCATGTAGCACAATAAAATTTTTATTATCCCTAAGTATTTTCATTACTCCTTTATTGAAGCTTATTTAAATTAATAAATGATCATTAAGTTTTTGTAAATACGTAAAATAAGTACGCGAACCAACAGTTGTAGAAGCATTATAAATTATACTCGTATCGGAAGGAGCATTCTCCGGTAGGTAGTACCAGAACCAGCTCCGTACCCTGATATATCAGTAACAGGTATTTGAAACAGATACTGCCTCGTGACAGATACCAAGATATTAGGTACCGGTAAATATCAGTTTAGCTCATCCCTAGTCTGAAAGCCTTGTCCTACAGTTCGACTTGTTTTCATTTTTGAAAAATGCTGATTCATAAATATATTTGCTACCGAAAATGGAGAACATGTTCGCTGCAAATGACTTTAGGTTCACATATTTGTCCAGTAATCCTGAATAAAAATTCAAAAGAATATTTTCGTTGTAGGCCTCTTTCAAAGCATCAGTGGCTCGCAGATCAATTAATTCCATCTGATGTATTGCAGATGATTCCTCTGGTGATACTTCAAATGGATTCTGGAACACTCTTATTTCCTTCACATGTTTGTGAAAATCTCCGAATCTGTTCTTGAATTCTTCCCGCAAGAGTTTCAGTGTTTTGGTACATCTTTCTACAATGGAATGAGAAACCAATTTTTTGTCAGATGCTAGATCCTTACAGCAAGAGAAGTGCGAAAAATTGCTTTCACTAAACTGTTTCACCAAAATGTTCAGCATATATGTCTGGTACTAATTTCCTTTGCCCTGTAATCTTAAATTCAAATTATTCAAATGATCTGTGATATCAGTTAAGAAAGCTAAAACCCAAACCCATTTTGGGTCAGAAAATTCTTCTTGAGATCTTCCTTTTTCAATGAGAAAAATATCAATTTCTTGACGAAGATCAAAATATCGTTTGAGAACTTTTCCTCTGCTTAGCCGCCTAACTTCGGCATGGTACAGCACATTCCCATATTCCGCATTTAATTCAGAGAGGAAATATTTAAACTGCCGATGAGTCAGTCCATAACGCCTGATGAAATTAACGCTTAAAATTAAAATTAAAATTAAATTTACATTCATAACATCTTAGAATTTTATTATCTTACTGCATAAAGCCTGCTGGTGAATGATGCAGAGAAACTGCATAGGAATTGCAGCATTAACTTTCACTATTTTTTCGTTAATCCGTGAGACTACCCCAGATTTTTTCCTTGTCATATTTCTTGCGGCATCTGTAGTCACACTTATTAATTTATCCCAACTAAGATAAAGATTTGTATACTTTCAAGAATACATTTTCTGCAGTTGTAGTGTCTTTCATACTTTGCAGTGCACACAACTCGTCCGTAATCACAAAATTTGAATCAACAGCCCTAATAAAAATTAGTAGTAGAGCAGTATCTTTTATGTCGTTGCTCTCGTCAAAAGCCAAAGAGGAGTATCGAATTTCTTTTGCCCTTTCATTCAATGTATTATAAAGATCTTCTCCCAAATCTTCCAAACACCTTGTAATGGTAGATGAGAATCAACTCACATTCTGAATACAATATAAATTGTCAGGACACAATTCCTCCATTACTTTTAACATGCAATTCTTTACAAACTCGCCATGAATGAACGGTCTCCCGTTCTCACAAATATATTTAGCCACGTGGTAACTAGCATGCACAGCTGACAAGTTTTCTTTTAGAACCTTTTTAAAAAAAATTGCTGCTGGTACAAAGATTTCCTAAGTGAATTACACTTGTTCAGTCGTACGTCTCCATGAACTTCTTATGACGAGATCCGTAGTCTCTTAATATTGAACAATTTAAAACTATTAATACTTTCATGACATATCAGACAAATTAATTTGTCATAGTGTTAAACAAAAAATAACCATTTGTCCAACGATCATTGAACTGACGGCCCACATCTACTATTTTTCGCTTTTTTGTTGCCCCCGAATTTAATGAAGCCATTTTTTTAAAGGGTGCATTATTTTAGAATCATATATTTTTGAAGCAGTCTGAAAAGAAAGAAATCACTCTTGTGTATTTATTTAATAAAATAATTTAATTTGTAATGATATAAAAAGTGATTAACATACCGCGCATTAAATCTGCCTCGAATTTTCCGAGTTCGATGCGTGTGCACAAGCGCGCACGTTGTGTAAAGCTTTTCTGCAACAATACTCACGTGGTCATAAAAAAAATTGAGTCCATATAAAATCAAGGGGTTTGGCGCAAACAAGAATTTAGGTTAGTTTCTTCTATTGCTGCAGAACCTATTGCAAAAACGATTTTACATCAACTGACATAATTACAGTGATACCACGATTGTTTTATTGTGGGAGTTTTTCCCCAACAGTATCTACAAATCTATACAACTTACATCATATCAAACAATCAATCGTGGTTTTCCGTACAACGTCATTTGAACATAAAATAATACCTCGGTTTGGTCTCGTAAAATGTTGAAATTTGGTTACCGCCGTCTATAATTACTTATTCACCAAATACAATTCAAAATTAACTGGTAAAAGTAAAAAAAAGCAACAAAACGTCGACAAATCACCCACATCGAGACACAAGACACTTGGAAAGAACTCAAGACTTTGCAAAACGCATTTGACATATGTCTCGATGGGTACTGACTGGAGGTGAAGGGATATAACTACCCGTTACTATTCCATACATCGTCTTTGCATATATTTGGATTAGCTATGAATACAATGTTTCACTTGTGTTGAGAGTCAATCTGAATTCGCATTTCCTCCTCCCAGTTCTCCGTCTAGATGGAAAAAGGCGCCGATAGGATACAAGTTGCCACGAAATCTAACCCCGAGGCTCTTAGCGATCATGTATTCGCATTGGCTTACTACAAGATTACGCTGTCAAACGTGTATAAAACGTTGCAAAAAGATTTAGTTTCTGGGAGAACAAGGGCCGCACAGAATTGGTTAGGGGGCCGCGGGTTGGGAACCCCTGCTCTACAACATTAAAAAAGTAAAAATCACAAAAATATTGAAAGTATATGACAATAATTGGCTGCAATAACAGCAATAATAACAACAATAACAATAAAACTTTTAGGATTGGACTTTATAAATTCGTTTAATATGGATTTTTGTCTTACATGGTTTAAAAGTTTTCAAGGACTTTTTGCTCGCCCTGTATAGGAGAAAATGGGAGGAGAGGAGATAATGGATGCTGGAAGGAAAGGAAATGGTAGGGAATGAAGAGAGATGGGACAAAGAAGGTGTTTGTGAAGATGGAGAAAATTAGAGGGAGTGGAAACGAAGAATGTTTTGGGAGAGAATGAATGAATGAATGAATGGAAAATTTGTTGAAAGCCTTGTGCTGCTACGAATGCGGGCATGTTGTAACTGCATAGAAATATGCCGAGATAGAATATTAGGTCGATAGAGGAGATAGCTGGATGAATGGTAGTTGTTACGGAAATATTCAAGTCTATGAATGGAGGACGCTATACGAACTAGAAAGGAAGTTAGAAAATTGTGCCATGTAACAAATAAGAGAGGAGATAAATACTTAGTCGTGACCAAAATTTAAAGCAAGTAATATGAGTGAACGAAAATTGAATTAGGTTAAAGATATATTTGCTGATTGGTAATTCTGGAACGAAACTAATTTATAATAGGCGTGAGTAGTGGTCAAGTGCGCGATAAAGACAGATCAGGTTAGAAAGTATCATAATTGAATGTGGATAGTAGTGTCGGAAATGAAAATAAATATTAATGAATAGAAATAAAAGTATCTACGATGTGACTGACAGGAGAGATTATTATAAAATTTGTAGATTAAAATAAACTTACATAAAGTAACTTTTTCATAACCAATATCATTAATAAGTTCAGGTCCCACTTAGTGGAATTTATTCATGATACAAATGAAAATCAACTAAGTATTTTTCACGGAAATTTTGCTCTTGTGAATGAAATCATGTGGGAGAAAAATATAATTAAAATGGAAACAACTAGAAGAGAACAGAAGGAAGTAATGAGTCGAAGTAAAATTACGACAGGTCAACTGAGTAAGAATAACTAAGGAGGGAAATGATGGAAAGAGAAGGAATTGTAGAGTGAATTGTTCAAATCCTAATGAATATTGGAAGTTTCCAGTAATAAAAGCGCCAACATGAAAGGTAATCGAGTAATCCAAATGTAGTGGATCAGGAATTCCATATAACAGTCTACAATTAAGTTTTTACTGGTCTGTAAACCTTGAAATATACCAATGATAAATTTGTTTACCAAATTATTACCTTAAAGTAGTCTTTACTATCTAAGAAAATGTTTCAAACTTAACCACTGAAGCATTCACAGATTGCATGACCCACGTCTATTAACATCTCGTAACATTGGCCGTTTTGATAGCAGTTAAAGAATCCAAAAATATTGGAACAATTGCACTTACTTTACTTAATAATAAAATGGAAAGGGGGAATGAGAAAGATGAATCAACGACGAGAAGCAGAAGTAGTAATAGTGAAAGGGACGAGGAACGAAGGAAAATAGAGACGGGGTGATGTCACTTGGTAAAATATGCGAAGAGATGGGAGCAGCTGGAGTAATTTATTTTTTAGGAATAGGATCATAAGAAAAGAGGAAAGGGCGAAGGAAGTGGGAATACAACGCAAAGCGGGAAAGGCCGCCAGATGGGAGATATATGGAAGAGATAGGGCAACGGAGGAGGCGAGAGGAGAATCATCAGAGTGTTATGAAACTGCGGATGGAACGAGAGAGAGAGAGAGAGAGAAAAGAGAAGGTGGAAAGACTCCAACGGCGGCGAAGAAAGGCACTCTTACTATTAATATTAATATGAGCATCGCGGCGCGATGTGCGCGTTTTCAGTGGACGCCGAATAATAACAGGGAAACGATGGAAAAGGAGGAGAAGGATTAAGAAAGGCGAAGTTTTATATTTACATTTATAATGAAACAACTCACATTTTAATCAAGTTTTCTAGACCCATTTGTAGCAATGACAAGTAGCACTACGATAACTAATGACTTATTGGAGGTTATCTACCATTTATGAACCAAACGCACGATACAATTTTTGTTTCTCACTTGTAATTTAATAAGAGGATAAGGAAAAGTTTTAGGAAAGAGAGAAGCAAAGGTATGCGATCCAAATAAAAAATGTAATAAATGGACGGGCAATAATAGAGAAAAGGAGATTAGAGAAGAGATATGGTGGGCTACGCGAGATAACGGCTTGAGTCATGAACGGAGGATGACATTCCAAAGGGAACCAACCGTAAGAATAATGAAGTGAGAGCAGAGAGAGAAAGGAGAGGGCTGTGGATGGAAATACAAAGGAAAAGGCATTCAATACGCCACGAAGACAATTAGGCGAAGGAAAATCTTTTGGGATAACGAATAAAGAAAGCAAAAATAAAGGAGAAACGGAAAATATACAGAGAAAAAGAATGAAATGAATGGGAAACTTTTTGAAAAAAATAATAAGTTAAAGATAATATGGAAGGAAATACGAAGGATACGAATGACTGAGGATAATAAAATCTGAAGGAGTGAGGTGTGTAAAGAGAAAGTGAAGAAGTGAAAGTAGGAAGAAACGAAGGGTGAGGGAGGATGGGAAAAAATACACAAATGTGTTTATTTGGGCAAAATTAAAGTTATGAAGTTCCTTCTTTCATTTAACCCTTCGTCACTTAAAAAAGAAATGATTTCAAAACAAAACAAATTGTCGAGATAATGTGACGGGCCGTTTAGCTACACAGTATCACAAACTACGTACTAAATCCGCCGCTTCCCCCTCTCTTCATTCCCCCCCTGTTACATCTATTCCCCACCCCTCCATTTACCCGCCTGCGATTTGCTGCGCGCGCAACCAAGCTACCCTCCTAAAAGCGATGACCAGCTCCCGCCCCTCCTTTTCGCACAATATTTATCCAGCATTCTGAGCGATTTTTATCTCGAAATGTGGCCTTTTGTGTGAAAAGTTTATTTACCCCTTATTTAAGCCATAATTCGTATAACTTAAAACGAAAAAGAGCCTATAAAGTGATGGTTTCGGCCCGCGAGCCCTCTTATAACTACAAATGTGGCCCGCAGGTAAAATAGTTGAGATACCCCTGACCAATTGGATTCAGTCTATGAGATAAGTTCTATAAACAATTTTCGATTTTACATTGCTGCGTTAACAGTTTTTCTGATGGGCCTTTTTAATCAAAAACCAATTATTTTCAACCTGTTTGTAAATATTTTCAGGGAAAGTTTTCTGAAAACCTTTAATCCATAGAACTTAAAACCAAAACAAGCCAGAATCACATTTTGATCGTTTTAGTAGGTAGTAGGTAGCTTAACGAAGTGGTCGAAAATGCTACGTCGTTTAGCATATTCCTCTACGATACTAATTAATAACTAAATTAGTTTAGATAACTTCTCATTGACGAAAGGTTCTTAAAAAGTACTATTTTTTGGAGAACAACCACTGCAAATGGCAGAATGTCGAAGTGCGCATCTGTTATTTTGGGTTACAGTAGAAACACAGTTTATCAATTTGATTCCAACAACAAGGCCAGATCGATAATTATCTTTTCTCAATTGAAAAGAGAACGTCTTACAGGAAAAATAACTTTGCCCTCGTCTAATATTCAAGAATTATGGCTTTATCGTGATTTATATGAGATTGATCCATTTGCAGCTATTACTGTGTAATATTAAAAATTCACATTTATTCTCTATATTTTTCATTAAGTTTATAAATAAGTTACAAAAATTACTTGTAACGAATAGTAAATAGAAGATGAAAAATGAATTACTGACTAAGGAGAAACGATGGAGTTCATTGAGAAATATGCTAGAGGAATTGATCGCTAAGAATAATAGAGGAATACAGGATTAGAGAATACAAGTAAAACGAAGGAAAAGACATAAACAACGCTAGATAGGGAATGATGACCTCATGATGGTGATTACTCACAGAAACTGGTCGTTTTGTAAATATTATGTGGAAATTAGCAAATGTTTAGTACAATTAAAATATTATCCACAATTGTTTGTCTTTTGATTATGGAATTCCACGAAGTCTCGGCCTCGTCCATTAAATTTATAAAACGAAGGAGTTAATGGTGAAACATGGAAGTAACGAGACCTAAAAACGTCCAAATTGTGTGGCATGAATAAATAGAGGCGGGAAGAAGAAACCAAGGATCAAAGGCTTCACGAAGGCCGATGAGACGAATATTGGGCACGTATACGGGCGAGTAAACAATTAATGCTGTGTGGGATCAATAGCACAGTCAAAAGATAGGTATCGCTCGAAAGAAAGAAGCGATTTTAAAATATTATAATTTTTCTTACGAATAGAGAAGGCACAACAGATTCCAAGGTTGTATTAGATTCACTGATAGAATATTTCATCTTCACACGAGAACTATATCTATCTCTCTTCATTCTTTCCAAATGTGCGTGCGTGCGTGTGTGTGTGTGTGCGCGTGCGCGCGTGCGTGTGTGCGTGTGTGTGTGTGCACGCGCGTGCGTGTGGTGTGCGTGGTGTATGTGTGTGTGTGCGCGTGTTTGATCCTGTATCCAGGCAAGGAGATTGATAAAAAGGGCTTGTGGGCGCTTGTTTAGATAGAGGAGTGAAAGGAAAATTGGAACAGACATGTCATTTAAAGGATGAGATCATCGAAGGAGTAAAGACCACCATCTGAGCGTGAGGGAAAGGGGGAGAGAGGGGAAGAACTGTCAGGAGAGAACAAGGAGAGGGAGAGGGCGATGGAGGGAGAGGTGAGGAAAGAGGGTGAATGACAGAAGGGTGAGAGAGGTGGCGGAAAGGAGGGAGGAAGAAAGACGAGAGGAGAGAGTGGGAGGGAGAAAGGCGAGGAGCCAAGGAGAGGGTAGTGTGTGAAAAGGGAGTGTGCGGTCGTTAATACGGACACAAACAAAATGCCGTGAAAAGGAAGAAAGGGAGGCTGAAAAAAGTTAAGGTGGGAATACAGCGGAAAATTTAATTGTTAGATAGATAATGCAAATCCTTTTCGTGGGTAAAATTCTCCACGCTGAGAAAAGAAGAGGTCATGCACTTTATAAGAACGGTTCGAAAATTTTTAATGCGAATAAACTAAGGGCATTCGAAGACCAATGCATTAAAATAATATAAAAATTGGGCCTTCGTCTGCTTACGCAATATGAAAAAGCTCATTTTATTTATAGAGGTTTATTTAGTATTGTAAACTTAAAATTATTTATAAATTTGCCAATAAAATTATATGGCACAAAGTAATTTTAAATTTTTAACTTTCTTTCTATAACCATTTGCTCAGAATCTAAATTGAACAAGGCACCCTCTGCCGCCCACCGTTTTCTCCAAAAAGTTCTTTGGCAGCGTAATAAATGGCATCATTGATCACATGCACCCTGCAAATTTTAGTCTCGTATCTCATACCGTTTACTGGCTATTTTAATTTAATTGATTGCATAGATGGATTGATGTGGTCTTCATTTGGTGCGAGATTGAGACTAAGAAGTCCCATCTTCCACCTAAACCCTCGTCATGAAGCATATACAATAATACATAGAACATTAGCAATGTAAATACAAGTAAAAATAAAAATACAAGTATTGGAAAGAGTAAGTTTGTGGGAAAAAATAAGGACTACTGAATAATGAAATCCATGTAAAAAAAACCCCACTGCAGGAAAACACCCACACAAAAAGGGGAGGTGTGAAAAATCTGCGGAAACTACTGAGATTCACTAAAGACATCAATAAAAGAAATTTAAAACAAAAGACAAATAAATGAAAGCTATGGATCAGGAAAAAGTTAGCACAGCATGAAGAGACCATTGATAAAATAAACATATAAAAATGACAAAATGAATAGATATTAACATTGTTATGCCTAAACAAAATAATGGGAAAAAAAAACAAATAAATGAATAAAATACAATAAAAAAGTATAAACCATGCACAATAAGTACTGTTTTGTCAGACGGATACACAGAGCGAAAACATAAGCCCGTTTGCAAAACAAAATTCTCTATTAATATCCTAAACCAATGGCTCCTAACTTTTTGTAGGCACTGCACCCTTTCAAAGATAAACAGAATTTCGCGGCATCCCCGTATTGAAAAAAAGGTTTTTAAATTTTTACATACGAGTATTACAGCGTTTGGACATATCCAATCGTTGGTACCACACTATAATCAATTTATTAGAGACAAATGAATGCCCTAGTTACCTGTAAACACATCCAAATCTTTGATTTATTTACAAAACTAATTTTATCGTGACACCCCTAAAGGTCAGCTGCGGCGCCCCAGTGTGCTGTGACACCCAGGTTGGGAACCACTGTCCTAAACAAAGAAAATGATTTCCTTCCTCTATTTCACCTTTTACGGAAGCCTCCCATAAAATCTTAACGAGTTTATGAGGATAATCATCCTTGAAAAACAATGCCTTCCTCTAAATTCCTTTTCCAGTTTATCAAACATTCGTGCTGTCACCGATCAAAAATATCACGGAATAAATATAACCGAAGAATCGTAAGTGATATGTTTTTCAGGTGCAAATGCACGCCAGCTTTTAAAAATCTCAAAATACAATATCAGTCCTTTCAATTCTTCCACCCTTCCTCCCTCCACCGACTCTATTGTAAATCTAAATTTTTTTTAATATTTTATATAAATCATGTAAAATTACCTCTAAATATTGCATCAGAAGCGGAACAGATTAATATAGGGTTTCCCAAACATTTTTCGTCGCGTACCCCTATGAGTCTTATCAATCAAATGAAGTACCCCCTTAAAAATTGCTTGAAGTTATAGGTATGCGTCAAATTAATGTTATATTTCGCAATTAATATCCGTCCTCTTACTGGAATAGGGAGAAAAGGTTGAGAACAACCGCTGCTCTACATAATAACAAAATTAGACAAAAGGTTTATAAGTGTCACACACTTCCACTTCTCATGATAATTTGCAGTAGAACTCCTTTTTCAGCTTCATTTGCTGAGTGACGATTCTGAAGTTGTGTTAGTTTTGTGCCAAGATTTTTAGAGTTTTGGCGTTTTTCACTACTCCATTTTTGAAGGAATGTGAAGTTTAATCGCTATATGCTCTTAACTTGAGGTTTCTTATGTAAACCGTTAAAAGTAATAATTTATGTTTTGTGCCTTGTTCTTAAGAACGATACAAAGGTTTGATTTGTGTAGTATTTTTTAGCATTATCTTCTTACTGCTATAAAAAATACATTACTGAGAATTGCTATCAATTTTACTAAGTATTTCCTGAAAGGATAAATAATAGAACATAAATTGCAATTTGGACAGTTTAAAACGTCTGTGAACAGAAAAAAAGTTTCAAGAGCATGTTTATTATAAGGAATTTCATGAGTAAGTGGGAGTTTTAACCACAAATAACTGAATTTTAATAATAAAAAATTAAACCATCCGCAATTACGTAAATTTTTTGAAGTACCCCATCGTACCTATCAAAGTACCCCCAGGGGTATGCGTACCCCAGTTTGGAAACCCCTGGATTAATACGAGGATTTTCCGGAAAGTAAGGTACACAAAGGCTGCTACGTCGATTCATTTTAAACGGACAAAATAGGTAGTGTGAATGGAGTCCACGCATCATACCATTTTTCTACACAATCGCTAACACGGCTTAAACATTAGCCTCACCAGTGAACGAGTGAATGGATGCCCACCGTTAGGAAATAGCAATCACGCGAATTCAGACAAGCCACCACGACCTGTGCGACATCTTCATCAGTTGCCTCACTTTGGAAAAATTGAGTTTGGTTTGTGGAAAATGGTGTGATTTTGCTACAACGCCACGCGCATCCAAGCAGACCCAGAAATCGTACCAGCGGTGGGGGTGAGAGATTTTGGTCCATCCACCGAATGGCGCAGATCCTGCTAGGAATATTACCTCTTTGGGCCACTCAAAGGACCCAAAATGTTCTTTCGATCGCTGCAGACCTATAGCGATCCTCTTGTAGGTGACCATGAAACACAGCGCTTCTGTTTACTCGGAAGGGAAATTTTCGTCCGTGTAGCAACAATTTTCATTCCCAGCATGCCGCAACCTGCTATAGGTCTGCCGCGATCAAAAGAACATTTTGGGTGTACTGTGGGTATGGCCTAATCCCTCACTCCACTTGGCACTCTCCCCCTTCCTTACCACACGGGCTATCGCTGTCTCGGTCCTTTCTTACTACACTGTTGCCAAATTTGTCATGATTATGGTGATTTTGTCGTTTAAGTGAAATTAAAACGCTCAGTCGTAGTAAATTTTACGCTGGATCTAATTATGTGTATTACAATTTCCTAAAAATTTGGTAATATGAAACTAGAGAGAAAATTATGATGTTGACTAGGTAAGTTTTTATCAATCTTTAAACATACAACGTCATATCTCGGTTTCTACTTACCTAATAAGGGCAACTTTTTGTCATGCCTCTTGAAAGACTGTTTATGGCGATTATATAAATGATAAATATATAATAATAATCAAAAGCCTTTATAAAATTTAATAAAATTATTCTTTCTCCAAATATTTTCTTGGGACATGAAAAAGTCGGTCTGCGGGAAACTTTTTCCCTAACTGATTTAAAGGGATGCATTGAGTGAATTGAAGGTGCAGAACTGTTGCATTATCCTCAAATGTATATATTTCAACAACAACTGAAATATATTTCTGCTCATTACTGAAGGAGCTACTTCGTTTTTATACAGAATGGTTCCACTCCAATAATCTGAAATTTTTGGTTTCTTTACCAATCCCATGTACAACACTAATCCAAAAAAGTTAAAAAAATTTCTCGATTTGTGGGTTTCCAGAAATGAATTCTGGCGGATCTACTGTGGATTTTTGAATTTAGTACTTGCTCAGCATTTCTGTTCGTTTCTAAGACAATCAAATCTAATATCTCTTCATCGATAAATCTGCAGTAAACATCTGTTGCAGTAAGATCATCTTTTTTGTAGGATATATACCATCGTGATATATAACCTTCTCTTCATTATAGAATCTTATACCGTATCGTAAATGAGAGCAATCAACCTCAAACCACTCTGTATCTACTGGTTCATTTTTCTGACCCGCTTCATCTAACAAAGATGAATTTTCACTACATAATGTTTCTTCACTACTCACACTATCAGTACTTTCACACTCACTATCTTCTGATTCCAGTTCATCATCCACATTTTCTGAAATCGAGCAGGATTTTTCTTCAAACTCCTGTAAAACTTCTAGCACATCGCTGCCCGACGTCATTGTTGCATTTATCCGTCTTGTGTCTCGATTAGCAGCGGAACGTCGCCTCTGATTCACACTGCTCGTTGATGGACGAGATTCCATTATTGCCCTAACAATCAGAATGCATAAAAGTAAAGCATGAAATTTTATACAAAATCAATGCTTGTAAAATGAATTGCAAAATAAAAGTGTAAACCTAAAATAATACTGACCAGTAGATATTTTTGATGAGAGATTGTTTGATTTACGATGACACATACAAGGCACTGAGAAAATTTAGGAAAATGTGCGGTTACCAGTAAAGGCATGGACAAGTATGCCAGACGTTGACGGATCAGTTGCACCCTAAAAATTACAATTATTGAAAAAATAAAATAATTCAAATATAAAAGGTCTGCAAGCACAAAGAATGGAAAATGAAAGCTTAAAATGCAGTGCATAAAATAATACTAACCAGTAACAACAATGTAACATTATGCCGCCATAAGCATTATGATGCAGCTGGTACATAAACAACGTCTTCGAGAAAATTCTTGTGTGAGGTGGTTTGGCGCACACCACACGAGAACACGATATACCAAGCAATGAGAAGCTTTCACGAAAAGTCTTGCTGTGTGAGGGGTTTCAGGTGGCTCAAGGGGTTTCAGACAAAGCAGATAACAGTTACTTATAATGTACGATGAAAAAAGAGATGTTGAAACAGATAAACTGTTGACAAATGATGATATGATGATTGAGAGTGGAGAATAATAGTAAAAAAGCAAATACATAGCAATCAAAGTCGGCCTACATATACTACTACTACTACTATACTATACTATAAGGAGATACCAATTTTACGACCTAAGTTAGTAGATTAGATAAAGTGGTGACAAAGTGTCATGAAAAACCTTACGATGCATCATTAAGAAGCTGCCCACAATGTATCAATGCGTAAAAATGAGGCCACCAAAAGGAGATTAAAATTGAAGAGCACTGTGCCTGAGTATCGCATGTGTTCCTCACGGCACCTTAGTAAAAAAGGGTGAAGATCACCGGTGATCCTTATGGCAGCCAGCGTGTTAAAAAACGTGACAATGAGAATTTTGCTATTTTTAGATCTTATATGCTCTAAATTTGAAATGAAAGCGTTTAGAAAAGCGAAAGTACAATTTAATTTATTGCAATAACAATTTAATTTGCATATTTCATGAATAATTAAACGCTATTACAATAAAGTAGAAGAAGTTTTTTTTCAGTCATATTTTAGAGTACTTCTACCGGCCTTAATCAAATTTTGATCCTTTTTAATCATCTCATAAAAGAACTTTACTGTTAAAATGCAAGTAAAATTAAACTGATTTAATAATAAGTTTTCGTCGACTTGAAATTCCATGTCAATAACATTTTTACACATAATGTGTGCTTCTGTCCAAACTGGTGTTCATTTAAATAGCATCCATTTCCTATATTTGAATTTATTAAAGGGTTCACACCATTTTTCTAGATAGTCACAAGTTATTTTATTCATATAAAATATTTCATCATTAAATGATTTTTATTTCTTCTTCCTGTACATTATGATCAGTTAAAACTCTGTAGGCCCTTGAGGGAATAAATTCTTCTTCAATGCATAACGTAAGCATATCAATCGTCTATTGCACGTAGCTCACAAGTTCTGTTATGCACTTTTGCGAATATGTATTCAATTTTTAGTAATTGCTCGTTGAAAAAACCAAGCACACACATGGCAGTAAGCTTCATTCAGTAAGCTTGATTCAAAATATTTGCAATAAATTTCGGAGGCCTTTCTACTGAAAGAAAAAATACGTTCAGCTCTTTGAACACTTTTAATACTGCATCAATCGCATGCTATACAACTAACAGGCGGGTTTTCGAATGTGACAATAATTTTTCATAATTCACATCTACAAGTGAACAAAATTAATTCTATCGCTTAATATGGCAATATTTTCACCACGACCACTGCCACATCACAAGACAATCCCTCGGCTCCCGACTGTGTTGCGTTATGTAATTTTGTGCTATTTATAAAAGACATTGTTTTTCTCTTTACTAAACATTCCCCCAGAATTTGTATTTGCGTTACCTGCTCCACAATAAATGCAATTTTAGATCAACGCCATATTCGCAAAACGTGCTAATGAAACCGCCGATGCTATCGGACGTTTCAAGAGGTAGATTCAATTTTTAGTATTTTAATCTGAATTCCTTTTCGTTTACAAAAATAATGAACAGCTAAGGAGTAATTATTTTTGGGTTTTGTGATTTCCAGTATCTGTGGATAATCCAAAACACTGTAATTTTATTAATTAATTCTACCAATAAATCATTTCTGCAAAACACCCCTATAACATTTTTAATAAGCGCGGTATTTTTAGTTTAGCAAAAATATTTACTGGCTATTTTAGAGTCACAAAAAGTTTCTGTAAAAAGTTCAATACATATTACAATCAGCTGATCGAAAGGAATGATGATATTGAACAATGTGGTAGGCCATTGTCAACTCATTCGCTACGGTAAGATCATTTTCAATTGAATTTTTCACATAAACGTACTTCGTAATTATTTGTGATGTTCCAGCATATCCAACGAAAGTTGTATTGACTTTGCTTTTCTGTATTAATATTGTCCTTTACTTCAGATTTTCCACCGTGATCAATTTTTATGTGGCAATTGCATAATTTACACTTCATTTTGTTATTAGTTCTTCATTTCTAGATAAAACTCCATTCTTTTGAATATTCTTCGTTAAATGTACATTTTCTCTTTGGAATTTCTGCTGAGGGGTTCTAAAGCCTGTAAAAATTAGGACCGAATAAAATAAAAAACCACAGGACATTCGGCAGCTTATTTACAAGATACGCAGTTTTTTCTTTCTTCAGATTCATAAAAATTTTAATAAATTAATGTAAACTTGGATTTAATTTTTATAAAAATATTATAATAAATTTTGTTTGTGATTGGAAAGATTAAAATAAATTTTATCTTTGATATGTAAACCGTTAATAATTTTAATATAATGACACTTTTGATTAGAATCTTTACATAATAATGTTAAATATAACATTTTCTCTTGACAACAATGAGGTTAAAATAAAAATTAGTGTATCATCGCTAAAATTCTCAAATCATAATTTCCTGGAGCATGTAATAGGAAACAAGAAGCGTAGAGACTTCCAAGCGGTTCATATGTAAATTTACATTTTGTGATGAATTTCAGAGCATCAGTTGTTTTACCAACACTTGAAATGCGAATGCCATTTATGAAGTCGTATTTGGTAGATCGACTTTGAAAAATGTTTTCATAAAAACGGAGATATAAAAACTGCTGGATAAGCTATTATGCTAGCAATTTCAAAAACCGGGACATTTATGCGTCCCGAAAAAAATTCGGGACGCCGGGACAAAACTCTGAAAACTGGAACAAATCAAATGTTCTGGATTATATTTTCACCGTTAATTTATTAGGCACGTGTCCAATCATTGCGATTTATCTTCGGTATCTTTTAATCCAGTCCGATTTCGATTAAATTTTCAGAATCTACTAAGTATGTTCGAATAAAATAATCTTTGAATTGCAGAGCTTGTGATTACGAATATTTCTGTTTCATGAGCTTCTCCTCTGTCCATTTGATTAGCGTATAAACGTTTTCAATAGCTTTCAAGCACGCAGAAAAATAGTTACAATTAGTTTACCACTCCGAGGTTTTATGAACGCCAAACACCGAAGAATGAATTAAAATAATATGATATTTCATGAGTTCTTGTCTTAAATCGTCTTTATTTGTCATTAATTAAAATAGTTTCCCAATCATGAAAGTGCTCTAAGAAGAGATAGCAAAGCTGTCCATTTCACTCGATTGGCACTGTAATGGAACTAAACATTAATTTGTTAAAATCAAACGTAAAACATTATTGGTTAATGATTTATGAATTAGAAACATCGTTCCATTACCCTGCCAAAGAAAAATTAACTTCGCTACTGTTTATGTAGGGGAAGAGCAGAGAGGTGGGGGGCACCGCAGAAATAGATTCTACCCAGGCACCAAGAACCCTTGGTGCGGCCCTGGCAACATCATCCTTGTCTACCATATCAAATCCAGCCTCTGTTGATAACTTAATAATCTCTTTCAGAATGCTGTCAACACTTGGAAACTCACCTCTGTCATGCATGCTCTCAGACCAGATTTCCAGGAGTCTCTAATGTAATTGATTGCGACTCTTATATAGTAATTTTTCCAGATTTAGAGAATGATTAGTTTGTCTCCTCCTGCTGTCTCTGAAATGACGTCTCATGATTCGTTGTAGATAATACGCCTTAAATGTTGAAATTACATATTGTTTTAAACAATGAAATGGTGTCCGGAGGTAAAACAACCATGTCTTTGAGGTTAACTGGATGTTCTGGGGCATTGTCGAGGATTGGCAAAGTTCTATTGTCCAAATTGTTTTTGCAATATTTCTTGATGAAGGATGAAAGATAGGATGTGGGGTAGCCCTGGAAAAGCACTGGTGACCAGAGCCTTACAATTTCATTGCCACTGCACAGGGAGATTGGCTTTTGGATGTCTCTTTAGGACTCTAAGAGTTTCAGAGTGGTAGAGCAAAAGAGAGGCTTAAGCTTGCAATCACCGACAGCATTTCCTCCTAGCAAGAGACAGCCAATTTTTTCCAACTTAAAAGCCTGGTGCAGTTTTTTCTTCCCTTGAAATTTATGCGCAGGAGGGTTAGGTAAGGTTAGGTAAGCCAGAGGATTAAGAAAACAGCAATGAAAAAATAGCTCTATACACTTATGTATATTTTATATTTCCCTTCCTTGGATCTATATTTAAATAAAAATTCAAGAAATGTCTGGCAGATTCACTGAATTTTTACTGAGAACAAATATATCTAAATGAATGACTTAACATCCAAACGTATATTAAAATACTTATTGTGTAGCCACACATCAATTCTAAAATTATTAGCCTGAAAATTGTAAGCTAATGAAATATGTAGTAGGTAAAAGGGGTTTTGTTTCAAAATCTTTTGAGATGGCATATGATTCTTGCTGCTTATTCTTTTGGTCATTATTATCATATGATCAATAAATTAAGTGAATCATAAAATTTAAATTGCCAAGGAAATTTCCAAATGCTTTTAAATTCTAATTTTAAATGCTGTTTCTGTTACATTTTTCATAAAAAATGGAGTTTGAAATGTCATGATTAAATTTCATTAGTTGCATAAATAGGATTTTGAGCAACCCAAAAATAACAAGTAACTCAATTGGATAACTTAGTATCACCAGCATTTTGAAATTTGCCAAATTCATGACTTTTCTCCCAATCTGCAGTTTTAATTGCCAGAAGACAGCTACTTAGTAGCAATCTAACTTGCAGCTTAGTGATTTGGCACAAAATTTGCAAAAAGGGAAAAATTCGTAAAATGAAAATTTGAGTACCTAAGGTTCTATGGCGTTCAAGTAAATATTCATGAAAAAATCCATAAACTGAGGAATGGGTGTATATATTGACAATTTTTTCTCTAATAATTATTAATAATGTATATTATAATGTTTGTGAAGTGAAAGACTGCCAATTAATCAGTGGATTTTTGAGTGTCAGTGCTGAATACAGTAAAAATCTTACCCTAAGCCTGAAAAGCACTAATTATCCCCAACTCATCCAACAACTGATTTGCTTTAAATAAAGCTTTACATAATCCCATAACCACAACATTATAATACTCAAAATTGACCAAGCAGGTGTGTGTGAGATGTCTATTTTTAGTTTGACCGACAAAAATAAAGAAGGTAAAGGACTAGTAAAAAAATTTTTATTTGGCAAATTTTATGAAATTAGGAATCACCTGCACTCCCACTGCCATCATTATATAGAAATAATTCCTACATTCTCTGTATAAATAGGTGAACTTATAAAATACAAACAGTGAACTGATTCCAACTAAGAAGGTGGGGCCTTTCCTCATTATAAAATACAGAAACAATCTAACATTGACAAATGCTCTCTCCTACATGAAGCATTTGAGGGTTTTTCAGTTCCCCAATTCCAAAGTCCTCTTTTTTATCTTCCTCCCTAAAAAGCCATCGAACTGTGATTACTCAATCAAACATTTCTCCGATTGAAGTTGAACAATAAGAAACCATCCTTCAACCAGGCACATTTAGAGAAAATATAAACAACATGCAGTTATGACATTTATAATGTAATTCCTTTTGCTTGAAAAGATACCAAAAGTTTTATTCAAAATCCCTCAAGAGGACAGACCTCTAAATAATTCTATGAAGTGATTGTTGAAAAAGAAAAAAGTCAAAATAATTGATGAGTAAAATTTGGCACAAGTACATAAATCTTAAGGCAATAAGGCCCTCAAGCAAGTAACATTCTTTGCAGATATCAAATTCAGATGTTTTTTATCCTTGAAATCATAAACTCACATGTTCTTATGATGTTATTAAGATTATAATCTTGTTGTAGTACTGCCTGGTACAGAGAAAAAATCTTTATCTAACACTTTAACAAGACCAGCAACTAAAAATGTAATGTAATAATAATAATAATAATGTATTCAAGAGTTTCAGAGCTGAAATTTTAAGTAATTTCAATGGTAACAATGTGCTTGCTTTGCACCAAATACATTTTACAATCATGGGCTAATGAAACTATTTTACTTCATACAAGAAGTAGAGCTTTCTGGTAACTCTCAATATTACACAGACACTTGTTACAAAAGAAAAACATATGACGCCATTTATGAAAAAATATGTATATATTTCCTGCCAGATAGACATAGATAAAAGTAGTGATATTTTTTCTGTGGATTTTTTCACAATACCCAAATTGATAAATTTCATTTCAGAAGAACTGTTCTTAATCCTTTTTTAACATTTTTGCTAAGATGTGTGCTGCTAACTGCTGCTTTGGAAGAAGGTTAATTTATTTTGAATGTAATTCATTGCTACACTATTTACTATTTTCTTATGTTTGTGACATGGGGATAAGTGATTTAAAGGAAATCCATCAAGGATTAATTTACTGGTTGCATTACTCATGACATAATTTTTATTAAACTGTATGAATAGTAAAAATAGTAAACTTTGTATGAATATGATCTGTGAGAAAACACATTTAACTTTATCTTTTGACTTCTGTGGAAGTTGAGAAATAATGATCACAAAAGCAGAAAAATAGAAACGTGCACAGGCACATTGGTATGATCATGGAAATGCAATAATCACATATTAGTTCTCTAAATTAAATTAAAACCTTGTCTTTCACAAACTTTTTATGATAGGCTGTGACATATATGTATTCTGGTTCAATGATACTAGTTTGCTTTCATTCAGATTATAAATAGGTAACAAAAGAAAGCATCCACCATACTATGAAAGAAAAACACCACAGCTAGAATAAAGGCAGAGCAAATGGAGTATTTGCTCCAGAGCCATCGCCAGCGATAGGACTCCTGCCCAGCGGTGTTCCCTGTAACTAAGTGAAATAATAACTAACAAAGTAACTTGAAGTTGAAGTTGCTTCAGGGCCTTCTACCACCTTAATATGGTCCTGAAAAAGATACAAAAGTGACAATTAATGCATTGAAAATCAATTTTGAGGGTGATAACCTAGTTATAATATGAAACAATTTCATCTTTAGTTGGCATTAATTTTGCAGTTGGTGTATGATAATAAATGGATAATCTCATTTTGCTTCTCATAAATATATATTTTTTCTGAGGATTAGGAGGATGCTTTATGCAGTTTTTGTTAACCAATCATCACTTAATATTATTTATTAAAGCACTGTCTGGGTCAAATTTTACTATTGTTAGAAATGTCACTGATATAAAAAAGCATGACAGTAGAACTCTAAATTTTCATTTTGTTATTATCATAATAAACAACAAAATATCAAATAGATGCGAACGGTAGTTTTATTTCACTCACTCCTCCAGCAAATCTCCCAATTCTCCCCTTCCCTTTTTAATTTCACAATCAACTCATCCCCTCCAAAACTTCCTCCACCCTCTCTCTCTCTCTTATCCCCTCTTTCCCTTCCCCCCCTCTTGAACTCCATCTCGTTCCTTTCTCCTCTCCCCTCTCTCTCCGTTATCCACCCTCCTCTCCTCTTTCCCTTCTCCCCTCTCGAACTTCATCTCATTCCTTCCTCCTCCTCCTCTCCCCTCTCTCTCCCTTATCCTCCCTCCTCTCCTCTTTCCCTTCCCACCTCTCGAACTCCATCTCCTTCCTTCCTCCTCCTCCGCCCTCTCTCTCCCTTATCCACCCTCCTCTTCTCTTTCCCTTCCCCTCTCTCGAATACCATCTCCTTCGTTTCTCCTCTCCAGAGGCGTAACTTCAATTTTAAGGACCCAAGGCAAATGATTAAAACGAGGTCACCCATAACAAAATTAAATAAATACATATGATACAAATATTTATTTAACATTTTAAATTAGTGCTGAAAAACGTTGCGTGTAACGTAACGAAATAACGGAATTGTTTTGGATTAACGTAACGAAAAACGTTAACGAAATTTTTCAAATAGCTGTAACGGAAAACGTAAAGAAAACGAAAAAATAAATTTCGTTAACAGACAGTAAAGGGTTATGTTCTAGTGGCATCAAAATAATTCTCTGAAAAAGCATTGAATCGTGCATTTACCGTACTTTGTAGAATATAAAATAGGCTTATTGTTTCGTCGTTCAGGCTTTCTGTCCCCCTATTAAGTTTTGGATCGATTGACCGATTTTCGTGGTATTTGGTGAATATCTTTGGCCACTGAAGACGACCTGTCGAGAAAATTTTTTCTGACATTTGAAGGAGTGAGTTCGATTCCAGAAATTTTCCTCTCATTCAGTTTACATAAGAAATGTGAAATCCACAATGCAGTGCCTTTTTCTTTAAGTGTTAAAAGAAGGGAATCATCCTATTGGCGCGGGGTTTGTACTATTTTCTGTGAAAAGGAATAAAGATTTCAATTTTTATCATAGAATTTTACTTATCGAACGTATTTATTCAAATTTCACGTAAGCAAGCGCAAGTAGGAGCTAGCTATTTTAGAAGAAAATGCTTCAATTTTAGCATGTATATCTATTCAAATGCAAAATAAAAGTAATATTAAAAACTAATATATAATGTATATTACACGTGACGTTGAGATATGGCGTTCGCGACATAATATTAAAGGTCTTTTAGTTATAGAGAGAGAGACAGTTCCGTTGCTTAAATGCGGTGAGTGATCAAGAGATCACGAGCGCGCTGGTGAAAGCGAAGATAGATCACGTTGGGATTTGCGGTGAGGTTGCGGCGGTACACGACAATATACTTTATCCTCATTTTAAAAAAATTCATGCATTTTCCGATCCTAAAAATCTTTATTCATAACTATCGAGCATAAATCTTATCAAAATGATAAACCCTCTAATCACCTGAAATTAAAGAAAATTAAATTGGTTCTCCCTTTTTATCAACTGCGTTGGAAATAGACTAAAAACTAAAATATTCATATCGACGTATTCAGATTCCACTGGAAGCATTAAAATAAAGATTTCACAATAATTTTGCATTAATTAAAACTTAATAGTCTTCTATTCGTCAAGCCATCAATTGAATACCCGCATTGCTAAAGATTCCAAATTTTTCTATTTTATACTAAAAATTACCTTGATTCATGGTAATTTGGAGTGGTTTCAAATTTCACCTTACAAATAATTTACTTTATTCTTTCATATACAAAATAAAGCTATTCCCGTGTTAAATCTCAAATCTAACTAATCTTGAAATGTAATATGCTCATGCATGATTTTCATGTATTTCTTATGGAGGATATGAAAAGAAAAACGACATCAACAATGAGCCCTAAAGAGGACCAATATTGGAATTTTTAGTTTTATCTGATGACCGATCATTCTACCAAATTTTAGGTCTGTATCAGGAGCATGTCCTCTGAGTTACAACCGGTGCAACCGACCGACTGATTTCTTTTATTATCATTAATTACGGGTCCCTGGGTTCTCAGTGTACTTTTTGAGTTACCTATAAAAATTCTAATATAGGGCATAACCGTTACAATACAAATATTTTAGTCTTAAATATGTGAAAATTCCCAACATTACAGCTTATGCCTGTCTGCATAGGATCTTCAGATCGCTTTATTCCATAAATTTCTTAAATATGTGTTAAGTTTATTAACTTGAATATAAACTTTTTAATGTGAAAATCCGAATTTTCATACACGATCATCAAAAACGAAAAATGCACCAAATACTTTGAAATTTTAAAAACGTTCCCTATCTGCAGCATATATTCAGAAGTACCTATAAATAAGTATTCTAAATGAAAAGCACGCATTTAAGGTGGATACGTAACCTCTAAACAAAAAATAAACAAAAAAAGAGTAACTACATTTCAATATTTTTACCGAATTATTTCGTTATAAACGTTAAATGTAACGGAAAACGAAATGCAGATTTTAGCGTAACTAACATCGTAACGAAAAACGAAATCGCTTTTTTGCCTGTAACAAAAACCGTAACGAATCGTTTTTTTTCGTTTACAAGCACTGTTTTAAATACATACTAACAAAATATATTATATTCGAATCGCATATTTATTTACATCTTTAATTAATAATATCAATAAAGTAAAATAATTTCCATTTACATTTTTTTTATATAGAAAACAGGTATTATATTTTGACATTAGATAAAAAAATTAAAAATAATTTTATTTATACTTTAGGGATTATGTAAAATGAAATTAATTACTAATATTGTTACATTACAGGAATTAAAATGAAACCAATATTAATTCTTGAAATTAAGCAGCAGGGCAGCAGCACAAAAGCTAACGAATCATTCGGAGGCGTGTGCATTCGAGACGGGACGAATATTTTAATATCGCAACTTCAAAGGGATACTGTTACCGCACCGGGTATTTCATAGAATTAGGAATAAAGCAACATTCTCGACCATGAGAAAATGTGCATGAAATTCAATGGACAAATTATTGAAAAATTTTACAGTGGCTATTCTCTGTAGGAGGGGAGGGGAGTATTTCATTATTTTTTGAGGCCCCTTTGGGGCCGAGGTCCCAAGGCAATGCCTTTCCGTGCCTCGCCATAGTTCCGCCTCTGCTACTCTTCCATATTTCTCCCTTATCCACACTCCTCCCCTCCTTCCCTTGCCTCTCTCTCTAAGCTCATCTCCTTCCTCATCCTCATCCTCTACCCAAACGCTTCCTAATCCGCCTTCCCCACCCCCTCCCATCTTTCCTTATCTTTCCTCACGTTCTTATCCCCCTCTCAAATCCTAATATCGTTTCATATGGCGGTAAAAGGCACGAATAACTGTTGTATCAGTTACACGGCACCAAAGTTTTTATTTATTATTATCGACCAGTCAGAATTCTTCGCCACGTTCTTTTTCGCTCCCACGTGCCTTAACTTAAAAGCGTTCGCCATCCGATTATTCCCCTCTGAAAATCATTCTTACAAATTGAAATTTTGAGGCTGGATGGTGAGTGCACGACGTAACGGGTTTCAAACTGTTTTCTGTACGATTGCGACAATTTAGCAATATCCCAATTGTAAAGTGAAAATATGTGATGATAATGGTAATGCATCTAGGTCGCATTTAATTAACTGCTCTTTAGACTTCATGTTGTTCATTTTATCTATTCGCTCACTTACTGCAGCATACACGATTTTTTCTTTGTATGTGATTTGGGATAACTCTGATGACATGTTACTCAGTGCTTTTATATCTAGTCTAATAATAGGATCCTTCTGTAACGTGTGTCCCGCTCTTAGAGAGTGCTGCGAACAATTTTGCTATTTTGGTTGCATAAGATTAGGGATGATGACTGCAACTTGCCTATACTTAAGGATAAGACCATTATGATATTGAGTACAGAAAATTGAGAAATGGGAATTTATAGTAAAGCAAATATTTTGGCTAAAAACGTTTTTGATTATATTTGTAAAAATTTAATCAATGCTTCGTCATGATTTTTGTTAATCGGCAATATACTTATAACCAAATTTGATCAGAGTAAATTGTTCAATTTGATTCAATAGAAGCCATTCACAATATTTAAAGTATAATAAATATATTTACGAAAATATAATTTATAAATTTATTTTAATGAAATGTTTTATATGCACTGAAAGGTAAATAATTTAAAATTCACATAACATTGTTCCATAAAGTTAATAAATTTTGGGCATTTAAAAGTTGTATAGCGTAACCTTTACCAAATAAATATTCATTCTGTATGTTAGATTTTTGTATATATCACCCTGAGAAGGATAAATATATTTTTGAGGGGAGAGTGAAAAGGCGAGAGCGAAGAATGGCCAGGAGAAAAAGGAGAATGAGAGGAAGAGGGGGAAGGATAGGAAGGAGAGAGGGAGGAGAATAGGAGGAAGAGAAGGACGGAGAATGGGAGTGAGGAAGAGAGAAAGGGGAATAGAAGGGAGAGAGGGAGGAGAATGAGAGGGGGAGACGGAGGGAGAATGGAAGGGAGAGAGGAAGGAGAATGAGAGATGGAGATGGAGGGAGAATGGAAGGGAGAGATGGTGAAGAAAAAGAGGGAGAGAGAGGAGAATGGGAGGGAGAAAAAGATGGAGAATGGGAGTGAGAAAAAGAGAGAGGGAGGAGAATGAGAGGGGGAGATGGAGGGAAAATGGAAGGGAGAGAGGGAGGTGAAAAAGAGGGAGAGAGAGAGGAGAATGGAAGGGAGAGAGGGAGGAGAAAGAGATGGAGATGGAGGAAGAATGGAATGGAAAGAAGGAGGAGAAAAAGAGGGAAAGAGAGGAGAATAGGAGACAGAGCGGGAGGAAAATGAGAGTAAGAGAGAAAGGAAGGAGGAATGGGAAGTGCCTTATTCTTAATACTTTTTAAAGTATACCCTTCATCTTTGACGGACTATTACACTAGTTATCTAAATTACTAGTTGTATAAATTTAATCTGATTTATCCGTATGAACTATATAAATGTAACAGAACTCATTCATGCCTTAAGTCGAGATGAAATATTCTTTAAATTATCATTTATCGCATAAGTTTATGAGTATGCAGTACAACCTTAGCTAACATGTATATAGTTAACGCATTGTTTACAATACTCTCTAAGACCGCTACCTGTGGTTACGGTTTAAGCTTTCCTTGCGGTGATATCAAAGCGCGGGGCCCCCCAAAGTACGGAGCCCGGGGAGGTCGCCCCGATTCGCCCTAGCCTAGGGACGGCCCTCCCTATAATTAATGTTGTATTTTACCTGCGACAACTGAGGAAAATTGCTTTGGATGCATTTTACTTGTAATTTATCCATTTGACGTAAAAATAAATATAACACTAATTCTTGCAGGATCATTCCAATCCTTGCAGTAATAAAACTGAAGTCAGAAATTGAATTTAAAACATTAACTTTGTATTAACAGATATGCAACCGTACAGGTTTTAGTTTTGCTTTAGCGTATAAATTGTCATAGAATAATTCCTTCACTGCGAGATTGTTTATAAATTTAAATTCTTTCAATTATAGAAATATGTAAATTTACATGTACGTTACTAATGTCTTCCTAAACATTTTTTAAAGTAAAACGAGCGCTTAAATGGATCCTTGTCTTTGGCACCGAGATACCTCTGCTTATATGCATGATGTAAATTTTTGATTGACATGTTCACAAACAATAAAGTAACTCAAGCTTATTGAGCCTTTCAAATGGAAGCAACGCATGTCCTTCCCAAAACAAATATGGGGCAATTTTAATTTTATACGCCTTCTGGGAAGAGAGTAATACTAGTTACAGCAAAAATAGATTGAATCTAACAAACTTGAAAATTTTTTACAAAACATATTTAATTAAAAGATTGAGTAATGCTGCGCCATCTGAGACGCATACGGCCAATGACTATTATGAGAACTGGAAATTACTCAGCTGTTAATTACGTAGGAAAATTATGGCATTGCATTTAAGTAGTAAAGGTAATGAGTCTGAAATCGATAAAAATAGATTTGATGAAAATAGCATGCTTATGCTAGCATATTAAGAGTCTAAAACAAAAGCTCCTCTGGAACTAGGAGAACAATGAAAGCTAAAATTCAAGAAAGCTATGGTCGATCCGTTTTCAGAAATCATTCGTTTTATACAAATTACTAATTTATGTACCCGATGTTGCCCGGGTAAATCCAATACTTCATGTTTGTGAGACTGAAGATTTCTTACGATATCCTAGCGGTCGCCTACCTTAGGTGTCGCATGCTTTGTCCCCTTCTCCAATTATTTCAAGCCTCGTCCCTCCTTCTCGCCGGAAATAGAAAATTTCCATGCAATTATTTCAAAAACGAAAATATGGCGATTTCTTAAGTGAAAGTATATCGACGCCAAGAAACTGCAATGTTGGTCTCATTAAGCCGTCAATTACATTTCCCTTTTTCGTCATTGTCTCAATTGCTCTGCACGCATTCCAGGGCATCTTCATTCACTCAAGGCCTGCTGCGTTTCTTCATTTCATTTTCTCATTTTTTAAATTCCCTTCAGAAGGGCATGGGTTCAATCCAAGAGCATTCATTTCAACCATTAAAATACTACGGGAAAATTCATATATTGCTAACATCGGTAGTTCAGCCAGTTAAATTTTATGAACCGATAAAATGTATATAATTTTCTCTAAATTATCTGATGGATGAATTTAATTTTTATACCTATTGACAACGTATATAATTTGTTTTGATATAGCAGATAAAAATATAATTTTACGACTTTAATTCAAATTTTTTGTAAAATTAAAATTATTTATTTATTTTATAGATATAAATTATGCCATTTTAGAACTAATTTCATAATTTGAAAATCTCTAAGCAGTTCTGCTCGAACCTGAAAAGGTTCACAAAGTATTGACATTTTCCAGGGAAATTCTTTTGCAGCAATATACTAGCAAAGGATAGCATTTAGAAAATATTTGGTTTATTCTAATAAGTAAAGTGATTCCAAAAGAAATAAAATTAATGAATCAATTAATGCTGGAATGAAATTCTCTTGTTGTAACCAAAAGTAAGCACTGGAATTTATATTTGATTTACTTCTAATTTTACAGAGGATGATTTTTTATAAAAATACGTGGAGCATTAGTATGTATTTATATGGATTTGGATTAATTTGAAATTTTTTGGAGTCTTAAAGAACTACTTTTAATCATAATTTCAAAAATAGCTAAGAATTTGAAGCTTCTGGCGAAGGTGATTATAGAACCACGGTTATTATGGAGCGACAAAGTAATAAATTGAAGTCACAAACGTAAAAAGAAAATGTTTATCTCTGAAATGAAACGAATGCCAAGTTATGCCAATTGGCGGATATAAAGGTTTAAGAGAATTCCAAGAAAATAAGACGAACGGAAGGAAAAAGCAAGAGTTAGAATAGGACGGAAGAGGGTTTACGCTCGAAATTATGGACAAAAAAAGAGGTTCACTCGGTAAAGATATAAGAACATGCGCAAGAATTTTCCATTTAGGAGAGAGGACAAGAGTTGGCTTGAAAGGGTTGGATAAGAGAGAAAGATCGGGAGATGGGCGGGGTGGAATGGTGTGTGTGTGCATGCGCGCGCGTGTGTGCGTGTGTGTATGGGGGGAAAGGGAGGTGGACGGGGATGGGATAGAGCCTATCTCTGTGCGTCTTTCTGGTCTAGCGGTTGAGGCTGACATATTCCCGCCTCTGGTGATGACATCAGAGCGCTTGATGGTTGTATCCTGCTCTCGTGGGAAGGGGGAAGCGGTTAGGGCCCGGCCGCAATAAATTGAGCGGAGGAAAACAAAAAATGTAGCATGCAAAATGCGACAGGCTAAATTCTCTGCCTTTTTTCCATCTAGCCGATCTGTTTAGTTATTTTGTCCCTTTTCTCACAAATTCTTTCTCGCTCTATTTCCCTTCAATTTATTCGAAAGGGAACAACTTAAGAATTTGAATCTATAATATGCTCTTATGCCTTGAAATTCGTAATCTGACAACCGAAGAACTTCATAAGTATATATTAATTCCGCATCTTCCGTGCTTATTTAAACTTGCTAAGTTTGCCGTCGAATTTTACTTATAATTAACAGTTTTAATAATTATTAACTCGTTGAAAAAATAGAAAACTAAATAAAAAATAAAAAATGCGTGATTAATGGCTTGAATCCGCATGGTGATGTATGCCAGAGGTTATCAAACTGCGGTCCATAGACTTGCTGTATTTGGCCCGATTTTGCGATAAAGAAATCCAGTGGCGGCTCGTAGCTAAAATTAGTGGGGGTGCTGCTCCAGAAAATTTTTAGCCTTTGTTTTAAAATTGTGTAAAAGGAAAAAAAACATGTATAAAAAGAAAATTTTTTCAGGAAAACATTATCAACGTGCTTCTTTGACTTCTCATGCTTTTCAGTTTTTTCTTTCATTTTGTTTATATTTCTAAAACCATCTTTTGTCCACGGTACATCACCTCCAAACAGCAAACACGGGAAGCAAAACAGTGCATTTTTTACTTCACAGCCGCAAAGCCAACTTTTCCGTTGGTACCATTCAGAATTAAAGCTACGAATATATTTCTTGTTGTTGCTTTTGCCTGGCTGAGATATTAGAATATCAGGTGTTGAACGACCTCTTTTCTTAACTGTAACTTTCACATGGAGAGATAGCTGTGAAAACTTCAGCTGTTGAAGTTCACTTACAGTCACAGAACTTATTTCTTGGGGATGCAAGGCCATGGTTAAAGTTTTCTGTTAAATAAAAGAACCGAAAAAAATGAATCAAATAGAATAGCTGGAAGCAGAATAATAATCTAATTCTACACTCTTCTACACTTTATCACATTCAAGAATATGGTACACGGTTTTTAAGCACAACACACGCTGAGTAAAAAAAAACTTCCTTCCACCATCACGCCAGAGCCGGCACTGCGAGAGCAACAGTGCTCTCTCTACCTGGCAGTCCCGCCTTCCTCCCCACCCCCCCCCCCTCCTATGTGCGCATGCGCACGACAGTCAAACACCACGTCGCTGGCACTGTGAAGCGCACAGTTCCATACAAAGATTTTTGTATCTTTTTCATAAACTGGGGGATGGCTACTGAAGTACTGACATTAAGCTTAAGGAATATATATTGTACTACAAAAATAAAGAATGAATTAAAGAAAAAAGGACTCATTATATTAAATGTTATCAATAATATCAAGTGGAAATAGGGGGTGCTGCAGTTCCGCAGTGCCTATACACGAGCCGCCACTGAAGAAATCTAAGTAAATGTCTATTGCGATTAAGGTGGTGCTGTACCTGCGGTCCAAGAGGGTTAATACCTCGAAACCTATGATAAATACCGATTACAAAACTATGAGTATAATGGTAGCCAGTGGTTATATTCTCTTCTACTGACAATGAGCTGAGAGCCTCAGATGTAGGCAACTCCTGCACTCATAAAATGGTTGAGTAAACTATATGCCCATATTACCTGCCAAGTAGCAGCGGAAATCAGCGATCGCTGGTCCTAAAATGTAAAGATCAACTCTCGGTGAAAATTATCGAAGACGGTTACTTTTTCGTGGAAGTTTAATTGAACCATTTTATGGGTACAGGTGTCACAGAGACTTGTTCTTTAAAGATCCTGCCGTGACCAAACCGTGCGTGGCGAGCATAATAGCCTTGGTTTCAAGCCTCTCATGCGAACAATACAAGCATTCAATGCACATATAAGTGTACCCTAAATTCCCAAGTATAACGCGCACTCATGCATAACGCGCAGGCCAACCTTCGGCTGCTTTCCGCATATCTTCGAAATTTCTAGTATAACGCGCACTTGTGTATTACGCGCAGGACACCCGCAGAACATGTGATCGTTGAGCTTAGCGTTTTTTTAAAGAATGCTACACTTTTAGCGCCCTTCCCCAACTCTCCTGTGCGAAGGAGAACATTTTGGGAAAACCCCTGGATACCGATTTTTCCCATTCTTATTTCCGATACAATGACCACTCGAGGGTCAAAGAAAACTGGTTGGGGAGTGAGGTGTAAGGAAGTGGTGAGGGTGTTATGAGATGTGTTGGAATGGTGGGGGTGGGTAGAGGTGCACAAAACAAAAGAAGGACCAGACCTCAAGGGTGGTACGACAGGGGGCAAGAGAAAGCTAGCATAAACAGCCAGAGAATCTGAGTGTGGGAACGAATGTGGAGGGCACACATTGTTGACTCACAGACAGAGAGACGACCTGTAATCTTCATCGCCAATTCATTTGTGGTTTGCAGTCTGGCTGTAACGTTTTGATCAACGAGGTAGGGCACTGAAAGTACGGAGTTTCGTTCCTCTTTGACAGAAACCAGGTGAGGTATTTTCAAGGATATTTTGTTTTCCTTAAAAACATTGACATTATTTTTACTGAAACTTGTTGACTTTGTCATTTATAGAGTGTTACCTATTTAATTTTTCTTTACCTGACTAAGAAACGGTGCGGTTTCTGTACGGTATTTCTTGATTTGGTAATGCACAGTTATTGAACCTAATGAAAAAATATTAATATTTTTTTATTTTTTAAATTGTAGACCCACCGTCGGACCATAACCCTATTTAAAAATGCCAAAAAGAAGGAAATCTTACATGGCGCAGAAAAAGTTAGAAATGTGAATTATGCCGAGATTCGCGGTAATCGGTCAGTGGCCCGTTTCTTCGAAGTGGGCGAATCCAGCATTCGCGGGTGGCGGTCCCAAAAGAATTTGTTGAGTGTTCTACCTGTGGCAAAAAAGGCACGAAGGAAAAGAAAGGAGTTTTGGCCAGATCTGGAGCAAGAATTGAAGGACTGGGTCTGTGCGCAAAGGAGTGAAGGAAGAGGAGTTTCAACTGTGTCACTTAAATGCAAAGCAATACAAATAGCTCGCGAGAAAAATATTGATAATTTTAAAGGCAGTAATTGCTGGTGTTATCATTTTATGAAGCGAAATAGTTTAACAGTACGAGCAATTACATCTACCGGACAAAAGTTACCAGAAGATTGGAAGGTGAAAGTGGAAGAGTTTAATTTGTTTGTTGGGCAGGAAAAGAAGGGCGTTGAACCAAGTCAGATAGGGAACATGGATGAGGTACCTATGAGTTTCGTCATGCCATCGAAATTTGCAGTTGACGTTAAAGGCACCCAAGACGTAAAAATATGCACTGCTGGAGCTAAAAAATGCTGCTTTACTGTTGTGTAGTGACGGCTGATGGAGAAAAGCTTCCCCCAATGGTAATTTTCAAGCGGAAAACCATTCCTAAATAGAAATTTCCTAAAGGTATTGTTGTGTGCGTAAACCCAAAAGGCTGGATGAATTGCGATATGTTGCGAATGTGGTTAACTGAGGTATGAGGAAAAAGGAAGGGCTCATTTTTTAAACCAAAATCGCTGCTTGCATTGGATTCAGCTAGGTAAATGATTCGAAAATATTATTGAAAAAATATTCCAAGATTGCAGTTATTCCTGCAGGTCTAACAAAGAAGCTGCAACCACTGGACATCTCCGTAAATAGATCATTCAAATCGAAAAGACGGAGGTACTAGGAAAAATGCATGGTAGATGGTTTCCACTCCTATACAAAGTCTGGAAGGATGCAGCGAGCGAGCTTCTTATGCTGAAATTTGCAAATGGATTGTGAAAAGTTGGGCCTATGTAACCCGTGAATGTATAATTAATGGTTTCAGGGTATCGGGAATTCATTTCCCTGATGTTGATGGGGGGATGGAGGGTATTGTGATTCATCATCTGATGAAAGCGATAATTTTTCGCTTGAAAATTTTCCAGACTCATTGGTTAAGAACTTGAATGATTACGATATAAATTGTGACTGAATCAGAAGATTTTTACATCTACATCTACATCTACATATTACCCTGCAAGTCACCTTGACGGTGGATAGCAGGGGGTGCCGCGCACCAAGTTCCTAACTAATTATTATTCACAGTTATCTATTGTGGTCACGTATTGTCCTAGGGAAAAAGGACTCCTTATACCTCTCCGTCCTACTATCTATTTCGCGAATCTTGTCGTCAGTATCCCTCCGTCCGATATACGTTGGTTGTCGAATAATATCCTTCATTTCATTTACGAATATCTCCGACCTATATTTATCTAGAAGTTTAAGTCTCGCCTGTAATCTACGATCTTTCAACGATGGCCAACTCAACTCATCAATGAGTAACGTAACGCTCTGTTTTTTATCGTAATTCTTTTTCACGAATCTAGCTGCTCGCCGCTGTATTTTTTCTAAATCCTTTATGAGTCCCCTCTGATATGGATCCCAAACCGCTGCTGCGTATTCCATTTGAGGTCTAACCAACGATAAATAACAGGATTCTCTCACCTTTTCCGTGCTTTTCCTGACTATCCTACGCACAAAAGCCAACTTCTTATTTGCCGCACCTATCACTCGTCTTATGTGGGTGTCCCAAGACAGGTCACGATTCAAGGTTACCCCGAGGTATTTCACGGATTCCGAAACAGGAATGATCTCACCATCTATCGAGTAGGTAAACACGGACGATGGGCTTCTAGATTTCCAAAAGTTTAGAACGTTACTCTTTTTCTGATTGATTTCTAGCTGCCATTCCTTGCACCAAACAGATAACGCATCCAGATCATCCTGAAGCTGACGATGGTCGCTAGGACCACTAATTTCTCTATAGACTACGGTGTCATCCGCAAAAAGCCTGATATTACTTTTTACAACTGAGCTGATGTCGTTTATATAAAGCAAGAAAAGCATAGGTCCGATCACACTACCCTGCGGCACTCCAGAGACTACATCTGCCACACTCGAGGACTTACCATCGATGACTACTTTTTGTTTTCTATTCCAAAGGAAAGCGCGAACCCAGTTAATGACTTTTATGGTTATGTTAATTAATAATCGAGTGTGAATAAAAGTTTATGAAGAATTTGTGATTTTTTTATTTTTATATGTGAATGTGTTTTGTTTTGGAATCCGTTATCTTATTTAAAAAGGCATTGCGTACATTTTTTTCAACTAATAACTTCGAATCTGCCTTAATTTGTCTTAGGTTGAATAATAATTAGGTAACTGAAATTCGATATTGTATCTGTAATGATTGAAATGAATGGTAATTTATGCCAGAAAATTTGTTTTTATCAAAGGAAGAAAAAGAAAGAAGTTTCGATAGATTTCAGCCATTTAGTGATTTCACGAAGTTAGTATTTGAACGCTTTAAGGCATTTTATTTTATAAAGCTGTACTTCTTATGCATAACGCGCACTAGTACGTCTTATGTATAACGCGCACTAAATAATTCCGAAAATTTGACAAAAAAACCTTGTATAACGCGCGCGTTATACTTGGGAATTTAGGGTAATTCATCACAAGAGACGGAAAATAATAGTTTCAAGTTTCAGGTGAATGGTTTTCTCTTAACATTTGTTACCTTTACTTTGGGGTTAATAAGAGAATTCCCTTATTTTACCGGTGGCGGGGTGCTCATCGGGATTAGTTTTTTACGAGACGAGTACCTAATTCATCTATATGTTAATATGGAGTCATACGAGTTTATTTTGGTAATTGTATAATGATAATAGAAATATGATGGAGCAAATCGCATTTCATAATTACATGTGAGATTAGATAAATTAGTATTATATTATGAAATATTTCTGTAATGCATACATTTTAGGCACCACGGTGCTGATTTTTTTATTGTTTTCTGTTCTTGTATCTGTTCATATTATTTCAGCATTCTTCGCTAGTCATTTCACCATGCTGGTGCATCCTAATTATAAGATTTAAAATACGATAAGCATAAAGTTGATGCTTTGTAAGTACAATTTATTTTTTAACCCTCGGATGACCAAGTGGGGTCACTTAGTGAGCCCAACGTTTGTTTTTATTAAATATTTTAGACAAAATTGTGTCGATCACTCTTGTTATTTTTAGCCGCGTTATTATTGCCTTCTATGGTGTTCTAATATTCTTTGTTTTTAATATTTTTTGAATGAAGAAAAAAATAAATTTTCCTTTGTGGGGACAAAGTGACCGCACGTTGCCTTCTATGCGGTATAATCGCAAGCTGAAAACGTGGATCACTTTTGCATACATTATTTCGGAATTATCATAAATCAACTCTATTTCTTTCTTAGCATTATCTTAAGTGTGTATTATGCTATTTTTAATAGGTAAACGAGTAATAATAGTATACAAAACAGGTTAGATTGTGATAGTGTAGTGAGTTTCCCTGATTTGGAAAATAATGTTACATTTGTAACTACAATTGACAGCGACAAATGCTTAAAAATTCTAAGTAGAGCATACCACATCACAACAAAATACGCATATATCAAATTATGCACTACTTGTACAAAATTGGCATAGGAGAGACAAAGAAATATTAGAAACACGCTTCAAAATAACACTTAGCACATTACATAAACAACAGAATAGACAAATTCACGTCACGTCACACTGACAATCACTCTATCACAACAGAAAATTTAAATCTCCTCATAACAGTCATCCACCACAACAAACTAGATGCCTATGAAAGCATTTATATACAGTAAAACAAAAACAACATCATGAATCATGACCTAGATCCCATCAAAACAGTCAACAACCACAACAAACTAGATGATTATGAAAGCATTTATATAAGCAAAAACAAAAACAACATAATGAATAATAAGTAATAATGAGTATATATGGATTGCAGGTGAATTGCAGAAGTCTGTGGTGTGGCAGATGTATTGCGTCGACATTTCTTCGTGATTTAATTCTCTGCTCTTCCAATTCCATTTCCTGTTCAACAACGCTGGCACATCATATTTATAAAGTCAACTGTGAGTATCATATATTTTCTCAACATTTTTTTATTATATTTTATAGTCTTCATCGAATACTAGCGGTTCTTTTCCTATTAGGTGTTATTTTACTCTTGCGTTATGTAGTATGTATTATTTTTGTAATATCGATAAAGAACTTCCTCTTTACAGAACGAGCCACAACTAGTTTTTATTTATTTATATAATATTCTCAGTTAGTGCTTGATTTGTGTTGTTTTAATTAATTATTTATATTTTGCTTTTTACAGTCAGTTACTATGTCCTAATGAGTTTTATCGAAAGCTGAGATAGAAAAGTTGGCGAATGATGATTTTGAAGACATTCAGGATGAATTAGAATTATCTGAGAGTGAAGACGAACTGCTGAAATCAAATACCTCCGAAGATGAAGAAAATAAAACCGATTCTTCGGATGCTGATAGTGAGCCTGTTGATCCAAGAGAAATTGTTGTGACAAAAGATGGTACGTTCTGCTCAAGAACAAGACCAGCAGTGACCAGACGTCCGTCGTCCAATATACTGAGGAATAAACCTGGTCTTACAAATTATAGTAAGAATATTTCCAAACCTGCAGAAGCTTTCACGTTACTCATGTCTAATGAAATAATTCATGTAATTATTCAAGAGACTAACAATAATGCTCGCACTTAAGGTGACGACTGGGTTGATGTTCCATCCACGGATATGAAAGCATTTTTAGGATTTCTCTTGACAGCTGGATCACTACGAGCATTCCAAGGATCTATTTTAGAATTGTGGAGTCATAAATATCCAGCTCTACAGCGTCCGTTTTTTGAGCAACAATGTCACAAACCAGAATGAAATATTTGCTGCGATTTATTAGATTTGATAATATAGATACACGACAAGAACGGAGGTCAAAAAGTAAATTGGCTGCAAATGAAAATGTATTTGATATGTTGTTTGTTTGAATGCCCAGCCAATTCGCCTCTCATACAGCGCAAATTGCTATCTCAGAGGTAGTGCAATGAATAACTGGGGAAGGAAGAGGGAAACCCGGTGCCGGCATTTGCCTGCTCTTACGAAGAACACCAGGGGGGCCAACGGCTTAACGTCCCTTCCGAAGGACGGAACAGCTGAATTTGCGCGGTCTCCTCAAACCACACAAACAGGGGGCCGGGTGACCTTGGAAAAATCCTACTTGCGCAGGATTCGTACCCAATGACTTTTTCAAGCATCAGGCGAGTAGCAGCCAGCGTCCTAACCACTACACCACCGGCACCGCCTTTTGATATGTTTATATCTAATTGTAAGAAAGCCTATGTACTTGACGGCCAAGTCAGCATTGATGAACAACTTGTGGCTTTCCGTGGAAGGTGTCCATTTAAAGTTTTCATTAAGTCGAAGCCAGAAAGAGATGGTATACCAATTTGGTCGTTGTGTGGTGCACAAAACTCTTATTGTTGGAATATGCAAATATATTCAGGAATGTGCCCGAAAAGGACCAAGGGAAAAGAGTGGTGCTGGATTTAATCATAGGATTAAGCCCAGGTTATGAAATTACTACGGACAATTTCTATACTTCTATAAATCTTGCACGTGAATTACTGAAACAGCCAAAAACAATAACTGGTACAATGAGGCAAAATCGGAAAGAAGTTCCTAATGAATTTCGCCCAAATAAAAATCGTGCAAAATTCTCAACAGAAGTACTAAATACCAAGGATACTATGATGGTTTCTTACGTTCCCAAAAAAATAGAAGTGTTGTTTTCGTATCAACTCCGCATTTTGATCTAAAATTATCTGGAGAAGAAACCGCATACAAGCCTCAAGTTATACTTGACTACAATCACTGCAAAGAAGCAGTAGATAATTTAGATCGCATGATAAATGAATATACATGCTCTTGCAACACTAAACGTTGGCCACTGGTGATTTTTTTAAATATTCTAGATATAGTGGCAATAAACGCATTTGTTCTTTTCACACAAGTGAATCAAGAGTATGAAAAAGGAAAGTAATTTAGGATAAGATTATTTTTTCAAGCGTTAGGAATGGAACTAGCTAAACCACTCATAGTTACACGTTCACAACAAAGGTTGCCTAAATATATCAGAAATTTCATTGGGATGACACTGGAAGAAGATGTTACAGAAGGGCAAAACCCGGATGCTGATGAGAGTAATGAGGCAGACACTGGTATGCATTGTGTGTTCCCGGAGTTTAGATAAAAAATGCATGTTGAAATGTGACAAATGTAAATGTTTTGTTGGTAAGAAACACTTAATGACAAAAAAATCTGTAATATGTGACATGTGATAAACACACCAGGTAATAATTTACTATGCATTTTAAAAATATTTTCTAGTATCTGTATAGTTTTGTTAATTTAGATTAAATTATATATTTCATTATGATTTTGCAATTCCTAACATATGTAAATATTTATTAATATGAGTTTATGAATAATAAAAACTTTTATGACTAATGAGTTGTGTATAGTCACCTCCAAAACCGAACTAATGATGGGGCCACACCTGGTCACTTACGTAACAAATTTGACCTGGTCATCCTAGGGTTAATATCTTTTAACGATAATTTTAAACAAGTAACAATGCTAACCGTTTTACCTCAGATGATAACGATAACGAAACCGGTGATGTATTTTGAAAGAAAAATAAATGGGTCTTACAAAGTTATATTTATATATTTTTAAATTTTAATAATAATAACTTTAAAAATTTGACGCCATAACTGATACATTATTAACATAGCAAGTCGTAGGTATTTACTGTTAATTGCGTGAATGCTTTGTGTTCTTCTTCATTTTAAAATTGCACCTATAATACAATCCAAGGGACCTTTGGTGCACTGCACCCCCTGTCATCCACCAAAAAAGTTATTTGCAGGCATCCTGTAGATATAAATGAAAAAACGAACGGGGAAACTTATACCAACCCAATCCGCGTGTGGGAACAATGTCAATGTGTGCAGGGAACTAACTCAACCTAGCCCGGGTGGCCGAGGAGGACAGGAAATCCCCTAAAGCTAAGAGTCATCTTTCCTTCATTCATTCTCGGGACTGTACTACATACAGGGGAGGTGGTGTTTCGGTGAGGGGAAATGCAGCGCGAAGGTTAGGGTGGGAGGAACATTAAGGGGGAATCCTACTATAGTCGGCCGAGATTACCTCACTCTAGAATGCAAGTAGAATCCGCCGAGCCCTATTAAATAAAAATGTTGGAATCGGCCGAGTTTACATTATGGATTACCTGAAACTAGTAATCGGCCGAATTTACAATCGCCGGGGGAGAGAGAGAGGAGGGAAGGGGATGAGGGGCGGAGATATAACTTAAGGTAGAGCAGCGGTTCCCAAAATGGGGTCCCCGGGCTATGAGACGTCGGCGGCGGCGAAAATGTTGAGAAGCCAACTTCGAGCAAGGGACCGGACCGAGGTGGTACTGGGTTACAAAATTAATTATAGCGAAAAGGTTGGGAAACCCAACTCGGGAAAGGGGCACGTAGCACTGTGAGTCCATATGCTATGCTCAAAATATCAAAAGGTCCCAATGTAATTCGTGCATTTACCAGCATTAAGACAGCTCGGAAGAGGGGCGGAGATAGACCGTGAGATAGAGCAGCGATTCCTAACTTGGGATCCTTGGACTAAAATGAGCCCGTGAGGATAAGAGAAGTCGGGAACCACTAAGATAAAGGACAGCTTCCACTTTTAAGGTAGCAACCGACACCCAACGCTCAACACTAGTTACGAAATTAATTATATAGATGCTTTATCGCCACTGCTTGTCTACCTCACGTCTCCACCATATCCGGCAAGATCTCGAGGATACTGGGAAAGCATGGTATCAAGACAGTGCACAAACCACCGGGGAAACTAAGAAACCACCTAGCCCGAGTTAAGGACGATCTCGGATTAAAGGCTCCGGGGGTCTACAACATCCCATGTGAGTGCGGCGTCTCATACATCGGGGAAACAGGCCGCACCATCGAAACCCGGATAAAAGAGCACATGAGATGCATAAGGTTGGGACAACCTGATAAATCCGCTGTGGCGGAGCACAGCCTCAGCCACGACCATAAGATTAACTGGGAAAAAACGAAAAGGCTACAACATTCCAATGGCTTCTGGGACCAGTTGGTCAAAGAAGCCATCGAGATCCGCCTTGGGGATAATAAACTCAACAGGGACTCGGGGTACTCGCTCAGCAGAACCTGGGAGCCGGTTCTTCAAAAAATCGATGAAGGAAGACGAAATTTGATTTGTGGGCGGGCCAATCAGACAGCTAAGGCCAAGAAGAAGTATATATAGCGGCCAAAAAACACGTTTTAGACATCCTGACATCCTAAAGAAGATTGCGAAGTCAGCCGTCGAAACGTCGATCTTAGATCAAACTTTGACCCGGTTGTGCACCCGAGAAGAATTCCTACTACCATTAGAGCATATATTTCTCCGTTAAAAGATTTCATTCGTAGGGCAGTTATCAAATTTTATTACATTGTTTTTAAATCAGGTAAAATCGGATTAAAATATTTAAAATATTTCGGGTTTTATTTAAACTTTTATGATTCTCACAGAACAATATCTGCTTGGCCAATGTTTCTTCCTTAATTTTACTCCTTTCTGGCGATTGCAAATGACGGAAATTGCTAAATGAACGTTCAGCATCATAGGTACCCCTTGGGATGCATTTCAGTGCAGGCAAACTTGTTTAATTCAGGGTACTGGACTCGAATCAAAAACTTGTCAAAATCTTTGTTTAGAGACAAGTGCCCTTATAAATTAGCTGCAAGTTCAAATTTCATCTGCTCATTCACATCTCCGTATATGCCCCAAAATTCGATGTGATCATCATCATTTGGGACATGATCATATTTATAGTAAAAAGGATCTGATACGGATGTCTTTCCCCAGATACCTTTAACGGATGTCTATCTCTATTAATTGTAGCAATCCATTTTGAATGAAGAGCTTCAAAAACTCTTTTATGGCCGTAGTAATAGCTGTTGTGCTCGGTAACGTTTTCATAACATTATATTGGAGCATTACTTTCAAAGTCGTTTTTGTAAATTATTAATTGGTGCCATTCTTTCTTCAAAATATAAGAGTAAAGTTTATAGTTGCTCATTTTGAGTAAAATATATGTCATTGTTTTCTTTTATTTTTATATTATCAGCTACCTCCGGGTATATCAAAAATTTATAATGGGAACACCTGCTCTAAAACGACCTCAATACATTTTTGCAATAAAGGTGTTATAAAATTAAAAACTTCAGGGGTTTTCGGGTAAAAACCGAATTTGAAAAAATCATTCTGGCAAAAATCGGGTAATACCCTAAAAATTCATACCCTAATTATAATGAACAAGATTAGCTTCTATTTTGCCGGCATTCGCAGTAATTTTTACGAAAACTTTACCTAAAGCTTCGATAAATATTTATTGTATATATTAATCATCCATATGGGCAGCAGCAAACTTAGTTTCGGTTGTTGTGTCATTATACGGAACCTATCAAATATTAGCTTTACATTCTTCCTCCTTTCTCCTTTCCGCCTAGTATTCTGATTTCCTGTCTCGCTGACTTCCGACTTTACTTCCTTAAGCACGCGCATCTGAAATGGCAGATATTTGATAATCATTAATATGTGTTAAAGAGAGGAGTGGTAGTGTATGTTTGAACTGAACATAATCAAATCGTGAATAAGTAGTGGGGTAAAGCGCATTAATCGCTGTTTACTGATTTGCAATTTTCACTGATAGAAATTTCTTTATATATTTCACTCTAAATTCTTTACAGTTGGCGTGATTTTTCACATAAATAAGAATTAATTTTTCAAGTAGAGAGGAGATAAAAGCTAGAATTCCAGCAATAACTTCCTACGCCGATATTGGTAAGAGACTGGTAGGATTGTCAGGCTCCAAAGCAGGTTGAAATCTTGACATGGGCATTGGAACGTGTGCTCGCTTTTCTATTTATTATTACTATGATTTTAAAATATTATTTGCAACAGGTATTGAATTGAGTTTAATTAAAATAAATAAAGATTACAAAGACTAAACAATCGGTAGAATAATGTGATGTAAGACTCGGGAACCTAATGAATGTACAAATGAAATATAGCAATTAATGAAAACAACCAATTTTCAACGGAGGTAATTTGATAATTAGCTTATGTGAAAGATTCCAAACTTATGGTTTTCGTCGAGTAACATCGAACACAATCGACTGCTGAAAATGTGAGGAACATAAAACGTTAATTATCCTCATACATTTTGATTTACATACTTTCAATGATTCTCTGCTTTACGAAGGAGTCACTCACCAAAGATAATTCCAATTCCCCACACCCCCAAATGATTCAAAACAACTGTTTGTTACCTTTTTTAACCCTTAACTGTGCTGGTAAAAAATTGCACTTACATGCTGGTGGGATCTGATAAACCCCAAATTTAAAAGCTGTTTTATTTTCATTCACAGACAAATTTCAATTAACTATGAATATACACATTGTAAATGTAATATTAATTTCATAAACAAAAAGTTTTTCTCAATAAAATGCAATACGGTAAATAGGAAAAAACTCAGCAACTCTCAACTACCAAGAAAAAACTAATGACTGTGGAATATATTCTTCCATAGACCAATTAAGATCGTAAAACAAGTTATCTTAAGCACTTTTTGCACAGAAACTTATTCACATCGTGTTTTTACCCCTGAGCCTCAGCATTTTTTCTGATGTAGATACATCTACATCTACATATTACCCTGCAAGTCACCTTGACGGTGGATGGCAGGGGGTGCCGCGCACCAAGTTCCTAACTAATTATTATTCACAGTTATCTATTGTGGTCACGTATTGTCCTAGGGAAAAAGGACTCCTTATACCTCTCCGTCCTACTATCTATATCGCAAATCTTGTCCTCATTATCCCTCCGTCCGATATACGTTGGTTGTCGAATAATATCCTTCATTTCATTTACGAATATCTCCGAACTATATTTATCTAGAAGTTTAAGTCTCGCCTGTAATCTACGATCTTTCAACGATGGCCAACTCAACTCTTCAATGAGTAACGTAACGCTCTGTTTTTTATCGTAATTCTTTTTCACGAATCTAGCTGCTCGCCGCTGTATTTTTTCTAAATCCTTTATGAGTCCCCTCTGATATGGATCCCAACCCGCTGCTGCGTAATCCATTTCAGGTCTAACCAACGATAAATAACAGGATTCTCTCACCTTTTCCGTGCTTTTGCTGACTATCCTACGCACAAAAGCCAACTTCTTATTTGCCGCACCTATCACTCGTCTTATGTGGGTGTCCCAAGACAGGTCACGATTCAAGGTTACCCCGAGGTATTTCACGGATTCCGAAACAGGAATGCTCTCACCATCTATCGAGTAGGTAAACACGGACGATGGGCTTCTAGATTTCCAAAAGTTTAGAACGTTACTCTTTTTCTGATTGATTTCTAGCTGCCATTCCTTGCACCAAACAGATAACGCATCCAGATCATCCTGAAGCTGATGATGGTCGCTAGGACCACTAATTTCTCTATAGACTACGGTGTCATCCGCAAAAAGCCTGATATTACTTTTTACAACTGAGCTGATATCGTTTATATAAAGCAAGAACAGCATAGGTCCGATCACACTACCCTGCGGCACTCCAGAGACTACATCTGCCACACTCGAGGACTTACCATCGAAGACTACTTTTTGTTTTCTATTCCAAAGGAAAGCGCGAACCCAGTTAATGACTTTAACATTAACGCCAAGATTTCCCAATTTTAATAACAACTTACGGTGGGGAACCTTGTCAAAAGCTTTTCTAAAATCAAGGAACACTGCATCTGCATACCTTAGTAGATACCGTTAAGAAATATTTGACAGCCACCAAAAAGAAATTTTCAGATAGCATGACCGTAATAATTCCATTCATTAATTTGATCATGTTTGAAAATAATTGATAAAATAGGTGTTCAGTGTATGATGTTTTCAATCGAAATGCTTTTAAACACGCTGCATAATTCTGACAAGTGAAAAGTTATTACTACCCAATTTTCATAGAAAATGTTATATATATATATATTCCAGACTAATATTTATTTTAGTTAGTATCAAAAAGGCATAATTGCAATAAATTGTGTTCAGAATGAGTAGCACATCATGAACACACACATTGAAATAAACGTGTCAATCAAAAAAATACAGTAATACCTCGGTTAACGAATCCTCTGGGAACGAAGCTCCTTTATAACGAAGTCGGCATTACTTTTGCAAAATATCGAAAAAATAAAAATAATTCAGAAATTTCATCCAAAACGATTAAAAAGAGTACAATTTTATTATCACTGGCGTCGTAACTGGGTATAGAGAAATTCGACGACGCGCAATATCTTCTGAAGAGCTACGGATGACCCTAACTTGCCGAGCGGTGTTTGAGGATTGCATTGCAATTACACACCTTAACCGAAATATTTTTTCTGTTTCAAATTACAGATTTTAAAGTAATAGAATCCAAACGTTGCTGTTTATATCCACTTCTATACAAGAACGTATTAAAATTTTTATCAACTGCGCATGGTAGTCTCGACCAAGAGTTCCGAAATAATGATTAGTTTAAGATTACCAAATCAGCATACAAGTCAGCGAAGACAAATAAAATAGAGGAGTATCAATAAAAATAAAGAGGTTTCAATCTTCAAAGTGTAATTCTGCTCAGTTGAAAAACAATTGTACAATTGTAGGAGGTTTCCAATTTTGCTTTTGCCTTTCGCTATTTACACTACGTGAACACGATAACATGACACTTCAAAAACTAAAAATGTAGAGCATTGTGACTTTTCTTATTTGTTAAGATATCCAACTCCGATAGAAAAAATGGGGGGAAAATATTTATTTAGAATGATGTAAATACTTTTCTTGGCTTTGGGGTTGCCTGTTTTGGCGAAAAAGTTCATGAATGTTGGGAATGAAATTTGAAAATATCTTAAGAGCGAAATTAATTGGCCGAGCGAAGCGAGGTCTCTCCTGTTGAGTCCCTGTGAATTTTGTCTGTTTGTTTGTTCTACGATAACTGCTGCCTCGGTTGTTTGATTTTCACCAAACTTCGTGTACATGTACAAATAGTAGGGGGAGAAATGAAGGAGAAAGAGAGAAGATGGGGAGTGATATATAGATAGATAAATAGGTATGCGTCTTTATTTGGGCGAGATTGAGACTAAACAGCCTCTTCTTCCATCTAACCTATTGTCAATTACAGACAGGAAGAAAGTAACAAATAATAAAAATAAAATAAAAGATAACATAAAATAAAGTAATACATAAATACAATGACAAGTTAGCATTTTAGGAAATTAAAAGAGATAGCGATTTGTTTGTGGGGGAAAAACTATGGATATTTAAAGTACTACTCCCTAGGAAAAACCCCACCGCAGGAAAACACCCACACAAGAAGGGGATGTGAATAGCCTGCGAAACCTACTGATAGTCATATTTAAAGATTGAGAGGATCATATTAGAAAAGTACATAAAATGAAATACACATACATACACATAAAAAATTAACAAAAAACATGAGTACGCATTAAGACGTACGTACATACAATCAGGGCCGCCGCAACCGGGTGTGCCAGTTGTGCACGGCACACCGGCGGCAGGAGAGGAAGGGCGGCAGAGAGGAATTTTTCCCCAGGAGGTATAGCGGAACATACGGATTTTCGTGGTCGAATGAGGGTGAGCGGTGTGGGGGCGGCCGAATTCTGCCTTTCGATTTTCTTAAAGCCTCCCTACAAATGGAGGGTGGTAATGGGGAAAATTATGACAGCCTAAATACTTTCAACCGCGCACCCGCTGAGAAGGGTCTTCTTATTAAGAACACGGAGAGATCCTTCTCAGCGGGTGCGCTTATTTCCCTTATCAGGGGGGGACAGTGTCGGCAATGGCTCAACAAATGAGAAAAGGGTAATACAATAGTTCAACCCATTCGCGTTTACGCCGCGGGCTTTCCCGAAGTTCTAACAAATTCTTCTCCATGGCAGATGTCCCACATGAGCACTTAAATCAAAGATTTGAGATCTTTACTTTGGGGAAGGGTTTCGGTAATGACGGGTACAAACAGATGTTGTTATTCTACGAACAACAATTTCTATCCCTTGCTATTTCTGTTAGTATTTCATTGCTGGTCGTTGGAGGAAGATCGAGACAGTGCTTTGAATTCGTTCTGTCCATGTTTCTTTTCCGTGTGATCTAATTACATTTTAAATTCTTGGCATTTGGAGTAATACCACCTGTTACTCCAAATTCGTTGTATAAATTTACATTTATATCCTGCAAGCCGCCAGTGGCGTGTGTTAGATCACCAAAGAGACAAACTAGATCGACGACCTATTCGCAGTCCTTAGGCAGTGAGGAAAGACTAAGAGGTATCTTTTCCATATTAGTAGATTTTTCTTGTTGTCTTGGATATAACGCGATCCCGAATTTAGTGCAAAAGTAAAAATGGAAAAACATTTTATTGTATGCTTCGGAGCTGAATTTATAGATACTAATTGCGATATTCACGAAGTTTATCACATGCGTTGTATGTTATTGACCTTGTATTATATTAATTAGCACATTGCGCGTCATAAATCTGATCAATTCTTAAGAAATTAAATGCTTGAAATTCGAATTTAACACGAACCGCATTTGTATATTCTCAAAATATTTCAAGACGATCTTTGTTTTTTGTCAACTTTCCAATGGAAAGTATTAGTAAAATTAATGAAATAATTAATAAATTTTTCGCTTCTCTTCCTAAAAATTAGATGGTATTAATTCGTACCGCCATTTAGAGCAGCAGAAACTATTCATTGCATTAGAGGTCAGTATCACTTTATTTATTTATTCTTGTGTACATACTTTGATCTAATACAGTAAACCAGTGAAAAACAGAATCTTTTGGGACTCGACTAAATTTCCATGTTGTGTAGATCTTCCTCCATGAACAGGTTAAAAGAGTTCTAAAAATATTCGATAATTCTAAATAAGATCAATCGTTTTACTTTATCAGTAATGAGGTCAGGCTCAACTCGGTGGAATTTACTCATATTGAAATAAGAACATTGTTATTTCCACTATTTTTTGTGGAAATAACAAACTTCTTTTTTCAATACGTTTTACTTTAGTGTATAGAGAAGGTTTTTGAGTTAAATTCATTAAAATTTTAGTTTATATTCTTAGAAAATTATCTGAAACTGATCTAAACTTTTTGGTATGGATTCATTTTATAATTGAAATTGAAATAATCAGTGAAATGCAAATTATAAATTTTCATATTCTATTTATTTACACTCATTCAAATTGTTTACAGATGTCTGAAAGAAAACCCAAAAGATATTAAATTGATTCAAATGATAGTGACCCGAATAATCCCTTTTTCGCTTTGGCGAATGACGATCATTCGCAGGACATTCAGAATGAACCAGTGGTTGAAAAGGGAACGGAGGAATTGTTATCACATGATCCAGGAACATGGCCAACACATATCAGTTAAAAAGATATAGATTTTTTGGTAGAAAATTTGCCAAATCGGATAAATGATATAAATTTTCCCAAAGATAGCTCAGGAAGAAAATTTTGTGTTGGATATTACCAGCGTACATTAAAAAATGGGGAAAAGGTCAATAGATCCTGGCTTCTATATTCTCTTTCACTCAATTCAATATTTTGTTTCCGTTGTAAAATATTTGGAGATGGAAGAAATAAATTAAGCAATAAGACCGGATATAATGATTGGCAGCATTTGTCGCATATTTTGAATAAGCATGAAATAAGTGTATCACACATAACAAACTATAAAAAATTGTCAGATCTTGCTCTTGCCATAAAAAACAAAACAACGATTGATGCAGCGTATCAAAGAATCTATGACGCTGAAAAAAATGCTGGCATTCAGTTACCGTGCGGTTAGTATACATGATTCAGTTTCTTTCGCGACAATGCCTTGCATTTAGAGGATCATCGAAGGAACTTAATGACAGCAATAATGGCAACTTCTTGAAATTGGCCGAAATGATTGCTAAATTTGATTCTGTTATGGCGGAACATCTACGTAGAGTTCAAAATTCTCAGTCGATGCACAAAAAAGTGCCAAGCTATATAGGAGATCAAATACAAAATGAGATAATTCAATTAATTTCAGAGAACATAAAGGAATATATTTTGAAACTTGCTCGAGAGGCAAAATATTATTCTTTAATTTTGCATACAACTATTGATGCTAGTCATAACCAGCAAATGGCGATAATAATACGGTTTGTGAGCACTGATTTGGGTACCAACAAATTGGAAGTACACGAACACTTCTTGGGATTTTGGATGGTAACAGACTGAACTAGCCAAGGTTTGTCTGAGTATTTGCTTTATAACTTGAAAGAAATGAAACTAGATATACATAATTTACGCGGGCAAGGGTATGATAATGGGGCTAACATGCGAGTAAAGTATAATAGTTTAAAGCAGAAAATATAGAACAAAAACCCGAGAGCATTTTTTGTCCCTTGCTCTGCGCACACATTGAATTTGGTCGTAAATGATGCGGCTAAAATATCCTTGGAAACTGTGGACGTTTTTGGAACTATACAAGAACTATGTCTTCTTCTCCGCTTCAAGCTATAGATGGAGCATTTTGAAGAAACATTTGAAATCTCTTACTCTGAAACCATTGTCTGAGACGAGGTTGGAGAGCAGAATAGAAGCTATAAATCCATTAAGAAATCAAATAGGAGAAATTTACGACGCTTTGTTTGATATTATTGAGGATGAGGATAAGGACTTGCATTCTCGTAATCAGGCAAAATGCTGGCATTAAAAATTAAATCGTACACATTTTTATGCTCCATAGTTATTTGGTTCGATATCTTAAACAAAGTTAATGTCGTTAGCAATCTAATGCAGAATCCAGAATTCAACGTAAAAATGGCTGTTGAATCCCTGAACAACTTGACAGAGCATTTCAAAGAATACAGAAGTGATAAAATATTTCAAGAGGTGCTGATTTCAGGTAAAGAAATGGCGGATATAGTTGAAGCTGATCCTTCATTTCGATGTGGAAGTATTGTTCGAAGAGGATCTAGGAAGCGCGCACTTGATGAAAATGAAATGAAAGTGTTAGTGACCCGCAAAAAAATTTTAAAACTAATTTTTTCTTTACTATTTTGGATACGACTATATTTTCATTGAAAGAAAGATTTCAAAGTTTGAATGACCACTGTGAGTTGTTCAGTATGTTTCATGATATTTCAAAGCTGAATGATTGGAAAAGCTATTGACTAAATGTAACGAATTGGATAGTAAGCTGATGAAAGTCTAGGTGATTCAGACTTAAATGGGGAGTCATTATTTGGAGAGCTTCGAATATTGAAGCTCTACATAAAGCGTGAAATAAATGCATGCGAAGTATTGGACTATATTCTCCAAAATAATTTCATATCTTCATTTCCAAATGTTTCCATTGCCATCCGAATTTATCTGACATTACCTGTCTCTGTAGCTTCAGAAGACAGAAGTTTTTCAAAACTTAAAATTATTAAAAACTATTTAAGGTCAACAATGTTGCAATAGTGTCTATCAAATTTAGCAGTGATTTCCATATAACACAAACTGTCTGATAAGTTGAAAGAACATGACATAATAAAAACATTTTCTGCTCATAAAGCCAGGAAAGTGAACTGTCTTAAATAACATATAATTAATTTTTTATGAGTGTTGATTTAATAATCTAATCGTTAATTCTGTTTATAAAATATGAGCATAAAGAATATTAGTGTTAATTATTTTTACTTTCTTCTAACAATAAAAAGTTTTTATTTCTTGTAAACTAGTCCATGTAAATACTATATTGTATTTTTTTCTCTATTTCATCATCGGAAGGATTGTAATAATAGGAAAATTCACTTTTTAAAATGGTATTAAATAATTTTTTCTATGAGTTATATATTTTTTTTATTTAAAAGTGTATTCTGCAGTATATACTACCATGTTGAGTGGGAGAGGGGACGGCGAATTTTTTTTTGCACACCGGCGGCCATATGGGTTGAGGCGGCCCTGCATATAATACACATACATAATATAGTGGAGTGTGCGGGGTATGGGGAGAGGTTGATGCGTGGTCACATGCTTCTATTCCGGAAATGCCAACGGCACCACTTCCCGCTCCTTCCATCTGCTTCGCACTCGCCTCGTAGTGAGAAGCTCAGCGCGTTGGCGCAACCGTGGACTGCTCTCTTCTCCGCGAAGACGGTCACGAGAGGTCCTCAGGGGAGCCATTGTTCCCACGCTCGCCCACTCTACGGGAATCCTCAACGGATCTGCGCTCTTTCCCTCCTCCTCCACCGTCCGCCGCTTTTCCCATCCTCCAGCGCGATACCTTTTTGCCTCGACTCATCGTGGAACGTTTGATCCTCTTTTCCGTCGTTCTGAGTGCTTCCTTCCCTTGCCCCCCCTCGCCCCCCTTGCCCTCCCCCCTCGCCCCCTTGGTATCCGCCCTCGCCCCCCTTGGTATCCTCCCTCGCCCCCCTTGGTATCCTCCCTCGCCCCCCTTGGTATCCTCCCTCTCCCCCTTAGGCTATTCTACACGAGCGCCTTTTGACGTACGTCGACGGATCGGATGAAATGCAACATTGTAGTTTCTATAGAGGTGGCTAGACGGGCGCCATATCGGCGTATGTCTTGTACTTCCTCTCCGTCAGACGGATGCGAACGTAGCCGGACATATTTCCTTCCGTCAGTTTGACGGACCTATAGTGACTACTGAGAAGTTAATTGGCGTACGTCGACGAAATTTTGCAGAAAGGATATTGATATTGAACTTCTTATAAGCAAATTTCAAGAAAACGAGTGTCTTTACGTCTGTAACAGTCAAGTTCAAGTCCATCTCACTCTTCAAATGAGTCAGATTACATTACATTACATACAAATTACAGCCTACGCATGTTTGTTGTCTGTCTTTAAATCACTATATACCAATGAAAATAAATCAAAAAACGAACTAATAGACATTCTGTAAGATTCAAAAAACTTTTCCGAAAATACAATAAGCTTCTCATGCAGCAAATGAAATTTTCCTCTAACCAATCTCTCATTAGCAATTCGGTGAATCCAAAATCTTATTTGTTTCTTTCTGCGACGTCTGACCAGCAAGATGGCTAGAGAAACTTCATCGTAAAAATCCATTTGCTGCATTATTTGGCCCAAGCGTGAACTGAAACTAGCTCGTATAATCGGTAGTCTGGATAAACGTCTTTTCGACGCACGTCGACGGAAGGAAAAAGTTCGCCGGGCATGGTAATCCGTCACTTTTCCATCCATCGACGTACGTCAAAAGGCGCTCGTATGTCAAATTTTCATGCAAGCCGCATAGGCGGCGCGGGCGGTAACCAATCAGTGGCCTCGGTTGAAATCGTACGAGCGGTGAGGCGGTCGGGCGGAGAAAGTTATAATATTCTTTTCCTGCATGCGCCGCGCGCAGTAACCCAACAATTGAATAACAAACACATTTTAGCGTAAATTAAACTGACACGAGGTTCATTTTGAACTGAAGAGCAATCGGTAGAAGAGATTATAACTGAGGAAGTTAAAGACAAGTACCAACTCCTGTACAATGTAAAAGACAGGAGATAATCTGCTTGTCTTCGCCTAGCCTCGAAAATAGGGCGAACCCACCGCCGCCCGGCAGATGTTCGCTTTCTTCATTTTATAAGTAATCGTAAAACATTATATCGCCATTGCAATTGAAATCGATCCATTTTCACAAATTTATAAGACTAGTAAATACGACAAAAACGGAAGCGTTGGTTCGGAATACAATCACGGTGCCGTGCAGTCAATTGTTTGCCGCGTGCGCTAAGCTGTGTTCATGAAAACGGTCTCTGCCGTCTATACCGCTTGCATGAAAACGTAGCTATACCCTTCCATCCTTCTCTTGTCCTCCCCGCTTGCCCTCTCTCTTTTCCCTCCCTCCTTTCTCTTCCTCCATATTGCATGCATATTTATATAGAGTTATCTTATATATTATAGTTCAACATATGATGATATGTTTAGTGAGCTTTAGTAGGTTTCGCAAGTTTTTCACAACCCCCTTCTATGAGTGTGTTTTCCTGCAGTGGGTTTATTTTTGTTATGTTTACCGCACAATTATTATCTTTTTACAATTATTGTATTATTATTATAATATTGTTAATTCTTGAATGTATTATTATATTTGTGTCATGACGAAGGGTTAGGTAGAAGATGGGACTTCCTAGTCTCAATCTCGGCCCAAACAAAGACCATATCTAATCGAATCTATTCTCCTTTCCCTCCACCTCGCCTCCCCTATCCCTCCCCTCTCGTCCTCCCTCCTCGTCTTCCCTCCTCGCACTCTCTCGCCCTCTCCACGGCCTTCCCCCATCACTCTCCCCCTTTACTTCTCCCCCTTGTTCTCGACTCCCCCTCTTGAAGACGCTTCTTCCGCCCCAACCCTCCGCCTTTCTCTCATTCACTCCTTTCTTCTTCTCTCACATCCTTTCTCCCCACCTCACTTCATACTCCTATTCTCCTCTCAATGGCACCAAATGCTCTTTCGTCCACACTTTCTATTATCCTTAGACATTTTTTCCTCCTACACACTTCAAGCGGAGATTTTGCGTCTTCAAATGTTTTATTTTTCACTCATTTCAGAGAGATTTCTTCTCTTAAAACATAAATCTCTAGAATTTGTGATGCGGTTTAAAAAGTCGAAAATTTGCTTATAAATCCATTCCATAATTCCAACAAAACTAGCTGCTGGGCATGGAGATACGGTCGAACCCCGATTTAGCGCCCCCTTGTACTCGTTGCCATGGTAGTTGATATTTTTGATTGTTGATAATGTCACTTTTCCCAATTAAAAAGCAATTCCCACGCCAATTCGGCAGCGATTTGAATTTAATCTTCAATATTAATAAACCTTAATCTTTCAGCTACAGAATTATTTTAGTGATGAGTGGCTTTCTTACTTTTAACAAACTTGAAAATGCAATTTTATATCCTATGCAAGAAGCAGCTATTTATGATTGATATGACTTTTACATTTGAGAATTAAATTAATACTTATTTATTGGAAAATAAATTTTTGGCATGTTTTGAGGGGACGTTTGGCGCCTTTTGCTGGTGGCGCCTATGGCAAATGCCACCTTGGCCATACCCTAGTCAGGCCAATGGTTGAATCGACAATTTGCACAGCCACCATTACCTCATTAATAATTGCCTACTGTTCCTCGTTCGCCATACTTAGCATATCCGTTGCAGTTTGCTGCCAGTATTCAGGTTCTATAGTATTTTGCGTCCTACGGATAACGTTCTCCTTCAATTGTGGCAGACTAACCTCTCCAATGTAGATCCGGAGTCGTTGAAAGTTACATGGACGCTTGCGTAATCATGATCACTCTGCTAGTCTATCTTTCTGTTTGTGTACTTTCAACTTTTTTGTTTTAAGAAATATCTGAAAATTTATTTTTCCTTAAAAAGCTCTTATAATTCTATGAATTCTGCATCGGTTCGGTTCTCCATGTATTTCATAGATTTTTCGCTAGGTGGCTTTAATGTCGGAATATTCAAAACTTTAAAATGGTATTGTAACCAAACTCCTGAAGCTGAAGAAATAAAGTTTTCACGGATGTAAAGGTATAATGAGGATCTACATTACAACGGTGCCTCCCCCTTTCCCTAAGGAGGAGGCAAAACATTTTTTAAATTGTATTTGATAGACTTTTTCAAAAATATCTCCTTAAGTGGGTTTGTTTTAGTAAAATACACCTTTGAAGGTGTTTAAATTGTCCAAACGTTCAATTTTTTAACTATAAAAATAAGAATGTCAAGGAAACTTTCCGTCTATTGTTTTAGCAAAGGTTTATTTTCCTTTATTTTGAAATTTCATTACCAATAAGAGTACGGAATATGTGATTTTACGGGGAAACTTCGGCCCTGAGAAGTCCGTAATTTAAGGATTTTACTCTAATTACAAAATCCGTGGTACAGTTTTTACCGAAAGTCATAGAGTAGAATGCTTAAATGAAACAATTAACGGAACAGATTGCTGCATAGTAAGAAATATCTGGAAAACCTCTATAGCCATAAATAATACTGAAACAAAGTACAGCTAAAAGGGCGAAATTTCATCTTTCCTAACGTCGATTTTCGTACACGAGTTAAATCGGTCCACAAATTAGTTTTTACCATCACAATTTGACTTATTTTTACGAGAAAATCTTTCCTCATCAACATATTCCCGACATTACGTTTAAACAATGCATTGGCTATGATAAATAACAACGGTAGCTAAAATAAATATTCCATTACTCATTGATGTTGTGTTAATGAGTGTTCGAAAACGAGGCTTGCGAAAATGGTTTATCGCACCTGGTGGTATTCGTAGCGTACGAAATGAGTTGCGGTTATTTTTATGTAACCGAATTCTAATAGAATTACTTATTGTGTTTAACATTACCTTGCCACAGAACTTTTATGTGCCCATTATAATTTTTACTTTCTGGATCACTCAATTACGTGGATTGCATATTTATCGTTTATCGTTTATCTATATAAAACTAGGTTAAATTAATATTTTATTTAAAATTTATTTTAACTTAATAATTAATTCACAAATCCCCGTCATATTTGATGGGCAATAATGCTAGTATATAATAATAATAGATAGTTCACTTTATGCGAATTTATTAAATGGAGCATTTCTGCATTGCTTACTTAATTTAACTGATCATACAACATAATCATGTTCAGTGCAGTTGGCAATTTTCCTCCTAGCCCCATTAATGTTGCCTCCGTTAAGACTTTTTAAGCATTACATACAATTTTTTTATTAAAAATCTAATAAATTATTTTTTTGTTGATATATCAAGTGTTTTTACATTCCTTACGCACTCTATGTACACTCATTTACAAAAGCATTCCAACAATTTTAGCGGCGTCACTTTGGCGGCAGACTGAATTTTAACTTCCTATCTACGTGAATGTTATGTCAGTCGAGGAATATGTATTCCTGTCGTGACGCCAACTCAGCCTTCAGGGTTTATTATTGTATAAAATACGACGTATTCTTGCGTATCGACCGGAGTTAAAGATTATTCCTGGTCTTAGGCGATCGTTGAACATACTATTATAATTCGCCATTGTTCCTGTCATTGATCTGGTCCAAATATGTCATTTTGGTCATTAATTTATGTGTAGATTACTTATACCAAATTTAGTTGAAATCGGTTAATTCCTGAAGATATTAGGGGAACAGACACACATACACACACATACATACGCACATACATACGCACATACATACGCACATACATACGCACATACATACGCACATACATACGCACATACATACGCACATACATACACACATACACAGACAGCGAGACGATCTCATAAGACTACTACTACTACTTTCCATTTTTTAGAAAGTAGGCTAATCACCACCAACATCCTCACCACCAACACCACCCTCACAACCACCACCATTCCCACCACCCTCACCACCACCACGACCACCCTCACCACCACCACACCACGAGACCACATAATTGCGAATTATAGTTTCGGAGATAGAATTGTAGAAAATCCCGCGCAAAACCTCGTATATTTTGTTTACATCGATCTCTAAAATGGTTCTTTCGGCAAACAACAATTAAAATCCATGTTTTTCTATCCCACGTCCTTGTATGATCTGCGAGGTATAGTTTTTAAAAATTTTCGGATAGAGGACAACATTTAAAACAAGATTTGTTGCTAGACCACATAATTACTAGTTATGGCATCGAAGATAAAAATTCGAGAAAATTCCGAGCAAAGCATCGCATATTTTGTTTACATCGATCCCGAAGACGGTTGTCTCAGCAAACAACAATTAAAAATCCATATATTTATCTCCCATGTTTTTATATGATTTGTGATTGAAATAGTAAAATTCCTTGGTGGCCAACATTTAGCATTTTGAGGATCATCAGATACATTATATCAAAAGGATAACGGAAACTTTTTAAAATTAGTCGAACTGTTTGCTAAGTTTGACCCGGTTATGGAAACCCACGTTGAAAGAACTCTACGGCAAAAAGGTTGCGTTCACTATTTAAGTAAAGACAGTCAAAATGAAATATTGCAAATTTTAGGCAATGGAATAAGGGATAAAATTTTATTGTCAATTCGAAAGACTAAATACTATTCAATGATCTTGGACGGCACACCTGACGCAAGTAAAACAGAACAGATGAGTATTATCATACGTTTTGTTTTCTACACCGATGGAAAAGTCAAAATCAGGGAAAGCTTTTCAGGTTTTGTGGAAGTTGATGACTCTACAGGCCACGGTTTATACGAAACCATAATTAAATTATTGGAAAAATGGAACATTCCCATTGAGGATATGAGGGGTCAAGGGTACGACAATGGGGCGAATATGAAAAGGAAAAGAAATGGGCTTCAAAGTTTGCTCTTAAACACAAATCCTCATGCCTTTTACGTTCCCTGTGCTGCTCATACTCTAAATTTAATGATAAATGACGCAGCAAAAGTCAATGCAGACACAATTAGTTTTTTGCAACTGTGCAAGAATTATATAATTTCTTATCGTCTTCTCCGAAGCGTTGGACAATTCTTTTAAACTCAAACTTAACATTAAAGCAGCTTTCAGACACCCGATGGGCAGGGGCGCACACACAGGGGGGGTCCACCGGGTCTGGACCCCCCCCATAGGGGCATATTTTATCCTGAGATGAGGGTGAAGGCAAGACGTTTAAAGTGTTCTCAGGAATGCTTTTGCTCCAGGAATGGGTGCGTGAATATGGGGAAGACGGAAAGAGAGAAGGAAGGGAGAAGGGAAAGTTCCATTTCCAAGAAAATATCGGTGGCAAGTGTTTAAAGAGACCATTGGTCAAGACAAAATCTTTTTGCTGAAAATATCCTATTTCCATGAGAAGGGGTTTCAGTTGAGAAACGTTCATCCCTTTCTGGGTCTTACGTTCTCCGTTTGGTCTTTTGGAGACTTCCTGGATCCCTGCTGTGTGGGAGGAGGTTCAGGCGACCAGGAGAATGGCCGTTTGCTTAAAATATCCTATTTCCACTAAAAAGGGGACGAAAAACTGCAGCTGACACTCTCAAAAGAATACAATTGGAGTCTCCAATTTGGAGAAGTTGGTAAGTTGGAAAAGAAGTCTCGATGAGTGAGGAAGTGTAGTGATGAGTGTATCTCTTACTGTGGAAAAGTGCATTTTTTGGAAGAATGGAAGCATCCGAGCAATATTGACGCTTCACATGTCGAACATCAACAAATCGGGTACTTTTTCAGAAAGCTCCCCGCGGCCTTTTTTCACATTTTTTGCACATCCTGAATTTCGGCAACCCTGTGGAGTTTCCACTGGGAAGTCTAAACTCACCATTGAAATTGGAAAAGTATTTAATGGAGAAATTGTGAGTGCGGATTCTATGCAGATAAGCTGTTTTCCTCGAATCACACGAGCATTTATTTCATCTCGTTGGCCACGTGGTCGGTGAAATTCGAATATATATATAACAAAGTAGGCTGCTTTGATAAGTGTTGTCTGTGAAATTACATTAGTGATACGTAGTAAATAGCCGTATAGTAGTGGCCTTTAAATATGTTATACTACATTATTTCATTTCTAATTAGATAGTTTGCTGCTGTTACGGAGAGTACCGGCACTTATTTTTATCCAAGTAAAGCACTGCTTATAGACGTAAGAAAGGCTACTCGCATTCTAGTGCAAATGAAAAAGTGAGAAACTGTCCTTTCAAAACTCTTTGGTTTACCCCTTACATAGATAAATATGAGTAATAAAAGAAAACAAATTTCAATATTATCATTTGTGAAGAAGTCGCGGGGAAATGTGCATAGTGAACAAAAAGATGGTGAGAAAATTAATATCAGCGAACATAGTGACCTCATCGATAGTGCATCATTGCAAGAAAAAGAGCCGTGTTCGTCGTTCGCACTGGTTACTGGATGTACTCCGGAGACAGATGCGGACAATAAAGGTAACACTAATGATATAGCAAACTTTTTGAAATCGAAAAAATATTGTTCTGGTAAGAAACTCCTGGAAGTTTTTAATAGTTTATGGTCACCAGATGCTAAATATAAATTTCCTGTCAAGAATATTAAAGGCAAAAATTTAAGGCGCCAAGCACATTGGCTTGAAAAATGGCATTGGGTATGTTATTCGGAATTAATGGATGGTCTATTCTGCAAATATTGTGTGCTATTTTCTCCATTTAGAGTAGGAGTGCATAGGGAGCAAAATCCGGGTAAATTTGTTTCAGAAGCTTTCAACAAACGGAACCATGCCTTGGAATATTTTGAGAAGCATGGCAAATTGTCATATCATACACGAAGCTTGGAAATATTTTACAATAAAAAGAAAATTAATGAGAAGAAAGTGCTCCCAATTGATTTGATTTTAGATTAAAACAAAGCAGTGGAAGTAGCAAAAAACAGGGAAATACTTGGCTCAATAATAAAAACTGTCCTATTTTGCGGGAAGCAGGGGATCCCCTTACCAGGACATTTAGATTATGGCCCTTTAACTGTCGAAGAAACCCCTGAAAAAACGAGGGAAATTTTAGAGCATTACTTAGAATGCGTGTGGAAGCAGGAAACGAAATTTTAAGGAATCATTTTAAAAGTTGTGGAAAAAATTCATACGTTAGCTGGAGAACACAAAATGAAATCATTTCTTCCATAAATGATATAATTTTAAGGGATATTGCAAATCGCATCAATAAGAGTAAGTGTTTCAATATAATAGCAGATGAAACTACTGATGTTGCTGGGATAGAACAGTTTGCTCTTGCTGCTCGATTCATTGAAAATGATACTGTCCAAGAACAGTTTATACAATTTATACCGGTTGTCAGTAGAACAGGACAAAGTCTTGTCACACATTTGATAGATTCTTTGCAATATTTCAAAATTAATTAAAAATTTCTCAGAGGCCAAGGATATGATGGGGCTAGTGCAATGAGTGGACAGTTCCAAGGAGTTCAAGCTCATATTAAAAAACACTTCCCCTCTGCATTATATGTGCATTGTAGCTCACACAGTTTAAACCTAGCGATTTCAGATTCTTCTAATTTACCCAATATCAGAAACTGTGTGGGAATAGTGGGTAAAATCTATAATTTTTTCACACTCCATTGAGGCAAAATGTTTTAATAAGAAATATTGAAAAACACTGTCCTCTTTCTAGAAAACGAAAATTAGTTCAAATGTGTGGCACGAGATGGATTGAAAGACGTGATTCGATACTAGTTATGGTTGAATTATTTAATGCTATACAAGCATCACTGAATGAAATGACAGAGTGGAATGATAACAATGTTTCCGTTCAAGCTTCTCTTTTAAATATATCGATTTCTAAAGCTGATTTCATCATTTCTTTGCTGACTATAAATAAGGTATTTGTTCTTACTAAAAGGTTGAGTGAATATTTACAAACAGTTAATATTGATTTGAAGAAGGCAATGAGCTATGCTGACTCGGTCATTGAAGGACTTGAATGTTTAAACGTTAATTCTGAATGTTTTCAAAGAGATTTTTGAAATGGCCATAAAGCTTCTGGAATTTGTAAGAGGTGAGGAAGAAGTTAAAATTCCAAGATGTCCCACGAAGCTATCAGTGTACCGCAACAATATTCCAGCTAAATCCCCTGAGGAGTACTACAGACGAGCTATATTCTTACCCTTTCTAAACAATGTAATAAGTCAAATAAAACAAAGACTTGAAAAACATAATAACATTTTAGCTAAATTTGGATGCTTACTGTCTCAAAATTACGATGATGAAACGGAATGTGATTTTCTCACGTTAGCAGAATTTTATTCGAACAGTGATGATCTTTTTTGTGACAATAAGGAAAGCATGCTTGGTGAACTTAAACTATGGAAACATTTTTTACGGAACAAGGAATTATTTTCTGCTATTGAAGGGTTCATTTATTGTGGCAGAGAGTTGTAACATCGTATCAAACTGCTCCTACAAATACTATGTACACTTCCCATTAGCACCTGTACCAGCAAAAGATCATTCTCTACTTTGAGGAGGCTAAAAACTTATCTAAGAAACAGCATGAAAAGTGATAGACTTAATGGCCTTGCATTATTAAATATCAACAGTTTACAGGTGTCTCCAGAACATGTTTTGGATGAATTAAGCAAGAAACCGAGACGATTGGATTTTACCATTTGAGGTAAGAAATGTTATTTTTAATCAAGTGCAGTAAGGCCTCCAAAGGCGAACCACCTCTTAAAGTGACTCCTATTTAGTGGAACAGTTTCAAGAGTGCAATTATTTTCTCTGAGATGACTACTCTGACCTGTCCCCTCTAATCTGATCACCGTCTTCCCAGACCAGCAGATTCTAGTAGTTAACCTGGCCACTGTGTCCCGTTAAATGACTTTTCTGTTTTCTTTCATTTGTAATTTTGAATATTATCAAACACAGTGAACACAGTTAATAATTGCGAGAGTATTTTTCATTTTAAAGGGTAATGTAGATTTAATATAAAACAATTAAAAATTAGATTATTAGAAATCGAATGTTTTGAATGTATTTTCTTATGTTCCCGATTTTCAGTATATTTAAATGACAAGGGAAAAACGACGTAAACCGCTCCTAAGAATCATATTTGTGTATTCCTCTGAAAATACTTGTATTTAAAAAAAATTAAGCGCATGACCAAGAAGATTGGATTTCGCTATTTGGGAAACAAAATAGGACTTTGAAATAAAATCAAATTGTATATTTGGTTTGTTATTTATGTTATTTTTGCTTATATTTTCGAAGTTAAAATATGGCGTTGCAATATGTCTACTTCTGCTGATAACCCTGGACCTTTAGTCTATATTTCATTGTAACAATATACTCGGAAAATTTTAGATATTACACTGTAATATATTTATTCTAATTGTGTGTTTTACAGTAATAATATACTATTTAGAAAGGGAATTAATTTTTAAACGCAAGTTGTGTAAATAAAATAAATAATAAAGGGTAACCTTAAACTTTTTCTGTCTGCCAAATAGATCGGACCCCCCCCTAGGAAAAAAGTTTGTGTGCGCCACTGCCGATGGGAAAGTAGAATTGAAGCAATCCGGCCTCTACGATATCAACTAGGAGAAATTTATGACACGCTCTATGAAATTATGGACCATGACAACTCCAATAAAGAAATACAACATGAAGCACAAAGTTTATGTGTTAAAATAAAAGATTATAAATTTATTTGCTACTTGATAATTTGGCATGCTATTCTTAATATAATAAATCCTGTCAGCTAACAACTTCAAGATAAAAATATGAACATTGCACTTGTCTTAGAATCAATCGCCAATTTAAAATCATTCGTATTGGAATATCAATCAAATTCAAATTACAAGGATGTTCTTGAAATGGCAAAAAAAACTTAGTAAAGATGTGGATGGAGAACCAGAATTTAAATCTATAGTTGAAGTTTGCCGAAGAAAAAAGAAATGTCAATTTCAATATGAACAACATGACGAATCACCGCAAACGCCAGAAGATAGATTCAGAGTCAATGTTTTTAATACGATTTTGGATACTGCTTGGGCATCGTTGAATGAACGTTTTGAACAACTGAAAATCCATAGTGATCATTTCAGTTTCTTACATAATTTCTAAGAAATTGATAATGAAAATCTAAGAAAAAACTGTGACGATTTAGAGAATCTTTTAAAATATGGTGATAACAAAGATATAAATATATATAAATATTGAAACGTAATTTAGCCTCACAATGAGGTCTTTTCATTAAGCCTAATGTAGAGTCTAAAAACATAACTATTGCATCATTCAAAATTGCTCATGTTAGTCAAACAAAAGAAATCATTCCAAGATGGCAAAATGATCAAAGAAGCAATGCTATCTGCAGCTGAATTGCTTTTGATGGGTATAAGAATAAAGTGAAATAACTAAATCCATTAGTAAAATCCTCCTTTCATGCATAACTGCTTCAAGGAGAGTAGAAAAGATTTTCCAGGAATTTAGAATCACAGCGAATTCAGGATTTAAAACTATGTGAATTTTTTCGCTGCACCTAGATTTAGCCAGGGATGTTATGGACATCGATCAGTTGCCAATTTTTATAAAAATGGCTTTCGACAATTTCACTGTAAAGGAAGAACGAGGGGAGAAGATATTTTCAGAGCTTTCAATAATTATACCCAGAAAAATAATATCCCTCTCCAATCATTAGTGGTCATTACAACCGATGGAACTGCCTCAATGGTTAGATGTAACAATGGTTTCCTCGCCTTGTGTCGTAAGGATAATTCTTTACTTAAGTTCTTATCATATCATTGCATCATTCATTAAGGGACACTATTTCAACATATAATGACTATTGTAACGAATATTATTAATTCAATCAGATCATCAGCTACTAGTCACTGTTTATTTAAATCATTTTTAAATGATGAAGAAGCTGTTTATGGTGATGTCTTGTTGCATACATATGTGAGGTGGCTCAGCCGAGGAAAAGTCCTTCAGTGTTTTCTTGGCCTCATAAGTGAGATTACAGAATTCTTAGGTTAAAAAAATGAAATGTATCTAGAACTAGAAATTAACGTTTGGTTACTAGTGACTGATGTAACTGAAAAATTGAACATACTGAATTTACACTGACAGGGTAAAAATTGTAAGCTTTTTGGAATGACTAGTAAATTTATGGAAAACCATATTGCTAGAAATTCATTGGTGTATTTCCCCAATTTGAAATTAATAGTAGAAAATATAAAAGATAAGGAATTCAATCATCTTCCTTTCGTTAATCATATTGAAGATATCCTGCGAGAATTTAATAAACAATTTGGTGAATTCTGTGCATTGGAACAAGTGGTTACATTCTTGTTGAATCCATTTATGCCTGTTAATGTCACAGATGAGATCAAGATTTTAAAGTGTAAAAATTGAAGAGCTTGAGTTAGAAATCACAGTTTTCCAAAACGATATATCCTTGAACGCTTATTTTAATGAGGAAGACTTTTGGAATCTCGTTGATTAAGTTAAGTATCCAATGCTCGGAAGTACTGCTCTATAAATTTACTTTTGCTATGGATCAACATATTTATGTGAAACACTATTTTCTACTGTGAACCATACTAAAACTAAGCTGATGAGGCTTGATGGATGCCCATCTTGATTACCTATGTGCAGCCTGTTTAAATTACATTCCTGATTAGGACCAGCTGACCAAAGATGTACAAAATGAAGTTTCACATTACAATATTTAAACTTTCTTGTCCAATATTGTTAATAAATTTTGTATTCAAATCACACAATATTTATTTTCTTGAAAATAAACAAGGTATTGAACCTATTTATTAATGTAGTATGGTGTTTCTGTGTACTCCAAATTGGCACCCACGATCCTTCTCTGAATTGGTAAATGCACAATCAGGGCCGAAAAGGTCGCTGACCCCTTCTCTACATGATGACTAAGTTGATCACAAAATTACTTCAGATAGTGGCAGTGATAATAAAGGTTTGCAAGTACAGATCAAAGAGGAAGAAATAAGATGCGGTATTAGCAAGCAATAGTAAGAGCATAAGTGAAATACAGGAACTCCCCATATTATGCTCGTCTCATTTTATTAACACATCCTACCATATGGTATTATGAAGAATAACTATATTTATAGATTGATATGTACAGAAATGCATTAAGTGATATTTTGACAGCATCATCCCCATTTACAACGTTAAAAGTTGAAGAGTACTTCACGGGCAGAATCAGAGGTGTCAGCCTTTAGGCAGCAAAAATGCTGGGTGCTCCATTAATACATTCACCAATAAATACATTGTTCTAATGTATTAGCAGGTCTCTGTCACCTGGGGTTAATACATCTATCCAATGATCATATCAATGTTCTCTTTTCCCACAAAGATTGCATTGAAATTAAGTCAGTCTTTTATATATTAAAGAATGAGCTTTGAAGAATCTACTTATCGATATTCCATAGCTTTGCAGTTTTTAAGTACAGTTTACCATGGTTAAAATGCATGTTACTGTAAATGCATTTGCCACTTGTAAGGGTGGCCAGATGTACCAGAAACTTCTGCACAATCCCGCATTTTGAGTTTACGTCCCATTGTCCTGTAAAAATTGTTTAGAACATCAAAAGCCCTGAATTTCTCGTTTCTGGTTTATAATATTCCATTTTCACAAATACATACAAATTGCATTTTATAGGAATTTTTTGGGAATATATATATTGGGTGTGTCTATTCACGAAATTTCATAAAAAAAACTTTCCCATTGAGTTTCAACGGGCATCTCCCTAGTAATATAAATATAGATAGTGAGGCCAGATGCATAGTATATGAGAAAGTTTGTGCAATATATATTGCACCAATTTTTGTTATTGCATAGATTAATCAAGTTATATTTATCCTTGACATTTATAATTTGAAAAAAGAGTATACGTATTTCACAATTTCGCCTTTTGTTTTTGTCAAATTTTTGTTGGATGTAAGACAAAATGAAATGTACTCTAATTAAAATTTTATGAAAAAAGGGGGGAGGAATTGCAGAGAAAATTACATGAGGCGATTTTTTCACCAACTGCTGCCTTTCTAGCGAAGTCAAGACTAGCAGATGCGATGCATTGCTGGTTGCCTACATCTGTAGCAGCATGTACTTTTTAACGATTTTTTCCGGTTAATCCCTAGCAGAAAATCCGACATCCACTAAGTTTATACCATGTCTAACGCTCATATAGAAAAATCCACCCTGAAAATTTGGTTACTCTAAGTTGCAGAATTCCAGAGATATTGCCGTAGAGTCGGGAGGACAGACAGACAAACCGAGGGATTTTTTTAGAAAAAATGCACCTGATTTTTTTTTAATATAAGTAATGATATGATATGAATAAATATATTTTTATTGCGTATTATCTACTTTTTCAACTGACGTCAAATTAAAAGAGCGCAGTAAAAATATTAAAGGGGTGCCATATTATGTCCTGCCTCCGGCGGCAAACTGTCTGGGCCCGGCCCTGACGATATCGATATTTGTTAAATTGATTTACCGATAAGAAATTATCAGGATATTCACATTTTTGTACTCGTAATTTACTCCATTTAAAAATTAGACCATTTCGATATTTGTTAAATTGATTTACCGATAAGAAATTATCAGGATATTAAAATTTGCATTTAAAGGAGAGACTTAAAACTGAGACGATATCGATATTTGTTAAATTGCTTTACCAATACAAATAATCAGGATATTCAAATTTGGATTTGAAGGAGAGACCTTAAAATGGGACGATGTCGATATTTCCTAAATTTATTTACCGATAAGAAATTAACCGGATATTCAAATTACATATGTGCACTCGAACGTAATTAACTCGGAAGGATGGGGTGTGAAATGAAATGGTCGACAAATTGCTAATAAATATTTTCACAATCAATGAAACACTTAAGCCTTAAGGGCCGACTCTCGCGATCCCGGAGTCGACCCCACGGGTGCCGCTAGTGTCATCCACAAGAATAACAATGGCTCGTAGCATAAAAAATACCGTCATGCAAGAATGATCATCAATAATTATACATTATTATTATTAACTTTATTCTTATATTAATTATATATTAATGATAATGTTAGCCTTGCCTAGGCGGACAGCGATCGGAAGAGAAAATGATGAATATAGTGAATTTCTTTGAATATTTGGCATACGTTAACGTGAAAAAACACGAAGTTAACTGCGGAGATATTAATAACGGATTTTAAATGCCCATTATTATATGTTTCTGCGTTCATTACCTCCAAATAAAAATTATACAGCGTATATTTACCGGAGAATATTACTTTTCAAATAACGTTTGGATAATTTAAAAAAAATCAAAACACTTGGAATATTACTTTTCAAATAACGTTTGGATAATTTTTAAAAAATCAAAACACTTGGAATCGAACCCAGACCTATGTCCTATGAACTATGCACGATATCTGCTCAGTCATTCCCTTTCTTATAAACAAGCCTATTAAGTTGCATAATATGTTTTTGCATATTTTCGATGCTGATTTCTCGAACCATTCACAAAAACCCTGAGACACGGGTCTCCTTATTTTCGATGTTGAATCACCTGGTCGCGTTTCATCAAAATCCGTGACCCGAAGGTCGTAGCCTCTCCTTGTCAGTACAATCAAATGACCTTACCTGTCTATAGTGGAATTACCCATTAGTCTCTCCAATTCATTCATCATCCTTCAACCTCGAGATCCTCCAAATTCACCTCTAAGGATGAGAACAACTTCTTAAAAGAGAGATTGCGATTGTTGGGACTTTTTGCAATTAGACAGGGTCGTATAATTTTTATTAATATCCCGAAAAAATAAAAGATGTCTCCTTTGAGTGGCATTATAACTCCGGTGTTTGGAGTCGAAAGAGTCGACGAGTAACTCGACTCCGGGCTTCACGCACATCCCTAGTTTCAAGTTTCGAACTCCTACATAGATTCTAAGTAATTATGCATTCTTTGCACGAAGTGCACGAATTGAACGCGTATAGAGGAGGTCGTTTCCATCCGTCCGTCCGCCCATCAGTCCGTCCGTCCGCCCATCAGTCCGTCCGTCCGTCCATCAGTCCGTCCGTCCGTCTGTCCGTCCGTCCGTCTGTCCGTCCGTCCGTCTGTCCGTCCGTCCGTCTATCCGTCCGTCCGTCCGTCCGTCCGTCCATACGTCCGCCCGTCCATACGTCCACCCGTCCATACGTCCGCCCGTCCATACGTCCGTCCGCAGATTAAAACTCAGGAATCACAGGACGTATTTTGATAAAATTTTGTATTGGAAAGTTTTGCTAAAATTGGTCTACCGATTCCAATTTTGGTTAAAATCGGACAACAATTACGACCACTTTACATGAAAACCTACAATGTTCCTTTGTTTCAACTCGGGAACCGCTTTACGTATTTTGATTAGATTTGGTATTGGGGAATTTTAGCAAAATTGGTAAACCAATTCCAATTTCGGTTAAAATAGAACAACAATTACGACCATTTTACATGGCCTATATGTAGTTTACAATGCTCCTGTATAAACTCGGGAACCGCTTGACGTATTTTCATGAAATTTGGTATTTTGGAGTCTTGCTAAAATGGGTTGATCGACTCCAATTTTGGTTAAAATCGAACAATAATTACGAGTATTTTACATGAAGAACTACATGTATTTTACAACGTACCTCGCTAGCTTCTCGTTAAATACTCATCTGAGCGAAAAATATTGAGAAAATTGCGAAATCTCAAAGAACGCATTTGGAAACTGTGTGTTCCGACATGGAGTACACCTTTCCAATCTTGTTTTAATATGCTAATGATTAATGTTCTACATTCCAATATATTCCTTCTCGTAAATAACGGAACTAATTTTGTTTACATTGGTTGCTATGGAAATCATTTTTACAGTACAGCTCCGACTTGATGCCCTGAAATGTATACTAACTGGTTCAAGGCCCTCCAGACAGTAATTCTTAAAGTTTCAATTGTCGCGGCCCCCTTGAATATCATGCGGCCCCCTTTGAAATGAAAATAGTAAAAACAGGAAACTTAACACAAATTTATTCATTATATATAACTATTAATAGTTTTTGTAACATCGTATTTCCGAAAATTCTCTGATAAAATTTTATTATACGTAAAAATTTTCTTTTTTTGGTATTTCTCCTTGCTTCCAAAATAATTTTTGGCCCTGGGGGCCCGCGGCCCATAGTTTGAAAAAAAACACTGCTCTAGCAAACTTGAACAAATGACCCACTGAAAGATGTTAGCACTTGGGAAGACCAAAAGAAACAACTGCGAAAATAAAAGGTCTGCGGTGTACGAATTTGAAAGAGACGGTATTTAAACGGAATGTTTATGGTCGGACGAGAGAGAGTTTTTAGCCTGGGTTAAACCCGAAATATTTTCCTAAAAAAATCATGTGACGTGTTTTGCTAAGAAATATAGAGGAGAGCATAGAATTGGACCGATATCACTGTTGGTCTTGTTTTTAATTTTGAAGATGTGTAACCTCTACAATGAGTTCATTTTTCGATTATTGCGTATTATTTGTTCCAAATCGTGATTTTCATTGTTGTCAAACTTTGGCGCCCCTTCCGAAAAGCGCCTGACTACCCCAAACTGCATTACCCCTCTTTTCTTAAGCGGTTTCTTACCGTGACGCTTTACTATTAGTCATGGATAAATAAATATGTATATTCACATGCAAAATTACTTGATTTGCTACAGGTTAAATCCAAAAAAGTAATAAGCTACAGAATTTTTTCAAATGAAAAATGCGTTTCTTTCAATTATTAATACCGTATTTTTGGGCTATAAGATGCAATTTTTTCAGAAAAACGACTCCGAAAATCAGCCTGCGTCTTATAGACTGAAGGTAAGATTATTACCGTATTTAGTAGTGTCACTCACAAACCCACTCATCCCCAAAATGAAATAATTGAGTCATTCATCGGAAAATCATTCAAATATACATTATTAATAACACTGGAGAGCAAATTGAAACTTTCTGTCTGGTTCTTGAATAGAATGAGGTTATCATAAATGATTTTGGCCCGCTGAGTTTGAATCTGTAGTCAGAATTTGTGTTGCACGTCTAGATATGGAGAAAAACGTATTTTTATAGTCATACAAACTCAGGAAATTACATGTAAATACATGCTAAGTTAAAGATTTAGCAAACAATTTTCTTTTGTATGATGTACTAGGATCTTTCCTAATTCATAACCAACAATAATCAGCAAGCATATTAGTGTACCATCTGCCTTGGTATCGTTTTTATAACGTTGGAATGTCCTGATGGAACCGCTCGCCGTGCTCGTCACTCAGCTCCAAAATTCTCAAGAAAGAAGTCCAGATGAGAGTGAAGGAAATTTATTTTAAGTCATGGTTTGCTTCCAGCATTTTATTAACCAAGTCTTCATAGTTTGGTGCTTTGTTGTTTCCTAAAAAGTTCATGACAACTGCTTTGAAACATGACCATGCCTTTTTTTCTTTTCCTTCTAACGCTGTATCGAATCCATCATCGTTCATTAGTTTACGTATTTAGGGGCCCACAAATATTCCTTCTTTAATCTTTGTTTTGGTGATTTTTGTAATTTTTTCTTTAAGATGTAGAGATCCTCTGCTATTTTGATCCATACCTATTACAAATTTCTTCACGAGTCCTAATTTTATATGTAAAGGGGGTAAATAAATCTTTTGTGGTGCAACAAGGCTTTTATGTACGTTTTTTTGACCTTCCACTAATTGTCTAGTTGGCCAATCGCGAACAATGTAGTGCTGAGAACAGGAAGATCTGGATCATGTGTGACAGTTCTTATTGCTGATGGCACATTAGAATAAAGAATACTTTTTTTGTTTTTGCAGAGAAGCATTTTAGCCGTACAAAAATAAGTCGTTTACGTGATTTTATCGTTCCCTCCTGAGCATAGGTATTGCGAAACTCATAGAACGAGCGCCTTTCATTCACTGTCGGAGACGGTTTGCACAGGAAACGCAACAAATATGGGGTGTCCATTGTTTATATTGGTCTCCTACCTTGCATCAAAAGTACCATTGATAAAGCGCCTCCTCTGATGTTTCACAGTAAATTCTCCGCAAGCATAACAATAATTGTAAGCCGCATTAACACATTTAGGAGACATGCTCTTTGGCATACTTCTTTACCACCTTCCGCTGCTACTGAAAAACACAGAATGATGCTGTTCAAGATGTTGTGAAAACAAAAAAGGTAGCAAAATGAGTTTCTTTGTTTTGTATTTTATCTTCCTGTGTATAGAATATGTTCTTTCCTGGGTTTATTCGCTATAATTGGAAGTGTCATATCTCAAAATATATACGTGATAGGAAAATCTTAAAAACAGATTCGTAATCTGCGTTACAAACTACATGAGGGCCACCTATTTTTTTCGAAACCAAAAACATTCTCCTTCAGTGTAATTAATAGTAAAAAATTGTTAATATATACAGTAAAAGCTTATGCAATGTGAATTCCGACGACGAATTTTCATTATTGCACTTTATTACATGTCTTCTCGTAGTGGTTACAATTTTGGTGCATTTGCGATGTTAGTTGCGATGTTCTAGTCCCTAATGAGCCCGTTGAATAGCGTGATTAATGCCGTGGAACATTAGAATTCTGATAGATAGCAGCTATAATCTTCAGGTGATTCAATATTCAAAAACACACAGAAACCAAACAGCAGAATGTTATTTCGGTCCACTTCCCAAAGAAAAAATTATCTGTAAATGGATAAAACGGAAAGAAAACCTGAAAGTGACCGGAAAAGAAAAGCGTACCCTTCGTAAGCTTGCTCCAAAATGGCCACAACTAGAGGAAGAGAAAAAATTGATTGTAGAACAGAAGAAATTAAGTATTAATCTATCGATCAAAATGACTATGTACGAGGCAAAAAATTGCTGCGTACGTATCTTTATTACATGTGAATTGCATTTATTAGAAATTAAAATCTCATCTTGCACTTAAATTTAAGTAAGTACTGTAAGGTGTCTGTCTATACGTGCGACCTACTCTGACAGCCTAATTAATAGGACTGTCGAGTGCACGCAGGGCACATTTAGCTATACAAGTTTCAAAGCAATTAATTGTTTTAGACTATACCTATTTACTTTCGCGAATTAAGTTTATCTAAAATGTTATATTTAAATATTATCTCGGCATAATATTCTCTTTAAATGTTGCCAGATACGGACTGAATCATGGCTAGAAATAATGAACGCATGGTCTTACCTAAATGCTTCGGTGAACCAAAATACTTTTTCCTGAAAAAATCCCCTAAAAACCTGGGTGCGTCTTATAGCCCGAAAAATACGGCATTTCTTTTAAATCTGTTTAGAATAATTTTTGAAACGAGAAAAAAATTTGCTATGACCGGGAATCGAACCCGGGTCTTCCACTTGCCGCGTGGATATTATACCACTAAACTATCTTAGCAGATAAATTTTCTCGTTTCTTAACGCGGATGTTTTCTTGGTTGGGACCGAACTAGCCAAGCTAGTATCAAACTGCCCCAACGGATGTCCTCAAAGAGATACACCGAAGAAAACTCCTCCCTCTCAAATGGTGAGATTGCCAAGCAAGAAATTGATGGAATAAAGTGATCTAAAGATCCTATGATGATAAAAGGGGATGCGAGACACGGTGATACAAAGTAAATAAAAAGTAAAAGATCCTTCACCGTCAATTAAAAGGAAAGAGAAAACTCACGTACGCGCTGCAGGTCTCCGTTGGGAACGTCGGGGACCTAATCCTGGATGAAGACAGGCACACACACACACTTCAAGGAGAGCAGACTTTTTTCTCGTTTCAAAAATTATTCCCAACATTACAGCTTATGCCTGTCTGCATAGGATTTTTAGATCACTTTATTCCATAAATCTGTTTAGGAAGGTTGGCAATAAATATTAAAAAACAAATGTGGCATTGGCCAATAAGTCACCAAGTATGTACTTTTTATAACGGTAAAAATGACCAGCACAGAAGGTAAGAAGCATATCCCAATGGCCAGCACACTAAGTGTAAAGAATGGTATTTTTTTGTTTGGTTCACTTGTTATATTTGATACTTTTATTAAAAAAACTAGTAGAAGGTGCTTGCATACTGCAAGCATTTCATCTCACCTTGAAAAAACATTAATTTTTAGAGAGATATTTCATCATGGGAAATATTTCTTTAATTCAAAAGATTTCTCCTAGGGACCAAATTTCTTTCTTTCCTTATGGAACAGTAATGGAGTAAAACAATTGCTAATTTTTGTAATTTTATGAATATTATACGATTTCCACATTGAATTAATAATGCCACACATTTATGCCAAATTTTAAATTTGTAGCACGTTTAGAAGTGAAATAACATTTATCTAATTGTTTAAATTTTAATAATTTTTAACGACCGCAATAAGAATTTCATGGATACATTGAAATACTTATTCGTTTATATAGGCTAAACTCTAAATACTTAAAAATTTCAGCTCTCTAACTCGCCCCGTAGTATCTAAACATTTACCTATTTGTTTAAAATTTAAGAATTTTTAACTGCCAAACAAATTGAAATATCAAAATTTGTATAATCCCTATTTATTTTTTTTACAAATCCTACCTCTAGAAAAAATTTCAGCTCCGCAGCACATTCGGAAATACATAAACCTTGAAAATTTGTTTACAAAATTGCGAATTTTTATCGGCCGCATTGTTGCATTTTTTCAAGATTTTCTTTTTTCTAGTCGGTTTTGCACAAGATGCTACCTCAGAAAAAAATTTCGAATCTCCTGCTCATCTGGATGTGCCTAAACATTAGTACCCTCCTATATGTTATATCCTCCTCCTTCTCTGTAAGAAACGTCTATATATGATATTTACATATTTTTTTATTTATGCTTTTTTATACTTTTCCAAAATATACCTATTTTTATTATGGTCATTGTTGAAATTATTTATTACAAGTTACAATAAAGATTTATTTTTTGTAAAAGCAATATTATTAAGCTTTTGCTATTATATATATTTCATAGCTTGAAGCTTGCAAAGATTGTATTCAAACTACACGTATTTTATTTATTGCATACTTAAGTACTGTATTTTTCAGGCTATAAGACGCACTCCGATCTTTTAGGAATAAGGTATTTTGCATCACCAAAACATTTAGGAATGGCCACGTCGTGATTCATTCCATATCTGACAACATTAAAAGAAAATATTATGGCGTGATAAGTTAAATATACCTAACGTTTTTGGTAAACTAAATTCGTGAAAGTAAATAGGGATGATCTAAAACAGGGGTGGCCAACCTAGGCCTGAGCAGGAGCCACAATACTGCAATGAACATCACCGAAGAGCCACAATAACATGTAATGAGCCAAAAAAATATTTTAAACTCATTATGTAGCTGCTGTAGGATATTACTATATAATATATAGTAATATGCTAGAGCAGCATATATTTTAGTCATCTTGGTCCTCTTCTTCGTTTCTCTCATCGGCTGTGGCTTGGGTATACATTTTTAAAATAAATCTAAATGAAATTTGACTACTTTGCTCTATGAGATTTTACTACTTTGAAGTCGAAGCAGAACTAGCCTAAAATATCTCTCTGGATTGAGATGACAAAACATACGCTGCATGAAACATTCAGATTTCAGCCACGGGGCAAGGCAATCGTAAACACAAATATAATGGCTCATATGTACGAAACGGTTCAAAATAAAAGCGAAGTGATCGGGAAGTAGCGCATTGTAACGCGCAGGACGCGGGTGGGCAATGTGTGGTAGGGATAATGAACTGCCCAGTATCAATTCGTAACACTGAGTCATCAAGCTTCGTGCGATTTCATTTAATTATTTATTTGTTTTGTGTTTAAAAATATATTTAAAATTATTGAGGCGAGCCACATTGAAGGTATCGAAGAGCCGCATGCGGCTCGCGAGCCGCGCGTTGGCCATGTCTGATCTAAAACATAAATAATTGCTTAGAAACTTGTTTAGCTAAATGTGTCCTGCGTACACTCGGGAGTCCTATTAATTAGACTGTCGGAGTGGGCCGCACGTCGCACGCTAAGACATCCCTTAGTGATTGCACTTAAATGCAAAATGAGATTTTAATTCCTAATAAATAGAAGGCACATGTAATAACGATGTATACCGAACTCGTCCTTTTACTTTTTTCTTCTGAAACTCTTTTTGCCTCATACAAAACCACTTTGATCAAGATAGCAATATCTAACTTCCTCTGATCTACTATCCATTTTTTACTTCCTCGTCGTTGAGGCCATTTAGGACCAAGCTTACAAAGGCTTTTTCTCTTTTCCTGTCACCTTCAGTTTTTCCTTGTTTTCTCAATTCACGCGTCATTTTTTCTGAGACGTGGAAATAACGTTATGCTGCTCGGTTTCCATGTATTTTTGCGTATTGAATCATCTGAAGCTTATAGGTAATAGTGTAGGCATATCTTTCCACTCTTGTAGCCATTGCGATCTCAATACACGTAACAGTATTTATGTTTATAAAAATTTTATATCTACCGGAATATTAGTCCCTTGGGCATTAATCGCGCTTTTCAACGGGTTAATTAGGAACTAAAACTTCGCAACCAACATTGCAAATGCACCAAAATTGTAACCACTAGGAGCGGACATGTAATAAAGCAATAATCAAAATTCGTCGTCGGAATTCACATTGGATAAACTTTTACTGAATATATTAACAACTTTTTAACTATTAATTATTAATAATGTGTATTTTAATGATTTTCCGGTGAATGTCAATGATTTCATTTTGGGGATGAGTGGATTCGTGAATGACACTCCTAAATACATTTTTTTTAACTTCACGAATAATTGATTCCGGAAAACTGACGCGAAATACAACTTCGCGAAGTGCATGTCCTTTTTTCCCATAACACACAATGTTATTATGCGAGTTGATAGAAAATAAAAGAAAATGTTACAACGTAACAGCAAATGAAAACCTAGCATCGTAAAGTAAAAAAAAAAATTCTTTTAATTCACTTCAAAACGGATAATAGCAAATGAAACCCCAGTATTACAAAGTACATTTTCGCATGCGATTTTCTTCTTTTCTTCATTACAAGGAAATTCTTAAATTTAATTGACGAACTACTGAAACTGAATCTTAAATACGTGATGCACAGATGTATTCTTGGGTTCAGCAACAAACATTTCCAAAACGCAAAAAAACACTAGCATTAAAATATGGCAATCGCATTCAATATCGGTACATGGCAGATACCTTACGTTACAAGATGATAGCAATTCTTCGATTCACATTAAAAATTTGTAATAAAAAATGAAAATCTAAAGTAACATTTCCCTAAATTACGTTCAAAATACAAAGATAACAGTAAATTAAAACCTTATATTAAGAAATGATGGCATTTCTTTAGATTTTAAACTTAAGTTTCACGTCGAAAATACCGGCGTTGGTGGTTTCAAGCTGAGCTATAAAATAATTAAATTGAGAGTTAACTTCGAAAACTGCTAATAATGAGCATTATAAATATATGATAAAAACGTGCTTCTCTAGTGTGCCAAATTTAAGCTGAACTTAGAAACAAAAAAGTAGTGCGTGTTCCGCTTGTTGGCATCGCAAACGCATGACGCGAAATGCAAATAATCGGCGCGAAACAGAAGTAATGGTCATAACCATTTTTGTCGCGAAGGGCAAATTCGTGAACCGCAAGCACGCGAAGTTCAAAAAGGTGGCGTACAGTAATAATCTTAGCTTCAGTCTATAAGACAGGCTGATTTTAAGTCATTTTTCTGGGGAAAAAAGAGCTTCCTCTGAAAAATACGGCATATGACCAGATTTTGACTTGGTGATAAAATTTCAAATGGTTAAAAAACAACGAAAAAAAAGAGGGTAAAATTTGGTGTAAAAAGTTTTATTACAGATTTACAATCAAAAAACAAAGTTAGGTTAGGGTGGAGTAAAGGTACACATGGGGTAAAGGTACACAGGGTTTTTTTCTACATGGTTGGCCAGAATGATGGATTCCTGAGGTGCAAGACTGATGGATTCTTGGAGTACAATGATAATTATGCATGCTCAAACTGATGTTTTGTCACATAATGACAATGTAATCTTATGAACAGTTAATCATTGTGAGGCAATCTCTGACATAGTTAGTTTGTGAGAATGCCGGGCCATGTCAATCAGTTGAGTGCATGCTGTGAGAGAACAGGCACAGGGGCAAAGGTACGCATGCTAAATGTTTTCTTGACATCTTTTATAAATGCATTATTGAATTGTTTTAATCATTCCTGGTACATTCCAAGACAAGTTCTGATCTTTCTACATGCTACCAATGCATTTATTTCTCATAATCAGCACCCCAGGGCCAAAATGAGGGGATCAAAAATGGAAGAAAATTTTTTTAAAGCTATGGCATTTGAATTAATTTTCTATTTTGTTCTAGGACATTCAAAGGAATACTGATACTCAACCAATGACACAAGCTTTAGGAGAATGCACAGGAGCTACTGAAAAGTGGGAATAGCCAGAAGAGTACAGCTGATCGATTTCAACAGAATTTTTCTTCAATGACGAAGATTTTTTACCCTCTGAAGTGACTCATGAAGAATATGAGGCAGATTTCAAAAATCATTTAACAGTAAATTTTGGTGGTGGAGAGCCAGTTCCTGAGCAGCATCTTGCCTGTAGTTGTCTGCAGGGTCACACTAGAGGGACAGCCTCAGAAAGGATGTGGTAGGGACATTTTAAACCAAATATAAAAATCTTATTTTCAATGAAGAAGGACAAAGGGCATCCACACTTTTAGGGGAAGATGTAGTCAAGCCTAAGTATGAACCTCTTGGGTCACTCGTGGAGGCAGCCAAAGTGAGCTTGAATCTTTCTGTTAGTTAGATGCATCCGTAAACTACATCATGCTCTAGGTGTGGGCCGGGATGTAACCGTGCCACAACCGAGGCCTAACCTACAAGTATGAATGGTCTCCCCAAAAAGAGTCCTTGCTCATTCCATGTACTGGTCATGACCGTCCCTCTAGTGTGAGCCAGCCTTAACAAGAACCATCTCTAGAGCAACCATCGACATCTGCTTCTCCTATAGGTCAACCACAAATAGTTTTGACTGTGACATCAGCCAACAAGGAAGCAAATTATGACAGTGATTCCAGCACCTGCGCATTGGTATCAGACATGAGCAATACTGGCAATTCACAAATTCCAATGACAATCTCATGTCATACTTCACCAGCTGATATAATACCTCTCCCAAAAATGAACCAGTCTCGAAAAAGAAAGGGGTGTAAATCTATCATTTTAACTGGAACCCCACATAAGATGCATTTAGAAGAGGAAAGACAGAATAATGGAAGCAAAGGATAAAAGAAAACAGATGAAGAGAGCATAGTTTGAAGCTAAGAGAAATGCTGAAAAAAGGAGCGCTAAAAGCACTGCTTCTAAACGAGCATTTGCTTCTACAACAAAGAAAGTTGCTTCAGTAAGCAAAACTTAACAAAAAGTTGGTGAACAGTAAACGAATCCCAATTCTCAGGTTAGATGTCCTGCATATGAAGAACTTTATAAAGAGCCTTCTGCTGAAGAATGAGTTGTGCAATCTGTGCAAAGAATGGTAGCATGAAGAGTGCACTTCATATGAGGGTGGACCTTTTTTATGACTTTTGTTAAGCTCTTGTGAAGCATTATTGGTGTGACCTTTATGTACACTCGAACTTTGTTGGTTAATCTTCTTTGTAATTCAAACAATACATTTGAAATTTCTTAGCACTTCCAGCTTTGGCCTTCTATATCCATTAATTCCTCAAATTATCACTTATGCATACATTTACCCCACCCCTGGGGCAAAGGTATGCATTTGACTTTTTCCAAGAAATTATTTTCTTTCTTAGATTAGGGTACATAAAAATCAAACTATTTATGAGTGATTCCTTAATAAATAAGTCACTCAAAGAAAAAAAACTAGTTCATTATAGTGATAACTGAAGCTACAGAAATGTTTCCAACGTTAGGTGCATACCTTTGCCCCACCCTACCTTATATCTAAATTAACCATTTCTCAATAAAAGCAACAACAAAAGGAACATTTTAAATATGTTTAATAAAATTATCTATTCATATTTGTCAGAGTGGCTCACAAATTTCAGCTTTTCTTATCATTAAGCTAAGGCAGCAGAATTTCAAAATAGGTCATTTTTTAAAATAATGTAAAAAAACATCGCAAAATCCATTTATTCATGTCACTAGTATTAACTTCTTTAACAAATCATTCTCTCTATTGCATTGTAAATATCACTACGTTTTTTTATCTAAATTTACTTTTATCAGATCCTGTGCAGTAATACATGCCCAAGATATGTTTTTTCACTGGTTCAAATATCATTGATTGAAAAAAACTCTTTCCACTGCTTCACTTGAACCTGACAGCCCAAAACAGAACTCGATAATCAACAACAGATTTCGAAATAGTATGAGCTCCCTATCAAAATGAGGAAAAACTTCCATCCATCGTTTAACTGCACAAATATTCATTTGCTTCCACTTATTCAATTTTTCTACATTGCAGTGTAAGTTAAACCATTTACTTCATCGAATAACTGGCAGTCATTAATACTAAAACTTTTGAATATCTTAGTTATGGATTCTAAAGTTTTGCTAACATCTTCCCAGGTAACTACTTTTTCAAACATTGTCCATACAAAATATTTAAATTCTTCCATTGCCCATTCTTCCAAGAATTCCAGAAACCAATTCTATTTTATATTTAATGGATTGTTATATTTTGTGTATAATTGTTGGCAGAATTAACCGAGTGTAAAAAGGACAGAAGAGGACATCATTTTCAAAGATTAAAAAATCTTCTAAAAGAGGACTATAAATGAGAACTGTCCTCTTGAAAAGAGAGAGTCTGGTCACCTTAGGCAAATATAACAAAAATACGAAAAGGATATTGTCTGTTTTTACGGGCTGTGTCCAGGTCACATCCCAGTTAGGTTATATTTTTTTCTTCCAAGCTAATCTTGAACCAGTTTTTATCCCTGAAAACCTGGCCATAATTATGAACAAAATTTGTTTCTTGAAGTGTCCAGAATGTATCCCATATTTATAAAATTAGATATATGGAAATATATGTTCGATGTCACACTCATTCATGTTACAACAAATATTTCAAGAACACATTATGAGCATTAAGTGAAAACTGCTTGTATGTGATGACTGCCCTGACACCTTTTTGACAAGAAAATATTAGGTAAAAATAATATTAACTTCTGGATTAATTGAAATTTTCAGCTTTTTATCTTTATTTTTAATTATGCTATCGCAACTAACAATTATACATAAGCATATAATTTAGCTTGTAATAATGAAATGCCTGGGTGCAGCAGTAAGAGATGTAAATTACCAGCCAGCCAGGAGAAGGATTACGGATTCATAGCTTCTGCTATCTTAATTTTCCAATCAATTTTTGACCGCAATAGTATTTGTGTATGAGGATTAGTATTAAGAACTTTTATCAAAACTGATATCATAAAACTGAAAGACTCCAGAATCCAAACTCTATAGGTACTATATTTTACCTCTTACTACACACAGCAATTAATTTTCATTATTAGGCTAACATTCATGACAATTCAATTAGTTAATATTAAAGAGATCTCATAGGTATATAAAATAGATTTTAATCCAATATACTTCCATTTGGCTGCAAAAATAAATGTTTTATTATACAAGCAATATATTTTGACAAACAAGGGTAGTTTTAAATGCATAAAATAAGTGAACTCCATTTTCTTGTAAGAAAATATATGTACTTGAAAATGCATGACCAATTTAAATCACATCTACTTTGATACAAACACATTATTTCTGTAACACCATTGAAGACCTGTTAATTTTGAAATAAATCATGTTGCAACAATCCCCTACCTTTAGAACATTAACAAAGGCAAGGATTTAATTGATCTTCAACTGTTGAAGCAACAATTTAAATTTAGAAACTGAACCTATAATAGGTTATTTAATATTTGAAACATACAAAAGGCATACTTTTAAAACAAGAAAATTTGGATTAGCCAACAAAATTCCCCCAAATTAACCATTTTGGCAAAAAATCTATAAGATGCGATTTTTTAAAAATCACAAGTCCTATTTTGTTGTACTTAAATAGGCTCTTAAATTTTAAATTACAAAGCCAAACATCAGGGAAGGTTAAAAAGTCATTTCTTTCTACTTCAATCAGAGCCTGTGATATTGCATAAAAATGTTAAGTAGATACGTTGCCTTTTAATTCAAAACAGTGAGAAAGAAAAACCTATTCGAGTTAGCGAAGTTAAAGCCTTCTGTTATTGAATGCTTATATGACTATAAATAGAAAGGACTACAATCATATTGTTTGATAATATAAACAATGTATGTTGCTTATCTTAAAGTTACCATTTAACAAATGGAGCATCAGCTTTTCTGGCTTCCATACATATCAACTGAACAAGTAAGATAACACAAAATCTGTACTCAACATAAAACTAGAATTTTAAATCTATTTTCAAGTGAAACTTGATCAAAAGAACAAATAAGTTAGACCATATAAATGCTATATAATAGAACATGTGGATAAGAAAATTAAGAATGCTGGCACAACATTAGACAATAAATCAGTATATCTATGAGCAGAAAATTATTTATCCAGTTGGAAGCAAAACAAAAATTATGCAGCAAGTGCTGTCTTAAAATTGGTAACAACTTTACTAAACTGCTTCCATTAATTGCAAAAAAAACTGTAACATTCGCATCCTGCAAAAATAATTCAGCAATTAACTAGAAGGCATTACATCACATATTTATATACGTGTTGCCCACTTTAAATTTATAATCGTATATAGAAAAATTTTTCATGCTTTTCCAATTTTCACTAAAATATAAAGAATGAACAAAGTTTTCTAATCCATGGAAACTTCAATGGGGATGGAAGTTGTGAAGGTTGGTGTCTCCAGCTCCTCATGCTTCTTCATTTTCATTCCCTAGATCAAAATACACAAACAACATTAACGACATCTTCTGTAATGCATTCATCATTATTTATCTAATTATATCTTGATGGAAATAGTTTTCAAATTTAGTCTAAGCTGAAAATAATCACCACAACATAGAGCCGATTTAACCCTTTATGTCTAAGCGTGGCTCGCATTTCACATCTTCAAAATTCACATTAATCGCGATAAATTCTAACAGTGGAATCTATGAGTCAGACGTCATGTGACTCCTCAGTCAGCTTGGGCATGAAAAAAATGACTCCTCTGCACGAGGGTTTTCGTCCAAATTAGCAATTTTTTCGATCGCTAGGTTCCCTCATTAAAAACCCTTCAAAGTCAACATATTAAGAAATCGCCTAGTGATCATTGCCCTGAGTTTGAAGTGATGCAATAAATTTAGGATTGTTGTTTATTTACATGTTATATTATGGAAAGTTGATATTTAGATTGCTATATGACCTTTTTCATTAGTATTTTAATGAGATAATTGCTTGTGGATGTTGGCAACGAAAATTTTAAAGTACCTTAGACCTCTGGCGACGTAACTTCGAGTCAAAATGATGTAAATCAATACACAGGTATTAACTGATCGGTGACATAACTTCGAATCGACGCAAAATAAAATAACATTCCAATAATAAATATTTCACCTAACATTTGAATATTATTATGCATTTGCAAATATTAATCATAGTTAAGAAGTTTTTATTTATCTATTTGTTTGCAAGTATTAATTTTAAAACATCATAAAATAACAAGAACTTATGCAGATAAAAAAATACAAGAAATGTATGAAAAACTGAAAAAAATACTAAGCAAGGTGAAAGGAAAACATAATATAAGATTCAACAGGGAACTATCGAGCTCACTTATGGCTGAAAAAAGCTCAATAACAAGCATTTAACACTTTCAAGCTGGGTCATATTTACAGAGATTATCAAATTCAAGATTTTAAAAATATATCCTGCTATTTAATTCTATATGAACATTAAATTATTAAATTCATTTGGTAAAAACACGATTTTGGTAAATTAAATTTTAGTAAACGACAATGGACATCAAACAAAATAAATTAACAAAAAGCACATATTATTTACCAGAAAATAAAAAACAATAAATCAATAAATATAAATGTGAAAATAAAAGGGCTGCAAGCAAAAATATAAAACTCATACCCAGGAGCAAAGTATACCATATGAAAGAGAGACTTCAAATGAGACCTTTCTGAAGGTCCGAGCACTTTACCTGACGAAATGGATGGGTGTGAATTTTTGGAAGCAGAGAGGGAACTGCATAGTAGCACGTCATCTATAGATGGCGCTCAGATCTCGGCAAATTCCGAGCATCATCTATTGATGGCACTCAGCTTGAATGTGTTAAAAATACCTGTCTCAGATATCTCCAATAGCCACAAGGTTGTAAAAACCAGATGCACATTTTGGCTACAAAACAGCCAACTTCAGTGGTAATTTATCGAAAATAGATTATAAAAGAACACTTGTGCTAGTATTTCTGTTGTTTTTATATGGGGAAGAGGGATTTTGTGGGTGGGATGTCCATTGAGGGTGCGCATGGGAAAGGGGATGGGTTTTGGGGCATGCGAACTTGAAAGGGAAGGTACGGTTTATTGTTAGCGGAGAGGGGGAGAGGTAAGAAGCCTGGGTTAAACCCAAAGATTTTTTCTAAGAATCTGACGTCGTGTGTTTTGCAAGGAAATATAGTGGGGAGCGTGGGAGAGAATTGAGGTCGCTGTTGATGGACATCGTTTCATTTTTGAAGACGTGTACACTTTCCAATGCATTGAGTTTTCGATTTGCCGATGTTATGAATTTCAAATCATTAATATTTATCAAGTTCCTTGAATGTTTCACAACCCTCAATTTTTCGAATCTACCATGCTTGAAGTGTGACAAGTGCTCTTTAAAACGTGTTTGGAGCTCTATACAACTTTTGTGACAATGTGTGCAATTTATTTTGTATATTCCTGACTTCTCGAGGTTTGGAATTTTATCTTTCGTGTTTCCTAAATGTTTTTAATGCTATTGCCGCTGGTGTAAATGAGAGAATGGCTGGTGTTCTAAAACATTTTACCCATTCCTTTGGTAAGTGGAAGAAATTGACATATCTGATTTGTTTTACTTTTTTGTTTCGGGTGTTTAATGTTGGCAGCTTTTCTGTTTTTTGAACATTCGATCTATGATGTGTTTTGTAACCATGTTCTGTGGCAATTTGTTTAATTATATTGAGCTCTTTGTGGAGGTTTCTTTGACTGAGGGGTACATTGTTAAGTCTGTGTATCATGGTATGGACACAGCCATTTTGTCTGTAATGAAGGATTGAGTTTTTATGGATGTAGCTGATGTTGTGCATGGGTTGTCTCTAAATGTCGAATTCTATTTCATCATCTTTCTTTGTTACGAGTAGGTCGAGAAACGGTAGAGCAGTGGGGAGCAACCTATGGCCCGCGGGCCACATGTGGCCCCCGAGAGTGTTTTATGCAGCCCCCGAAGCTATGATTAAAAAGAGATGTAACATAAATTCATATCATATACATTCAAATTACGACAATAAAATGCCTGATATTGAAATGTTAGCCCTAGAAACCTAATTTAGACTTGATTTTTGCTGGTATGTTACTTCAGAATCTCTAGTTAACTTCTGATTTTTAGTCTAATCTGTCCTGCTGAACTAACAATGTGGCCCACCGAGTAATTCGCAACCGCCAATGCAGCCCACCATATAAAAAAGTTTGCCCACCACTGTGATAGAGTATTATTGGTTTCAATTTCATGCGTGAATTTGATTGTGGGGTATAATATGTTTCAATCTTGAATGAAATCTTCTAAGTTGTGCGATGAAGTGTTGAAAAGCGCAAATACACCATCACCATACTTAATCCATGTCATTGGTAAATATATGAACTTTGTCTTGCACTCCTCTTCCAAGCAGCTCATGAAGAGGTTTTCTAAAAAGGTGAATAATGGGTATCCCATTGTAGTGTGATTGGTTTGTCTGTATATTTGGTTGTTGATTTGGAAATGTTTATGTCATGCATAGATTAATGAGGGATTTATTTTGTTGATGGCTTTTGTGGGTATTTCTCTTTTAAAGAGCCAGTCTTCTAAGAATTCAAACATTTATTTAAGGAGACACTAGGAAATAGGGAAGAGATGCCAAAGGAGTCTAAAATCTTTGTCTTTCAGTGATACATTTTTGACAGCATCAATGAATTCATATGAATTTATGAAAAATGTTTGTTTTTGAATTTAAGGTAAGTGAATTGTCGGTTTAGCCAGTTCGAAAGAATATAAGTTGGGAAGCTTATGGCTGAAGTTATTGGTCTCATTGAGTTATCATTTTTATGGATTTTACAAAGGAAGTGCATTTTTGGTATGGGAGAATTAAATATGCAGTTTGAATTGAGTGTTTTGTAAATGCGAGTAGGGAGTTTTTTAAAGTGTCTTTTGTTTGTCTTATATATTTCCCCGCCAAAACACATCAAATTGTTGGGGAAAATCTTCCGGTTTAACCTAGGCTTCTTACCCCCCTCTCCTCTAACAATAAACCATCCCTTCCCTTGTCTCAAATACCTTCCCTTTCAAGTCTGCATGTCCCAAAACCCCTCCCCATCCTCAATGGACGTCCCACCCACAAAATCCCCCTCCCCCATATAAAAACAACAGAAATACTAGCACAGGTGTTCTTTTAGAATTTATTTTTGGTGAATTACCACTGAAGATGGAAGCTTTATAGCATAAATGACCATCTGGTTCTTTACAACCATGTTGTGGCTATTGGAGATACCTGAGAGAAGTAATTTTTTAAATGCTTGTTCTTGAATAATAATACAAAATTGGAATACAATTGTTGGATAAAGAGATAAGCAGTAATGAAAAAATATGGATTAGGAAGAAAAAATTAATACGGAGAGCATATGGTTGAGTTCTGTAGATATATAACTAATAATCGCTCATACTATATGTCCATAAAATCAAAGAAAACATAATATGTACTTTGAAAATGCCATGCAACTAATGACAATACCAAATACACTATTTACACTTTTCTAGCAATAGAAAAAAGATTGTTACTTTAAATTGCATGAAAAAATAAAATAGCAAGATAGATACCTGAGTAAGCCCTTATTTTCAGGGTTAATATCTCTCAAGATAAAATAACACTTTTCAACTTTTCATTGCCAAAAAAGATTACAGCAAACTCCACACAACAGAAAAATGACAACAAATTTTATAATCTCCTAAAATTTATTTAGAGAAATTATGTACCTATGTACTAACCCACAAAATAATTAAAAGGAGCGTGGAGAGAAAGGAAAGGGAAAAATTTGGGATAATATGTGAAAAATAGGAATTTCAAAAAAGAGTAAAAAGGACCTGCAACCCAAAAGAGAATGTCTTTTAAATAGGCTCTCTGGCCTTCATAATTATTTTGTGAATTTTATTTTTAAGTACTTATTTGGCCAATTAGCTGACTAAAACCTATACTATGTTATTTTCTTATTTACAAAACTCAGAAAATGTAATTTGGCTTTTACACAAAAGAAATGCATCATATTTGATCTATCAATTTATTCATGAATGAAAGAATGAAAAGTCTCAAGGATTAAACATTAACTATTTTGTAATCTAAAAAGCATAGTTTTTCTTTTATAAAAAATTGTTGTTTTTGCATTTTCTACCTCTATGGCATAGATCTTAAACCTTTTTTAATTCACCGCCCACTTTTACTTTATTTTGCTATTTGAAATAAGTTCACCGCCCACATTTTCTATCAACTTAACAATCACGTTTCTGATACAATGTTAAAAAGAGGTATAAAACTTAACCACAACTTATGATGTCTCATTTGAGAATGTGTGTGCATATATGTACATACAATTAAACATTCTTACAGAGTATTATTTTTCAATAGTAAAATTAGAATAGGTGTGTTCTTTACTGCCCAACAAAAACCCTAAAATGCCCAATGGTGGGCGCTGTTGCCCTTGTTGAAGATCACTGCTCTAGGGCATGCCAAACTTTATCAAATTCCAATGGACACTGATAGGCCTTTTAGAAAGTTCACAAACTACAAAAGGTTTGATTAATGATTTGCAATTAACAAATTTGAGAAAAACAACAGTGAAAACTAAAAATGGCATCAAAATCTCCATAAAATGATAACGCGAATAAATTCTAATAGTGGTAAATTCATTTTTTCGAAGACATTTTTGTGGGAATTCAATATCTTACAAAGATAAGAAAATCAACAGGACTGAAATACTGGCATAAATTCGAGAAAAATATCAGTTCTGAAAACATATATATATATATATATATATATATATATATATATATATATATATATATATATATATATATGAAATTATGATGAAATGTGATCTTAAACTGATGAGAATAAATGAGAAAAATTCAATAAGGCTGGATTTATTAAAGTTGAAAACATAGAAAAGAGAACCAAATTCAACAATGTTACTAACAAAACATAAACATAGGAGTCTAGCACCATCAATGAGAAATGGGAAGAAATAAAAAATGTTTTAAGTAACGCAGAAGAAAAACAACTAGACAAGAACAAAAATAAGCCAAAGAAAAACTGAATATAAAAAAACTTAGTAACATTGATGAATGAAAGGTATTTTAAAACTTCAACAGAAGAGCAAAGAGAATATAGGAATTAAGAAAGATGATAGATAAACAAAAATAAAAAATGCATAGACAGCTAGAGAAGTAGATGAAAATAAGAGAGCTGGAAGATGTGTCACTATACCGTATACCATCCTAATACTGCCGGTCTCTGTCGGAATGCTGCTTTGATTTTTATTTAGTGAAATTTGAAGCTTGATCGCTATCTAACGTGTTTAACCACTTCCCTGACGCGGCCGAGTTATCTCGTCCCAACAAGTCGTGCAAATTCTGACGCGGACGAGATAACTCGTCCTATGCCTCTTTTTTCCTCTTTTGCCTTGTTCCGGCCGAGTTATCTCGTCACCTCATAGCAGTTCACATTTTCATCGCCAGAGGACACAAGGGAATGGATTTTCGGCATTTCTAGGCTGCTTTTTCAAGGTTATCTTCGGTGTTTCATCGAAGGTGGAAGTACTAAAATCTATTCGTATTTTTTACATACAAAAAACATAATATTTTCAAAGAATGCATAGTATTGAATAAATGCGTGGTTGAAAATCTTTTATATTATCTCAAGCTATCTGTTACTTTCTTTTTATGTGGATATTACTTCTCGGTGAGCATTTCTAGTCTTTCTTCTATCCATCTATTTTTCTGTCCATCTGGCCGTTCGTGCGTATTTCATAACGTGGCTTCTGTTACTTTCTTTTTATGTGGATATTACTTCTCTGAGAGCATTTCTAGTCTTTCTTCTATCCATCTATTTTTCTGTCCATCTGGCCATTCGTGCGTATTTCATAACGTGGCTTCTGTTACTTTCTTTTTATGTGGATATTACTTCTCTGTGAGCATTTCTAGTCTTTCTTCTATCCATCTATTTTTCCGTCCGTCTGGCCGTTCGTGCGTATTTCATAACGTGGCTTCTGCCGATCGGATTTTCATCAAAATCAGTATATTTGCAAATAATAACACATTATTCGTTCATTGATCGTTTGAAATAGATCAGAAAACATTTCTGCCAATCATTGGAGCATTTCTAATCTTTCTTCTGTCTATTTTGCCGTACGTCTAGTCGTTCGTGTGTATTTCATAACGTGGCGTCTGCCAATCGGATTTTCGTCAAAATCAGTATATATGCAAATAATTGTAGAAATTGATTTTAGAGTATATTTGTATTAGTATTTAGGATTAAAAATAACATTTTAGATAACATGAATTAATGATTGGTGTTGAAATGAAAATGTATAATTTTATGTGAAA